>JALGPY010000005.1:99835224-101035224 GCA_023055425.1 Linanthus parryae
ATGGGATCCGGTGCATTAGTGCTGGTATGATCGCATCAGAAAGACAAGCGTCAATTTATTTACATAACCCGTCTCCCAAGAAGCCCAAACTTCAAAACGCCGTTTCTTTCTGCTCGATTGTCCAATTTACGCAATTCTCGTGCCCATTCCATGTAGTTTTTCGAGACCCATCTGACCCAAGCTTCCCTAGGCGCCCATGGAGCATCCCTTCTGAGCCCAAAACTTCAAACTTCAAAACGCTGTAACTTTTCACTCGGTTGTCCGATTTACGCAATTCACGTGTCCATTCCATGTATTTTTTCGAGACCCATCCGACCCAAACTGCGGTCATGAGCATACCTCCCCGGCGTGAAAGGGAAGCTAGAAGAAAGAAATGCCAAAAAGCAAGCAAGAAAAACACAAAAAAAAGAGGGAGCAAAAGGAGGGATGCAACACGAGGACTTCCCAGGGGGTCACCCATCCTAGTACTACTCTCGCCCAAGCACGCTTAACTGCGGAGTTCTGATGGGATCCGGTGCATTAGTGCTGGTATGATCGCATCCGAAAGACAAGCGTCAATTTATTTACATAACCCGTCTCCCAAGAAGCCCAAACTTCAAAACGCCGTTTCTTTCTGCTCGATTGTCCAATTTACGCAATTCTCGTGCCCATTCCATGTAGTTTTTCGAGACCCATCTGACCCAAGCTTCCCTAGGCGCCCATGGAGCATCCCTTCTGAGCCCAAAACTTCAAACTTCAAAACGCTGTAACTTTTCACTCGGTTGTCCGATTTACGCAATTCACGTGTCCATTCCATGTATTTTTTCGAGACCCATCCGACCCAAACTGCGGTCATGAGCATACCTCCCCGGCGTGAAAGGGAAGCTAGAAGAAAGAAATGCCAAAAAGCAAGCAAGAAAAACACAAAAAAAAAGAGGGAGCAAAAGGAGGGATGCAACACGAGGACTTCCCAGGGGGTCACCCATCCTAGTACTACTCTCGCCCAAGCACGCTTAACTGCGGAGTTCTGATGGGATCCGGTGCATTAGTGCTGGTATGATCGCATCCGAAAGACAAGCGTCAATTTATTTACATAACCCGTCTCCCAAGAAGCCCAAACTTCAAAACGCCGTTTCTTTCTGCTCGATTGTCCAATTTACGCAATTCTCGTGCCCATTCCATGTAGTTTTTCGAGACCCATCTGACCCAAGCTTCCCTAGGCGCCCATGGAGCATCCCTTCTGAGCCCAAAACTTCAAACTTCAAAACGCTGTAACTTTTCACTCGGTTGTCCGATTTACGCAATTCACGTGTCCATTCCATGTATTTTTTCGAGACCCATCCGACCCAAACTGCGGTCATGAGCATACCTCCCCGGCGTGAAAGGGAAGCTAGAAGAAAGAAATGCCAAAAAGCAAGCAAGAAAAACACAAAAAAAAAAGAGGGAGCAAAAGGAGGGATGCAACACGAGGACTTCCCAGGGGGTCACCCATCCTAGTACTACTCTCGCCCAAGCACGCTTAACTGCGGAGTTCTGATGGGATCCGGTGCATTAGTGCTGGTATGATCGCATCAAAAGACAAGCGTCAATTTATTTACATAACCCGTCTCCCAAGAAGCCCAAACTTCAAAACGCCGTTTCTTTCTGCTCGATTGTCCAATTTACGCAATTCTCGTGCCCATTCCATGTAGTTTTTCGAGACCCATCTGACCCAAGCTTCCCTAGGCGCCCATGGAGCATCCCTTCTGAGCCCAAAACTTCAAACTTCAAAACGCTGTAACTTTTCACTCGGTTGTCCGATTTACGCAATTCACGTGTCCATTCCATGTATTTTTTCGAGACCCATCCGACCCAAACTGCGGTCATGAGCATACCTCCCCGCCGTGAAAGGGAAGCTAGAAGAAAGAAATGCCAAAAAGCTTAGCAAGAAAAACACACAAAAAAAAAGAGGGAGCAAAAGGAGGGATGCAACACGAGGACTTCCCAGGGGGTCACCCATCCTAGTACTACTCTCGCCCAAGCACGCTTAACTGCGGAGTTCTGAAGGGATCCGGTGCATTAGTGCTGGTATGATCGCATCCGAAAGACAAGCGTCAATTTATTTACATAACCCGTCTCCCAAGAAGCCCAAACTTCAAAACGCCGTTTCTTTCTGCTCGATTGTCCAATTTACGCAATTCTCGTGCCCATTCCATGTAGTTTTTCGAGACCCATCTGACCCAAGCTTCCCTAGGCGCCCATGGAGCATCCCTTCTGAGCCCAAAACTTCAAACTTCAAAACGCTGTAACTTTTCACTCGGTTGTCCGATTTACGCAATTCACGTGTCCATTCCATGTATTTTTTCGAGACCCATCCGACCCAAACTGCGGTCATGAGCATACCTCCCCGGCGTGAAAGGGAAGCTAGAAGAAAGAAATGCCAAAAAGCAAGCAAGAAAAACACAAAAAAAAAAGAGGGAGCAAAAGGAGGGATGCAACACGAGGACTTCCCAGGGGGTCACCCATCCTAGTACTACTCTCGCCCAAGCACGCTTAACTGCGGAGTTCTGATGGGATCCGGTGCATTAGTGCTGGTATGATCACATCCGAAAGACAAGCGTCAATTTATTTACATAACCCGTCTCCCAAGAAGCCCAAACTTCAAAACGCCGTTTCTTTCTGCTCGATTGTCCAATTTACGCAATTCTCGTGCCCATTCCATGTAGTTTTTCGAGACCCATCTGACCCAAGCTTCCCTAGGCGCCCATGGAGCATCCCTTCTGAGCCCAAAACTTCAAACTTCAAAACGCTGTAACTTTTCACTCGGTTGTCCGATTTACGCAATTCACGTGTCCATTCCATGTATTTTTTCGAGACCCATCCGACCCAAACTGCGGTCATGAGCATACCTCCCCGGCGTGAAAGGGAAGCTAGAAGAAAGAAATGCCAAAAAGCAAGCAAGAAAAACACAAAAAAAAAGAGGGAGCAAAAGGAGGGATGCAACACGAGGACTTCCCAGGGGGTCACCCATCCTAGTACTACTCTCGCCCAAGCACGCTTAACTGCAGAGTTCTGATGGGATCCGGTGCATTAGTGCTGGTATGATCGCATCCGAAAGACAAGCGTCAATTTATTTACATAACCCGTCTCCCAAGAAGCCCAAACTTCAAAACGCCGTTTCTTTCTGCTCGATTGTCCGATTTACGCAATTCTCGTGCCCATTCCATGTAGTTTTTCGAGACCCATCTGACCCAAGCTTCCCTAGGCGCCCATGGAGCATCCCTTCTGAGCCCAAAACTTCAAACTTCAAAACGCTGTAACTTTTCACTCGGTTGTCCGATTTACGCAATTCACGTGTCCATTCCATGTATTTTTTCGAGACCCATCCGACCCAAACTGCGGTCATGAGCATACCTCCCCGCCGTGAAAGGGAAGCTAGAAGAAAGAAATGCCAAAAAGCAAGCAAGAAAAACACAAAAAAAAAAGAGGGAGCAAAAGGAGGGATGCAACACGAGGACTTCCCAGGGGGTCACCCATCCTAGTACTACTCTCGCCCAAGCACGCTTAACTGCGGATTCTGATGGGATCCGGTGCATTAGTGCTGGTATGATCGCATCCGAAAGACAAGCGTCAATTTATTTACATAACCCGTCTCCCAAGAAGCCCAAACTTCAAAACGCCGTTTCTTTCTGCTCGATTGTCCAATTTACGCAATTCTCGTGCCCATTCCATGTAGTTTTTCGAGACCCATCTGACCCAAGCTTCCCTAGGCGCGCATGGAGCATCCCTTCTGAGCCCAAAACTTCAAACTTCAAAACGCTGTAACTTTTCACTCGGTTGTCCGATTTACGCAATTCACGTGTCCATTCCATGTATTTTTTCGAGACCCATCCAAACTGCGGTCATGAGCATACCTCCCCGGCGTGAAAGGGAAGCTAGAAGAAAGAAATGCCAAAAAGCAAGCAAGAAAAACACAAAAAAAAAAAAAAGAGGGAGCAAATGGAGGGATGCAACACGAGGACTTCCCAGGGGGTCACCCATCCTAGTACTACTCTCGCCCAAGCACGCTTAATTGCGGAGTTCTGATGGGATCCGGTGCATTAGTGCTGGTATGATCGCATTCGAAAGACAAGCGTCAATTTATTTACATAACCCGTCTCTCAAGAAGCCCAAACTTCAAAACGCCGTTTCTTTCTGCTCGATTGTCCAATTTACGCAATTCTCGTGCCCATTCCATGTAGTTTTTCGAGACCCATCTGACCCAAGCTTCCCTAGGCGCCCATGGAGCATCCCTTCTGAGCCCAAAACTTCAAACTTCAAAACGCTGTAACTTTTCACTCGGTTGTCCGATTTACGCAATTCACCTGTCCATTCCATGTATTTTTTCGAGACCCATCCGACCCAAACTGCGGTCATGAGCATACCTCCCCGGCGTGAAAGGGAAGCTAGAAGAAAGAAATGCCAAAAAGCAAGCAAGAAAAACACAAAAAAAAAGAGGGAGCAAAAGGAGGGATGCAACACGAGGACTTCCCAGGGGGTCACCCATCCTAGTACTACTCTCGCCCAAGCACGCTTAACTGCGGAGTTCTGATGGGATCCGGTGCATTAGTGCTGGTATGATCGCATCAAAAGACAAGCGTCAATTTATTTACATAACCCGTCTCCCAAGAAGCCCAAACTTCAAAACGCCGTTTCTTTCTGCTCGATTGTCCAATTTACGCAATTCTCGTGCCCATTCCATGTAGTTTTTCGAGACCCATCTGACCCAAGCTTCCCTAGGCGCCCATGGAGCATCCCTTCTGAGCCCAAAACTTCAAACTTCAAAACGCTGTAACTTTTCACTCGGTTGTCCGATTTACGCAATTCACGTGTCCATTCCATGTATTTTTTCGAGACCCATCCGACCCAAACTGCGGTCATGAGCATACCTCCCCGCCGTGAAAGGGAAGCTAGAAGAAAGAAATGCCAAAAAGCTTAGCAAGAAAAACACAAAAAAAAAAGAGGGAGCAAAAGGAGGGATGCAACACGAGGACTTCCCAGGGGGTCACCCATCCTAGTACTACTCTCGCCCAAGCACGCTTAACTGCGGAGTTCTGATGGGATCCGGTGCATTAGTGCTGGTATGATCGCATCCGAAAGACAAGCGTCAATTTATTTACATAACCCGTCTCCCAAGAAGCCCAAACTTCAAAACGCCGTTTCTTTCTGCTCGATTGTCCAATTTACGCAATTCTCGTGCCCATTCCATGTAGTTTTTCGAGACCCATCTGACCCAAGCTTCCCTAGGCGCCCATGGAGCATCCCTTCTGAGCCCAAAACTTCAAACTTCAAAACGCTGTAACTTTTCACTCGGTTGTCCGATTTACGCAATTCACGTGTCCATTCCATGTATTTTTTCGAGACCCATCCGACCCAAACTGCGGTCATGAGCATACCTCCCCGGCGTGAAAGGGAAGCTAGAAGAAAGAAATGCCAAAAAGCAAGCAAGAAACACAAAAAAAAAAGAGGGAGCAAAAGGAGGGATGCAACACGAGGACTTCCCAGGGGGTCACCCATCCTAGTACTACTCTCGCCCAAGCACGCTTAACTGCGGAGTTCTGATGGGATCCGGTGCATTAGTGCTGGTATGATCACATCCGAAAGACAAGCGTCAATTTATTTACATAACCCGTCTCCCAAGAAGCCCAAACTTCAAAACGCCGTTTCTTTCTGCTCGATTGTCCAATTTACGCAATTCTCGTGCCCATTCCATGTAGTTTTTCGAGACCCATCTGACCCAAGCTTCCCTAGGCGCCCATGGAGCATCCCTTCTGAGCCCAAAACTTCAAACTTCAAAACGCTGTAACTTTTCACTCGGTTGTCCGATTTACGCAATTCACGTGTCCATTCCATGTATTTTTTCGAGACCCATCCGACCCAAACTGCGGTCATGAGCATACCTCCCCGGCGTGAAAGGGAAGCTAGAAGAAAGAAATGCCAAAAAGCAAGCAAGAAAAACACAAAAAAAAAGAGGGAGCAAAAGGAGGGATGCAACACGAGGACTTCCCAGGGGGTCACCCATCCTAGTACTACTCTCGCCCAAGCACGCTTAACTGCAGAGTTCTGATGGGATCCGGTGCATTAGTGCTGGTATGATCGCATCCGAAAGACAAGCGTCAATTTATTTACATAACCCGTCTCCCAAGAAGCCCAAACTTCAAAACGCCGTTTCTTTCTGCTCGATTGTCCGATTTACGCAATTCTCGTGCCCATTCCATGTAGTTTTTCGAGACCCATCTGACCCAAGCTTCCCTAGGCGCCCATGGAGCATCCCTTCTGAGCCCAAAACTTCAAACTTCAAAACGCTGTAACTTTTCACTCGGTTGTCCGATTTACGCAATTCACGTGTCCATTCCATGTATTTTTTCGAGACCCATCCGACCCAAACTGCGGTCATGAGCATACCTCCCCGCCGTGAAAGGGAAGCTAGAAGAAAGAAATGCCAAAAAGCAAGCAAGAAAAACACAAAAAAAAAAAGAGGGAGCAAAAGGAGGGATGCAACACGAGGACTTCCCAGGGGGTCACCCATCCTAGTACTACTCTCGCCCAAGCACGCTTAACTGCGGATTCTGATGGGATCCGGTGCATTAGTGCTGGTATGATCGCATCCGAAAGACAAGCGTCAATTTATTTACATAACCCGTCTCCCAAGAAGCCCAAACTTCAAAACGCCGTTTCTTTCTGCTCGATTGTCCAATTTACGCAATTCTCGTGCCCATTCCATGTAGTTTTTCGAGACCCATCTGACCCAAGCTTCCCTAGGCGCGCATGGAGCATCCCTTCTGAGCCCAAAACTTCAAACTTCAAAACGCTGTAACTTTTCACTCGGTTGTCCGATTTACGCAATTCACGTGTCCATTCCATGTATTTTTTCGAGACCCATCCAAACTGCGGTCATGAGCATACCTCCCCGGCGTGAAAGGGAAGCTAGAAGAAAGAAATGCCAAAAAGCAAGCAAGAAAAACACAAAAAAAAAAAAGAGGGAGCAAATGGAGGGATGCAACACGAGGACTTCCCAGGGGGTCACCCATCCTAGTACTACTCTCGCCCAAGCACGCTTAATTGCGGAGTTCTGATGGGATCCGGTGCATTAGTGCTGGTATGATCGCATCCGAAAGACAAGCGTCAATTTATTTACATAACCCGTCTCCCAAGAAGCCCAAACTTCAAAACGCCGTTTCTTTCTGCTCGATTGTCCAATTTACGCAATTCTCGTGCCCATTCCATGTAGTTTTTCGAGACCCATCTGACCCAAGCTTCCCTAGGCGCCCATGGAGCATCCCTTCTGAGCCCAAAACTTCAAACTTCAAAACGCTGTAACTTTTCACTCGGTTGTCCGATTTACGCAATTCACCTGTCCATTCCATGTATTTTTTCGAGACCCATCCGACCCAAACTGCGGTCATGAGCATACCTCCCCGGCGTGAAAGGGAAGCTAGAAGAAAGAAATGCCAAAAAGCAAGCAAGAAAAACACAAAAAAAAAAGAGGGAGCAAAAGGAGGGATGCAACACGAGGACTTCCCAGGGGGTCACCCATCCTAGTACTACTCTCGCCCAAGCACGCTTAACTGCGGAGTTCTGATGGGATCCGGTGCATTAGTGCTGGTATGATCGCATCCGAAAGACAAGCGTCAATTTATTTACATAACCCGTCTCCCAAGAAGCCCAAACTTCAAAACGCCGTTTCTTTCTGCTCGATTGTCCAATTTACGCAATTCTCGTGCCCATTCCATGTAGTTTTTCGAGACCCATCTGACCCAAGCTTCCCTAGGCGCCCATGGAGCATCCCTTCTGAGCCCAAAACTTCAAACTTCAAAACGCTGTAACTTTTCACTCGGTTGTCCGATTTACGCAATTCACGTGTCCATTCCATGTATTTTTTCGAGACCCATCCGACCCAAACTGCGGTCATGAGCATACCTCCCCGGCGTGAAAGGGAAGCTAGAAGAAAGAAATGCCAAAAAGCAAGCAAGAAAAACACAAAAAAAAAGAGGGAGCAAAAGGAGGGATGCAACACGAGGACTTCCCAGGGGGTCACCCATCCTAGTACTACTCTCGCCCAAGCACGCTTAACTGCGGAGTTCTGATGGGATCCGGTGCATTAGTGCTGGTATGATCGCATCAAAAGACAAGCGTCAATTTATTTACATAACCCGTCTCCCAAGAAGCCCAAACTTCAAAACGCCGTTTCTTTCTGCTCGATTGTCCAATTTACGCAATTCTCGTGCCCATTCCATGTAGTTTTTCGAGACCCATCTGACCCAAGCTTCCCTAGGCGCCCATGGAGCATCCCTTCTGAGCCCAAAACTTCAAACTTCAAAACGCTGTAACTTTTCACTCGGTTGTCCGATTTACGCAATTCACGTGTCCATTCCATGTATTTTTTCGAGACCCATCCGACCCAAACTGCGGTCATGAGCATACCTCCCCGCCGTGAAAGGGAAGCTAGAAGAAAGAAATGCCAAAAAGCTTAGCAAGAAAAACACAAAAAAAAAGAGGGAGCAAAAGGAGGGATGCAACACGAGGACTTCCCAGGGGGTCACCCATCCTAGTACTACTCTCGCCCAAGCACGCTTAACTGCGGAGTTCTGATGGGATCCGGTGCATTAGTGCTGGTATGATCGCATCCGAAAGACAAGCGTCAATTTATTTACATAACCCGTCTCCCAAGAAGCCCAAACTTCAAAACGCCGTTTCTTTCTGCTCGATTGTCCAATTTACGCAATTCTCGTGCCCATTCCATGTAGTTTTTCGAGACCCATCTGACCCAAGCTTCCCTAGGCGCCCATGGAGCATCCCTTCTGAGCCCAAAACTTCAAACTTCAAAACGCTGTAACTTTTCACTCGGTTGTCCGATTTACGCAATTCACGTGTCCATTCCATGTATTTTTTCGAGACCCATCCGACCCAAACTGCGGTCATGAGCATACCTCCCCGGCGTGAAAGGGAAGCTAGAAGAAAGAAATGCCAAAAAGCAAGCAAGAAAAACACAAAAAAAAAAAGAGGGAGCAAAAGGAGGGATGCAACACGAGGACTTCCCAGGGGGTCACCCATCCTAGTACTACTCTCGCCCAAGCACGCTTAACTGCGGAGTTCTGATGGGATCCGGTGCATTAGTGCTGGTATGATCACATCCGAAAGACAAGCGTCAATTTATTTACATAACCCGTCTCCCAAGAAGCCCAAACTTCAAAACGCCGTTTCTTTCTGCTCGATTGTCCAATTTACGCAATTCTCGTGCCCATTCCATGTAGTTTTTCGAGACCCATCTGACCCAAGCTTCCCTAGGCGCCCATGGAGCATCCCTTCTGAGCCCAAAACTTCAAACTTCAAAACGCTGTAACTTTTCACTCGGTTGTCCGATTTACGCAATTCACGTGTCCATTCCATGTATTTTTTCGAGACCCATCCGACCCAAACTGCGGTCATGAGCATACCTCCCCGGCGTGAAAGGGAAGCTAGAAGAAAGAAATGCCAAAAAGCAAGCAAGAAAAACACAAAAAAAAAGAGGGAGCAAAAGGAGGGATGCAACACGAGGACTTCCCAGGGGGTCACCCATCCTAGTACTACTCTCGCCCAAGCACGCTTAACTGCAAAGTTCTGATGGGATCCGGTGCATTAGTGTTGGTATGATCGCATCCGAAAGACAAGCGTCAATTTATTTACATAACCCGTCTCCCAAGAAGCCCAAACTTCAAAACGCCGTTTCTTTCTGCTCGATTGTCCGATTTACGCAATTCTCGTGCCCATTCCATGTAGTTTTTCGAGACCCATCTGACCCAAGCTTCCCTAGGCGCCCATGGAGCATCCCTTCTGAGCCCAAAACTTCAAACTTCAAAACGCTGTAACTTTTCACTCGGTTGTCCGATTTACGCAATTCACGTGTCCATTCCATGTATTTTTTCGAGACCCATCCGACCCAAACTGCGGTCATGAGCATACCTCCCCGCCGTGAAAGGGAAGCTAGAAGAAAGAAATGCCAAAAAGCAAGCAAGAAAAACACAAAAAAAAAAAGAGGGAGCAAAAGGAGGGATGCAACACGAGGACTTCCCAGGGGGTCACCCATCCTAGTACTACTCTCGCCCAAGCACGCTTAACTGCGGATTCTGATGGGATCCGGTGCATTAGTGCTGGTATGATCGCATCCGAAAGACAAGCGTCAATTTATTTACATAACCCGTCTCCCAAGAAGCCCAAACTTCAAAACGCCGTTTCTTTCTGCTCGATTGTCCAATTTACGCAATTCTCGTGCCCATTCCATGTAGTTTTTCGAGACCCATCTGACCCAAGCTTCCCTAGGCGCGCATGGAGCATCCCTTCTGAGCCCAAAACTTCAAACTTCAAAACGCTGTAACTTTTCACTCGGTTGTCCGATTTACGCAATTCACGTGTCCATTCCATGTATTTTTTCGAGACCCATCCAAACTGCGGTCATGAGCATACCTCCCCGGCGTGAAAGGGAAGCTAGAAGAAAGAAATGCCAAAAAGCAAGCAAGAAAAACACAAAAAAAAAAAAGAGGGAGCAAAAGGAGGGATGCAACACGAGGACTTCCCAGGGGGTCACCCATCCTAGTACTACTCTCGCCCAAGCACGCTTAATTGCGGAGTTCTGATGGGATCCGGTGCATTAGTGCTGGTATGATCGCATCCGAAAGACAAGCGTCAATTTATTTACATAACCCGTCTCCCAAGAAGCCCAAACTTCAAAACGCCGTTTCTTTCTGCTCGATTGTCCAATTTACGCAATTCTCGTGCCCATTCCATGTAGTTTTTCGAGACCCATCTGACCCAAGCTTCCCTAGGCGCCCATGGAGCATCCCTTCTGAGCCCAAAACTTCAAACTTCAAAACGCTGTAACTTTTCACTCGGTTGTCCGATTTACGCAATTCACCTGTCCATTCCATGTATTTTTTCGAGACCCATCCGACCCAAACTGCGGTCATGAGCATACCTCCCCGGCGTGAAAGGGAAGCTAGAAGAAAGAAATGCCAAAAAGCAAGCAAGAAAAACACAAAAAAAAAGAGGGAGCAAAAGGAGGGATGCAACACGAGGACTTCCCAGGGGGTCACCCATCCTAGTACTACTCTCGCCCAAGCACGCTTAACTGCGGAGTTCTGATGGGATCCGGTGCATTAGTGCTGGTATGATCGCATCCGAAAGACAAGCGTCAATTTATTTACATAACCCGTCTCCCAAGAAGCCCAAACTTCAAAACGCCGTTTCTTTCTGCTCGATTGTCCAATTTACGCAATTCTCGTGCCCATTCCATGTAGTTTTTTCGAGACCCATCTGACCCAAGCTTCCCTAGGCGCCCATGGAGCATCCCTTCTGAGCCCAAAACTTCAAACTTCAAAACGCTGTAACTTTTCACTCGGTTGTCCGATTTACGCAATTCACGTGTCCATTCCATGTATTTTTTCGAGACCCATCCGACCCAAACTGCGGTCATGAGCATACCTCCCCGGCGTGAAAGGGAAGCTAGAAGAAAGAAATGCCAAAAAGCAAGCAAGAAAAACACAAAAAAAAAAGAGGGAGCAAAAGGAGGATGCAACACGAGGACTTCCCAGGGGGTCACCCATCCTAGTACTACTCTCGCCCAAGCACGCTTAACTGCGGAGTTCTGATGGGATCCGGTGCATTAGTGATGGTATGATCGCATCCGAAAGACAAGCGTCAATTTATTTACATAACCCGTCTCCCAAGAAGCCCAAACTTCAAAACGCCGTTTCTTTCTGCTCGATTGTCCAATTTACGCAATTCTCGTGCCCATTCCATGTAGTTTTTCGAGACCCATCTGACCCAAGCTTCCCTAGGCGCCCATGGAGCATCCCTTCTGAGCCCAAAACTTCAAACTTCAAAACGCTGTAACTTTTCACTCGGTTGTCCAATTTACGCAATTCACGTGTCCATTCCATGTATTTTTTCGAGACCCATCCGACCCAAACTGCGGTCATGAGCATACCTCCCCGGCGTGAAAGGGAAGCTAGAAGAAAGAAATGCCAAAAAGCAAGCAAGAAAAACACAAAAAAAAGAGGGAGCAAAAGGAGGGATGCAACACGAGGACTTCCTAGGGGGTCACGCATCCTAGTACTACTCTCGCCCAAGCCGCTTAACTGCGGAGTTCTGATGGGATCCGGTGCATTAGTGCTGGTATGATCGCATCCGAAAGACAAGCGTCAATTTATTTACATAACCCGTCTCCCAAGAAGCCCAAACTTCAAAACGCCGTTTCTTTCTGCTCGATTGTCCAATTTACGCAATTCTCGTGCCCATTCCATGTAGTTTTTCGAGACCCATCTGACCCAAGCTTCCCTAGGCGCCCATGGAGCATCCCTTCTGAGCCCAAAACTTCAAACTTCAAAACGCTGTAACTTTTCACTCGGTTGTCCGATTTACGCAATTCACGTGTCCATTCCATGTATTTTTTCGAGACCCATCCGACCCAAACTGCGGTCATGAGCATACCTCCCCGGCGTGAAAGGAAAGCTAGAAGAAAGAAATGCCAAAAAGCAAGCAAGAAAAACACAAAAAAAAAGAGGGAGCAAAAGGAGGGATGCAACACGAGGACTTCCCAGGGGGTCACCCATCCTAGTACTACTCTCGCCCAAGCACGCTTAACTGCGGAGTTCTGATGGGATCCGGTGCATTAGTGCTGGTATGATCGCATCCGAAAGACAAGCGTCAATTTATTTACATAACCCGTCTCCCAAGAAGCCCAAACTTCAAAACGCCATTTCTTTCTGCTCGATTGTCCAATTTACGCAATTCTCGTGCCCATTCCATGTAGTTTTTCGAGACCCATCTGACCCAAGCTTCCCTAGGCGCCCATGGAGCATCCCTTCTGAGCCCAAAACTTCAAACTTCAAAACGCTGTAACTTTTCACTCGGTTGTCCGATTTACGCAATTCACGTGTCCATTCCATGTATTTTTTCGAGACCCATCCGACCCAAACTGCGGTCATGAGCATACCTCCCCGGCGTGAAAGGGAAGCTAGAAGAAAGAAATGCCAAAAAGCAAGCAAGAAAAACACAAAAAAAAAAGAGGGAGCAAAAGGAGGGATGCAACACGAGGACTTCCCAGGGGGTCACCCATCCTAGTACTACTCTCGCCCAAGCACGCTTAACTGCGGAGTTCTGATGGGATCCGGTGCATTAGTGCTGGTATGATCGCATCCGAAAGACAAGCGTCAATTTATTTACATAACCCGTCTCCCAAGAAGCCCAAACTTCAAAACGCCGTTTCTTTCTGCTCGATTGTCCAATTTACGCAATTCTCGTGCCCATTCCATGTAGTTTTTCGAGACCCATCTGACCCAAGCTTCCCTAGGCGCGCATGGAGCATCCCTTCTGAGCCCAAAACTTCAAACTTCAAAACGCTGTAACTTTTCACTCGGTTGTCCGATTTACGCAATTCACGTGTCCATTCCATGTATTTTTTCGAGACCCATCCGACCCAAACTGCGGTCATGAGCATACCTCCCCGGCGTGAAAGGGAAGCTAGAAGAAAGAAATGCCAAAAAGCAAGCAAGAAAAACACAAGAAAAAAAGAGGGAGCAAAAGGAGGGATGCAACACGAGGACTTCCCAGGAGGTCACCCATCCTAGTACTACTCTCGCCCGAGCACGCTTAACTGCGGAGTTCTGATGGGATCCGGTGCATTAGTGCTGGTATGATCGCATCCGAAAGACAAGCGTCAATTTATTTACATAACCCGTCTCCCAAGAAGCCCAAACTTCAAAACGCCGTTTCTTTCTGCTCGATTGTCCAATTTACGCAATTCTCGTGCCCATTCCATGTAGTTTTTCGAGACCCATCTGACCCAAGCTTCCCTAGGCGCCCATGGAGCATCCCTTCTGAGCCCAAAACTTCAAACTTCAAAACGCTGTAACTTTTCACTCGGTTGTCCGATTTACGCAATTCACGTGTCCATTCCATGTATTTTTTCGAGACCCATCCGACCCAAACTGCGGTCATGAGCATACCTCCCCGGCGTGAAAGGGAAGCTAGAAGAAAGAAATGCCAAAAAGCAAGCAAGAAAAACACAAAAAAAAAAGAGGGAGCAAAAGGAGGGATGCAACACGAGGACTTCCCAAGGGGTCACCCATCCTAGTACTACTCTCGCCCAAGCACGCTTAACTGCGGAGTTCTGATGGGATCCGGTGCATTAGTGCTGGTATGATCGCATCCGAAAGACAAGCGTCAATTTATTTACATAACCCGTCTCCCAAGAAGCCCAAACTTCAAAACGCCGTTTCTTTCTGCTCGATTGTCCAATTTACGCAATTCTCGTGCCCATTCCATGTAGTTTTTCGAGACCCATCTGACCCAAGCTTCCCTAGGCGCCCATGGAGCATCCCTTCTGAGCCCAAAACTTCAAACTTCAAAACGCTGTAACTTTTCACTCGGTTGTCCGATTTACGCAATTCACGTGTCCATTCCATGTATTTTTTCGAGACCCATCCGACCCAAACTGCGGTCATGAGCATACCTCCCCGGCGTGAAAGGGAAGCTAGAAGAAAGAAATGCCAAAAAGCAAGCAAGAAAAACACAAAAAAAAAAAAGGGAGCAAAAGGAGGGATGCAACACGAGGACTTCCCAGGGGGTCACCCATCCTAGTACTACTCTCGCCCAAGCACGCTTAACTGCGGAGTTCTAATGGGATCCGGTGCATTAGTGCTGGTATGATCGCATCCGAAAGACAAGCGTCAATTTATTTACATAACCCGTCTCCCAAGAAGCCCAAACTTCAAAACGCCGTTTCTTTCTGCTCGATTGTCCAATTTACGCAATTCTCGTGCCCATTCCATGTAGTTTTTCGAGACCCATCTGACCCAAGCTTCCCTAGGCGCGCATGGAGCATCCCTTCTGAGCCCAAAACTTCAAACTTCAAAACGCTGTAACTTTTCACTCGGTTGTCCGATTTACGCAATTCACGTGTCCATTCCATGTATTTTTTCGAGACCCATCCGACCCAAACTGCGGTCATGAGCATACCTCCCCGGCGTGAAAGGGAAGCTAGAAGAAAGAAATGCCAAAAAGCAAGCAAGAAAAACACAAAAAAAAAGAGGGAGCAAAAGGAGGGATGCAACACGAGGACTTCCCAGGAGGTCACCCATCCTAGTACTACTCTCGCCCGAGCACGCTTAACTGCGGAGTTCTGATGGGATCCGGTGCATTAGTGCTGGTATGATCGCATCCGAAAGACAAGCGTCAATTTATTTACATAACCCGTCTCCCAAGAAGCCCAAACTTCAAAACGCCGTTTCTTTCTGCTCGATTGTCCATTTTACGCAATTCTCGTGCCCATTCCATGTAGTTTTTCGAGACCCATCTGACCCAAGCTTCCCTAGGCGCCCATGGAGCATCCCTTCTGAGCCCAAAACTTCAAACTTCAAAACGCTGTAACTTTTCACTCGGTTGTCCGATTTACGCAATTCACGTGTCCATTCCATGTATTTTTTCGAGACCCATCCGACCCAAACTGCGGTCATGAGCATACCTCCCCGGCGTGAAAGGGAAGCTAGAAGAAAGAAATGCCAAAAAGCAAGCAAGAAAAACACAAAAAAAAAAGAGGGAGCAAAAGGAGGGATGCAACACGAGGACTTCCCAAGGGGTCACCCATCCTAGTACTACTCTCGCCCAAGCACGCTTAACTGCGGAGTTCTGATGGGATCCGGTGCATTAGTGCTGGTATGATCGCATCCGAAAGACAAGCGTCAATTTATTTACATAACCCGTCTCCCAAGAAGCCCAAACTTCAAAACGCCGTTTCTTTCTGCTCGATTGTCCAATTTACGCAATTCTCGTGCCCATTCCATGTAGTTTTTCGAGACCCATCTGACCCAAGCTTCCCTAGGCGCCCATGGAGCATCCCTTCTGAGCCCAAAACTTCAAACTTCAAAACGCTGTAACTTTTCACTCGGTTGTCCGATTTACGCAATTCACGTGTCCATTCCATGTATTTTTTCGAGACCCATCCGACCCAAACTGCGGTCATGAGCATACCTCCCCGGCGTGAAAGGGAAGCTAGAAGAAAGAAATGCCAAAAAGCAAGCAAGAAAAACACAAAAAAAAAAAAGAGGGAGCAAAAGGAGGGATGCAACACGAGGACTTCCCAGGGGGTCACCCATCCTAGTACTACTCTCGCCCAAGCACGCTTTACTGCGGAGTTCTGATGGGATCCGGTGCATTAGTGCTGGTATGATCGCATCCGAAAGACAAGCGTCAATTTATTTACATAACCCGTCTCCCAAGAAGCCCAAACTTCAAAACGCCGTTTCTTTCTGCTCGATTGTCCAATTTACGCAATTCTCGTGCCCATTCCATGTAGTTTTTCGAGACCCATCTGACCCAAGCTTCCCTAGGCGCCCATGGAGCATCCCTTCTGAGCCCAAAACTTCAAACTTCAAAACGCTGTAACTTTTCACTCGGTTGTCCGATTTACGCAATTCACGTGTCCATTCCATGTATTTTTTCGAGACCCATCCGACCCAAACTGCGGTCATGAGCATACCTCCCCGGCGTGAAAGGGAAGCTAGAAGAAAGAAATGCCAAAAAGCAAGCAAGAAAAACACAAAAAAAAAGTGGGAGCAAAAGGAGGGATGCAACACGAGGACTTCCCAGGGGGTCACCCATCCTAGTACTACTCTCGCCCAAGCACGCTTAACTGCGGAGTTCTGATGGGATCCGGTGCATTAGTGCTGGTATGATCGCATCCGAAAGACAAGCGTCAATTTATTTACATAACCCGTCTCCCAAGAAGCCCAAACTTCAAAACGCCGTTTCTTTCTGCTCGATTGTCCAATTTACGCAATTCTCGTGCCCATTCCATGTAGTTTTTCGAGACCCATCTGACCCAAGCTTCCCTAGGCGCCCATGGAGCATCCCTTCTGAGCCCAAAACTTCGAACTTCAAAACGCTGTAACTTTTCACTCGGTTGTCCGATTTACGCAATTCACGTGTCCATTCCATGTATTTTTTCGAGACCCATCCGACCCAAACTGCGGTCATGAGCATACCTCCCCGGCGTGAAAGGGAAGCTAGAAGAAAGAAATGCCAAAAAGCAAGCAAGAAAAACACAAAAAAAAAGAGGGAGCAAAAGGAGGGATGCAACACGAGGACTTCCCAGGGGGTCACCCATCCTAGTACTACTCTCGCCCAAGCACGCTTAACTGCGGAGTTCTGATGGGATCCGGTGCATTAGTGCTGGTATGATCGCATCCGAAAGACAAGCGTCAATTTATTTACATAACCCGTCTCCCAAGAAGCCCAAACTTCAAAACGCCGTTTCTTTCTGCTCGATTGTCCAATTTACGCAATTCTCGTTCCCATTCCATGTAGTTTTTCGAGACCCATCTGACCCAAGCTTCCCTAGGCGCCCATGGAGCATCCCTTCTGAGCCCAAAACTTCAAACTTCAAAACGCTGTAACTTTTCACTCGGTTGTCCGATTTACGCAATTCACGTGTCCATTCCATGTATTTTTTCGAGACCCATCCGACCCAAACTGCGGTCATGAGCATACCTCCCCGGCGTGAAAGGGAAGCTAGAAGAAAGAAATGCCAAAAAGCAAGCAAGAAAAACACAAAAAAAAAAGAGGGAGCAAAAGGAGGGATGCAACACGAGGACTTCCCAGGGGGTCACCCATCCTAGTACTACTCTCGCCCAAGCACGCTTAACTGCGGAGTTCTGATGGGATCCGGTGCATTAGTGCTGGTATGATCGCATCCGAAAGACAAGCGTCAATTTATTTACATAACCCGTCTCCCAAGAAGCCCAAACTTCAAAACGCCGTTTCTTTCTGCTCGATTGTCCAATTTACGCAATTCTCGTGCCCATTCCATGTAGTTTTTCGAGACCCATCTGACCCAAGCTTCCCTAGGCGCCCATGGAGCATCCCTTCTGAGCCCAAAACTTCAAACTTCAAAACGCTGTAACTTTTCACTCGGTTGTCCGATTTACGCAATTCACGTGTCCATTCCATGTATTTTTTCGAGACCCATCCGACCCAAACTGCGGTCATGAGCATACCTCCCCGGCGTGAAAGGGAAGCTAGAAGAAAGAAATGCCAAAAAGCAAGCAAGAAAAACACAAAAAAAAAAGAGGGAGCAAAAGGAGGGATGCAACACGAGGACTTCCCAGGGGGTCACCCATCCTAGTACTACTCTCGCCCAAGCACGCTTAACTGCGGAGTTCTGATGGGATCCGGTGCATTAGTGCTGGTATGATCGCATCCGAAAGACAAGCGTCAATTTATTTACATAACCCGTCTCCCAAGAAGCCCAAACTTCAAAACGCCGTTTCTTTCTGCTCGATTGTCCAATTTACGCAATTCTCGTGCCCATTCCATGTAGTTTTTCGAGACCCATCTGACCCAAGCTTCCCTAGGCGCCCATGGAGCATCCCTTCTGAGCCCAAAACTTCAAACTTCAAAACGCTGTAACTTTTCACTCGGTTGTCCGATTTACGCAATTCACGTGTCCATTCCATGTATTTTTTCGAGACCCATCCGACCCAAACTGCGGTCATGAGCATACCTCCCCGGCGTGAAAGGGAAGCTAGAAGAAAGAAATGCCAAAAAGCAAGCAAGAAAAACACAAAAAAAAAGAGGGAGCAAAAGGAGGGATGCAACACGAGGACTTCCCAGGGGGTCACCCATCCTAGTACTACTCTCGCCCAAGCACGCTTAACTGCGGAGTTCTGATGGGATCCGGTGCATTAGTGCTGGTATGATCGCATCCGAAAGACAAGCGTCAATTTATTTACATAACCCGTCTCCCAAGAAGCCCAAACTTCAAAACGCCGTTTCTTTCTGCTCGATTGTCCAATTTACGCAATTCTCGTGCCCATTCCATGTAGTTTTTCGAGACCCATCTGACCCAAGCTTCCCTAGGCGCCCATGGAGCATCCCTTCTGAGCCCAAAACTTCAAACTTCAAAACGCTGTAACTTTTCACTCGGTTGTCCGATTTACGCAATTCACGTGTCCATTCCATGTATTTTTTCGAGACCCATCCGACCCAAACTGCGGTCATGAGCATACCTCCCCGGCGTGAAAGGGAAGCTAGAAGAAAGAAATGCCAAAAAGCAAGCAAGAAAAACACAAAAAAAAAAGAGGGAGCAAAAGGAGGGATGCAACACGAGGACTTCCCAGGGGGTCACCCATCCTAGTACTACTCTCGCCCAAGCACGCTTAACTGCGGAGTTCTGATGGGATCCGGTGCATTAGTGCTGGTATGATCGCATCCGAAAGACAAGCGTCAATTTATTTACATAACCCGTCTCCCAAGAAGCCCAAACTTCAAAACGCCGTTTCTTTCTGCTCGATATTCCAATTTACGCAATTCTCGTGCCCATTCCATGTAGCTTTTCGAGACCCATCTGACCCAAGCTTCCCTAGGCGCCCATGGAGCATCCCTTCTGAGCCCAAAACTTCAAACTTCAAAACGCTGTAACTTTTCACTCGGTTGTCCGATTTACGCAATTCACGTGTCCATTCCATGTATTTTTTCGAGACCCATCCGACCCAAACTGCGGTCATGAGCATACCTCCCCGGCGTGAAAGGGAAGCTAGAAGAAAGAAATGCCAAAAAGCAAGCAAGAAAAACACAAAAAAAAAAAGAGGGAGCAAAAGGAGGGATGCAACACGAGGACTTCCCAGGGGGTCACCCATCCTAGTACTACTCTCGCCCAAGCACGCTTAACTGCGGAGTTCTGATGGGATCCGGTGCATTAGTGCTGGTATGATCGCATCCGAAAGACAAGCGTCAATTTATTTACATAACCCGTCTCCCAAGAAGCCCAAACTTCAAAACGCCGTTTCTTTCTGCTCGATTGTCCAATTTACGCAATTCTCGTGCCCATTCCATGTAGTTTTTCGAGACCCATCTGACCCAAGCTTCCCTAGGCGCCCATGGAGCATCCCTTCTGAGCCCAAAACTTCAAACTTCAAAACGCTGTAACTTTTCACTCGGTTGTCCGATTTACGCAATTCACGTGTCCATTCCATGTATTTTTTCGAGACCCATCCGACCCAAACTGCGGTCATGAGCATACCTCCCCGGCGTGAAAGGGAAGCTAGAAGAAAGAAATGCCAAAAAGCAAGCAAGAAAAACACAAAAAAAAAGAGGGAGCAAAAGGAGGGATGCAACACGAGGACTTCCCAGGGGGTCACCCATCCTAGTACTACTCTCGCCCAAGCACGCTTAACTGCAGAGTTCTGATGGGATCCGGTGCATTAGTGCTGGTATGATCGCATCCGAAAGACAAGCGTCAATTTATTTACATAACCCGTCTCCCAAGAAGCCCAAACTTCAAAACGCCGTTTCTTTCTGCTCGATTGTCCAATTTACGCAATTCTCGTGCCCATTCCATGTAGTTTTTCGAGACCCATCTGACCCAAGCTTCCCTAGGCGCCCATGGAGCATCCCTTCTGAGCCCAAAACTTCAAACTTCAAAACGCTGTAACTTTTCACTCGGTTGTCCGATTTACGCAATTCACGTGTCCATTCCATGTATTTTTTCGAGACCCATCCGACCCAAACTGCGGTCATGAGCATACCTCCCCGGCGTGAAAGGGAAGCTAGAAGAAAGAAATGCCAAAAAGCAAGCAAGAAAAACACAAAAAAAAAGAGGGAGCAAAAGGAGGGATGCAACACGAGGACTTCCCAGGGGGTCACCCATCCTAGTACTACTCTCGCCCAAGCACGCTTAACTGCGGAGTTCTGATGGGATCCGGTGCATTAGTGCTGGTATGATCGCATCCGAAAGACAAGCGTCAATTTATTTACATAACCCGTCTCCCAAGAAGCCCAAACTTCAAAACGCCGTTTCTTTCTGCTCGATTGTCCAATTTACGCAATTCTCGTGCCCATTCCATGTAGTTTTTCGAGACCCATCTGACCCAAGCTTCCCTAGGCGCCCATGGAGCATCCCTTCTGAGCCCAAAACTTCAAACTTCAAAACGCTGTAACTTTTCACTCGGTTGTCCGATTTACGCAATTCACGTGTCCATTCCATGTATTTTTTCGAGACCCATCCGACCCAAACTGCGGTCATGAGCATACCTCCCCGGCGTGAAAGGGAAGCTAGAAGAAAGAAATGCCAAAAAGCAAGCAAGAAAAACACAAAAAAAAAAGAGGGAGCAAAAGGAGGGATGCAACACGAGGACTTCCCAGGGGGTCACCCATCCTAGTACTACTCTCGCCCAAGCACGCTTAACTGCGGAGTTCTGATGGGATCCGGTGCATTAGTGCTGGTATGATCGCATCCGAAAGACAAGCGTCAATTTATTTACATAACCCGTCTCCCAAGAAGCCCAAACTTCAAAACGCCGTTTCTTTCTGCTCGATTGTCCAATTTACGCAATTCTCGTGCCCATTCCATGTAGTTTTTCGAGACCCATCTGACCCAAGCTTCCCTAGGCGCCCATGGAGCATCCCTTCTGAGCCCAAAACTTCAAACTTCAAAACGCTGTAACTTTTCACTCGGTTGTCCGATTTACGCAATTCACGTGTCCATTCCATGTATTTTTTCGAGACCCATCCGACCCAAACTGCGGTCATGAGCATACCTCCCCGGCGTGAAAGGGAAGCTAGAAGAAAGAAATGCCAAAAAGCAAGCAAGAAAAACACAAAAAAAAAGAGGGAGCAAAAGGAGGGATGCAACACGAGGACTTCCCAGGGGGTCACCCATCCTAGTACTACTCTCGCCCAAGCACGCTTAACTGCGGAGTTTTGATGGGATCCGGTGCATTAGTGCTGGTATGATCGCATCCGAAAGACAAGCGTCAATTTATTTACATAACCCGTCTCCCAAGAAGCCCAAACTTCAAAACGCCGTTTCTTTCTGCTCGATTGTCCAATTTACGCAATTCTCGTGCCCATTCCATGTAGTTTTTCGAGACCCATCTGACCCAAGCTTCCCTAGGCGCCCATGGAGCATCCCTTCTGAGCCCAAAACTTCAAACTTCAAAACGCTGTAACTTTTCACTCGGTTGTCCGATTTACGCAATTCACGTGTCCATTCCATGTATTTTTTCGAGACCCATCCGACCCAGACTGCGGTCATGAGCATACCTCCCCGGCGTGAAAGGGAAGCTAGAAGAAAGAAATGCCAAAAAGCAAGCAAGAAAAACACAAAAAAAAAAGAGGGAGCAAAAGGAGGGATGCAACACGAGGACTTCCCAGGGGGTCACCCATCCTAGTACTACTCTCGCCCAAGCACGCTTAACTGCGGAGTTCTGATGGGATCCGGTGCATTAGTGCTGGTATGATCGCATCCGAAAGACAAGCGTCAATTTATTTACATAACCCGTCTCCCAAGAAGCCCAAACTTCAAAACGCCGTTTCTTTCTGCTCGATATTCCAATTTACGCAATTCTCGTGCCCATTCCATGTAGCTTTTCGAGACCCATCTGACCCAAGCTTCCCTAGGCGCCCATGGAGCATCCCTTCTGAGCCCAAAACTTCAAACTTCAAAACGCTGTAACTTTTCACTCGGTTGTCCGATTTACGCAATTCACGTGTCCATTCCATGTATTTTTTCGAGACCCATCCGACCCAAACTGCGGTCATGAGCATACCTCCCCGGCGTGAAAGGGAAGCTAGAAGAAAGAAATGCCAAAAAGCAAGCAAGAAAAACACAAAAAAAAAGAGGGAGCAAAAGGAGGGATGCAACACGAGGACTTCCCAGGGGGTCACCCATCCTAGTACTACTCTCGCCCAAGCACGCTTAACTGCGGAGTTCTGATGGGATCCGGTGCATTAGTGCTGGTATGATCGCATCCGAAAGACAAGCGTCAATTTATTTACATAACCCGTCTCCCAAGAAGCCCAAACTTCAAAACGCCGTTTCTTTCTGCTCGATTGTCCAATTTACGCAATTCTCGTGCCCATTCCATGTAGTTTTTCGAGACCCATCTGACCCAAGCTTCCCTAGGCGCCCATGGAGCATCCCTTCTGAGCCCAAAACTTCAAACTTCAAAACGCTATAACTTTTCACTCGGTTGTCCGATTTACGCAATTCACGTGTCCATTCCATGTATTTTTTCGAGACCCATCCGACCCAAACTGCGGTCATGAGCATACCTCCCCGGCGTGAAAGGGAAGCTAGAAGAAAGAAATGCCAAAAAGAAAGCAAGAAAAACACAAAAAAAAAAGAGGGAGCAAAAGGAGGGATGCAACACGAGGACTTCCCTGTTGGGTTTTGACGTAGGTAACGCAGCGGAATAATAAAATTAATCCTACTCAAAGCCCACCAAGGATCACAGGAAGAGACATCATAACATGATTAAGGACATAGAAGATGTGTACCTTTTGATTTGTGAGATCACACGAAGAATGGTGTCCTCGTCTCTACGGTTGATCCACGTCTAGAGGTGAGATCTAGATTCTTCCTTCAATCAAGTGCTAGCTTGAATCTTGGAGGAAGAGGGATGAAGATCAAAGCAACCAAGCAACAAGGCAACGAAGGAGGGGCGGCCTCTCTTCTTGCCGTCGGGTAGGGGGCGGACGGGGCTAGGGTTTCGGCCCTAGCTCTTGTCTTGCTCTCTCTTTTGCTCTCTCCCACTCTTTGTGTGTTATGATTAATAACTCATGTAGTGGGAAGGAAGCTAGAGCCTCCTTTATATACTCCAACAACTCCTTGTTGTTTCCATAAAAGAGTTTTCTTGTTCTAGTAGGACTAGAACTATCCCCTTCCTTGCAAATTAGTCCTACTAAGTTTGCAAGGTGTTGCACAATGATCCTTCTATTAATTAATCCATATTAATTAATCCCAAATCTAGCTCTACTCTATTTGACGTGTGACCCCATAGGTTTCTATATAGTTGGTAGTAACTATTACTAACATGGAGCGGTGTCTAGCAACACATCCATGCAACCCAACCAATAGAAATAGTCAGTGATCCCGACAAACCTTTGTGCCCAATATGTCATATTGCATTATCCCTTTGTCTCCATATCCGGATTGGACACGAGACATAAATAGTCACACTCGTATATCCAATCCATAGTTCCTCGATCCTGGGAATACGCTTATGCTTGCAGATAACATTAATATCTCCATATTAATTTATCTGAGTCTGGCCAGACATTCAATAAGCCTCATCCCTCGAGTGGCCGTGGATATTTACTCCCATTATGTGGGAGGGACAAATCCTATCTACATCACTACGATCTCTAAGCTTGCTTCCTATCACGCCCGATAGCCACCTTTATGATTACCCAGTTACGGTGTAACGTTTGATAACATCAAAGCGCAATATTTCACAACTAGAGTATCTAGTGACTTCAAGTCTAAGGATTGCAATAATATTAGCACTACGAAAAGCGATTGTGACTTCACATAATCTAATGTATCCTTTTCGTTGTGGGTCAATCCAGTATGCCATTACTCCTAATGCATACCCATGTGTTAGACTTGATATCTCCATATCAATCTACCCACATACTAGTCTATATTTGATTGTCCTATTAATCAATATAATGGACTAGGGACATTTAAGATAAATAACACAATTTATCTAAGGACTTCATTATATTAAATATCGCCATAAATAATAAATGAATATTCTAGCCAAAACATTGTTCATACTAAATCTACGATTGCCTCTAGGGCATCTATTCCAACAGTCTCCCACTTGCACTAGAGCCAATCTGGCGCATCTCGTATGCCTATAGATCTGGTGTGCCCTTCATGCTTTCGCTGCGCAAGAGGTTTCGTAAGCGGATCTGACACGTTGTCATCTGTCGGAATCTTGCATATCTTCACATCTCCTCGATCGATCATATCACGAATAAGATGGAATCTCCTAAGTACATGCTTTGACTTTTGGTGCGATCTTGGTTCCTTTGCCTGTGCGATTGCCCCAGAGTTGTCACAGTACAACTCTACGGGATCCACTATGATAGGGACCACACCGAGCTCAGTGATAAACTTCTTTATCCATACTGCCTCTTTTGCCGCTTCCGCAGCAGCAATGTACTCAGCTTCTGTTGTAGAATCAGCAACTGTGCCTTGCTTGGAACTCTTCCAGCTCACAGCTCCTCCATTCAGGCAAAACACGTATCCAGACTGCGATCTGTAATCATCCTTGTCGGTTTGGAAGCTTGCGTCAGTGTAACCCTTTACACTTAGCTCTTCCATTCCTCCAAATATCAAGAACACATCCTTTGTTCTTCTTAAGTACTTTAGGATGTTCTTGACAGCAATCCAGTGACTCTCACCCGGATTGGACTGATATCTGCTCACCATACTCAACGCGTATGATACGTCTGGTCTAGTACATAGCATGGCGTACATGATGGATCCTATGGCCGAAGCATAAGGTATCCCGCTCATGCGGTCCTTCTCCATTTCGTTGGAGGGACAGTCATTCTTGGACAGAGTGACTCCATGTGACATGGGCAAGAATCCCTTCTTGGAATCTTGCATGTTGAACCTCTTCAACACCTTGTCAATATATGTACTCTTACTTAGGCCAAGCAACCTTTTAGATCTATCTCTATAGATCTTTATACCAAGTATATAGGCTGCATCTCCTAAGTCTTTCATCGCAAAGCACTTTCCTAGCCAATCTTTAACAGATTGCAGAGTAGGAATATCATTGCCTATGATTAGTATGTCATCCACATACAAGACCAGAAACACTATAGAGCTCCCACTAACCTTCTTGTAAACACAAGGCTCATCTTCGTTTTTTATGAAGCCAAACTCTTTGACCGCGTCATCAAAACGTCGATTCCAGCTCCTAGAAGCTTGCTTTAATCCATAAATGGACCTTTGCAGCTTACAGACTTTATTGGCATTCTCCGAATCCTCAAAACCCTCTGGTTGTGTCATGTACACATCCTCTAGGAGGTTCCCATAAAGGAACGCTGTTTTGACATCCATTTGCCAAATCTCATAGTCGTAGTATGCTGCAATAGCAAGTAAGATTCGAATGGATTTGGTCATGGCGACTGGTGAAAAGGTCTCATCATAGTCAATACCATGAATCTGTCTATAACCTTTGGCCACCAATCGCCCCTTATAGGCAACCACCTTGCCATCCATGTCGGTCTTCTTCTTGAAGACCCACTTGCACCCTATGGGTCGAGCCCCTTCGGGTGGTTCCACCAAAGTCCATACTTTGTTGGTATACATGGAATCCATTTCGGATCTCATGGCTTCTAGCCACTTCTTAGAGTCTGGGCCACTCATGGCTTCTCCATAGTTTGCAGGCTCATCATCCATGAGTGGTACGTCATCGGGCTCAGTCACGAGAAGTCCATACCTCTCTGGCTCATGACGCACTCTTCCTGATCTACGGAGTTCCTGTGTTACCTGAACAGGCTCTTCCACAACTTCTTGTGGTTCCTGTTCATGTTCCATTATTGGTTCAGTGATTTGTGGTTCATGAATTTCTTCAAGTTCTACAACCCTCCCACTTGCTTCTTTAGAGACTAGTTCTCTTTCTAGAAACATGCCGGTCCGAGCAACAAACACTTTGTTTTCGGTAGGGTTATAGAAATAATATCCTTTAGTTTCCTTAGGATATCCCACAAATTTACACTTATCCGCTTTAGGCCCGAGCTTGTCTGTTTGTAAACGCTTTACATAGACGTCGCAGCCCCAAATCTTCATGAAAGACACTATGGGACGCCTCCCAGTCCATATCTCATATGGCGTCTTCATAACTGATTTGGATGGAACACGGTTAAAAAGCTGCCGTCATTAGAGCATGTCCCCAAAAGGATATCGGAAGATCTGTTTGAGACATCATAGATCGCACCATATCTAATAGAGTGCGATTCCTCCTCTCAGATACACCATTCCATTGTGGTGTTCCGGGTGGAGTGAGCTGGGATACTATCCCACACTCCCTAAGATACTCATCAAACTCTTGGCTTAAGTATTCTCCTCCACGATCCGATCGTAGGGCTTTAATACTCTTGCCAAGTTGCTTCTCTACTTCACTCTTGAATTCTTTGAACAATTCAAAGGATTCGGATTTGGCCTTCATAAGGTATACAAATCCATATCTACTGAAATCATCAGTAAAAGTGATGAAGTAGGTATAACCACCTCTGGCAGGCGTGGGGAATGGCCCGCATACATCAGTATGTATGAGTGCCAATAACTCACTAGTCCGTTCACCTTTCTTATTGAAAGGGGACTTTGTCATCTTTCCCAATAAACAAGACTCACATGTCTCATATGATTCCAAATCAAATGAGTCTAGAAGTCCATCCTTATGGAGTCTAGATATGCGTTTCTCATTTATATGGCCTAAACGACAGTGCCATAGATATGTAGGATTTAAATCATTAGTTTTAATCCTTTTAGTATTTATGTTATAGATTGGATTATTTAGATCAAGGATATACAATCCATTAGACAAATGCGCACTACAATAGTGCATCTATCAAAATAAATGGAGCAACACTTGTCCTTTATTGAAATAGAAAAACCTTTCTCGTCCAAACAAGAAACGGAAATAATGTTTCTGCTCATAGCAGGCACATAAAAGCAATTGTCTAATTCTAAAATAAGTCCAGAAGGCAAAGATAGCTCATAAACGCCTACAGCTAATGCAGCAACCCTTGCTCCATTCCCGACGCGCAAGTCTATCTCCCCTTTTCGCAATCTTCTACTTCTTTTCAAATCCTGCACATTACGACAAATGTGAGAACCACATCCGGTATCCAATACCCAGGATGATGAAATAGAGAGATTGATGTCTATAACATAAATACCTGGTGGTGGTGGAATCACTATTCCAAGCTTCTTATCCTCCAGATATTTAGGGCAATTCCTCCTCCAGTGACCCGGCTGGCTGCAGTAGTGACATTCACCTTTAGCCACACCTCCACTAGGCTTTAGGGCATCCTTGGATTTTGCAACTTTCTTGCGTTTTCCTTTTGAAGTAGATGCAACTGACTTGCCCTTCTTCTTGTGCACCATCATTATGGCTTTGCCTTTGCCTTTATTGATGCTTTGCTCAGCTGTCTTTAGCATGTTCAATAGGTCTGGCAAAGACTTGTTGATCTCATTCATATTATAGTTCATGATGAACTGATTATAACTGTCAGGCAACGATTGCAAGACGAGATCAGTCGCCAAGTCCTGGCCGAGTGGGAACCCCAGTCTCTCAAGGTTCTCTATGTACCCGATCATTCGGAGTACATGAGGGCCTACTGGATTCCCCTCTGCAAGACTACTTTTGAACAATGCTTTAGACACTTCATAGCGCTCATGCCTTGCCTGTTCCTGAAACAATTGTTTCAAGTGTATGATCATATCATAGGCTTCCATGTTCTCGTGTTGCTTCTGAAGCTCACCAGTCATGGTACAAAGCATGAGGCAAGTCACGTCATTAGAATCATCAATATGTTTCTGACGTGCCCTTACTTCCGCTAATAGAGACTCATCTTGTGGTGGGTCTGGAATTGGAGTGTCCAAGACGTACAGCTTCTTTTCTTGCTTGAGGACAATCCTCAAGTTTCTGTACCAGTCAAGGAAATTCGTTCCAGACAATTTATCCTTCTCAAGGACAGATCGTAGGGATGAACTCGATGCGTTGTTGTTTGCCATTTGGAATTCTACAAAAACGAGAAATATGCAATTTTAGTATTTTGAACAATTTGACTATATTTAACAATGGCTAGATCATCAAATATAGCTCCCACTATTTTTCTCGGTTTAATAGCCCTCACCATTAAAGCGGAAATTATACTTTCTTAGTGGGTCCAAGATCCTTATTTCACTTCTTCTTGAGCTTGCTTTGGCAAGTCACCCAAGAATTGGTTATTTAGGTAGGAACCATTTTAATTGCATCCCATGCAACTCTTGGTCCAATTAGGTGAATAAATTCCTTTTATTCTTTATCCAATTGGATAACTCCTAATTGTCATGCCTCTAAGCTCATCAATCCAATTGATTCTTGCCTAGTTGCGTCCAACCCCTTGTTTTCAACATACACGCATTACTAGCTTGCGTCGTCCGCAACACATCATGAAAAATTAAAATCGCCTTGCTTTGGCAAGCCTGAATTTTAATAGTCCACGATCATGAAGGGTGTTTTGGCAAGAGAAGGCAAAACGCAATATTTAATTGAGGGATTTCTTTTAATTTGTTTGGTTGATCTTTATCAACATGGTCTACTTATTTGGATTGGGCTATCCACAATAAAAGACCAACCTTGTTTATTATTATCTTGTTATCGTTTTGCTTGTAGCGCCATACACACAAAATAAATAACAAGGCATGAATAATAAACATCCACAAAATAAAAAAAACGTGGCATGGATATGGCCTCTAGACTAATGATATTATCAAGCCAATGATAATATCTAATTGCCCTAAAGTGCCGAGCTCATCTCCATGTGCTCCACCATAGCTGCGCGCCTAGGGATGTCTTTTGGCTCTTTTGGTTCTCCGGTCTTCTTCTCCATGCTCTTGGCTATCATCTAAATATTTCTAATTCTAGCCTAACATCTAGAATAAATAAATAATAAAAGCCTCACATGTCGAGGAGAAAAAGAACGACTCGCAGGCCGTAAAACTTAATTAATTATTACATTAATTTGATCAGCTCGCAGGCCGTAAACCAAACCACAAAACAATAAACATCCACAATCCTAGGCCATATCCATCCACCATGCAATAAAGCACATAATACAGTTAAAACCAATTTTTAACGCGCTTGTTTAATTTTAATAAAATTGGGTAACTAGGGTTTCACAACGGTCCAAAGGGTCCAAGCCAACAAGTGGCCCGAACCCTAGGACCGCCGCACGCCTAAGGGGCCCGCGGCCTTGCTTGGCGCCCAAGGGAGGGGCGGGCGGCTAGGGTTTCGGCCCTAGTCCCCTTCCTCCTTCCTTGTTGCCCAAGTAAGGTTGTTTCCTTATGGATTTAATTCCATAATTTTGTTTCCATAATTGAAAACCCCTTTTCAATCATGTGCCCATGAACCCTAATTTTTTTTAAGAACCCAATTATTCACATCCTATGTGATTAAACTCACCAATTCTAACATCCAATGTTAAATTGGGTCTTGTTTGATTGAATCAAATTCAATATTGCATCTACTATGCCAATTTTTCAGTTTTCGCGTAATAAACAATAATACGGTGTATGAACTGAAATCGTAAACACATAATATCATGTTATGCTCTACGACCTGTGGCTCTGATACCACTGTTGGGTTTTGACGTAGGTAACGCAGCGGAATAATAAAATTAATCCTACTCAAAGCCCACCAAGGATCACAGGAAGAGACATCATAACATGATTAAGGACATAGAAGATGTGTACCTTTTGATTTGTGAGATCACACGAAGAATGGTGTCCTCGTCTCTACGGTTGATCCACGTCTAGAGGTGAGATCTAGATTCTTCCTTCAATCAAGTGCTAGCTTGAATCTTGGAGGAAGAGGGATGAAGATCAAAGCAACCAAGCAACAAGGCAACGAAGGAGGGGCGGCCTCCCTTCTTGCCGTCGGGTAGGGGGCGGACGGGGCTAGGGTTTCGGCCCTAGCTCTTGTCTTGCTCTCTCTTTTGCTCTCTCCCACTCTTTGTGTGTTATGATTAATAACTCATGTAGTGGGAAGGAAGCTAGAGCCTCCTTTATATACTCCAACAACTCCTTGTTGTTTCCATAAAAGAGTTTTCTTGTTCTAGTAGGACTAGAACTATCCCCTTCCTTGCAAATTAGTCCTACTAAGTTTGCAAGGTGTTGCACAATGATCCTTCTATTAATTAATCCATATTAATTAATCCCAAATCTAGCTCTACTCTATTTGACGTGTGACCCCATAGGTTTCTATATAGTTGGTAGTAACTATTACTAACATGGAGCGGTGTCTAGCAACACATCCATGCAACCCAACCAATAGAAATAGTCAGTGATCCCGACAAACCTTTTTGCCCAATATGTCATATTGCATTATCCCTTTGTCTCCATATCCGGATTGGACACGAGACATAAATAGTCACACTCGTATATCCAATCCATAGTTCCTCGGTCCTGGGAATACGCTTATGCTTGCAGATAACATTAATATCTCCATATTAATTTATCTGAGTCTGGCCAGACATTCAATAAGCCTCATCCCTCGAGTGGCCGTGGATATTTACTCCCATTATGTGGGAGGGACAAATCCTATCTACATCACTACGATCTCTAAGCTTGCTTCCTATCACGCCCGATAGCCACCTTTATGATTACCCAGTTACGGTGTAACGTTTGATAACATCAAAGCGCAATATTTCACAACTAGAGTATCTAGTGACTTCAAGTCTAAGGATTGCAATAATATTAGCACTACGAAAAGCGATTGTGACTTCACATAATCTAATGTATCCTTTTCGTTGTGGGTCAATCCAGTATGCCATTACTCCTAATGCATACCCATGTGTTAGACTTGATATCTCCATATCAATCTACCCACATACTAGTCTATATTTTATTGTCCTATTAATCAATATAATGGACTAGGGACATTTAAGATAAATAACACAATTTATCTAAGGACTTCATTATATTAAATATCGCCATAAATAATAAATGAATATTCTAGCCAAAACATTGTTCATACTAAATCTACGATTGCCTCTAGGGCATCTATTCCAACATTCCCAGGGGGTCACCCATCCTAGTACTACTCTCGCCCAAGCACGCTTAACTGCGGAGTACTGATGGGATCCGGTGCATTAGTGCTGGTATGATCGCATCCGAAAGACAAGCGTCAATTTATTTACATAACCCGTCTCCCAAGAAGCCCAAACTTCAAAACGCCGTTTCTTTCTGCTCGATTGTCCAATTTACGCAATTCTCGTGCCCATTCCATGTAGTTTTTCGAGACCCATCTGACCCAAGCTTCCCTAGGCGCCCATGGAGCATCCCTTCTGAGCCCAAAACTTCAAACTTTAAAACGCTGTAACTTTTCACTCGGTTGTCCGATTTACGCAATTCACGTGTCCATTCCATGTATTTTTTCGAGACCCATCCGACCCAAACTGCGGTCATGAGCATACCTCCCCGGCGTGAAAGGGACGCTAGAAGAAAGAAATGCCAAAAAGCAAGCAAGAAAAACACAAAAAAAAAGAGGGAGCAAAAGGAGGGATGCAACACGAGGACTTCCCAGGGGGTCACCCATCCTAGTACTACTCTCGCCCAAGCACGCTTAACTGCGGAGTTCTGATGGGATCCGGTGCATTAGTGCTGGTATGATCGCATCCGAAAGACAAGCGTCAATTTATTTACATAACCCGTCTCCCAAGAAGCCCAAACTTCAAAACGCCGTTTCTTTCTGCTCGATTGTCCAATTTACGCAATTCTCGTGCCCATTCCATGTAGTTTTTCGAGACCCATCTGACCCAAGCTTCCCTAGGCGCCCATGGAGCATCCCTTCTGAGCCCAAAACTTCAAACTTCAAAACGCTGTAACTTTTCACTCGGTTGTCCGATTTACGCAATTCACGTGTCCATTCCATGTATTTTTTCGAGACCCATCCGACCCAAACTGCGGTCATGAGCATACCTCCCCGGCGTGAAAGGGAAGCTAGAAGAAAGAAATGCCAAAAAGCAAGCAAGAAAAACACAAAAAAAAAAAAAGAAGGAGCAAAAGGAGGGATGCAACACGAGGACTTCCCAGGGGGTCACCCATCCTAGTACTACTCTCGCCCAAGCACGCTTAACTGCGGAGTTCTGATGGGATCCGGTGCATTAGTGCTGGTATGATCGCATCCGAAAGAGAAGCGTCAATTTATTTACATAACCCGTCTCCCAAGAAGCCCAAACTTCAAAACGCCGTTTCTTTCTGCTCGATTGTCCAATTTACGCAATTCTCGTGCCCATTCCATGTAGTTTTTCGAGACCCATCTGACCCAAGCTTCCCTAGGCGCCCATGGAGCATCCCTTCTGAGCCCAAAACTTCAAACTTCAAAACGCTGTAACTTTTCACTCGGTTGTCCGATTTACGCAATTCACGTGTCCATTCCATGTATTTTTTCGAGACCCATCCGACCCAAACTGCGGTCATGAGCATACCTCCCCGGCGTGAAAGGGAAGCTAGAAGAAAGAAATGCCAAAAAGCAAGCAAGAAAAACACAAAAAAAAAGAGGGAGCAAAAGGAGGGATGCAACACGAGGACTTCCCAGGGGGTCACCCATCCTAGTACTACTCTCGCCCAAGCACGCTTAACTGCGGAGTTCTGATGGGATCCGGTGCATTAGTGCTGGTATGATCGCATCCGAAAGACAAGCGTCAATTTATTTACATAACCCGTCTCCCAAGAAGCCCAAACTTCAAAACGCCGTTTCTTTCTGCTCGATTGTCCAATTTACGCAATTCTCGTGCCCATTCCATGTAGCTTTTCGAGACCCATCTGACCCAAGCTTCCCTAGGCGCCCATGGAGCATCCCTTCTGAGCCCAAAACTTCAAACTTCAAAACGCTGTAACTTTTCACTCGGTTGTCCGATTTACGCAATTCACGTGTACATTCCATGTATTTTTTCGAGACCCATCCGACCCAAACTGCGGTCATGAGCATACCTCCCCGGCGTGAAAGGGAAGCTAGAAGAAAGAAATGCCAAAAAGCAAGCAAGAAAAACACAAAAAAAAAAAGAGGGAGCAAAAGGAGGGATGCAACACGAGGACTTCCCAGGGGGTCACCCATCCTAGTACTACTCTCGCCCAAGCACGCTTAACTGCGGAGTTCTAATGGGATCCGGTGCATTAGTGCTGGTATGATCGCATCCGAAAGACAAGCGTCAATTTATTTACATAACCCGTCTCCCAAGAAGCCCAAACTTCAAAACGCCGTTTCTTTCTGCTCGATTGTCCAATTTACGCAATTCTAGTGCCCATTCCATGTAGTTTTTCGAGACCCATCTGACCCAAGCTTCCCTAGGCGCCCATGGAGCATCCCTTCTGAGCCCAAAACTTCAAACTTCAAAACGCTGTAACTTTTCACTCGGTTGTCCGATTTACGCAATTCACGTGTCCATTCCATGTATTTTTTCGAGACCCATCCGACCCAAACTGCGGTCATGAGCATACCTCCCCGGCGTGAAAGGGAAGCTAGAAGAAAGAAATGCCAAAAAGCAAGCAAGAAACACACAAAAAAAAAAGAGGGAGCAAAAGGAGGGATGCAACACGAGGACTTCCCAGGGGGTCACCCATCCTAGTACTACTCTCGCCCAAGCACGCTTCACTGCGGAGTTCTGATGGGATCCGGTGCATTAGTGCTGGTATGATCGCATCCGAAAGACAAGCGTCAATTTATTTACATAAACCGTCTCCCAAGAAGCCCAAACTTCAAAACGCCGTTTCTTTCTGCTCGATTGTCCAATTTACGCAATTCTCGTGCCCATTCCATGTAGTTTTTCGAGACCCATCTGACCCAAGCTTCCCTAGGCGCCCATGGAGCATCCCTTCTGAGCCCAAAACTTCAAACTTCAAAACGCTGTAACTTTTCACTCGGTTGTCCGATTTACGCAATTCACGTGTCCATTCCATGTATTTTTTCGAGACCCATCCGACCCAAACTGCGGTCATGAGCATACCTCCCCGGCGTGAAAGGGAAGCTAGAAGAAAGAAATGCCAAAAAGCAAGCAAGAAAAACACAAAAAAAAAAGAGGGAGCAAAAGGAGGGATGCAACACGAGGACTTCCCAGGGGGTCACCCATCCTAGTACTACTCTCGCCCAAGCACGCTTAACTGCGGAGTTCTGATGGGATCCGGTGCATTAGTGCTGGTATGATCGCATCCGAAAGACAAGCGTCAATTTATTTACATAACCCGTCTCCCAAGAAGCCCAAACTTCAAAACGCCGTTTCTTTCTGCTCGATTGTCCAATTTACGCAATTCTCGTGCCCATTCCATGTAGTTTTTCGAGACCCATCTGACCCAAGCTTCCCTAGGCGCCCATGGAGCATCCCTTCTGAGCCCAAAACTTCAAACTTCAAAACGCTGTAACTTTTCACTCGGTTGTCCGATTTACGCAATTCACGTGTCCATTCCATGTATTTTTTCGAGACCCATCCGACCCAAACTGCGGTCATGAGCATACCTCCCCGGCGTGAAAGGGAAGCTAGAAGAAAGAAATGCCAAAAAGCAAGCAAGAAAAACACAAAAAAAAGAGGGAGCAAAAGGAGGGATGCAACACGAGGACTTCCCAGGGGGTCACCCATCCTAGTACTACTCTCGCCCAAGCACGCTTAACTGCGGAGTTCTGATGGGATCCGGTGCATTAGTGCTGGTATGATCGCATCCGAAAGACAAGCGTCAATTTATTTACATAACCCGTCTCCCAAGAAGCCCAAACTTCAAAACGCCGTTTCTTTCTGCTCGATTGTCCAATTTACGCAATTCTCGTGCCCATTCCATGTAGTTTTTCGAGACCCATCTGACCCAAGCTTCCCTAGGCGCCCATGGAGCATCCCTTCTGAGCCCAAAACTTCAAACTTCAAAACGCTGTAACTTTTCACTCGGTTGTCCGATTTACGCAATTCACGTGTCCATTCCATGTATTTTTTCGAGACCCATCCGACCCAAACTGCGGTCATGAGCATACCTCCCCGGCGTGAAAGGGAAGCTAGAAGAAAGAAATGCCAAAAAGCAAGCAAGAAAAACACAAAAAAAAAAAGAGGGAGCAAAAGGAGGGATGCAACACGAGGACTTCCCAGGGGGTCACCCATCCTAGTACTACTCTCGCCCAAGCACGCTTAACTGCGGAGTTCTGATGGGATCCGGTGCATTAGTGCTGGTATGATCGCATCCGAAAGACAAGCGTCAATTTATTTACATAACCCGTCTCCCAAGAAGCCCAAACTTCAAAACGCCGTTTCTTTCTGCTCGATTGTCCAATTTACGCAATTCTCGTGCCCATTCCATGTAGTTTTTCGAGACCCATCTGACCCAAGCTTCCCTAGGCGCCCATGGAGCATCCCTTCTGAGCCCAAAACTTCAAACTTCAAGACGCTGTAACTTTTCACTCGGTTGTCCGATTTACGCAATTCACGTGTCCATTCCATGTATTTTTTCGAGACCCATCCGACCCAAACTGCGGTCATGAGCATACCTCCCCGGCGTGAAAGGGAAGCTAGAAGAAAGAAATGCCAAAAAGCAAGCAAGAAAAACACAAAAAAAAAAGAGGGAGCAAAAGGAGGGATGCAACACGAGGACTTCCCAGGGGGTCACCCATCCTAGTACTACTCTCGCCCAAGCACGCTTAACTGCGGAGTTCTGATGGGATCCGGTGCATTAATGCTGGTATGATCACATCAAAAGACAAGCGTCAATTTATTTACATAACCCGTCTCCCAAGAAGCCCAAACTTCAAAACGCCGTTTCTTTCTGCTCGATTGTCCAATTTACGCAATTCTCGTGCCCATTCCATGTAGTTTTTCGAGACCCATCTGACCCAAGCTTCCCTAGGCGCCCATGGAGCATCCCTTCTGAGCCCAAAACTTCAAACTTCAAAACGCTGTAACTTTTCACTCGGTTGTCCGATTTACGCAATTCACGTGTCCATTCCATGTATTTTTTCGAGACCCATCCGACCCAAACTGCGGTCATGAGCATACCTCCCCGGCGTGAAAGGGAAGCTAGAAGAAAGAAATGCCAAAAAGCAAGCAAGAAAAACACAAAAAAAAAGAGGGAGCAAAAGGAGGGATGCAACACGAGGACTTCCCAGGGGGTCACCCATCATAGTACTACTCTCGCCCAAGCACGCTTAACTGCGGAGTTCTGATGGGATACGGTGCATTAGTGCTGGTATGATCGCATCCGAAAGACAAGCGTCAATTTATTTACATAACCCGTCTCCCAAGAAGCCCAAACTTCAAAACGCCGTTTCTTTCTGCTCGATTGTCCAATTTACGCAATTCTCGTGCCCATTCCATGTAGTTTTTCGAGACCCATCTGACCCAAGCTTCCCTAGGCGCCCATGGAGCATCCCTTCTGAGCCCAAAACTTCAAACTTCAAAACGCTGTAACTTTTCACTCGGTTGTCCGATTTACGCAATTCACGTGTCCATTCCATGTATTTTTTCGAGACCCATCCGACCCAAACTGCGGTCATGAGCATACCTCCCCGGCGTGAAAGGGAAGCTAGAAGAAAGAAATGCCAAAAAGCAAGCAAGAAAAACACAAAAAAAAAGAGGGAGCAAAAGGAGGGATGCAACACGAGGACTTCCCAGGGGGTCACCCATCATAGTACTACTCTCGCCCAAGCACGCTTAACTGCGGAGTTCTGATGGGATCCGGTGCATTAGTGCTGGTATGATCGCATCCGAAAGACAAGCGTCAATTTATTTACATAACCCGTCTCCCAAGAAGCCCAAACTTCAAAACGCCGTTTCTTTCTGCTCGATTGTCCAATTTACGCAATTCTCGTGCCCATTCCATGTAGTTTTTCGAGACCCATCTGACCCAAGCTTCCCTAGGCGCCCATGGAGCATCCCTTCTGAGCCCAAAACTTCAAACTTCAAAACGCTGTAACTTTTCACTCGGTTGTCCGATTTACGCAATTCACGTGTCCATTCCATGTATTTTTTCGAGACCCATCCGACCCAAACTGCGGTCATGAGCATACCTCCCCGGCGTGAAAGGGAAGCTAGAAGAAAGAAATGCCAAAAAGCAAGCAAGAAAAACACAAAAAAAAAAAAAAAAAAAGAGGGAGCAAAAGGAGGGATGCAACACGAGGACTTCCCAGGGGGTCACCCATCCTAGTACTACTCTCGCCCAAGCACGCTTAACTGCGGAGTTCTGATGGGATCCGGTGCATTAGTGCTGGTATGATCGCATCCGAAAGTCAAGCGTCAATTTATTTACATAACCCGTCTCCCAAGAAGCCCAAACTTCAAAACGCCGTTTCTTTCTGCTCGATTGTCCAATTTACGCAATTCTCGTGCCCATTCCATGTAGTTTTTCGAGACCCATCTGACCCAAGCTTCCCTAGGCGCCCATGGAGCATCCCTTCTGAGCCCAAAACTTCAAACTTCAAAACGCTGTAACTTTTCACTCGGTTGTCCGATTTACGCAATTCACGTGTCCATTCCATGTATTTTTTCGAGACCCATCCGACCCAAACTGCGGTCATGAGCATACCTCCCCGGCCTGAAAGGGAAGCTAGAAGAAAGAAATGCCAAAAAGCAAGCAAGAAAAACACAAAAAAAAGAGGGAGCAAAAGGAGGGATGCAACACGAGGACTTCCCAGGGGGTCACCCATCCTAGTACTACTCTCGCCCAAGCACGCTTAACTGCGGAGTTCTGATGGGATCCGGTGCATTAGTGCTGGTATGATCGCATCCGAAAGACAAGCGTCAATTTATTTACATAACCCGTCTCCCAAGAAGCCCAAACTTCAAAACGCCGTTTCTTTCTGCTCGATTGTCCAATTTACGCAATTCTCGTGCCCATTCCATGTAGTTTTTCGAGACCCATCTGACCCAAGCTTCCCTAGGCGCCCATGGAGCATCCCTTCTGAGCCCAAAACTTCAAACTTCAAAACGCTGTAACTTTTCACTCGGTTGTCCGATTTACGCAATTCACGTGTCCATTCCATGTATTTTTTCGAGACCCATCCGACCCAAACTGCGGTCATGAGCATACCTCCCCGGCGTGAAAGGGAAGCTAGAAGAAAGAAATGCCAAAAAGCAAGCAAGAAAAACACAAAAAAAAGAGGGAGCAAAAGGAGGGATGCAACACGAGGACTTCCCAGGGGGTCACCCATCCTAGTACTACTCTCGCCCAAGCACGCTTAACTGCGGAGTTCTGATGGGATCCGGTGCATTAGTGCTGGTATGATCGCATTCGAAAGACAAGCGTCAATTTATTTACATAACCCGTCTCCCAAGAAGCCCAAACTTCAAAACGCCGTTTCTTTCTGCTCGATTGTCCAATTTACGCAATTCTCGTGCCCATTCCATGTAGTTTTTCGAGACCCATCTGACCCAAGCTTCCCTAGGCGCGCATGGAGCATCCCTTCTGAGCCCAAAACTTCAAACTTCAAAACGCTGTAACTTTTCACTCGGTTGTCCGATTTACGCAATTCACGTGTCCATTCCATGTATTTTTTCGAGACCCATCCGACCCAAACTGCGGTCATGAGCATACCTCCCCGGCGTGAAAGGGAAGCTAGAAGAAAGAAATGCCAAAAAGCAAGCAAGAAAAACACAAAAAAAAAGAGGGAGCAAAAGGAGGGATGCAACACGAGGACTTCCCAGGGGGTCACCCATCCTAGTACTACTCTCGCCCAAGCACGCTTAACTGGAGTTCTGATGGGATCCGGTGCATTAGTGCTGGTATGATCGCATCCGAAAGACAAGCGTCAATTTATTTACATAACCCGTCTCCCAAGAAGCCCAAACTTCAAAACGCCGTTTCTTTCTGCTCGATTGTCCAATTTACGCAATTCTCGTGCCCATTCCATGTAGTTTTTCGAGACCCATCTGACCCAAGCTTCCCTAGGCGCCCATGGAGCATCCCTTCTGAGCCCAAAACTTCAAACTTCAAAACGCTGTAACTTTTCACTCGGTTGTCCGATTTACGCAATTCACGTGTCCATTCCATGTATTTTTTCGAGACCCATCCGACCCAAACTGCGGTCATGAGCATACCTCCCCGGCGTGAAAGGGAAGCTAGAAGAAAGAAATGCCAAAAAGCAAGCAAGAAAAACACAAAAAAAAAGAGGGAGCAAAAGGAGGGATGCAACACGAGGACTTCCCAGGGGGTCACCCATCCTAGTACTACTCTCGCCCAAGCACGCTTAACTGCGGAGTTCTGATGGGATCCGGTGCATTAGTGCTGGTATGATCGCATCCGAAAGACAAGCGTCAATTTATTTACATAACCCGTCTCCCAAGAAGCCCAAACTTCAAAACGCCGTTTCTTTCTGCTCGATTGTCCAATTTACGCAATTCTCGTGCCCATTCCATGTAGTTTTTCGAGACCCATCTGACCCAAGCTTCCCTAGGCGCCCATGGAGCATCCCTTCTGAGCCCAAAACTTCAAACTTCAAAACGCTGTAACTTTTCACTCGGTTGTCCGATTTACGCAATTCACGTGTCCATTCCATGTATTTTTTCGAGACCCATCCGACCCAAACTGCGGTCATGAGCATACCTCCCCGGCGTGAAAGGGAAGCTAGAAGAAATAAATGCCAAAAAGCAAGCAAGAAAAACACAAAAAAAAAAGAGGGAGCAAAAGGAGGGATGCAACACGAGGACTTCCCAGGGGGTCACCCATCCTAGTACTACTCTCGCCCAAGCACGCTTAACTGCGGAGTTCTGATGGGATCCGGTGCATTAGTGCTGGTATGATCGCATCCGAAAGACAAGCGTCAATTTATTTACATAACCCGTCTCCCAAGAAGCCCAAACTTCAAAACGCCGTTTCTTTCTGCTCGATTGTCCAATTTACGCAATTCTCGTGCCCATTCCATGTAGTTTTTCGAGACCCATCTGACCCAAGCTTCCCTAGGCGCCCATGGAGCATCCCTTCTGAGCCCAAAACTTCAAACTTCAAAACGCTGTAACTTTTCACTCGGTTGTCCGATTTACGCAATTCACGTGTCCATTCCATGTATTTTTTCGAGACCCATCCGACCCAAACTGCGGTCATGAGCATACCTCCCCGGCGTGAAAGGGAAGCTAGAAGAAAGAAATGCCAAAAAGCAAGCAAGAAAAACACAAAAAAAAAAGAGGGAGCAAAAGGAGGGATGCAACACGAGGACTTCCCAGGGGGTCACCCATCCTAGTACTACTCTCGCCCAAGCACGCTTAACTGCGGAGTTCTGATGGGATCCGGTGCATTAGTGCTGGTATGATCGCATCCGAAAGACAAGCGTCAATTTATTTACATAACCCGTCTCCCAAGAAGCCCAAACTTCAAAACGCCGTTTCTTTCTGCTCGATTGTCCAATTTACGCAATTCTCGTGCCCATTCCATGTAGTTTTTCGAGACCCATCTGACCCAAGCTTCCCTAGGCGCCCATGGAGCATCCCTTCTGAGCCCAAAACTTCAAACTTCAAAACGCTGTAACTTTTCACTCGGTTGTCCGATTTACGCAATTCACGTGTCCATTCCATGTATTTTTTCGAGACCCATCCGACCCAAACTGCGGTCATGAGCATACCTCCCCGGCGTGAAAGGGAAGCTAGAAGAAAGAAATGCCAAAAAGCAAGCAAGAAAAACACAAAAAAAAAAGAGGGAGCAAAAGGAGGGATGCAACACGAGGACTTCCCAGGGGGTCACCCATCCTAGTACTACTCTCGCCCAAGCACGCTTAACTGCGGAGTTCTGATGGGATCCGGTGCATTAATGCTGGTATGATCACATCAAAAGACAAGCGTCAATTTATTTACATAACCCGTCTCCCAAGAAGCCCAAACTTCAAAACGCCGTTTCTTTCTGCTCGATTGTCCAATTTACGCAATTCTCGTGCCCATTCCATGTAGTTTTTCGAGACCCATCTGACCCAAGCTTCCCTAGGCGCCCATGGAGCATCCCTTCTGAGCCCAAAACTTCAAACTTCAAAACGCTGTAACTTTTCACTCGGTTGTCCGATTTACGCAATTCACGTGTCCATTCCATGTATTTTTTCGAGACCCATCCGACCCAAACTGCGGTCATGAGCATACCTCCCCGGCGTGAAAGGGAAGCTAGAAGAAAGAAATGCCAAAAAGCAAGCAAGAAAAACACAAAAAAAAAAGAGGGAGCAAAAGGAGGGATGCAACACGAGGACTTCCCAGGGGGTCACCCATCATAGTACTACTCTCGCCCAAGCACGCTTAACTGCGGAGTTCTGATGGGATACGGTGCATTAGTGCTGGTATGATCGCATCCGAAAGACAAGCGTCAATTTATTTACATAACCAGTCTCCCAAGAAGCCCAAACTTCAAAACGCCGTTTCTTTCTGCTCGATTGTCCAATTTACGCAATTCTCGTGCCCATTCCATGTAGTTTTTCGAGACCCATCTGACCCAAGCTTCCCTAGGCGCCCATGGAGCATCCCTTCTGAGCCCAAAACTTCAAACTTCAAAACGCTGTAACTTTTCACTCGGTTGTCCGATTTACGCAATTCACGTGTCCATTCCATGTATTTTTTCGAGACCCATCCGACCCAAACTGCGGTCATGAGCATACCTCCCCGGCGTGAAAGGGAAGCTAGAAGAAAGAAATGCCAAAAAGCAAGCAAGAAAAACACAAAAAAAAAGAGGGAGCAAAAGGAGGGATGCAACACGAGGACTTCCCAGGGGGTCACCCATCATAGTACTACTCTCGCCCAAGCACGCTTAACTGCGGAGTTCTGATGGGATCCGGTGCATTAGTGCTGGTATGATCGCATCCGAAAGACAAGCGTCAATTTATTTACATAACCCGTCTCCCAAGAAGCCCAAACTTCAAAACGCCGTTTCTTTCTGCTCGATTGTCCAATTTACGCAATTCTCGTGCCCATTCCATGTAGTTTTTCGAGACCCATCTGACCCAAGCTTCCCTAGGCGCCCATGGAGCATCCCTTCTGAGCCCAAAACTTCAAACTTCAAAACGCTGTAACTTTTCACTCGGTTGTCCGATTTACGCAATTCACGTGTCCATTCCATGTATTTTTTCGAGACCCATCCGACCCAAACTGCGGTCATGAGCATACCTCCCCGGCGTGAAAGGGAAGCTAGAAGAAAGAAATGCCAAAAAGCAAGCAAGAAAAACACAAAAAAAAAAAAAAAAAAAAGAGGGAGCAAAAGGAGGGATGCAACACGAGGACTTCCCAGGGGGTCACCCATCCTAGTACTACTCTCGCCCAAGCACGCTTAACTGCGGAGTTCTGATGGGATCCGGTGCATTAGTGCTGGTATGATCGCATCCGAAAGTCAAGCGTCAATTTATTTACATAACCCGTCTCCCAAGAAGCCCAAACTTCAAAACGCCGTTTCTTTCTGCTCGATTGTCCAATTTACGCAATTCTCGTGCCCATTCCATGTAGTTTTTCGAGACCCATCTGACCCAAGCTTCCCTAGGCGCCCATGGAGCATCCCTTCTGAGCCCAAAACTTCAAACTTCAAAACGCTGTAACTTTTCACTCGGTTGTCCGATTTACGCAATTCACGTGTCCATTCCATGTATTTTTTCGAGACCCATCCGACCCAAACTGCGGTCATGAGCATACCTCCCCGGCGTGAAAGGGAAGCTAGAAGAAAGAAATGCCAAAAAGCAAGCAAGAAAAACACAAAAAAAAAAGGGAGCAAAAGGAGGGATGCAACACGAGGACTTCCCAGGGGGTCACCCATCCTAGTACTACTCTCGCCCAAGCACGCTTAACTGCGGAGTTCTGATGGGATCCGGTGCATTAGTGCTGGTATGATCGCATCCGAAAGACAAGCGTCAATTTATTTACATAACCCGTCTCCCAAGAAGCCCAAACTTCAAAACGCCGTTTCTTTCTGCTCGATTGTCCAATTTACGCAATTCTCGTGCCCATTCCATGTAGTTTTTCGAGACCCATCTGACCCAAGCTTCCCTAGGCGCCCATGGAGCATCCCTTCTGAGCCCAAAACTTCAAACTTCAAAACGCTGTAACTTTTCACTCGGTTGTCCGATTTACGCAATTCACGTGTCCATTCCATGTATTTTTTCGAGACCCATCCGACCCAAACTGCGGTCATGAGCATACCTCCCCGGCGTGAAAGGGAAGCTAGAAGAAAGAAATGCCAAAAAGCAAGCAAGAAAAACACAAAAAAAAGAGGGAGCAAAAGGAGGGATGCAACACGAGGACTTCCCAGGGGGTCACCCATCCTAGTACTACTCTCGCCCAAGCACGCTTAACTGCGGAGTTCTGATGGGATCCGGTGCATTAGTGCTGGTATGATCGCATTCGAAAGACAAGCGTCAATTTATTTACATAACCCGTCTCCCAAGAAGCCCAAACTTCAAAACGCCGTTTCTTTCTGCTCGATTGTCCAATTTACGCAATTCTCGTGCCCATTCCATGTAGTTTTTCGAGACCCATCTGACCCAAGCTTCCCTAGGCGCGCATGGAGCATCCCTTCTGAGCCCAAAACTTCAAACTTCAAAACGCTGTAACTTTTCACTCGGTTGTCCGATTTACGCAATTCACGTGTCCATTCCATGTATTTTTTCGAGACCCATCCGACCCAAACTGCGGTCATGAGCATACCTCCCCGGCGTGAAAGGGAAGCTAGAAGAAAGAAATGCCAAAAAGCAAGCAAGAAAAACACAAAAAAAAGAGGGAGCAAAAGGAGGGATGCAACACGAGGACTTCCCAGGGGGTCACCCATCCTAGTACTACTCTCGCCCAAGCACGCTTAACTGGAGTTCTGATGGGATCCGGTGCATTAGTGCTGGTATGATCGCATCCGAAAGACAAGCGTCAATTTATTTACATAACCCGTCTCCCAAGAAGCCCAAACTTCAAAACGCCGTTTCTTTCTGCTCGATTGTCCAATTTACGCAATTCTCGTGCCCATTCCATGTAGTTTTTCGAGACCCATCTGACCCAAGCTTCCCTAGGCGCCCATGGAGCATCCCTTCTGAGCCCAAAACTTCAAACTTCAAAACGCTGTAACTTTTCACTCGGTTGTCCGATTTACGCAATTCACGTGTCCATTCCATGTATTTTTTCGAGACCCATCCGACCCAAACTGCGGTCATGAGCATACCTCCCCGGCGTGAAAGGGAAGCTAGAAGAAAGAAATGCCAAAAAGCAAGCAAGAAAAACACAAAAAAAAAGAGGGAGCAAAAGGAGGGATGCAACACGAGGACTTCCCAGGGGGTCACCCATCCTAGTACTACTCTCGCCCAAGCACGCTTAACTGCGGAGTTCTGATGGGATCCGGTGCATTAGTGCTGGTATGATCGCATCCGAAAGACAAGCGTCAATTTATTTACATAACCCGTCTCCCAAGAAGCCCAAACTTCAAAACGCCGTTTCTTTCTGCTCGATTGTCCAATTTACGCAATTCTCGTGCCCATTCCATGTAGTTTTTCGAGACCCATCTGACCCAAGCTTCCCTAGGCGCCCATGGAGCATCCCTTCTGAGCCCAAAACTTCAAACTTCAAAACGCTGTAACTTTTCACTCGGTTGTCCGATTTACGCAATTCACGTGTCCATTCCATGTATTTTTTCGAGACCCATCCGACCCAAACTGCGGTCATGAGCATACCTCCCCGGCGTGAAAGGGAAGCTAGAAGAAATAAATGCCAAAAAGCAAGCAAGAAAAACACAAAAAAAAAAGAGGGAGCAAAAGGAGGGATGCAACACGAGGACTTCCCAGGGGGTCACCCATCCTAGTACTACTCTCGCCCAAGCACGCTTAACTGCGGAGTTCTGATGGGATCCGGTGCATTAGTGCTGGTATGATCGCATCCGAAAGACAAGCGTCAATTTATTTACATAACCCGTCTCCCAAGAAGCCCAAACTTCAAAACGCCGTTTCTTTCTGCTCGATTGTCCAATTTACGCAATTCTCGTGCCCATTCCATGTAGTTTTTCGAGACCCATCTGACCCAAGCTTCCCTAGGCGCCCATGGAGCATCCCTTCTGAGCCCAAAACTTCAAACTTCAAAACGCTGTAACTTTTCACTCGGTTGTCCGATTTACGCAATTCACGTGTCCATTCCATGTATTTTTTCGAGACCCATCCGACCCAAACTGCGGTCATGAGCATACCTCCCCGGCGTGAAAGGGAAGCTAGAAGAAAGAAATGCCAAAAAGCAAGCAAGAAAAACACAAAAAAAAAAGAGGGAGCAAAAGGAGGGATGCAACACGAGGACTTCCCAGGGGGTCACCCATCCTAGTACTACTCTCGCCCAAGCACGCTTAACTGCGGAGTTCTGATGGGATCCGGTGCATTAGTGCTGGTATGATCGCATCCGAAAGACAAGCGTCAATTTATTTACATAACCCGTCTCCCAAGAAGCCCAAACTTCAAAACGCCGTTTCTTTCTGCTCGATTGTCCAATTTACGCAATTCTCGTGCCCATTCCATGTAGTTTTTCGAGACCCATCTGACCCAAGCTTCCCTAGGCGCCCATGGAGCATCCCTTCTGAGCCCAAAACTTCAAACTTCAAAACGCTGTAACTTTTCACTCGGTTGTCCGATTTACGCAATTCACGTGTCCATTCCATGTATTTTTTCGAGACCCATCCGACCCAAACTGCGGTCATGAGCATACCTCCCCGGCGTGAAAGGGAAGCTAGAAGAAAGAAATGCCAAAAAGCAAGCAAGAAAAACACACAAAAAAAAAAGAGGGAGCAAAAGGAGGGATGCAACACGAGGACTTCCCAGGGGGTCACCCATCCTAGTACTACTCTCGCCCAAGCACGCTTAACTGCGGAGTTCTGATGGGATCCGGTGCATTAGTGCTAGTATGATCGCATCCGAAAGACAAGCGTCAATTTATTTACATAACCCGTCTCCCAAGAAGCCCAAACTTCAAAACGCCGTTTCTTTCTGCTCGATTGTCCAATTTACGCAATTCTCGTGCCCATTCCATGTAGTTTTTCGAGACCCATCTGACCCAAGCTTCCCTAGGCGCCCATGGAGCATCCCTTCTGAGCCCAAAACTTCAAACTTCAAAACGCTGTAACTTTTCACTCGGTTGTCCGATTTACGCAATTCACGTGTCCATTCCATGTATTTTTTCGAGACCCATCCGACCCAAACTGCGGTCATGAGCATACCTCCCCGGCGTGAAAGGGAAGCTAGAAGAAAGAAATGCCAAAAAGCAAGCAAGAAAAACACAAAAAAAAAGAGGGAGCAAAAGGAGGGATGCAACACGAGGACTTCCCAGGGGGTCACCCATCCTAGTACTACTCTCGCCCAAGCACGCTTAACTGCGGAGTTCTGATGGGATCCGGTGCATTAGTGCTGGTATGATCGCATCCGAAAGACAAGCGTCAATTTATTTACATAACCCGTCTCCCAAGAAGCCCAAACTTCAAAACGCCGTTTCTTTCTGCTCGATTGTCCAATTTACGCAATTCTCGTGCCCATTCCATGTAGTTTTTCGAGACCCATCTGACCCAAGCTTCCCTAGGCGCCCATGGAGCATCCCTTCTGAGCCCAAAACTTCAAACTTCAAAACGCTGTAACTTTTCACTCGGTTGTGATTTACGCAATTCACGTGTCCATTCCATGTATTTTTTCGAGACCCATCCGACCCAAACTGCGGTCATGAGCATACCTCCCCGGCGTGAAAGGGAAGCTAGAAGAAAGAAATGCCAAAAAGCAAGCAAGAAAAACACAAAAAAAAAAGAGGGAGCAAAAGGAGGGATGCAACACGAGGACTTCCCAGGGGGTCACCCATCCTAGTACTACTCTCGCCCAAGCACGCTTAACTGCGGAGTTCTGATGGGATCCGGTGCATTAGTGCTGGTATGATCGCATCCGAAAGACAAGCGTCAATTTATTTACATAACCCGTCTCCCAAGAAGCCCAAACTTCAAAACGCCGTTTCTTTCTGCTCGATTGTCCAATTTACGCAATTCTCGTGCCCATTCCATGTAGTTTTTCGAGACCCATCTGACCCAAGCTTCCCTAGGCGCCCATGGAGCATCCCTTCTGAGCCCAAAACTTCAAACTTCAAAACGCTGTAACTTTTCACTCGGTTGTCCGATTTACGCAATTCACGTGTCCATTCCATGTATTTTTTCGAGACCCATCCGACCCAAACTGCGGTCATGAGCATACCTCCCCGGCGTGAAAGGGAAGCTAGAAGAAAGAAATGCCAAAAAGCAAGCAAGAAAAACACAAAAAAAAAAAGAGGGAGCAAAAGGAGGGATGCAACACGAGGACTTCCCAGGGGGTCACCCATCCTAGTACTACTCTCGCCCAAGCACGCTTAACTGCGGAGTTCTGATGGGATCCGGTGCATTAGTGCTGGTATGATCGCATCCGAAAGACAAGCGTCAATTTATTTACATAACCCGTCTCCCAAGAAGCCCAAACTTCAAAACGCCGTTTCTTTCTGCTCGATTGTCCAATTTACGCAATTCTCGTGCCCATTCCATGTAGTTTTTCGAGACCCATCTGACCCAAGCTTCCCTAGGCGCCCATGGAGCATCCCTTCTGAGCCCAAAACTTCAAACTTCAAAACGCTGTAACTTTTCACTCGGTTGTCCGATTTACGCAATTCACGTGTCCATTCCATGTATTTTTTCGAGACCCATCCGACCCAAACTGCGGTCATGAGCATACCTCCCCGGCGTGAAAGGGAAGCTAGAAGAAAGAAATGCCAAAAAGCAAGCAAGAAAAACACAAAAAAAAAAAAGAGGGAGCAAAAGGAGGGATGCAACACGAGGACTTCCCAGGGGGTCACCCATCCTAGTACTACTCTCGCCCAAGCACGCTTAACTGCGGAGTTCTGATGGGATCCGGTGCATTAGTGCTGGTATGATCGCATCCGAAAGACAAGCGTCAATTTATTTACATAACCCGTCTCCCAAGAAGCCCAAACTTCAAAACGCCGTTTCTTTCTGCTCGATTGTCCAATTTACGCAATTCTCGTGCCCATTCCATGTAGTTTTTCGAGACCCATCTGACCCAAGCTTCCCTAGGCGCCCATGGAGCATCCCTTCTGAGCCCAAAACTTCAAACTTCAAAACGCTGTAACTTTTCACTCGGTTGTCCGATTTACGCAATTCACGTGTCCATTCCATGTATTTTTTCGAGACCCATCCGACCCAAACTGCGGTCATGAGCATACCTCCCCGGCGTGAAAGGGAAGCTAGAAGAAAGAAATGCCAAAAAGCAAGCAAGAAAAACACAAAAAAAAAAAGAGGGAGCAAAAGGAGGGATGCAACACGAGGACTTCCCAGGGGGTCACCCATCCTAGTACTACTCTCGCCCAAGCACGCTTAACTGCGGAGTTCTGATGGGATCCGGTGCATTAGTGCTGGTATGATCGCATCCGAAAGACAAGCGTCAATTTATTTACATAACCCGTCTCCCAAGAAGCCCAAACTTCAAAACGCCGTTTCTTTCTGCTCGATTGTCCAATTTACGCAATTCTCGTGCCCATTCCATGTAGTTTTTCGAGACCCATCTGACCCAAGCTTCCCTAGGCGCCCATGGAGCATCCCTTCTGAGCCCAAAACTTCAAACTTCAAAACGCTGTAACTTTTCACTCGGTTGTCCGATTTACGCAATTCACGTGTCCATTCCATGTATTTTTTCGAGACCCATCCGACCCAAACTGCGGTCATGAGCATACCTCCCCGGCGTGAAAGGGAAGCTAGAAGAAAGAAATGCCAAAAAGCAAGCAAGAAAAACACAAAAAAAAAAAAGAGGGAGCAAAAGGAGGGATGCAACACGAGGACTTCCCAGGGGGTCACCCATCCTAGTACTACTCTCGCCCAAGCACGCTTACCTGCGGAGTTCTGATGGGATCCGGTGCATTAGTGCTGGTATGATCGCATCCGAAAGACAAGCGTCAATTTATTTACATAACCCGTCTCCCAAGAAGCCCAAACTTCAAAACGCCGTTTCTTTCTGCTCGATTGTCCAATTTACGCAATTCTCGTGCCCATTCCATGTAGTTTTTCGAGACCCATCTGACCCAAGCTTCCCTAGGCGCCCATGGAGCATCCCTTCTGAGCCCAAAACTTCAAACTTCAAAACGCTGTAACTTTTCACTCGGTTGTCCGATTTACGCAATTCACGTGTCCATTCCATGTATTTTTTCGAGACCCATCCGACCCAAACTGCGGTCATGAGCATACCTCCCCGGCGTGAAAGGGAAGCTAGAAGAAAGAAATGCCAAAAAGCAAGCAAGAAAAACACAAAAAAAAAGAGGGAGCAAAAGGAGGGATGCAACACGAGGACTTCCCAGGGGGTCACCCATCATAGTACTACTCTCGCCCAAGCACGCTTAACTGCGGAGTTCTGATGGGATCCGGTGCATTAGTGCTGGTATGATCGCATCCGAAAGACAAGCGTCAATTTATTTACATAACCCGTCTCCCAAGAAGCCCAAACTTCAAAACGCCGTTTCTTTCTGCTCGATTGTCCAATTTACGCAATTCTCGTGCCCATTCCATGTAGTTTTTCGAGACCCATCTGACCCAAGCTTCCCTAGGCGCCCATGGAGCATCCCTTCTGAGCCCAAAACTTCAAACTTCAAAACGCTGTAACTTTTCACTCGGTTGTCCGATTTACGCAATTCACGTGTCCATTCCATGTATTTTTTCGAGACCCATCCGACCCAAACTGCGGTCATGAGCATACCTCCCCGGCGTGAAAGGGAAGCTAGAAGAAAGAAATGCCAAAAAGCAAGCAAGAAAAACACAAAAAAAAAAAAGAGGGAGCAAAAGGAGGGATGCAACACGAGGACTTCCCAGGGGGTCACCCATCCTAGCACTACTCTCGCCCAAGCACGCTTAACTGCGGAGTTCTGATGGGATCCGGTGCATTAGTGCTGGTATGATCGCATCCGAAAGACAAGCGTCAATTTATTTACATAACCCGTCTCCCAAGAAGCCCAAACTTCAAAACGCCGTTTCTTTCTGCTCGATTGTCCAATTTACGCAATTCTCGTGCCCATTCCATGTAGTTTTTCGAGACCCATCTGACCCAAGCTTCCCTAGGCGCCCATGGAGCATCCCTTCTGAGCCCAAAACTTCAAACTTCAAAACGCTGTAACTTTTCACTCGGTTGTCCGATTTACGCAATTCACGTGTCCATTCCATGTATTTTTTCGAGACCCATCCGACCCAAACTGCGGTCATGAGCATACCTCCCCGGCGTGAAAGGGAAGCTAGAAGAAAGAAATGCCAAAAAGCAAGCAAGAAAAACACAAAAAAAAAAGAGGGAGCAAAAGGAGGGATGCAACACGAGGACTTCCCAGGGGGTCACCCATCCTAGTACTACTCTCGCCCAAGCACGCTTAACTGCGGAGTTCTGATGGGATCCGGTGCATTAGTGCTGGTATGATCGCATCCGAAAGACAAGCGTCAATTTATTTACATAACCCGTCTCCCAAGAAGCCCAAACTTCAAAACGCCGTTTCTTTCTGCTCGATTGTCCAATTTACGCAATTCTCGTGCCCATTCCATGTAGTTTTTCGAGACCCATCTGACCCAAGCTTCCCTAGGCGCCCATGGAGCATCCCTTCTGAGCCCAAAACTTCAAACTTCAAAACGCTGTAACTTTTCACTCGGTTGTCCGATTTACGCAATTCACGTGTCCATTCCATGTATTTTTTCGAGACCCATCCGACCCAAACTGCGGTCATGAGCATACCTCCCCGGCGTGAAAGGGAAGCTAGAAGAAAGAAATGCCAAAAAGCAAGCAAGAAAAACACAAAAAAAAAAAAGAGGGAGCAAAAGGAGGGATGCAACACGAGGACTTCCCAGGGGGTCACCCATCCTAGTACTACTCTCGCCCAAGCACGCTTAACTGCGGAGTTCTGATGGGATTCGGTGCATTAGTGCTGGTATGATCGCATCCGAAAGACAAGCGTCAATTTATTTACATAACCCGTCTCCCAAGAAGCCCAAACTTCAAAACGCCGTTTCTTTCTGCTCGATTGTCCAATTTACGCAATTCTCGTGCCCATTCCATGTAGTTTTTCGAGACCCATCTGACCCAAGCTTCCCTAGGCGCCCATGGAGCATCCCTTCTGAGCCCAAAACTTCAAACTTCAAAACGCTGTAACTTTTCACTCGGTTGTCCGATTTACGCAATTCACGTGTCCATTCCATGTATTTTTTCGAGACCCATCCGACCCAAACTGCGGTCATGAGCATACCTCCCCGGCGTGAAAGGGAAGCTAGAAGAAAGAAATGCCAAAAAGCAAGCAAGAAAAACACAAAAAAAAAGAGGGAGCAAAAGGAGGGATGCAACACGAGGACTTCCCAGGGGGTCACCCATCATAGTACTACTCTCGCCCAAGCACGCTTAACTGCGGAGTTCTGATGGGATCCGGTGCATTAGTGCTGGTATGATCGCATCCGAAAGACAAGCGTCAATTTATTTACATAACCCGTCTCCCAAGAAGCCCAAACTTCAAAACGCCGTTTCTTTCTGCTCGATTGTCCAATTTACGCAATTCTCGTGCCCATTCCATGTAGTTTTTCGAGACCCATCTGACCCAAGCTTCCCTAGGCGCCCATGGAGCATCCCTTCTGAGCCCAAAACTTCAAACTTCAAAACGCTGTAACTTTTCACTCGGTTGTCCGATTTACGCAATTCACGTGTCCATTCCATGTATTTTTTCGAGACCCATCCGACCCAAACTGCGGTCATGAGCATACCTCCCCGGCGTGAAAGGGAAGCTAGAAGAAAGAAATGCCAAAAAGCAAGCAAGAAAAACACAAAAAAAAAAGAGGGAGCAAAAGGAGGGATGCAACACGAGGACTTCCCAGGGGGTCACCCATCCTAGCACTACTCTCGCCCAAGCACGCTTAACTGCGGAGTTCTGATGGGATCCGGTGCATTAGTGCTGGTATGATCGCATCCGAAAGACAAGCGTCAATTTATTTACATAACTCGTCTCCCAAGAAGCCCAAACTTCAAAACGCCGTTTCTTTCTGCTCGATTGTCCAATTTACGCAATTCTCGTGCCCATTCCATGTAGTTTTTCGAGACCCATCTGACCCAAGCTTCCCTAGGCGCCCATGGAGCATCCCTTCTGAGCCCAAAACTTCAAACTTCAAAACGCTGTAACTTTTCACTCGGTTGTCCGATTTACGCAATTCACGTGTCCATTCCATGTATTTTTTCGAGACCCATCCGACCCAAACTGCGGTCATGAGCATACCTCCCCGGCGTGAAAGGGAAGCTAGAAGAAAGAAATGCCAAAAAGCAAGCAAGAAAAACACAAAAAAAAAGAGGGAGCAAAAGGAGGGATGCAACACGAGGACTTCCCAGGGGGTCACCCATCCTAGTACTACTCTCGCCCAAGCACGCTTATCTGCGGAGTTCTGATGGGATCCGGTGCATTAGTGCTGGTATGATCGCATCCGAAAGACAAGCGTCAATTTATTTACATAACCCGTCTCCCAAGAAGCCCAAACTTCAAAACGCCGTTTCTTTCTGCTCGATTGTCCAATTTACGCAATTCTCGTGCCCATTCCATGTAGTTTTTCGAGACCCATCTGACCCAAGCTTCCCTAGGCGCCCATGGAGCATCCCTTCTGAGCCAAAAACTTCAAACTTCAAAACGCTGTAACTTTTCACTCGGTTGTCCGATTTACGCAATTCACGTGTCCATTCCATGTATTTTTTCGAGACCCATCCGACCCAAACTGCGGTCATGAGCATACCTCCCCCGGCGTGAAAGGGAAGCTAGAAGAAAGAAATGCCAAAAAGCAAGCAAGAAAAACACAAAAAAAAAAGAGGGAGCAAAAGGAGGGATGCAACACGAGGACTTCCCAGGGGGTCACCCATCCTAGTACTACTCTCGCCCAAGCACGCTTAACTGCGGAGTTCTGATGGGATCCGGTGCATTAGTGCTGGTATGATCGCATCCGAAAGACAAGCGTCAATTTATTTACATAACCCGTCTCCCAAGAAGCCCAAACTTCAAAACGCCGTTTCTTTCTGCTCGATTGTCCAATTTACGCAATTCTCGTGCCCATTCCATGTAGTTTTTCGAGACCCATCTGACCCAAGCTTCCCTAGGCGCCCATGGAGCATCCCTTCTGAGCCCAAAACTTCAAACTTCAAAACGCTGTAACTTTTCACTCGGTTGTCCGATTTACGCAATTCACGTGTCCATTCCATGTATTTTTTCGAGACCCATCCGACCCAAACTGCGGTCATGAGCATACCTCCCCGGCGTGAAAGGGAAGCTAGAAGAAAGAAATGCCAAAAAGCAAGCAAGAAAAACACAAAAAAAAAAGAGGGAGCAAAAGGAGGGATGCAACACGAGGACTTCCCAGGGGGTCACCCATCCTAGCACTACTCTCGCCCAAGCACGCTTAACTGCGGAGTTCTGATGGGATCCGGTGCATTAGTGCTGGTATGATCGCATCCGAAAGACAAGCGTCAATTTATTTACATAACCCGTCTCCCAAGAAGCCCAAACTTCAAAACGCCGTTTCTTTCTGCTCGATTGTCCAATTTACGCAATTCTCGTGCCCATTCCATGTAGTTTTTCGAGACCCATCTGACCCAAGCTTCCCTAGGCGCGCATGGAGCATCCCTTCTGAGCCCAAAACTTCAAACTTCAAAACGCTGTAACTTTTCACTCGGTTGTCCGATTTACGCAATTCACGTGTCCATTCCATGTATTTTTTCGAGACCCATCCGACCCAAACTGCGGTCATGAGCATACCTCCCCGGCGTGAAAGGGAAGCTAGAAGAAAGAAATGCCAAAAAGCAAGCAAGAAAAACACAAAAAAAAAAGAGGGAGCAAAAGGAGGGATGCAACACGAGGACTTCCCAGGGGGTCACCCATCCTAGTACTACTCTCGCCCAAGTACGCTTAACTGCGGAGTTCTGATGGGATCCGGTGCATTAGTGCTGGTATGATCGCATCCGAAAGACAAGCGTCAATTTATTTACATAACCCGTCTCCCAAGAAGCCCAAACTTCAAAACGCCGTTTCTTTCTGCTCGATTGTCCAATTTACGCAATTCTCGTGCCCATTCCATGTAGTTTTTCGAGACCCATCTGACCCAAGCTTCCCTAGGCGCCCATGGAGCATCCCTTCTGAGCCCAAAACTTCAAACTTCAAAACGCTGTAACTTTTCACTCGGTTGTCCGATTTACGCAATTCACGTGTCCATTCCATGTATTTTTTCGAGACCCATCCGACCCAAACTGCGGTCATGAGCATACCTCCCCGGCGTGAAAGGGAAGCTAGAAGAAAGAAATGCCAAAAAGCAAGCAAGAAAAACACAAAAAAAAAAGAGGGAGCAAAAGGAGGGATGCAACACGAGGACTTCCCAGGGGGTCACCCATCCTAGTACTACTCTCGCCCAAGCACGCTTAACTGCGGAGTTCTGATGGGATCCGGTGCATTAGTGCTGGTATGATCGCATCCGAAAGACAAGCGTCAATTTATTTACATAACCCGTCTCCCAAGAAGCCCAAACTTCAAAACGCCGTTTCTTTCTGCTCGATTGTCCAATTTACGCAATTCTCGTGCCCATTCCATGTAGTTTTTCGAGACCCATCTGACCCAAGCTTCCCTAGGCGCCCATGGAGCATCCCTTCTGAGCCAAAAACTTCAAACTTCAAAACGCTGTAACTTTTCACTCGGTTGTCCGATTTACGCAATTCACGTGTCCATTCCATGTATTTTTTCGAGACCCATCCGACCCAAACTGCGGTCATGAGCATACCTCCCCCGGCGTGAAAGGGAAGCTAGAAGAAAGAAATGCCAAAAAGCAAGCAAGAAAAACACAAAAAAAAAAGAGGGAGCAAAAGGAGGGATGCAACACGAGGACTTCCCAGGGGGTCACCCATCCTAGTACTACTCTCGCCCAAGCACGCTTAACTGCGGAGTTCTGATGGGATCCGGTGCATTAGTGCTGGTATGATCGCATCCGAAAGACAAGCGTCAATTTATTTACATAACCCGTCTCCCAAGAAGCCCAAACTTCAAAACGCCGTTTCTTTCTGCTCGATTGTCCAATTTACGCAATTCTCGTGCCCATTCCATGTAGTTTTTCGAGACCCATCTGACCCAAGCTTCCCTAGGCGCCCATGGAGCATCCCTTCTGAGCCCAAAACTTCAAACTTCAAAACGCTGTAACTTTTCACTCGGTTGTCCGATTTACGCAATTCACGTGTCCATTCCATGTATTTTTTCGAGACCCATCCGACCCAAACTGCGGTCATGAGCATACCTCCCCGGCGTGAAAGGGAAGCTAGAAGAAAGAAATGCCAAAAAGCAAGCAAGAAAAACACAAAAAAAAAAGAGGGAGCAAAAGGAGGGATGCAACACGAGGACTTCCCAGGGGGTCACCCATCCTAGCACTACTCTCGCCCAAGCACGCTTAACTGCGGAGTTCTGATGGGATCCGGTGCATTAGTGCTGGTATGATCGCATCCGAAAGACAAGCGTCAATTTATTTACATAACCCGTCTCCCAAGAAGCCCAAACTTCAAAACGCCGTTTCTTTCTGCTCGATTGTCCAATTTACGCAATTCTCGTGCCCATTCCATGTAGTTTTTCGAGACCCATCTGACCCAAGCTTCCCTAGGCGCGCATGGAGCATCCCTTCTGAGCCCAAAACTTCAAACTTCAAAACGCTGTAACTTTTCACTCGGTTGTCCGATTTACGCAATTCACGTGTCCATTCCATGTATTTTTTCGAGACCCATCCGACCCAAACTGCGGTCATGAGCATACCTCCCCGGCGTGAAAGGGAAGCTAGAAGAAAGAAATGCCAAAAAGCAAGCAAGAAAAACACAAAAAAAAAGAGGGAGCAAAAGGAGGGATGCAACACGAGGACTTCCCAGGGGGTCACCCATCCTAGTACTACTCTCGCCCAAGTACGCTTAACTGCGGAGTTCTGATGGGATCCGGTGCATTAGTGCTGGTATGATCGCATCCGAAAGACAAGCGTCAATTTATTTACATAACCCGTCTCCCAAGAAGCCCAAACTTCAAAACGCCGTTTCTTTCTGCTCGATTGTCCAATTTACGCAATTCTCGTGCCCATTCCATGTAGTTTTTCGAGACCCATCTGACCCAAGCTTCCCTAGGCGCCCATGGAGCATCCCTTCTGAGCCCAAAACTTCAAACTTCAAAACGCTGTAACTTTTCACTCGGTTGTCCGATTTACGCAATTCACGTGTCCATTCCATGTATTTTTTCGAGACCCATCCGACCCAAACTGCGGTCATGAGCATACCTCCCCGGCGTGAAAGGGAAGCTAGAAGAAAGAAATGCCAAAAAGCAAGCAAGAAAAACACAAAAAAAAAAGAGGGAGCAAAAGGAGGGATGCAACACGAGGACTTCCCAGGGGGTCACCCATCCTAGCACTACTCTCGCCCAAGCACGCTTAACTGCGGAGTTCTGATGGGATCCGGTGCATTAGTGCTGGTATGATCGCATCCGAAAGACAAGCGTCAATTTATTTACATAACCCGTCTCCCAAGAAGCCCAAACTTCAAAACGCCGTTTCTTTCTGCTCGATTGTCCAATTTACGCAATTCTCGTGCCCATTCCATGTAGTTTTTCGAGACCCATCTGACCCAAGCTTCCCTAGGCGCCCATGGAGCATCCCTTCTGAGCCCAAAACTTCAAACTTCAAAACGCTGTAACTTTTCACTCGGTTGTCCGATTTACGCAATTCACGTGTCCATTCCATGTATTTTTTCGAGACCCATCCGACCCAAACTGCGGTCATGAGCATACCTCCCCGGCGTGAAAGGGAAGCTAGAAGAAAGAAATGCCAAAAAGCAAGCAAGAAAAACACAAAAAAAAAGAGGGAGCAAAAGGAGGGATGCAACACGAGGACTTCCCAAGGGGGTCACCCATCCTAGTACTACTCTCGCCCAAGCACGCTTAACTGCGGAGTTCTGATGGGATCCGGTGCATTAGTGCTGGTATGATCGCATCCGAAAGACAAGCGTCAATTTATTTACATAACCCGTCTCCCAAGAAGCCCAAACTTCAAAACGCCGTTTCTTTCTGCTCGATTGTCCAATTTACGCAATTCTCGTGCCCATTCCATGTAGTTTTTCGAGACCCATCTGACCCAAGCTTCCCTAGGCGCCCATGGAGCATCCCTTCTGAGCCCAAAACTTCAAACTTCAAAACGCTGTAACTTTTCACTCGGTTGTCCGATTTACGCAATTCACGTGTCCATTCCATGTATTTTTTCGAGACCCATCCGACCCAAACTGCGGTCATGAGCATACCTCCCCGGCGTGAAAGGGAAGCTAGAAGAAAGAAATGCCAAAAAGCAAGCAAGAAAAACACAAAAAAAAAAGAGGGAGCAAAAGGAGGGATGCAACACGAGGACTTCCCAGGGGGTCACCCATCCTAGCACTACTCTCGCCCAAGCACGCTTAACTGCGGAGTTCTGATGGGATCCGGTGCATTAGTGCTGGTATGATCGCATCCGAAAGACAAGCGTCAATTTATTTACATAACCCGTCTCCCAAGAAGCCCAAACTTCAAAACGCCGTTTCTTTCTGCTCGATTGTCCAATTTACGCAATTCTCGTGCCCATTCCATGTAGTTTTTCGAGACCCATCTGACCCAAGCTTCCCTAGGCGCCCATGGAGCATCCCTTCTGAGCCCAAAACTTCAAACTTCAAAACGCTGTAACTTTTCACTCGGTTGTCCGATTTACGCAATTCACGTGTCCATTCCATGTATTTTTTCGAGACCCATCCGACCCAAACTGCGGTCATGAGCATACCTCCCCGGCGTGAAAGGGAAGCTAGAAGAAAGAAATGCCAAAAAGCAAGCAAGAAAAACACAAAAAAAAAAGAGGGAGCAAAAGGAGGGATGCAACACGAGGACTTCCCAAGGGGGTCACCCATCCTAGTACTACTCTCGCCCAAGCACGCTTAACTGCGGAGTTCTGATGGGATCCGGTGCATTAGTGCTGGTATGATCGCATCCGAAAGACAAGCGTCAATTTATTTACATAACCCGTCTCCCAAGAAGCCCAAACTTCAAAACGCCGTTTCTTTCTGCTCGATTGTCCAATTTACGCAATTCTCGTGCCCATTCCATGTAGTTTTTCGAGACCCATCTGACCCAAGCTTCCCTAGGCGCCCATGGAGCATCCCTTCTGAGCCCAAAACTTCAAACTTCAAAACGCTGTAACTTTTCACTCGGTTGTCCGATTTACGCAATTCACGTGTCCATTCCATGTATTTTTTCGAGACCCATCCGACCCAAACTGCGGTCATGAGCATACCTCCCCGGCGTGAAAGGGAAGCTAGAAGAAAGAAATGCCAAAAAGCAAGCAAGAAAAACACAAAAAAAAAAGAGGGAGCAAAAGGAGGGATGCAACACGAGGACTTCCCAGGGGGTCACCCATCCTAGTACTACTCTCGCCCAAGCACGCTTAACTGCGGAGTTCTGATGGGATCCGGTGCATTAGTGCTGGTATGATCGCATCCGAAAGACAAGCGTCAATTTATTTACATAACCCGTCTCCCAAGAAGCCCAAACTTCAAAACGCCGTTTCTTTCTGCTCGATTGTCCAATTTACGCAATTCTCGTGCCCATTCCATGTAGTTTTTCGAGACCCATCTGACCCAAGCTTCCCTAGGCGCCCATGGAGCATCCCTTCTGAGCCCAAAACTTCAAACTTCAAAACGCTGTAACTTTTCACTCGGTTGTCCGATTTACGCAATTCACGTGTCCATTCCATGTATTTTTTCGAGACCCATCCGACCCAAACTGCGGTCATGAGCATACCTCCCCGGCGTGAAAGGGAAGCTAGAAGAAAGAAATGCCAAAAAGCAAGCAAGAAAAACACAAAAAAAAGAGGGAGCAAAAGGAGGGATGCAACACGAGGACTTCCCAGGGGGTCACCCATCCTAGTACTACTCTCGCCCAAGCACGCTTAACTGCGGAGTTCTGATGGGATCCGGTGCATTAGTGCTGGTATGATCGCATCCGAAAGACAAGCGTCAATTTATTTACATAACCCGTCTCCCAAGAAGCCCAAACTTCAAAACGCCGTTTCTTTCTGCTCGATTGTCCAATTTACGCAATTCTCGTGCCCATTCCATGTAGTTTTTCGAGACCCATCTGACCCAAGCTTCCCTAGGCGCCCATGGAGCATCCCTTCTGAGCCCAAAACTTCAAACTTCAAAACGCTGTAACTTTTCACTCGGTTGTCCGATTTACGCAATTCACGTGTCCATTCCATGTATTTTTTCGAGACCCATCCGACCCAAACTGCGGTCATGAGCATACCTCCCCGGCGTGAAAGGGAAGCTAGAAGAAAGAAATGCCAAAAAGCAAGCAAGAAAAACACAAAAAAAAAAAGAGGGAGCAAAAGGAGGGATGCAACACGAGGACTTCCCAGGGGGTCACCCATCCTAGTACTACTCTCGCCCAAGCACGCTTAACTGCGGAGTTCTGATGGGATCCGGTGCATTAGTGCTGGTATGATCGCATCCGAAAGACAAGCGTCAATTTATTTACATAACCCGTCTCCCAAGAAGCCCAAACTTCAAAACGCCGTTTCTTTCTGCTCGATTGTCCAATTTACGCAATTCTCGTGCCCATTCCATGTAGTTTTTCGAGACCCATCTGACCCAAGCTTCCCTAGGCGCCCATGGAGCATCCCTTCTGAGCCCAAAACTTCAAACTTCAAAACGCTGTAACTTTTCACTCGGTTGTCCGATTTACGCAATTCACGTGTCCATTCCATGTATTTTTTCGAGACCCATCCGACCCAAACTGCGGTCATGAGCATACCTCCCCGGCGTGAAAGGGAAGCTAGAAGAAAGAAATGCCAAAAAGCAAGCAAGAAAAACACAAAAAAAAAAAGAGGGAGCAAAAGGAGGGATGCAACACGAGGACTTCCCAGGGGGTCACCCATCCTAGTACTACTCTCGCCCAAGCACGCTTAACTGCGGAGTTCTGATGGGATCCGGTGCATTAGTGCTGGTATGATCGCATCCGAAAGACAAGCGTCAATTTATTTACATAACCCGTCTCCCAAGAAGCCCAAACTTCAAAACGCCGTTTCTTTCTGCTCGATTGTCCAATTTACGCAATTCTCGTGCCCATTCCATGTAGTTTTTCGAGACCCATCTGACCCAAGCTTCCCTAGGCGCCCATGGAGCATCCCTTCTGAGCCCAAAACTTCAAACTTCAAAACGCTGTAACTTTTCACTCGGTTGTCCGATTTACGCAATTCACGTGTCCATTCCATGTATTTTTTCGAGACCCATCCGACCCAAACTGCGGTCATGAGCATACCTCCCCGGCGTGAAAGGGAAGCTAGAAGAAAGAAATGCCAAAAAGCAAGCAAGAAAAACACAAAAAAAAAAGAGGGAGCAAAAGGAGGGATGCAACACGAGGACTTCCCAGGGGGTCACCCATCCTAGTACTACTCTCGCCCAAGCACGCTTAACTGCGGAGTTCTGATGGGATCCGGTGCATTAGTGCTGGTATGATCGCATCCGAAAGACAAGCGTCAATTTATTTACATAACCCGTCTCCCAAGAAGCCCAAACTTCAAAACGCCGTTTCTTTCTGCTCGATTGTCCAATTTACGCAATTCTCGTGCCCATTCCATGTAGTTTTTCGAGACCCATCTGACCCAAGCTTCCCTAGGCGCCCATGGAGCATCCCTTCTGAGCCCAAAACTTCAAACTTCAAAACGCTGTAACTTTTCACTCGGTTGTCCGATTTACGCAATTCACGTGTCCATTCCATGTATTTTTTCGAGACCCATCCGACCCAAACTGCGGTCATGAGCATACCTCCCCGGCGTGAAAGGGAAGCTAGAAGAAAGAAATGCCAAAAAGCAAGCAAGAAAAACACAAAAAAAAAAAAGAGGGAGCAAAAGGAGGGATGCAACACGAGGACTTCCCAGGGGGTCACCCATCCTAGTACTACTCTCGCCCAAGCACGCTTAACTGCGGAGTTCTGATGGGATCCGGTGCATTAGTGCTGGTATGATCGCATCCGAAAGACAAGCGTCAATTTATTTACATAACCCGTCTCCCAAGAAGCCCAAACTTCAAAACGCCGTTTCTTTTTGCTCGATTGTCCAATTTACGCAATTCTCGTGCCCATTCATGTAGTTTTTCGAGACCCATCTGACCCAAGCTTCCCTAGGCGCCCATGGAGCATCCCTTCTGAGCCCAAAACTTCAAACTTCAAAACGCTGTAACTTTTCACTCGGTTGTCCGATTTACGCAATTCACGTGTCCATTCCATGTATTTTTTCGAGACCCATCCGACCCAAACTGCGGTCATGAGCATACCTCCCCGGCGTGAAAGGGAAGCTAGAAGAAAGAAATGCCAAAAAGCAAGCAAGAAAAACACAAAAAAAAAAGAGGGAGCAAAAGGAGGGATGCAACACGAGGACTTCCCAGGGGGTCACCCATCCTAGTACTACTCTCGCCCAAGCACGCTTAACTGCGGAGTTCTGATGGGATCCGGTGCATTAGTGCTGGTATGATCGCATCCGAAAGACAAGCGTCAATTTATTTACATAACCCGTCTCCCAAGAAGCCCAAACTTCAAAACGCCGTTTCTTTCTGCTCGATTGTCCAATTTACGCAATTCTCGTGCCCATTCCATGTAGTTTTTCGAGACCCATCTGACCCAAGCTTCCCTAGGCGCCCATGGAGCATCCCTTCTGAGCCCAAAACTTCAAACTTCAAAACGCTGTAACTTTTCACTCGGTTGTCCGATTTACGCAATTCACGTGTCCATTCCATGTATTTTTTCGAGACCCATCCGACCCAAACTGCGGTCATGAGCATACCTCCCCGGCGTGAAAGGGAAGCTAGAAGAAAGAAATGCCAAAAAGCAAGCAAGAAAAACACAAAAAAAAAAAGAGGGAGCAAAAGGAGGGATGCAACACGAGGACTTCCCAGGGGGTCACCCATCCTAGTACTACTCTCGCCCAAGCACGCTTAACTGCGGAGTTCTGATGGGATCCGGTGCATTAGTGCTGGTATGATCGCATCCGAAAGACAAGCGTCAATTTATTTACATAACCCGTCTCCCAAGAAGCCCAAACTTCAAAACGCCGTTTCTTTCTGCTCGATTGTCCAATTTACGCAATTCTCGTGCCCATTCCATGTAGTTTTTCGAGACCCATCTGACCCAAGCTTCCCTAGGCGCCCATGGAGCATCCCTTCTGAGCCCAAAACTTCAAACTTCAAAACGCTGTAACTTTTCACTCGGTTGTCCGATTTACGCAATTCACGTGTCCATTCCATGTATTTTTTCGAGACCCATCCGACCCAAACTGCGGTCATGAGCATACCTCCCCGGCGTGAAAGGGAAGCTAGAAGAAAGAAATGCCAAAAAGCAAGCAAGAAAAACACATAAAAAAAAAGAGGGAGCAAAAGGAGGGATGCAACACGAGGACTTCCCAGGGGGTCACCCATCCTAGCACTACTCTCGGCCAAGCACGCTTAACTGCGGAGTTCTGATGGGATCCGGTGCATTAGTGCTGGTATGATCGCATCCGAAAGACAAGCGTCAATTTATTTACATAACCCGTCTCCCAAGAAGCCCAAACTTCAAAACGCCGTTTCTTTCTGCTCGATTGTCCAATTTACGCAATTCTCGTGCCCATTCCATGTAGTTTTTCGAGACCCATCTGACCCAAGCTTCCCTAGGCGCCCATGGAGCATCCCTTCTGAGCCCAAAACTTCAAACTTCAAAACGCTGTAACTTTTCACTCGGTTGTCCGATTTACGCAATTCACGTGTCCATTCCATGTATTTTTTCGAGACCCATCCGACCCAAACTGCGGTCATGAGCATACCTCCCCGGCGTGAAAGGGAAGCTAGAAGAAAGAAATGCCAAAAAGCAAGCAAGAAAAACACAAAAAAAAAGAGGGAGCAAAAGGAGGGATGCAACACGAGGACTTCCCAGGGGGTCACCCATCCTAGTACTACTCTCGCCCAAGCACGCTTAACTGCGGAGTTCTGATGGGATCCGGTGCATTAGTGCTGGTATGATCGCATCCGAAAGACAAGCGTCAATTTATTTACATAACCCGTCTCCCAAGAAGCCCAAACTTCAAAACGCCGTTTCTTTCTGCTCGATTGTCCAATTTACGCAATTCTCGTGCCCATTCCATGTAGTTTTTCGAGACCCATCTGACCCAAGCTTCCCTAGGCGCCCATGGAGCATCCCTTCTGAGCCCAAAACTTCAAACTTCAAAACGCTGTAACTTTTCACTCGGTTGTCCGATTTACGCAATTCACGTGTCCATTCCATGTATTTTTTCGAGACCCATCCGACCCAAACTGCGGTCATGAGCATACCTCCCCGGCGTGAAAGGGAAGCTAGAAGAAAGAAATGCCAAAAAGCAAGCAAGAAAAACACAAAAAAAAAAGAGGAAGCAAAAGGAGGGATGCAACACGAGGACTTCCCAGGGGGTCACCCATCCTAGTACTACTCTCGCCCAAGCACGCTTAACTGCGGAGTTCTGATGGGATCCGGTGCATTAGTGCTGGTATGATCGCATCCGAAAGACAAGCGTCAATTTATTTACATAACCCGTCTCCCAAGAAGCCCAAACTTCAAAACGCCGTTTCTTTCTGCTCGATTGTCCAATTTACGCAATTCTCGTGCCCATTCCATGTAGTTTTTCGAGACCCATCTGACCCAAGCTTCCCTAGGCGCCCATGGAGCATCCCTTCTGAGCCCAAAACTTCAAACTTCAAAACGCTGTAACTTTTCACTCGGTTGTCCGATTTACGCAATTCACGTGTCCATTCCATGTATTTTTTCGAGACCCATCCGACCCAAACTGCGGTCATGAGCATACTTCCCCGGCGTGAAAGGGAAGCTAGAAGAAAGAAATGCCAAAAAGCAAGCAAGAAAAACACAAAAAAAAAAGAGGGAGCAAAAGGAGGGATGCAACACGAGGACTTCCCAGGGGGTCACCCATCCTAGTACTACTCTCGCCCAAGCACGCTTAACTGCGGAGTTCTGATGGGATCCGGTGCATTAGTGCTGGTATGATCGCATCCGAAAGACAAGCGTCAATTTATTTACATAACCCGTCTCCCAAGAAGCCCAAACTTCAAAACGCCGTTTCTTTCTGCTCGATTGTCCAATTTACGCAATTCTCGTGCCCATTCCATGTAGTTTTTCGAGACCCATCTGACCCAAGCTTCCCTAGGCGCCCATGGAGCATCCCTTCTGAGCCCAAAACTTCAAACTTCAAAACGCTGTAACTTTTCACTCGGTTGTCCGATTTACGCAATTCACGTGTCCATTCCATGTATTTTTTCGAGACCCATCCGACCCAAACTGCGGTCATGAGCATACCTCCCCGGCGTGAAAGGGAAGCTAGAAGAAAGAAATGCCAAAAAGCAAGCAAGAAAAACACATAAAAAAAAAGAGGGAGCAAAAGGAGGGATGCAACACGAGGACTTCCCAGGGGGTCACCCATCCTAGCACTACTCTCGCCCAAGCACGCTTAACTGCGGAGTTCTGATGGGATCCGGTGCATTAGTGCTGGTATGATCGCATCCGAAAGACAAGCGTCAATTTATTTACATAACCCGTCTCCCAAGAAGCCCAAACTTCAAAACGCCGTTTCTTTCTGCTCGATTGTCCAATTTACGCAATTCTCGTGCCCATTCCATGTAGTTTTTCGAGACCCATCTGACCCAAGCTTCCCTAGGCGCCCATGGAGCATCCCTTCTGAGCCCAAAACTTCAAACTTCAAAACGCTGTAACTTTTCACTCGGTTGTCCGATTTACGCAATTCACGTGTCCATTCCATGTATTTTTTCGAGACCCATCCGACCCAAACTGCGGTCATGAGCATACCTCCCCGGCGTGAAAGGGAAGCTAGAAGAAAGAAATGCCAAAAAGCAAGCAAGAAAAACACAAAAAAAAAAGAGGGAGCAAAAGGAGGGATGCAACACGAGGACTTCCCAGGGGGTCACCCATCCTAGTACTACTCTCGCCCAAGCACGCTTAACTGCGGAGTTCTGATGGGATCCGGTGCATTAGTGCTGGTATGATCGCATCCGAAAGACAAGCGTCAATTTATTTACATAACCCGTCTCCCAAGAAGCCCAAACTTCAAAACGCCGTTTCTTTCTGCTCGATTGTCCAATTTACGCAATTCTCGTGCCCATTCCATGTAGTTTTTCGAGACCCATCTGACCCAAGCTTCCCTAGGCGCCCATGGAGCATCCCTTCTGAGCCCAAAACTTCAAACTTCAAAACGCTGTAACTTTTCACTCGGTTGTCCGATTTACGCAATTCACGTGTCCATTCCATGTATTTTTTCGAGACCCATCCGACCCAAACTGCGGTCATGAGCATACCTCCCCGGCGTGAAAGGGAAGCTAGAAGAAAGAAATGCCAAAAAGCAAGCAAGAAAAACACAAAAAAAAAAGAGGAAGCAAAAGGAGGGATGCAACACGAGGACTTCCCAGGGGGTCACCCATCCTAGTACTACTCTCGCCCAAGCACGCTTAACTGCGGAGTTCTGATGGGATCCGGTGCATTAGTGCTGGTATGATCGCATCCGAAAGACAAGCGTCAATTTATTTACATAACCCGTCTCCCAAGAAGCCCAAACTTCAAAACGCCGTTTCTTTCTGCTCGATTGTCCAATTTACGCAATTCTCGTGCCCATTCCATGTAGTTTTTCGAGACCCATCTGACCCAAGCTTCCCTAGGCGCCCATGGAGCATCCCTTCTGAGCCCAAAACTTCAAACTTCAAAACGCTGTAACTTTTCACTCGGTTGTCCGATTTACGCAATTCACGTGTCCATTCCATGTATTTTTTCGAGACCCATCCGACCCAAACTGCGGTCATGAGCATACCTCCCCGGCGTGAAAGGGAAGCTAGAAGAAAGAAATGCCAAAAAGCAAGCAAGAAAAACACAAAAAAAAAAGAGGGAGCAAAAGGAGGGATGCAACACGAGGACTTCCCAGGGGGTCACCCATCCTAGCACTACTCTCGCCCAAGCACGCTTAACTGCGGAGTTCTGATGGGATCCGGTGCATTAGTGCTGGTATGATCGCATCCGAAAGACAAGCGTCAATTTATTTACATAACCCGTCTCCCAAGAAGCCCAAACTTCAAAACGCCGTTTCTTTCTGCTCGATTGTCCAATTTACGCAATTCTCGTGCCCATTCCATGTAGTTTTTCGAGACCCATCTGACCCAAGCTTCCCTAGGCGCCCATGGAGCATCCCTTCTGAGCCCAAAACTTCAAACTTCAAAACGCTGTAACTTTTCACTCGGTTGTCCGATTTACGCAATTCACGTGTCCATTCCATGTACTTTTTCGAGACCCATCCGACCCAAACTGCGGTCATGAGCATACCTCCCCGGCGTGAAAGGGAAGCTAGAAGAAAGAAATGCCAAAAAGCAAGCAAGAAAAACACAAAAAAAAAGAGGGAGCAAAAGGAGGGATGCAACACGAGGACTTCCCAGGGGGTCACCCATCCTAGTACTACTCTCGCCCAAGCACGCTTAACTGCGGAGTTCTGATGGGATCCGGTGCATTAGTGCTGGTATGATCGCATCCGAAAGACAAGCGTCAATTTATTTACATAACCCGTCTCCCAAGAAGCCCAAACTTCAAAACGCCGTTTCTTTCTGCTCGATTGTCCAATTTACGCAATTCTCGTGCCCATTCCATGTAGTTTTTCGAGACCCATCTGACCCAAGCTTCCCTAGGCGCCCATGGAGCATCCCTTCTGAGCCCAAAACTTCAAACTTCAAAACGCTGTAACTTTTCACTCGGTTGTCCGATTTACGCAATTCACGTGTCCATTCCATGTATTTTTTCGAGACCCATCCGACCCAAACTGCGGTCATGAGCATACCTCCCCGGCGTGAAAGGGAAGCTAGAAGAAAGAAATGCCAAAAAGCAAGCAAGAAAAACACAAAAAAAAAAGAGGGAGCAAAACGAGGGATGCAACACGAGGACTTCCCAGGGGGTCACCCATCCTAGTACTACTCTCGCCCAAGCACGCTTAACTGCGGAGTTCTGATGGGATCCGGTGCATTAGTGCTGGTATGATCGCATCCGAAAGACAAGCGTCAATTTATTTACATAACCCGTCTCCCAAGAAGCCCAAACTTCAAAACGCCGTTTCTTTCTGCTCGATTGTCCAATTTACGCAATTCTCGTGCCCATTCCATGTAGTTTTTCGAGACCCATCTGACCCAAGCTTCCCTAGGCGCCCATGGAGCATCCCTTCTGAGCCCAAAACTTCAAACTTCAAAACGCTGTAACTTTTCACTCGGTTGTCCGATTTACGCAATTCACGTGTCCATTCCATGTATTTTTTCGAGACCCATCCGACCCAAACTGCGGTCATGAGCATACCTCCCCGGCGTGAAAGGGAAGCTAGAAGAAAGAAATGCCAAAAAGCAAGCAAGAAAAACACAAAAAAAAAAGAGGGAGCAAAAGGAGGGATGCAACACGAGGACTTCCCAGGGGGTCACCCATCCTAGTGCTACTCTCGCCCAAGCACGCTTAACTGCGGAGTTCTGATGGGATCCGGTGCATTAGTGCTGGTATGATCGCATCCGAAAGACAAGCGTCAATTTATTTACATAACCCGTCTCCCAAGAAGCCCAAACTTCAAAACGCCGTTTCTTTCTGCTCGATTGTCCAATTTACGCAATTCTCGTGCCCATTCCATGTAGTTTTTCGAGACCCATCTGACCCAAGCTTCCCTAGGCGCCCATGGAGCATCCCTTCTGAGCCCAAAACTTCAAACTTCAAAACGCTGTAACTTTTCACTCGGTTGTCCGATTTACGCAATTCACGTGTCCATTCCATGTATTTTTTCGAGACCCATCCGACCCAAACTGCGGTCATGAGCATACCTCCCCGGCGTGAAAGGGAAGCTAGAAGAAAGAAATGCCAAAAAGCAAGCAAGAAAAACACAAAAAAAAAGAGGGAGCAAAAGGAGGGATGCAACACGAGGACTTCCCAGGGGGTCACCCATCCTAGTACTACTCTGGCCCAAGCACGCTTAACTGCAGAGTTCTGATGGGATCCGGTGCATTAGTGCTGGTATGATCGCATCCGAAAGACAAGCGTCAATTTATTTACATAACCCGTCTCCCAAGAAGCCCAAACTTCAAAACGCCGTTTCTTTCTGCTCGATTGTCCAATTTACGCAATTCTCGTGCCCATTCCATGTAGTTTTTCGAGACCCATCTGACCCAAGCTTCCCTAGGCGCCCATGGAGCATCTCTTCTGAGCCCAAAACTTCAAACTTCAAAACGCTGTAACTTTTCACTCGGTTGTCCGATTTACGCAATTCACGTGTCCATTCCATGTATTTTTTCGAGACCCATCCGACCCAAACTGCGGTCATGAGCATACCTCCCCGGCGTGAAAGGGAAGCTAGAAGAAAGAAATGCCAAAAAGCAAGCAAGAAAAACACAAAAAAAAAAGAGGGAGCAAAAGGAGGGATGCAACACGAGGACTTCCCAGGGGGTCACCCATCCTAGTACTACTCTCGCCCAAGCACGCTTAACTGCGGAGTTCTGATGGGATCCGGTGCATTAGTGCTGGTATGATCGCATCCGAAAGACAAGCGTCAATTTATTTACATAACCCGTCTCCCAAGAAGCCCAAACTTCAAAACGCCGTTTCTTTCTGCTCGATTGTCCAATTTACGCAATTCTCGTGCCCATTCCATGTAGTTTTTCGAGACCCATCTGACCCAAGCTTCCCTAGGCGCCCATGGAGCATCCCTTCTGAGCCCAAAACTTCAAACTTCAAAAGGCTGTAACTTTTCACTCGGTTGTCCGATTTACGCAATTCACGTGTCCATTCCATGTATTTTTTCGAGACCCATCCGACCCAAACTGCGGTCATGAGCATACCTCCCCGGCGTGAAAGGGAAGCTAGAAGAAAGAAATGCCAAAAAGCAAGCAAGAAAAACACAAAAAAAAAGAGGGAGCAAAAGGAGGGATGCAACACGAGGACTTCCCAGGGGGTCACCCATCCTAGTACTACTCTCGCCCAAGCACGCTTAACTGCGGAGTTCTGATGGGATCCGGTGCATTAGTGCTGGTATGATCGCATCCGAAAGACAAGCGTCAATTTATTTACATAACCCGTCTCCCAAGAAGCCCAAACTTCAAAACGCCGTTTCTTTCTGCTCGATTGTCCAATTTACGCAATTCTCGTGCCCATTCCATGTAGTTTTTCGAGACCCATCTGACCCAAGCTTCCCTAGGCGCCCATGGAGCATCCCTTCTGAGCCCAAAACTTCAAACTTCAAAACGCTGTAACTTTTCACTCGGTTGTCCGATTTACGCAATTCACGTGTCCATTCCATGTATTTTTTCGAGACCCATCCGACCCAAACTGCGGTCATGAGCATACCTCCCCGGCGTGAAAGGGAAGCTAGAAGAAAGAAATGCCAAAAAGCAAGCAAGAAAAACACAAAAAAAAAGAGGGAGCAAAAGGAGGGATGCAACACGAGGACTTCCCAGGGGGTCACCCATCCTAGCACTACTCTCGCCCAAGCACGCTTAACTGCGGAGTTCTGATGGGATCCGGTGCATTAGTGCTGGTATGATCGCATCCGAAAGACAAGCGTCAATTTATTTACATAACCCGTCTCCCAAGAAGCCCAAACTTCAAAACGCCGTTTCTTTCTGCTCGATTGTCCAATTTACGCAATTCTCGTGCCCATTCCATGTAGTTTTTCGAGACCCATCTGACCCAAGCTTCCCTAGGCGCCCATGGAGCATCCCTTCTGAGCCCAAAACTTCAAACTTCAAAACGCTGTAACTTTTCACTCGGTTGTCCGATTTACGCAATTCACGTGTCCATTCCATGTATTTTTTCGAGACCCATCCGACCCAAACTGCGGTCATGAGCATACCTCCCCGGCGTGAAAGGGAAGCTAGAAGAAAGAAATGCCAAAAAGCAAGCAAGAAAAACACAAAAAAAAAAGAGGGAGCAAAAGGAGGGATGCAACACGAGGACTTTCCAGGGGGTCACCCATCCTAGTACTACTCTCGCCCAAGCACGCTTAACTGCGGAGTTCTGATGGGATCCGGTGCATTAGTGCTGGTATGATCGCATCCGAAAGACAAGCGTCAATTTATTTACATAACCCGTCTCCCAAGAAGCCCAAACTTCAAAACGCCGTTTCTTTCTGCTCGATTGTCCAATTTACGCAATTCTCGTGCCCATTCCATGTAGTTTTTCGAGACCCATCTGACCCAAGCTTCCCTAGGCGCCCATGGAGCATCCCTTCTGAGCCCAAAACTTCAAACTTCAAAACGCTGTAACTTTTCACTCGGTTGTCCGATTTACGCAATTCACGTGTCCATTCCATGTATTTTTTCGAGACCCATCCGACCCAAACTGCGGTCATGAGCATACCTCCCCGGCGTGAAAGGGAAGCTAGAAGAAAGAAATGTCAAAAAGCAAGCAAGAAAAACACAAAAAAAAAGAGGGAGCAAAAGGAGGGATGCAACACGAGGACTTCCCAGGGGGTCACCCATCCTAGTACTACTCTCGCCCAAGCACGCTTAACTGCGGAGTTCTGATGGGATCCGGTGCATTAGTGCTGGTATGATCGCATCCGAAAGACAAGCGTCAATTTATTTACATAACCCGTCTCCCAAGAAGCCCAAACTTCAAAACGCCGTTTCTTTCTGCTCGATTGTCCAATTTACGCAATTCTCGTGCCCATTCCATGTAGTTTTTCGAGACCCATCTGACCCAAGCTTCCCTAGGCGCCCATGGAGCATCCCTTCTGAGCCCAAAACTTCAAACTTCAAAACGTTGTAACTTTTCACTCGGTTGTCCGATTTACGCAATTCACGTGTCCATTCCATGTATTTTTTCGAGACCCATCCGACCCAAACTGCGGTCATGAGCATACCTCCCCGGCGTGAAAGGGAAGCTAGAAGAAAGAAATGCCAAAAAGCAAACAAGAAAAACACAAAAAAAAAAGAGGGAGCAAAAGGAGGGATGCAACACGAGGACTTCCCAGGGGGTCACCCATCCTAGTACTACTCTCGCCCAAGCACGCTTAACTGCGGAGTTCTGATGGGATCCGGTGCATTAGTGCTGGTATGATCGCATCCGAAAGACAAGCGTCAATTTATTTAAATAACCCGTCTCCCAAGAAGCCCAAACTTCCAAACGCCGTTTCTTTCTGCTCGATTGTCCAATTTACACAATTCTCGTGCCCATTCCATGTAGTTTTTCGAGACCCATCTGACCCAAGCTTCCCTAGGCGCCCATGGAGCATCCCTTCTGAGCCCAAAACTTCAAACTTCAAAACGCTGTAACTTTTCACTCGGTTGTCCGATTTACGCAATTCACGTGTCCATTCCATGTATTTTTTCGAGACCCATCCGACCCAAACTGCGGTCATGAGCATACCTCCCCGGCGTGAAAGGGAAGCTAGAAGAAAGAAATGCCAAAAAGCAAGCAAGAAAAACACACAAAAAAAAAAGAGGGAGCAAAAGGAGGGATGCAACACGAGGACTTCCCAGGGGGTCACCCATCCTAGTACTACTCTCGCCCAAGCACGCTTAACTGCGGAGTTCTGATGGGATCCGGTGCATTAGTGCTGGTATGATCGCATCCGAAAGACAAGCGTCAATTTATTTACATAACCCGTCTCCCAAGAAGCCCAAACTTCAAAACGCCGTTTCTTTCTGCTCGATTGTCCAATTTACGCAATTCTCGTGCCCATTCCATGTAGTTTTTCGAGACCCATCTGACCCAAGCTTCCCTAGGCGCCCATGGAGCATCCCTTCTGAGCCCAAAACTTCAAACTTCAAAACGCTGTAACTTTTCACTCGGTTGTCCGATTTACGCAATTCACGTGTCCATTCCATGTATTTTTTCGAGACCCATCCGACCCAAACTGCGGTCATGAGCATACCTCCCCGGCGTGAAAGGGAAGCTAGAAGAAAGAAATGCCAAAAAGCAAGCAAGAAAAACACACAAAAAAAAAAGAGGGAGCAAAAGGAGGGATGCAACACGAGGACTTCCCAGGGGGTCACCCATCCTAGTACTACTCTCGCCCAAGCACGCTTAACTGCGGAGTTCTGATGGGATCCGGTGCATTAGTGCTGGTATGATCGCATCCGAAAGACAAGCGTCAATTTATTTACATAACCCGTCTCCCAAGAAGCCCAAACTTCAAAACGCCGTTTCTTTCTGCTCGATTGTCCAATTTACGCAATTCTCGTGCCCATTCCATGTAGTTTTTCGAGACCCATCTGACCCAAGCTTCCCTAGGCGCCCATGGAGCATCCCTTCTGAGCCCAAAACTTCAAACTTCAAAACGCTGTAACTTTTCACTCGGTTGTCCGATTTACGCAATTCACGTGTCCATTCCATGTATTTTTTCGAGACCCATCCGACCCAAACTGCGGTCATGAGCATACCTCCCCGGCGTGAAAGGGAAGCTAGAAGAAAGAAATGCCAAAAAGCAAGCAAGAAAAACACAAAAAAAAGAGGGAGCAAAAGGAGGGATGCAACACGAAGACTTCCCAGGGGGTCACCCATCCTAGTACTACTCTCGCCCAAGCATGCTTAACTGCGGAGTTCTGATGGGATCCGGTGCATTAGTGCTGGTATGATCGCATCCGAAAGACAAGCGTCAATTTATTTACATAACCCGTCTCCCAAGAAGCCCAAACTTCAAAACGCCGTTTCTTTCTGCTCGATTGTCCAATTTACGCAATTCTCGTGCCCATTCCATGTAGTTTTTCGAGACCCATCTTACCCAAGCTTCCCTAGGCGCCCATGGAGCATCCCTTCTGAGCCCAAAACTTCAAACTTCAAAACGCTGTAACTTTTCACTCGGTTGTCCGATTTACGCAATTCACGTGTCCATTCCATGTATTTTTTCGAGACCCATCCGACCCAAACTGCGGTCATGAGCATACCTCCCCGGCGTGAAAGGGAAGCTAGAAGAAAGAAATGCCAAAAAGCAAGCAAGAAAAACACAAAAAAAAAAAGAGGGAGCAAAAGGAGGGATGCAACACGAGGACTTCCCAGGGGGTCACCCATCCTAGTACTACTCTCGCCCAAGCACGCTTAACTGCGGAGTTCTGATGGGATCCGGTGCATTAGTGCTGGTATGATCGCATCCGAAAGACAAGCGTCAATTTATTTACATAACCCGTCTCCCAAGAAGCCCAAACTTCAAAACGCCGTTTCTTTCTGCTCGATTGTCCAATTTACGCAATTCTCGTGCCCATTCCATGTAGTTTTTCGAGACCATCTGACCCAAGCTTCCCTAGGCGCCCATGGAGCATCCCTTCTGAGCCCAAAACTTCAAACTTCAAAACGCTGTAACTTTTCACTCGGTTGTCCGATTTACGCAATTCACGTGTCCATTCCATGTATTTTTTCGAGACCCATCCGACCCAAACTGCGGTCATGAGCATACCTCCCCGGCGTGAAAGGGAAGCTAGAAGAAAGAAATGCCAAAAAGCAAGCAAGAAAAACACAAAAAAAAAAGAGGGAGCAAAACGAGGGATGCAACACGAGGACTTCCCAGGGGGTCACCCATCCTAGTACTACTCTCGCCCAAGCACGCTTAACTGCGGAGTTCTGATGGGATCCGGTGCATTAGTGCTGGTATGATCGCATCCGAAAGACAAGCGTCAATTTATTTACATAACCCGTCTCCCAAGAAGCCTAAACTTCAAAACGCCGTTTCTTTCTGCTCGATTGTCCAATTTACGCAATTCTCGTGCCCATTCCATGTAGTTTTTCGAGACCCATCTGACCCAAGCTTCCCTAGGCGCCCATGGAGCATCCCTTCTGAGCCCAAAACTTCAAACTTCAAAACGCTGTAACTTTTCACTCGGTTGTCCGATTTACGCAATTCACGTGTCCATTCCATGTATTTTTTCGAGACCCATCCGACCCAAACTGCGGTCATGAGCATACCTCCCCGGCGTGAAAGGGAAGCTAGAAGAAAGAAATGCCAAAAAGCAAGCAAGAAAAACACACAAAAAAAAAAGAGGGAGCAAAAGGAGGGATGCAACACGAGGACTTCCCAGGGGGTCACCCATCCTAGTACTACTCTCGCCCAAGCACGCTTAACTGCGGAGTTCTGATGGGATCCGGTGCATTAGTGCTGGTATGATCGCATCCGAAAGACAAGCGTCAATTTATTTACATAACCCGTCTCCCAAGAAGCCCAAACTTCAAAACGCCGTTTCTTTCTGCTCGATTGTCCAATTTACGCAATTCTCGTGCCCATTCCATGTAGTTTTTCGAGACCCATCTGACCCAAGCTTCCCTAGGCGCCCATGGAGCATCCCTTCTGAGCCCAAAACTTCAAACTTCAAAACGCTGTAACTTTTCACTCGGTTGTCCGATTTACGCAATTCACGTGTCCATTCCATGTATTTTTTCGAGACCCATCCGACCCAAACTGCGGTCATGAGCATACCTCCCCGGCGTGAAAGGGAAGCTAGAAGAAAGAAATGCCAAAAAGCAAGCAAGAAAAACACAAAAAAAAAGAGGGAGCAAAAGGAGGGATGCAACACGAAGACTTCCCAGGGGGTCACCCATCCTAGTACTACTCTCGCCCAAGCATGCTTAACTGCGGAGTTCTGATGGGATCCGGTGCATTAGTGCTGGTATGATCGCATCCGAAAGACAAGCGTCAATTTATTTACATAACCCGTCTCCCAAGAAGCCCAAACTTCAAAACGCCGTTTCTTTCTGCTCGATTGTCCAATTTACGCAATTCTCGTGCCCATTCCATGTAGTTTTTCGAGACCCATCTTACCCAAGCTTCCCTAGGCGCCCATGGAGCATCCCTTCTGAGCCCAAAACTTCAAACTTCAAAACGCTGTAACTTTTCACTCGGTTGTCCGATTTACGCAATTCACGTGTCCATTCCATGTATTTTTTCGAGACCCATCCGACCCAAACTGCGGTCATGAGCATACCTCCCCGGCGTGAAAGGGAAGCTAGAAGAAAGAAATGCCAAAAAGCAAGCAAGAAAAACACAAAAAAAAAAAGAGGGAGCAAAAGGAGGGATGCAACACGAGGACTTCCCAGGGGGTCACCCATCCTAGTACTACTCTCGCCCAAGCACACTTAACTGCGGAGTTCTGATGGGATCCGGTGCATTAGTGCTGGTATGATCGCATCCGAAAGACAAGCGTCAATTTATTTACATAACCCGTCTCCCAAGAAGCCCAAACTTCAAAACGCCGTTTCTTTCTGCTCGATTGTCCAATTTACGCAATTCTCGTGCCCATTCCATGTAGTTTTTCGAGACCATCTGACCCAAGCTTCCCTAGGCGCCCATGGAGCATCCCTTCTGAGCCCAAAACTTCAAACTTCAAAACGCTGTAACTTTTCACTCGGTTGTCCGATTTACGCAATTCACGTGTCCATTCCATGTATTTTTTCGAGACCCATCCGACCCAAACTGCGGTCATGAGCATACCTCCCCGGCGTGAAAGGGAAGCTAGAAGAAAGAAATGCCAAAAAGCAAGCAAGAAAAACACAAAAAAAAAAGAGGGAGCAAAACGAGGGATGCAACACGAGGACTTCCCAGGGGGTCACCCATCCTAGTACTACTCTCGCCCAAGCACGCTTAACTGCGGAGTTCTGATGGGATCCGGTGCATTAGTGCTGGTATGATCGCATCCGAAAGACAAGCGTCAATTTATTTACATAACCCGTCTCCCAAGAAGCCCAAACTTCAAAACGCCGTTTCTTTCTGCTCGATTGTCCAATTTACGCAATTCTCGTGCCCATTCCATGTAGTTTTTCGAGACCCATCTGACCCAAGCTTCCCTAGGCGCCCATGGAGCATCCCTTCTGAGCCCAAAACTTCAAACTTCAAAACGCTGTAACTTTTCACTCGGTTGTCCGATTTACGCAATTCACGTGTCCATTCCATGTATTTTTTCGAGACCCATCCGACCCAAACTGCGGTCATGAGCATACCTCCCCGGCGTGAAAGGGAAGCTAGAAGAAAGAAATGCCAAAAAGCAAGCAAGAAAAACACAAAAAAAAAAGAGGGAGCAAAAGGAGGGATGCAACACGAGGACTTCCCAGGGGGTCACCCATCCTAGTACTACTCTCGCCCAAGCACGCTTAACTGCGGAGTTCTGATGGGATCCGGTGCATTAGTGCTGGTATGATCGCATCCGAAAGACGAGCGTCAATTTATTTACATAACCCGTCTCCCAAGAAGCCCAAACTTCAAAACGCCGTTTCTTTCTGCTCGATTGTCCAATTTACGCAATTCTCGTGCCCATTCCATGTAGTTTTTCGAGACCCATCTGACCCAAGCTTCCCTAGGCGCCCATGGAGCATCCCTTCTGAGCCCAAAACTTCAAACTTCAAAACGCTGTAACTTTTCACTCGGTTGTCCGATTTACGCAATTCACGTGTCCATTCCATGTATTTTTTCGAGACCCATCCGACCCAAACTGCGGTCATGAGCATACCTCCCCGGCGTGAAAGGGAAGCTAGAAGAAAGAAATGCCAAAAAGCAAGCAAGAAAAACACAAAAAAAAAAGAGGGAGCAAAAGGAGGGATGCAACACGAGGACTTCCCAGGGGGTCACCCATCCTAGTACTACTCTCGCCCAAGCACGCTTAACTGCGGAGTTCTGATGGGATCCGGTGCATTAGTGCTGGTATGATCGCATCCAAAAGACAAGCGTCAATTTATTTACATAACCCGTCTCCCAAGAAGCCCAAACTTCAAAACGCCGTTTCTTTCTGCTCGATTGTCCAATTTACGCAATTCTCGTGCCCATTCCATGTAGTTTTTCGAGACCCATCTGACCCAAGCTTCCCTAGGCGCCCATGGAGCATCCCTGCTGAGCCCAAAACTTCAAACTTCAAAACGCTGTAACTTTTCACTCGGTTGTCCGATTTACGCAATTCACGTGTCCATTCCATGTATTTTTTCGAGACCCATCCGACCCAAACTGCGGTCATGAGCATACCTCCCCGGCGTGAAAGGGAAGCTAGAAGAAAGAAATGCCAAAAAGCAAGCAAGAAAAACACAAAAAAAAAGAGGGAGCAAAAGGAGGGATGCAACACGAGGACTTCCCAGGGGGTCACCCATCCTAGTACTACTCTCGCCCAAGCACACTTAACTGCGGAGTTCTGATGGGATCCGGTGCATTAGTGCTGGTATGATCGCATCCGAAAGACAAGCGTCAATTTATTTACATAACCCGTCTCCCAAGAAGCCCAAACTTCAAAACGCCGTTTCTTTCTGCTCGATTGTCCAATTTACGCAATTCTCGTGCCCATTCATGTAGTTTTTCGAGACCCATCTGACCCAAGCTTCCCTAGGCGCCCATGGAGCATCCCTTCTGAGCCCAAAACTTCAAACTTCAAAACGCTGTAACTTTTCACTCGGTTGTCCGATTTACGCAATTCACGTGTCCATTCCATGTATTTTTTCGAGACCCATCCGACCCAAACTGCGGTCATGAGCATACCTCCCCGGCGTGAAAGGGAAGCTAGAAGAAAGAAATGCCAAAAAACAAGCAAGAAAAACACAAAAAAAAAAAAAAGAGGGAGCAAAAGGAGGGATGCAACACGAGGACTTCCCAGGGGGTCACCCATCCTAGTACTACTCTCGCCCAAGCACGCTTAACTGCGGAGTTCTGATGGGATCCGGTGCATTAGTGCTGGTATGATCGCATCCGAAAGACAAGCGTCAATTTATTTACATAACCCGTCTCCCAAGAAGCCCAAACTTCAAAACGCCGTTTCTTTCTGCTCGATTGTCCAATTTACGCAATTCTCGTGCCCATTCCATGTAGTTTTTCGAGACCCATCTGACCCAAGCTTCCCTAGGCGCCCATGGAGCATCCCTTCTGAGCCCAAAACTTCAAACTTCAAAACGCTGTAACTTTTCACTCGGTTGTCCGATTTACGCAATTCACGTGTCCATTCCATGTATTTTTTCGAGACCCATCCGACCCAAACTGCGGTCATGAGCATACCTCCCCGGCGTGAAAGGGAAGCTAGAAGAAAGAAATGCCAAAAAGCAAGCAAGAAAAACACAAAAAAAAAAAAGAGGGAGCAAAAGGAGGGATGCAACACGAGGACTTCCCAGGGGGTCACCCATCCTAGTACTACTCTCGCCCAAGCACGCTTAACTGCGGAGTTCTGATGGGATCCGGTGCATTAGTGCTGGTATGATCGCATCCGAAAGACAAGCGTCAATTTATTTACATAACCCGTCTCACAAGAAGCCCAAACTTCAAAACGCCGTTTCTTTCTGCTCGATTGTCCAATTTACGCAATTCTCGTGCCCATTCCATGTAGTTTTTCGAGACCCATCTGACCCAAGCTTCCCTAGGCGCCCATGGAGCATCCCTTCTGAGCCCAAAACTTCAAACTTCAAAACGCTGTAACTTTTCACTCGGTTGTCCGATTTACGCAATTCACGTGTCCATTCCATGTATTTTTTCGAGACCCATCCGACCCAAACTGCGGTCATGAGCATACCTCCCCGGCGTGAAAGGGAAGCTAGAAGAAAGAAATGCCAAAAAGCAAGCAAGAAAAACACAAAAAAAAAAGAGGGAGCAAAAGGAGGGATGCAACACGAGGACTTCCCAGGGGGTCACCCATCCTAGTACTACTCTCGCCCAAGCACGCTTAACTGCGGAGTTCTGATGGGATCCGGTGCATTAGTGCTAATATGATCGCATCCGAAAGACAAGCGTCAATTTATTTACATAACCCGTCTCCCAAGAAGCCCAAACTTCAAAACGCCGTTTCTTTCTGCTCGATTGTCCAATTTACGCAATTCTCGTGCCCATTCCATGTAGTTTTTCGAGACCCATCTGACCCAAGCTTCCCTAGGCGCCCATGGAGCATCCCTTCTGAGCCCAAAACTTCAAACTTCAAAACGCTGTAACTTTTCACTCGGTTGTCCGATTTACGCAATTCACGTGTCCATTCCATGTATTTTTTCGAGACCCATCCGACCCAAACTGCGGTCATGAGCATACCTCCCCGGCGTGAAAGGGAAGCTAGAAGAAAGAAATGCCAAAAAGCAAGCAAGAAAAACACAAAAAAAAAGAGGGAGCAAAAGGAGGGATGCAACACGAGGACTTCCCAGGGGGTCACCCATCCTAGTACTACTCTCGCCCAAGCACGCTTAACTGCGGAGTTCTGATGGGATCCGGTGCATTAGTGCTGGTATGATCGCATCCGAAAGACAAGCGTCAATTTATTTACATAACCCGTCTCCCAAGAAGCCCAAACTTCAAAACGCCGTTTCTTTCTGCTCGATTGTCCAATTTACGCAATTCTCGTGCCCATTCCATGTAGTTTTTCGAGACCCATCTGACCCAAGCTTCCCTAGGCGCCCATGGAGCATCCCTTCTGAGCCCAAAACTTCAAACTTCAAAACGCTGTAACTTTTCACTCGGTTGTCCGATTTACGCAATTCACGTGTCCATTCCATGTATTTTTTCGAGACCCATCCGACCCAAACTGCGGTCATGAGCATACCTCCCCGGCGTGAAAGGGAAGCTAGAAGAAAGAAATGCCAAAAAGCAAGCAAGAAAAACACAAAAAAAAAAAAAAAGAGGGAGCAAAAGGAGGGATGCAACACGAGGACTTCCCAGGGGGTCACCCATCCTAGTACTACTCTCGCCCAAGCACGCTTAACTGCGGAGTTCTGATGGGATCCGGTGCATTAGTGCTGGTATGATCGCATCCGAAAGACAAGCGTCAATTTATTTACATAACCCGTCTCCCAAGAAGCCCAAACTTCAAAACGCCGTTTCTTTCTGCTCGATTGTCCAATTTACGCAATTCTCGTGCCCATTCCATGTAGTTTTTCGAGACCCATCTGACCCAAGCTTCCCTAGGCGCCCATGGAGCATCCCTTCTGAGCCCAAAACTTCAAACTTCAAAACGCTGTAACTTTTCACTCGGTTGTCCGATTTACGCAATTCACGTGTCCATTCCATGTATTTTTTCGAGACCCATCCGACCCAAACTGCGGTCATGAGCATACCTCCCCGGCGTGAAAGGGAAGCTAGAAGAAAGAAATGCCAAAAAGCAAGCAAGAAAAACACAAAAAAAAAAAGAGGGAGCAAAAGGAGGGATGCAACACGATGACTTCCTAGGGGGTCACCCATCCTAGTACTACTCTCGCCCAAGCACGCTTAACTGCGGAGTTCTGATGGGATCCGGTGCATTAGTGCTGGTATGATCGCATCCGAAAGACAAGCGTCAATTTATTTACATAACCCGTCTCCCAAGAAGCCCAAACTTCAAAACGCCGTTTCTTTCTGCTCGATTGTCCAATTTACGCAATTCTCGTGCCCATTCCATGTAGTTTTTCGAGACCCATCTGACCCAAGCTTCCCTAGGCGCCCATGGAGCATCCCTTCTGAGCCCAAAACTTCAAACTTCAAAACGCTGTAACTTTTCACTCGGTTGTCCGATTTACGCAATTCACGTGTCCATTCCATGTATTTTTTCGAGACCCATCCGACCCAAACTGCGGTCATGAGCATACCTCCCCGGCGTGAAAGGGAAGCTAGAAGAAAGAAATGCCAAAAAGCAAGCAAGAAAAACACAAAAAAAAAAAGAGGGAGCAAAAGGAGGGATGCAACACGAGGACTTCCCAGGGGGTCACCCATCCTAGTACTACTCTCGCCCAAGCACGCTTCACTGCGGAGTTCTGATGGGATCCGGTGCATTAGTGCTGGTATGATCGCATCCAAAAGACAAGCGTCAATTTATTTACATAACCCGTCTCCCAAGAAGCCCAAACTTCAAAACGCCGTTTCTTTCTGCTCGATTGTCCAATTTACGCAATTCTCGTGCCCATTCCATGTAGTTTTTCGAGAACCATCTGACCCAAGCTTCCCTAGGCGCCCATGGAGCATCCCTTCTGAGCCCAAAACTTCAAACTTCAAAACGCTGTAACTTTTCACTCGGTTGTCCGATTTACGCAATTCACGTGTCCATTCCATGTATTTTTTCGAGACCCATCCGACCCAAACTGCGGTCATGAGCATACCTCCCCGGCGTGAAAGGGAAGCTAGAAGAAAGAAATGCCAAAAAGCAAGCAAGAAAAACACAAAAAAAAAAAAGAGGGAGCAAAAGGAGGGATGCAACACGAGGACTTCCCAGGGGGTCACCCATCCTAGTACTACTCTCGCCCAAGCACGCTTAACTGCGGAGTTCTGATGGGATCCGGTGCATTAGTGCTGGTATGATCGCATCCGAAAGACAAGCGTCAATTTATTTACATAACCCGTCTCCCAAGAAGCCCAAACTTCAAAACGCCGTTTCTTTCTGCTCGATTGTCCAATTTACGCAATTCTCGTGCCCATTCCATGTAGTTTTTCGAGAACCATCTGACCCAAGCTTCCCTAGGCGCCCATGGAGCATCCCTTCTGAGCCCAAAACTTCAAACTTCAAAACGCTGTAACTTTTCACTCGGTTGTCCGATTTACGCAATTCACGTGTCCATTCCATGTATTTTTTCGAGACCCATCCGACCCAAACTGCGGTCATGAGCATACCTCCCCGGCGTGAAAGGGAAGCTAGAAGAAAGAAATGCCAAAAAGCAAGCAAGAAAAACACAAAAAAAAAAGAGGGAGCAAAAGGAGGGATGCAACACGAGGACTTCCCAGGGGGTCACCCATCCTAGTACTACTCTCGCCCAAGCACGCTTAACTGCGGAGTTCTGATGGGATCCGGTGCATTAGTGCTGGTATGATCGCATCCGAAAGACAAGCGTCAATTTATTTACATAACCCGTCTCCCAAGAAGCCCAAACTTCAAAACGCCGTTTCTTTCTGCTCGATTGTCCAATTTACGCAATTCTCGTGCCCATTCCATGTAGTTTTTCGAGACCCATCTGACCCAAGCTTCCCTAGGCGCCCATGGAGCATCCCTTCTGAGCCCAAAACTTCAAACTTCAAAACGCTGTAACTTTTCACTCGGTTGTCCGATTTACGCAATTCACGTGTCCATTCCATGTATTTTTTCGAGACCCATCCGACCCAAACTGCGGTCATGAGCATACCTCCCCGGCGTGAAAGGGAAGCTAGAAGAAAGAAATGCCAAAAAGCAAGCAAGAAAAACACAAAAAAAAAAAGAGGGAGCAAAAGGAGGGATGCAACACGAGGACTTCCCAGGGGGTCACCCATCCTAGTACTACTCTCGCCCAAGCACGCTTAACTGCGGAGTTCTGATGGGATCCGGTGCATTAGTGCTGGTATGATCGCATCCGAAAGACAAGCGTCAATTTATTTACATAACCCGTCTCCCAAGAAGCCCAAACTTCAAAACGCCGTTTCTTTCTGCTCGATTGTCCAATTTACGCAATTCTCGTGCCCATTCCATGTAGTTTTTCGAGACCCATCTGACCCAAGCTTCCCTAGGCGCCCATGGAGCATCCCTTCTGAGCCCAAAACTTCAAACTTCAAAACGCTGTAACTTTTCACTCGGTTGTTCGATTTACGCAATTCACGTGTCCATTCCATGTATTTTTTCGAGACCCATCCGACCCAAACTGCGGTCATGAGCATACCTCCCCGGCGTGAAAGGGAAGCTAGAAGAAAGAAATGCCAAAAAGCAAGCAAGAAAAACACAAAAAAAAAAGAGGGAGCAAAAGGAGGGATGCAACACGAGGACTTCCCAGGGGGTCACCCATCCTAGTACTACTCTCGCCCAAGCACGCTTAACTGCGGAGTTCTGATGGGATCAGGTGCATTAGTGCTGGTATGATCGCATCCGAAAGACAAGCGTCAATTTATTTACATAACCCGTCTCCCAAGAAGCCCAAACTTCAAAACGCCGTTTCTTTCTGCTCGATTGTCCAATTTACGCAATTCTCGTGCCCATTCCATGTAGTTTTTCGAGACCCATCTGACCCAAGCTTCCCTAGGCGCCCATGGAGCATCCCTTCTGAGCCCAAAACTTCAAACTTCAAAACGCTGTAACTTTTCACTCGGTTGTCCGATTTACGCAATTCACGTGTCCATTCCATGTATTTTTTCGAGACCCATCCGACCCAAACTGCGGTCATGAGCATACCTCCCCGGCGTGAAAGGGAAGCTAGAAGAAAGAAATGCCAAAAAGCAAGCAAGAAAAACACAAAAAAAAAAGAGGGAGCAAAACGAGGGATGCAACACGAGGACTTCCCAGGGGGTCACCCATCCTAGTACTACTCTCGCCCAAGCACGCTTAACTGCGGAGTTCTGATGGGATCCGGTGCATTAGTGCTGGTATGATCGCATCCGAAAGACAAGCGTCAATTTATTTACATAACCCGTCTCCCAAGAAGCCCAAACTTCAAAACGCCGTTTCTTTCTGCTCGATTGTCCAATTTACGCAATTCTCGTGCCCATTCCATGTAGTTTTTCGAGACCCATCTGACCCAAGCTTCCCTAGGCGCCCATGGAGCATCCCTTCTGAGCCCAAAACTTCAAACTTCAAAACGCTGTAACTTTTCACTCGGTTGTCCGATTTACGCAATTCACGTGTCCATTCCATGTATTTTTTCGAGACCCATCCGACCCAAACTGCGGTCATGAGCATACCTCCCCGGCGTGAAAGGGAAGCTAGAAGAAAGAAATGCCAAAAAGCAAGCAAGAAAAACACAAAAAAAAAGAGGGAGCAAAACGAGGGATGCAACACGAGGACTTCCCAGGGGGTCACCCTTCCTAGTACTACTCTCGCCCAAGCACGCTTAACTGCGGAGTTCTGATGGGATCCGGTGCATTAGTGCTGGTATGATCGCATCCGAAAGACAAGCGTCAATTTATTTACATAACCCGTCTCCCAAGAAGCCCAAACTTCAAAACGCCGTTTCTTTCTGCTCGATTGTCCAATTTACGCAATTCTCGTGCCCATTCCATGTAGTTTTTCGAGACCCATCTGACCCAAGCTTCCCTAGGCGCCCATGGAGCATCCCTTCTGAGCCCAAAACTTCAAACTTCAAAACGCTGTAACTTTTCACTCGGTTGTCCGATTTACGCAATTCACGTGTCCATTCCATGTATTTTTTCGAGACCCATCCGACCCAAACTGCGGTCATGAGCATACCTCCCCGGCGTGAAAGGGAAGCTAGAAGAAAGAAATGCCAAAAAGCAAGCAAGAAAAACACAAAAAAAAGAGGGAGCAAAAGGAGGGATGCAACACGAGGACTTCCCAGGGGGTCACCCATCCTAGTACTACTCTCGCCCAAGCACGCTTAACTGCGGAGTTCTGATGGGATCCGGTGCATTAGTGCTGGTATGATCGCATCCGAAAGACAAGCGTCAATTTATTTACATAACCCGTCTCCCAAGAAGCCCAAACTTCAAAACGCCGTTTCTTTCTGCTCGATTGTCCAATTTACGCAATTCTCGTGCCCATTCCATGTAGTTTTTCGAGACCCATCTGACCCAAGCTTCCCTAGGCGCCCATGGAGCATCCCTTCTGAGCCCAAAACTTCAAACTTCAAAACGCTGTAACTTTTCACTCGGTTGTCCGATTTACGCAATTCACGTGTCCATTCCATGTATTTTTTCGAGACCCATCCGACCCAAACTGCGGTCATGAGCATACCTCCCCGGCGTGAAAGGGAAGCTAGAAGAAAGAAATGCCAAAAAGCAAGCAAGAAAAACACAAAAAAAAAAGAGGGAGCAAAAGGAGGGATGCAACACGAGGACTTCCCAGGGGGTCACCCATCCTAGTACTACTCTCGCCCAAGCACGCTTAACTGCGGAGTTCTGATGGGATCCGGTGCATTAGTGCTGGTATGATCGCATCGGAAAAAGACAAGCGTCAATTTATTTACATAACCCGTCTCCCAAGAAGCCCAAACTTCAAAACGCCGTTTCTTTCTGCTCGATTGTCCAATTTACGCAATTCTCGTGCCCATTCCATGTAGTTTTTCGAGACCCATCTGACCCAAGCTTCCCTAGGCGCCCATGGAGCATCCCTTCTGAGCCCAAAACTTCAAACTTCAAAACGCTGTAACTTTTCACTCGGTTGTCCGATTTACGCAATTCACGTGTCCATTCCATGTATTTTTTCGAGACCCATCCGACCCAAACTGCGGTCATGAGCATACCTCCCCGGCGTGAAAGGGAAGCTAGAAGAAAGAAATGCCAAAAAGCAAGCAAGAAAAACACAAAAAAAAAAGAGGGAGCAAAAGGAGGGATGCAACACGAGGACTTCCCAGGGGGTCACCCTTCCTAGTACTACTCTCGCCCAAGCACGCTTAACTGCGGAGTTCTGATGGGATCCGGTGCATTAGTGCTGGTATGATCGCATCCGAAAGACAAGCGTCAATTTATTTACATAACCCGTCTCCCAAGAAGCCCAAACTTCAAAACGCCGTTTCTTTCTGCTCGATTGTCCAATTTACGCAATTCTCGTGCCCATTCCATGTAGTTTTTCGAGACCCATCTGACCCAAGCTTCCCTAGGCGCCCATGGAGCATCCCTTCTGAGCCCAAAACTTCAAACTTCAAAACGCTGTAACTTTTCACTCGGTTGTCCGATTTACGCAATTCACGTGTCCATTCCATGTATTTTTTCGAGACCCATCCGACCCAAACTGCGGTCATGAGCATACCTCCCCGGCGTGAAAGGGAAGCTAGAAGAAAGAAATGCCAAAAAGCAAGCAAGAAAAACACAAAAAAAAAAGAGGGAGCAAAAGGAGGGATGCAACACGAGGACTTCCCAGGGGATCACCCATCCTAGTACTACTCTCGCCCAAGCACGCTTAACTGCGGAGTTCTGATGGGATCCGGTGCATTAGTGCTGGTATGATCGCATCCGAAAGACAAGCGTCAATTTATTTACATAACCCGTCTCCCAAGAAGCCCAAACTTCAAAACGCCGTTTCTTTCTGCTCGATTGTCCAATTTACGCAATTCTCGTGCCCATTCCATGTAGTTTTTCGAGACCCATCTGACCCAAGCTTCCCTAGGCGCCCATGGAGCACCCCTTCTGAGCCCAAAACTTCAAACTTCAAAACGCTGTAACTTTTCACTCGGTTGTCCGATTTACGCAATTCACGTGTCCATTCCATGTATTTTTTCGAGACCCATCCGACCCAAACTGCGGTCATGAGCATACCTCCCCGGCGTGAAAGGGAACCTAGAAGAAAGAAATGCCAAAAAGCAAGCAAGAAAAACACAAAAAAAAAAGAGGGAGCAAAAGGAGGGATGCAACACGAGGACTTCCCAGGGGGTCACCCTTCCTAGTACTACTCTCGCCCAAGCACGCTTAACTGCGGAGTTCTGATGGGATCCGGTGCATTAGTGCTGGTATGATCGCATCCGAAAGACAAGCGTCAATTTATTTACATAACCCGTCTCCCAAGAAGCCCAAACTTCAAAACGCCGTTTCTTTCTGCTCGATTGTCCAATTTACGCAATTCCCGTGCCCATTCCATGTAGTTTTTCGAGACCCATCTGACCCAAGCTTCCCTAGGCGCCCATGGAGCATCCCTTCTGAGCCCAAAACTTCAAACTTCAAAACGCTGTAACTTTTCACTCGGTTGTCCGATTTACGCAATTCACGTGTCCATTCCATGTATTTTTTCGAGACCCATCCGACCCAAACTGCGGTCATGAGCATACCTCCCCGGCGTGAAAGGGAAGCTAGAAGAAAGAAATGCCAAAAAGCAAGCAAGAAAAACACAAAAAAAAAAAGAGGGAGCAAAAGGAGGGATGCAACACGAGGACTTCCCAGGGGGTCACCCATCCTAGTACTACTCTCGCCCAAGCACGCTTAACTGCGGAGTTCTGATGGGATCCGGTGCATTAGTGCTTGTATGATCGCATCCGAAAGATAAGCGTCAATTTATTTACATAACCCGTCTCCCAAGAAGCCCAAACTTCAAAACGCCGTTTCTTTCTGCTCGATTGTCCAATTTACGCAATTCTCGTGCCCATTCCATGTAGTTTTAGAGACCCATCTGACCCAAGCTTTCCTAGGCGCCCATGGAGCATCCCTTCTGAGCCCAAAACTTCAAACTTCAAAACGCTGTAACTTTTCACTCGGTTGTCCGATTTACGCAATTCACGTGTCCATTCCATGTATTTTTTCGAGACCCATCCGACCCAAACTGCGGTCATGAGCATACCTCCCCGGCGTGAAAGGGAAGCTAGAAGAAAGAAATGCCAAAAAGCAAGCAAGAAAAACACAAAAAAAAAAGAGGGAGCAAAAGGAGGGATGCAACACGAGGACTTCCCAGGGGGTCACCCTTCCTAGTACTACTCTCGCCCAAGCACGCTTAACTGCGGAGTTCTGATGGGATCCGGTGCATTAGTGCTGGTATGATCGCATCCGAAAGACAAGCGTCAATTTATTTACATAACCCGTCTCCCAAGAAGCCCAAACTTCAAAACGCCGTTTCTTTCTGCTCGATTGTCCAATTTACGCAATTCTCGTGCCCATTCCATGTAGTTTTTCGAGACCCATCTGACCCAAGCTTCCCTAGGCGCCCATGGAGCATCCCTTCTGAGCCCAAAACTTCAAACTTCAAAACGCTGTAACTTTTCACTCGGTTGTCCGATTTACGCAATTTACGTGTCCATTCCATGTATTTTTTCGAGACCCATCCGACCCAAACTGCGGTCATGAGCATACCTCCCCGGCGTGAAAGGGAAGCTAGAAGAAAGAAATGCCAAAAAGCAAGCAAGAAAAACACAAAAAAAAAGAGGGAGCAAAAGGAGGGATGCAACACGAGGACTTCCCAGGGGGTCACCCTTCCTAGTACTACTCTCGCCCAAGCACGCTTAACTGCGGAGTTCTGATGGGATCCGGTGCATTAGTGCTGGTATGATCGCATCCGAAAGACAAGCGTCAATTTATTTACATAACCCGTCTCTCAAGAAGCCCAAACTTCAAAACGCCGTTTCTTTCTGCTCGATTGTCCAATTTACGCAATTCCCGTGCCCATTCCATGTAGTTTTTCGAGACCCATCTGACCCAAGCTTCCCTAGGCGCCCATGGAGCATCCCTTCTGAGCCCAAAACTTCAAACTTCAAAACGCTGTAACTTTTCACTCGGTTGTCCGATTTACGCAATTCACGTGTCCATTCCATGTATTTTTTCGAGACCCATCCGACCCAAACTGCGGTCATGAGCATACCTCCCCGGCGTGAAAGGGAAGCTAGAAGAAAGAAATGCCAAAAAGCAAGCAAGAAAAACACAAAAAAAAAAGAGGGAGCAAAAGGAGGGATGCAACACGAGGACTTCCCAGGGGGTCACCCATCCTAGTACTACTCTCGCCCAAGCACGCTTAACTGCGGAGTTCTGATGGGATCCGGTGCATTAGTGCTTGTATGATCGCATCCGAAAGATAAGCGTCAATTTATTTACATAACCCGTCTCCCAAGAAGCCCAAACTTCAAAACGCCGTTTCTTTCTGCTCGATTGTCCAATTTACGCAATTCTCGTGCCCATTCCATGTAGTTTTTCGAGACCCATCTGACCCAAGCTTCCCTAGGCGCCCATGGAGCATCCCTTCTGAGCCCAAAACTTCAAACTTCAAAACGCTGTAACTTTTCACTCGGTTGTCCGATTTACGCAATTCACGTGTCCATTCCATGTATTTTTTCGAGACCCATCCGACCCAAACTGCGGTCATGAGCATACCTCCCCGGCGTGAAAGGGAAGCTAGAAGAAAGAAATGCCAAAAAGCAAGCAAGAAAAACACAAAAAAAAAGAGGGAGCAAAAGGAGGGATGCAACACGAGGACTTCCCAGGGGGTCACCCATCCTAGTACTACTCTCGCCCAAGCACGCTTAACTGCGGAGTTCTGATGGGATCCGGTGCATTAGTGCTGATATGATCGCATCCGAAAGACAAGCGTCAATTTATTTACATAACCCGTCTCCCAAGAAGCCCAAACTTCAAAACGCCGTTTCTTTCTGCTCGATTGTCCAATTTACGCAATTCTCGTGCCCATTCCATGTAGTTTTTCGAGACCCATCTGACCCAAGCTTCCCTAGGCGCCCATGGAGCATCCCTTCTGAGCCCAAAACTTCAAACTTCAAAACGCTGTAACTTTTCACTCGGTTGTCCGATTTACGCAATTCACGTGTCCATTCCATGTATTTTTTCGAGACCCATCCGACCCAAACTGCGGTCATGAGCATACCTCCCCGGCGTGAAAGGGAAGCTAGAAGAAAGAAATGCCAAAAAGCAAGCAAGAAAAACACAAAAAAAAAAGAGGGAGCAAAAGGAGGGATGCAACACGAGGACTTCCCAGGGGGTCACCCATCCTAGTACTACTCTCGCCCAAGCACGCTTAACTGCGGAGTTCTGATGGGATCCGGTGCATTAGTGCTGGTATGATCGCATCCGAAAGACAAGCGTCAATTTATTTACATAACCCGTCTCCCAAGAAGCCCAAACTTCAAAACGCCGTTTCTTTCTGCTCGATTGTCCAATTTACGCAATTCTCGTGCCCATTCCATGTAGTTTTTCGAGACCCATCTGACCCAAGCTTCCCTAGGCGCCCATGGAGCATCCCTTCTGAGCCCAAAACTTCAAACTTCAAAACGCTGTAACTTTTCACTCGGTTGTCCGATTTACGCAATTCACGTGTCCATTCCATGTATTTTTTCGAGACCCATCCGACCCAAACTGCGGTCATGAGCATACCTCCCCGGCGTGAAAGGGAAGCTAGAAGAAAGAAATGCCAAAAAGCAAGCAAGAAAAACACAAAAAAAAAAGAGGGAGCAAAAGGAGGGATGCAACACGAGGACTTCCCAGGGGGTCACCCTTCCTAGTACTACTCTCGCCCAAGCACGCTTAACTGCGGAGTTCTGATGGGATCCGGTGCATTAGTGCTGGTATGATCGCATCCGAAAGACAAGCGTCAATTTATTTACATAACCCGTCTCCCAAGAAGCCCAAACTTCAAAACGCCGTTTCTTTCTGCTCGATTGTCCAATTTACGCAATTCTCGTGCCCATTCCATGTAGTTTTTCGAGACCCATCTGACCCAAGCTTCCCTAGGCGCCCATGGAGCATCCCTTCTGAGCCCAAAACTTCAAACTTCAAAACGCTGTAACTTTTCACTCGGTTGTCCGATTTACGCAATTTACGTGTCCATTCCATGTATTTTTTCGAGACCCATCCGACCCAAACTGCGGTCATGAGCATACCTCCCCGGCGTGAAAGGGAAGCTAGAAGAAAGAAATGCCAAAAAGCAAGCAAGAAAAACACAAAAAAAAGAGGGAGCAAAACGAGGGATGCAACACGAGGACTTCCCAGGGGGTCACCCTTCCTAGTACTACTCTCGCCCAAGCACGCTTAACTGCGGAGTTCTGATGGGATCCGGTGCATTAGTGCTGGTATGATCGCATCCGAAAGACAAGCGTCAATTTATTTACATAACCCGTCTCCCAAGAAGCCCAAACTTCAAAACGCCGTTTCTTTCTGCTCGATTGTCCAATTTACGCAATTCTCGTGCCCATTCCATGTAGTTTTTCGAGACCCATCTGACCCAAGCTTCCCTAGGCGCCCATGGAGCATCCCTTCTGAGCCCAAAACTTCAAACTTCAAAACGCTGTAACTTTTCACTCGGTTGTCCGATTTACGCAATTCACGTGTCCATTCCATGTATTTTTTCGAGACCCATCCGACCCAAACTGCGGTCATGAGCATACCTCCCCGGCGTGAAAGGGAAGCTAGAAGAAAGAAATGCCAAAAAGCAAGCAAGAAAAACACAAAAAAAAAAGAGGGAGCAAAAGGAGGGATGCAACACGAGGACTTCCCAGGGGGTCACCCATCCTAGTACTACTCTCGCCCAAGCACGCTTAACTGCGGAGTTCTGATGGGATCCGGTGCATTAGTGCTGGTATGATCGCATCCGAAAGACAAGCGTCAATTTATTTACATAACCCGTCTCCCAAGAAGCCCAAACTTCAAAACGCCGTTTCTTTCTACTCGATTGTCCAATTTACGCAATTCTCGTGCCCATTCCATGTAGTTTTTCGAGACCCATCTGACCCAAGCTTCCCTAGGCGCCCATGGAGCATCCCTTCTGAGCCCAAAACTTCAAACTTCAAAACGCTGTAACTTTTCACTCGGTTGTCCGATTTACGCAATTCACGTGTCCATTCCATGTATTTTTTCGAGACCCATCCGACCCAAACTGCGGTCATGAGCATACCTCCCCGGCGTGAAAGGGAAGCTAGAAGAAAGAAATGCCAAAAAGCAAGCAAGAAAAACACAAAAAAAAAAGAGGGAGCAAAACGAGGGATGCAACACGAGGACTTCCCAGGGGGTCACCCATCCTAGTACTACTCTCGCCCAAGCACGCTTAACTGCGGAGTTCTGATGGGATCCGGTGCATTAGTGCTGGTATGATCGCATCCGAAAGACAAGCGTCAATTTATTTACATAACCCGTCTCCCAAGAAGCCCAAACTTCAAAACGCCGTTTCTTTCTGCTCGATTGTCCAATTTACGCAATTCTCGTGCCCATTCCATGTAGTTTTTCGAGACCCATCTGACCCAAGCTTCCCTAGGCGCCCATGGAGCATCCCTTCTGAGCCCAAAACTTCAAACTTCAAAACGCTGTAACTTTTCACTCGGTTGTCCGATTTACGCAATTCACGTGTCCATTCCATGTATTTTTTCGAGACCCATCCGACCCAAACTGCGGTCATGAGCATACCTCCCCGGCGTGAAAGGGAAGCTAGAAGAAAGAAATGCCAAAAAGCAAGCAAGAAAAACACAAAAAAAAAGAGGGAGCAAAAGGAGGGATGCAACACGAGGACTTCCCAGGGGGTCACCCTTCCTAGTACTACTCTCGCCCAAGCACGCTTAACTGCGGAGTTCTGATGGGATCCGGTGCATTAGTGCTGGTATGATCGCATCCGAAAGACAAGCGTCAATTTATTTACATAACCCGTCTCCCAAGAAGCCCAAACTTCAAAACGCCGTTTCTTTCTGCTCGATTGTCCAATTTACGCAATTCTCGTGCCCATTCCATGTAGTTTTTCGAGACCCATCTGACCCAAGCTTCCCTAGGCGCCCATGGAGCATCCCTTCTGAGCCCAAAACTTCAAACTTCAAAACGCTGTAACTTTTCACTCGGTTGTCCGATTTACGCAATTCACGTGTCCATTCCATGTATTTTTTTGAGACCCATCCGACCCAAACTGCGGTCATGAGCATACCTCCCCGGCGTGAAAGGGAAGCTAGAAGAAAGAAATGCCAAAAAGCAAGCAAGAAAAACACAAAAAAAAAAAAAAGAGGGAGCAAAAGGAGGGATGCAACACGAGGACTTCCCAGGGGGTCACCCATCCTAGTACTACTCTCGCCCAAGCACGCTTAACTGCGGAGTTCTGATGGGATCCGGTGCATTAGTGCTGGTATGATCGCATCCGAAAGACAAGCGTCAATTTATTTACATAACCCGTCTCCCAAGAAGCCCAAACTTCAAAACGCCGTTTCTTTCTGCTCGATTGTCCAATTTACGCAATTCTCGTGCCCATTCCATGTAGTTTTTCGAGACCCATCTGACCCAAGCTTCCCTAGGCGCCCATGGAGCATCCCTTCTGAGCCCAAAACTTCAAACTTCAAAACGCTGTAACTTTTCACTCGGTTGTCCGATTTACGCAATTCACGTGTCCATTCCATGTATTTTTTCGAGACCCATCCGACCCAAACTGCGGTCATGAGCATACCTCCCCGGCGTGAAAGGGAAGCTAGAAGAAAGAAATGCCAAAAAGCAAGCAAGAAAAACACAAAAAAAAAAGAGGGAGCAAAAGGAGGGATGCAACACGAGGACTTCCCAGGGGGTCACCCATCCTAGTACTACTCTCGCCCAAGCACGCTTAACTGCGGAGTTCTGATGGGATCCGGTGCATTAGTGCTGGTATGATCGCATCGGAAAAAGACAAGCGTCAATTTATTTACATAACCCGTCTCCCAAGAAGCCCAAACTTCAAAACGCCGTTTCTTTCTGCTCGATTGTCCAATTTACGCAATTCTCGTGCCCATTCCATGTAGTTTTTCGAGACCCATCTGACCCAAGCTTCCCTAGGCGCCCATGGAGCATCCCTTCTGAGCCCAAAACTTCAAACTTCAAAACGCTGTAACTTTTCACTCGGTTGTCCGATTTACGCAATTCACGTGTCCATTCCATGTATTTTTTCGAGACCCATCCGACCCAAACTGCGGTCATGAGCATACCTCCCCGGCGTGAAAGGGAAGCTAGAAGAAAGAAATGCCAAAAAGCAAGCAAGAAAAACACAAAAAAAAAAGAGGGAGCAAAAGGAGGGATGCAACACGAGGACTTCCCAGGGGGTCACCCTTCCTAGTACTACTCTCGCCCAAGCACGCTTAACTGCGGAGTTCTGATGGGATCCGGTGCATTAGTGCTGGTATGATCGCATCCGAAAGACAAGCGTCAATTTATTTACATAACCCGTCTCCCAAGAAGCCCAAACTTCAAAACGCCGTTTCTTTCTGCTCGATTGTCCAATTTACGCAATTCTCGTGCCCATTCCATGTAGTTTTTCGAGACCCATCTGACCCAAGCTTCCCTAGGCGCCCATGGAGCATCCCTTCTGAGCCCAAAACTTCAAACTTCAAAACGCTGTAACTTTTCACTCGGTTGTCCGATTTACGCAATTCACGTGTCCATTCCATGTATTTTTTCGAGACCCATCCGACCCAAACTGCGGTCATGAGCATACCTCCCCGGCGTGAAAGGGAAGCTAGAAGAAAGAAATGCCAAAAAGCAAGCAAGAAAAACACAAAAAAAAAAGAGGGAGCAAAACGAGGGATGCAACACGAGGACTTCCCAGGGGGTCACCCATCCTAGTACTACTCTCGCCCAAGCACGCTTAACTGCGGAGTTCTGATGGGATCCGATGCATTAGTGCTGGTATGATCGCATCCGAAAGACAAGCGTCAATTTATTTACATAACCCGTTTCCCAAGAAGCCCAAACTTCAAAACGCCGTTTCTTTCTGCTCGATTGTCCAATTTACGCAATTCTCGTGCCCATTCCATGTAGTTTTTCGAGACCCATCTGACCCAAGCTTCCCTAGGCGCCCATGGAGCATCCCTTCTGAGCCCAAAACTTCAAACTTCAAAACGCTGTAACTTTTCACTCGGTTGTCCGATTTACGCAATTCACGTGTCCATTCCATGTATTTTTTCGAGACCCATCCGACCCAAACTGCGGTCATGAGCATACCTCCCCGGCGTGAAAGGGAAGCTAGAAGAAAGAAATGCCAAAAAGCAAGCAAGAAAAACACAAAAAAAAAAGAGGGAGCAAAACGAGGGATGCAAAACGAGGACTTCCCAGGGGGTCACCCATCCTAGTACTACTCTCGCCCAAGCACGCTTAACTGCGGAGTTCTGATGGGATCCGGTGCATTAGTGCTGGTATGATCGCATCCGAAAGACAAGCGTCAATTTATTTACATAACCCGTCTCCCAAGAAGCCCAAACTTCAAAACGCCGTTTCTTTCTGCTCGATTGTCCAATTTACGCAATTCTCGTGCCCATTCCATGTAGTTTTTCGAGACCCATCTGACCCAAGCTTCCCTAGGCGCCCATGGAGCATCCCTTCTGAGCCCAAAACTTCAAACTTCAAAACGCTGTAACTTTTCACTCGGTTGTCCGATTTACGCAATTCACGTGTCCATTCCATGTATTTTTTCGAGACCCATCCGACCCAAACTGCGGTCATGAGCATACCTCCCCGGCGTGAAAGGGAAGCTAGAAGAAAGAAATGCCAAAAAGCAAGCAAGAAAAACACAAAAAAAAAAGAGGGAGCAAAAGGAGGGATGCAACACGAGGACTTCACAGGGGGTCACCCATCCTAGTACTACTCTCGCCCAAGCACGCTTAACTGCGGAGTTCTGATGGGATCCGGTGCATTAGTGCTGGTATGATCGCATCCGAAAGACAAGCGTCAATTTATTTACATAACCCGTCTCCCAAGAAGCCCAAACTTCAAAACGCCGTTTCTTTCTGCTCGATTGTCCAATTTACGCAATTCTCGTGCCCATTCCATGTAGTTTTTCGAGACCCATCTGACCCAAGCTTCCCTAGGCGCCCATGGAGCATCCCTTCTGAGCCCAAAACTTCAAACTTCAAAACGCTGTAACTTTTCACTCGGTTGTCCGATTTACGCAATTCACGTGTCCATTCCATGTAATTTTTCGAGACCCATCCGACCCAAACTGCGGTCATGAGCATACCTCCCTGGCGTGAAAGGGAAGCTAGAAGAAAGAAATGCCAAAAAGCAAGCAAGAAAAACACAAAAAAAAAGAGGGAGCAAAACGAGGGATGCAACACGAGGCCTTCCCAGGGGGTCACCCATCCTAGTACTACTCTCGCCCAAGCACGCTTAACTGCGGAGTTCTGATGGGATCCGGTGCATTAGTGCTGGTATGATCGCATCCGAAAGACAAGCGTCAATTTATTTACATAACCCGTCTCCCAAGAAGCCCAAACTTCAAAACGCCGTTTCTTTCTGCTCGATTGTCCAATTTACGCAATTCTCGTGCCCATTCCATGTAGTTTTTCGAGACCCATCTGACCCAAGCTTCCCTAGGCGCCCATGGAGCATCCCTTCTGAGCCCAAAACTTCAAACTTCAAAACGCTGTAACTTTTCACTCGGTTGTCCGATTTACGCAATTCACGTGTCCATTCCATGTATTTTTTCGAGACCCATCCGACCCAAACTGCGGTCATGAGCATACCTCCCCGGCGTGAAAGGGAAGCTAGAAGAAAGAAATGCCAAAAAGCAAGCAAGAAAAACACAAAAAAAAAAGAGGGAGCAAAAGGAGGGATGCAACACGAGGACTTCCCAGGGGGTCACCCATCCTAGTACTACTCTCGCCCAAGCACGCTTACCTGCGGAGTTCTGATGGGATCCGGTGCATTAGTGCTGGTATGATCGCATCCGAAAGACAAGCGTCAATTTATTTACATAACCCGTCTCCCAAGAAGCCCAAACTTCAAAACGCCGTTTCTTTCTGCTCGATTGTCCAATTTACGCAATTCTCGTGCCCATTCCATGTAGTTTTTCGAGACCCATCTGACCCAAGCTTCCCTAGGCGCCCATGGAGCATCCCTTCTGAGCCCAAAACTTCAAACTTCAAAACGCTGTAACTTTTCACTCGGTTGTCCGATTTACGCAATTCACGTGTCCATTCCATGTAATTTTTCGAGACCCATCCGACCCAAACTGCGGTCATGAGCATACCTCCCTGGCGTGAAAGGGAAGCTAGAAGAAAGAAATGCCAAAAAGCAAGCAAGAAAAACACAAAAAAAAAGAGGGAGCAAAACGAGGGATGCAACACGAGGACTTCCCAGGGGGTCACCCATCCTAGTACTACTCTCGCCCAAGCACGCTTAACTGCGGAGTTCTGATGGGATCCGGTGCATTAGTGCTGGTATGATCGCATCCGAAAGACAAGCGTCAATTTATTTACATAACCCGTCTCCCAAGAAGCCCAAACTTCAAAACGCCGTTTCTTTCTGCTCGATTGTCCAATTTACGCAATTCTCGTGCCCATTCCATGTAGTTTTTCGAGACCCATCTGACCCAAGCTTCCCTAGGCGCCCATGGAGCATCCCTTCTGAGCCCAAAACTTCAAACTTCAAAACGCTGTAACTTTTCACTCGGTTGTCCGATTTACGCAATTCACGTGTCCATTCCATGTATTTTTTCGAGACCCATCCGACCCAAACTGCGGTCATGAGCATACCTCCCCGGCGTGAAAGGGAAGCTAGAAGAAAGAAATGCCAAAAAGCAAGCAAGAAAAACACAAAAAAAAAAGAGGGAGCAAAAGGAGGGATGCAACACGAGGACTTCCCAGGGGGTCACCCATCCTAGTACTACTCTCGCCCAAGCACGCTTAACTGCGGAGTTCTGATGGGATCCGGTGCATTAGTGCTGGTATGATCGCATCCGAAAGACAAGCGTCAATTTATTTACATAACCCGTCTCCCAAGAAGCCCAAACTTCAAAACGCCGTTTCTTTCTGCTCGATTGTCCAATTTACGCAATTCTCGTGCCCATTCCATGTAGTTTTTCGAGACCCATCTGACCCAAGCTTCCCTAGGCGCCCATGGAGCATCCCTTCTGAGCCCAAAACTTCAAACTTCAAAACGCTGTAACTTTTCACTCGGTTGTCCGATTTACGCAATTCACGTGTCCATTCCATGTATTTTTTCGAGACCCATCCGACCCAAACTGCGGTCATGAGCATACCTCCCCGGCGTGAAAGGGAAGCTAGAAGAAAGAAATGCCAAAAAGCAAGCAAGAAAAACACAAAAAAAAAAGAGGGAGCAAAAGGAGGGATGCAACACGAGGACTTCCCAGGGGGTCACCCATCCTAGTACTACTCTCGCCCAAGCACGCTTAACTGCGGAGTTCTGATGGGATCCGGTGCATTAGTGCTGGTATGATCGCATCCGAAAGACAAGCGTCAATTTATTTACATAACCCGTCTCCCAAGAAGCCCAAACTTCAAAACGCCGTTTCTTTCTGCTCGATTGTCCAATTTACGCAATTCTCGTGCCCATTCCATGTAGTTTTTCGAGACCCATCTGACCCAAGCTTCCCTAGGCGCCCATGGAGCATCCCTTCTGAGCCCAAAACTTCAAACTTCAAAACGCTGTAACTTTTCACTCGGTTGTCCGATTTACGCAATTCACGTGTCCATTCCATGTATTTTTTCGAGACCCATCCGACCCAAACTGCGGTCATGAGCATACCTCCCCGGCGTAAAAGGGAAGCTAGAAGAAAGAAATGCCAAAAAGCAAGCAAGAAAAACACAAAAAAAAAAGAGGGAGCAAAAGGAGGGATGCAACACGAGGACTTCCCAGGGGGTCACCCATCCTAGTACTACTCTCGCCCAAGCACGCTTAACTGCGGAGTTCTGATGGGATCCGGTGCATTAGTGCTGGTATGATCGCATCCGAAAGACAAGCGTCAATTTATTTACATAACCCGTCTCCCAAGAAGCCCAAACTTCAAAACGCCGTTTCTTTCTGCTCGATTGTCCAATTTACGCAATTCTCGTGCCCATTCCATGTAGTTTTTCGAGACCCATCTGACCCAAGCTTCCCTAGGCGCCCATGGAGCATCCCTTCTGAGCCCAAAACTTCAAACTTCAAAACGCTGTAACTTTTCACTCGGTTGTCCGATTTACGCAATTCACGTGTCCATTCCATGTAATTTTTCGAGACCCATCCGACCCAAACTGCGGTCATGAGCATACCTCCCTGGCGTGAAAGGGAAGCTAGAAGAAAGAAATGCCAAAAAGCAAGCAAGAAAAACACAAAAAAAAAGAGGGAGCAAAACGAGGGATGCAACACGAGGCCTTCCCAGGGGGTCACCCATCCTAGTACTACTCTCGCCCAAGCACGCTTAACTGCGGAGTTCTGATGGGATCCGGTGCATTAGTGCTGGTATGATCGCATCCGAAAGACAAGCGTCAATTTATTTACATAACCCGTCTCCCAAGAAGCCCAAACTTCAAAACGCCGTTTCTTTCTGCTCGATTGTCCAATTTACGCAATTCTCGTGCCCATTCCATGTAGTTTTTCGAGACCCATCTGACCCAAGCTTCCCTAGGCGCCCATGGAGCATCCCTTCTGAGCCCAAAACTTCAAACTTCAAAACGCTGTAACTTTTCACTCGGTTGTCCGATTTACGCAATTCACGTGTCCATTCCATGTATTTTTTCGAGACCCATCCGACCCAAACTGCGGTCATGAGCATACCTCCCCGGCGTGAAAGGGAAGCTAGAAGAAAGAAATGCCAAAAAGCAAGCAAGAAAAACACAAAAAAAAAAGAGGGAGCAAAAGGAGGGATGCAACACGAGGACTTCCCAGGGGGTCACCCATCCTAGTACTACTCTCGCCCAAGCACGCTTACCTGCGGAGTTCTGATGGGATCCGGTGCATTAGTGCTGGTATGATCGCATCCGAAAGACAAGCGTCAATTTATTTACATAACCCGTCTCCCAAGAAGCCCAAACTTCAAAACGCCGTTTCTTTCTGCTCGATTGTCCAATTTACGCAATTCTCGTGCCCATTCCATGTAGTTTTTCGAGACCCATCTGACCCAAGCTTCCCTAGGCGCCCATGGAGCATCCCTTCTGAGCCCAAAACTTCAAACTTCAAAACGCTGTAACTTTTCACTCGGTTGTCCGATTTACGCAATTCACGTGTCCATTCCATGTAATTTTTCGAGACCCATCCGACCCAAACTGCGGTCATGAGCATACCTCCCTGGCGTGAAAGGGAAGCTAGAAGAAAGAAATGCCAAAAAGCAAGCAAGAAAAACACAAAAAAAAAGAGGGAGCAAAACGAGGGATGCAACACGAGGACTTCCCAGGGGGTCACCCATCCTAGTACTACTCTCGCCCAAGCACGCTTAACTGCGGAGTTCTGATGGGATCCGGTGCATTAGTGCTGGTATGATCGCATCCGAAAGACAAGCGTCAATTTATTTACATAACCCGTCTCCCAAGAAGCCCAAACTTCAAAACGCCGTTTCTTTCTGCTCGATTGTCCAATTTACGCAATTCTCGTGCCCATTCCATGTAGTTTTTCGAGACCCATCTGACCCAAGCTTCCCTAGGCGCCCATGGAGCATCCCTTCTGAGCCCAAAACTTCAAACTTCAAAACGCTGTAACTTTTCACTCGGTTGTCCGATTTACGCAATTCACGTGTCCATTCCATGTATTTTTTCGAGACCCATCCGACCCAAACTGCGGTCATGAGCATACCTCCCCGGCGTGAAAGGGAAGCTAGAAGAAAGAAATGCCAAAAAGCAAGCAAGAAAAACACAAAAAAAAAAGAGGGAGCAAAAGGAGGGATGCAACACGAGGACTTCCCAGGGGGTCACCCATCCTAGTACTACTCTCGCCCAAGCACGCTTAACTGCGGAGTTCTGATGGGATCCGGTGCATTAGTGCTGGTATGATCGCATCCGAAAGACAAGCGTCAATTTATTTACATAACCCGTCTCCCAAGAAGCCCAAACTTCAAAACGCCGTTTCTTTCTGCTCGATTGTCCAATTTACGCAATTCTCGTGCCCATTCCATGTAGTTTTTCGAGACCCATCTGACCCAAGCTTCCCTAGGCGCCCATGGAGCATCCCTTCTGAGCCCAAAACTTCAAACTTCAAAACGCTGTAACTTTTCACTCGGTTGTCCGATTTACGCAATTCACGTGTCCATTCCATGTATTTTTTCGAGACCCATCCGACCCAAACTGCGGTCATGAGCATACCTCCCCGGCGTGAAAGGGAAGCTAGAAGAAAGAAATGCCAAAAAGCAAGCAAGAAAAACACAAAAAAAAAAGAGGGAGCAAAAGGAGGGATGCAACACGAGGACTTCCCAGGGGGTCACCCATCCTAGTACTACTCTCGCCCAAGCACGCTTAACTGCGGAGTTCTGATGGGATCCGGTGCATTAGTGCTGGTATGATCGCATCCGAAAGACAAGCGTCAATTTATTTACATAACCCGTCTCCCAAGAAGCCCAAACTTCAAAACGCCGTTTCTTTCTGCTCGATTGTCCAATTTACGCAATTCTCGTGCCCATTCCATGTAGTTTTTCGAGACCCATCTGACCCAAGCTTCCCTAGGCGCCCATGGAGCATCCCTTCTGAGCCCAAAACTTCAAACTTCAAAACGCTGTAACTTTTCACTCGGTTGTCCGATTTACGCAATTCACGTGTCCATTCCATGTATTTTTTCGAGACCCATCCGACCCAAACTGCGGTCATGAGCATACCTCCCCGGCGTAAAAGGGAAGCTAGAAGAAAGAAATGCCAAAAAGCAAGCAAGAAAAACACAAAAAAAAAAGAGGGAGCAAAAGGAGGGATGCAACACGAGGACTTCCCAGGGGGTCACCCATCCTAGTACTACTCTCGCCCAAGCACGCTTAACTGCGGAGTTCTGATGGGATCCGGTGCATTAGTGCTGGTATGATCGCATCCGAAAGACAAGCGTCAATTTATTTACATAACCCGTCTCCCAAGAAGCCCAAACTTCAAAACGCCGTTTCTTTCTGCTCGATTGTCCAATTTACGCAATTCTCGTGCCCATTCCATGTAGTTTTTCGAGACCCATCTGACCCAAGCTTCCCTAGGCGCCCATGGAGCATCCCTTCTGAGCCCAAAACTTCAAACTTCAAAACGCTGTAACTTTTCACTCGGTTGTCCGATTTACGCAATTCACGTGTCCATTCCATGTATTTTTTCGAGACCCATCCGACCCAAACTGCGGTCATGAGCATACCTCCCCGGCGTGAAAGGGAAGCTAGAAGAAAGAAATGCCAAAAAGCAAGCAAGAAAAACACAAAAAAAAAAGAGGGAGCAAAAGGAGGGATGCAACACGAGGACTTCCCAGGGGGTCACCCTTCCTAGTACTACTCTCGCCCAAGCACGCTTAACTGCGGAGTTCTGATGGGATCCGGTGCATTAGTGCTGGTATGATCGCATCCGAAAGACAAGCGTCAATTTATTTACATAACCCGTCTCCCAAGAAGCCCAAACTTCAAAACGCCGTTTCTTTCTGCTCGATTGTCCAATTTACGCAATTCTCGTGCCCATTCCATGTAGTTTTTCGAGACCCATCTGACCCAAGCTTCCCTAGGCGCCCATGGAGCATCCCTTCTGAGCCCAAAACTTCAAACTTCAAAACGCTGTAACTTTTCACTCGGTTGTCCGATTTACGCAATTCACGTGTCCATTCCATGTATTTTTTCGAGACCCATCCGACCCAAACTGCGGTCATGAGCATACCTCCCCGGCGTGAAAGGGAAGCTAGAAGAAAGAAATGCCAAAAAGCAAGCAAGAAAAACACAAAAAAAAAAGAGGGAGCAAAAGGAGGGATGCAACACGAGGACTTCCCAGGGGGTCACCCATCCTAGTACTACTCTCGCCCAAGCACGCTTAACTGCGGAGTTCTGATGGGATCCGGTGCATTAGTGCTGGTATGATCGCATCCGAAAGACAAGCGTCAATTTATTTACATAACCCGTCTCCCAAGAAGCCCAAACTTCAAAACGCCGTTTCTTTCTGCTCGATTGTCCAATTTACGCAATTCTCGTGCCCATTCCATGTAGTTTTTCGAGACCCATCTGACCCAAGCTTCCCTAGGCGCCCATGGAGCATCCCTTCTGAGCCCAAAACTTCAAACTTCAAAACGCTGTAACTTTTCACTCGGTTGTCCGATTTACGCAATTCACGTGTCCATTCCATGTATTTTTTCGAGACCCATCCGACCCAAACTGCGGTCATGAGCATACCTCCCCGGCGTGAAAGGGAAGCTAGAAGAAAGAAATGCCAAAAAGCAAGCAAGAAAAACACAAAAAAAAAGAGGGAGCAAAAGGAGGGATGCAACACGAGGACTTCCCAGGGGGTCACCCATCCTAATACTACTCTCGCCCAAGCACGCTTAACTGCGGAGTTCTGATGGGATCCGGTGCATTAGTGCTGGTATGATCGCATCCGAAAGACAAGCGTCAATTTATTTACATAACCCGTCTCCCAAGAAGCCCAAACTTCAAAACGCCGTTTCTTTCTGCTCGATTGTCCAATTTACGCAATTCTCGTGCCCATTCCATGTAGTTTTTCGAGACCCATCTGACCCAAGCTTCCCTAGGCGCCCATGGAGCATCCCTTCTGAGCCCAAAACTTCAAACTTCAAAACGCTGTAACTTTTCACTTGGTTGTCCGATTTACGCAATTCACGTGTCCATTCCATGTATTTTTTCGATACCCATCCGACCCAAACTGCGGTCATGAGCATACCTCCCCGGCGTGAAAGGGAAGCTAGAAGAAAGAAATGCCAAAAAGCAAGCAAGAAAAACACAAAAAAAAAAAGAGGGAGCAAAAGGAGGGATGCAACACGAGGACTTCCCAGGGGGTCACCCATCCTAGTACTACTCTCGCCCAAGCACGCTTAACTGCGGAGTTCTGATGGGATCCGGTGCATTAGTGCTGGTATGATCGCATCCGAAAGACAAGCGTCAATTTATTTACATAACCCGTCTCCCAAGAAGCCCAAACTTCAAAACGCCGTTTCTTTCTGCTCGATTGTCCAATTTACGCAATTCTCGTGCCCATTCCATGTAGTTTTTCGAGACCCATCTGACCCAAGCTTCCCTAGGCGCCCATGGAGCATCCCTTCTGAGCCCAAAACTTCAAACTTCAAAACGCTGTAACTTTTCACTCGGTTGTCCGATTTACGCAATTCACGTGTCCATTCCATGTATTTTTTCGAGACCCATCCGACCCAAACTGCGGTCATGAGCATACCTCCCCGGCGTGAAAGGGAAGCTAGAAGAAAGAAATGCCAAAAAGCAAGCAAGAAAAACACAAAAAAAAAAGAGGGAGCAAAAGGAGGGATGCAACACGAGGACTTCCCAGGGGGTCACCCATCCTAGTACTACTCTCGCCCAAGCACGCTTAACTGCGGAGTTCTGATGGGATCCGGTGCATTAGTGCTGGTATGATCGCATCCGAAAGACAAGCGTCAATTTATTTACATAACCCGTCTCCCAAGAAGCCCAAACTTCAAAACGCCGTTTCTTTCTGCTCGATTGTCCAATTTACGCAATTCTCGTGCCCATTCCATGTAGTTTTTCGAGACCCATCTGAACCAAGCTTCCCTAGGCGCCCATGGAGCATCCCTTCTGAGCCCAAAACTTCAAACTTCAAAACGCTGTAACTTTTCACTCGGTTGTCCGATTTACGCAATTCACGTGTCCATTCCATGTATTTTTTCGAGACCCATCCGACCCAAACTGCGGTCATGAGCATACCTCCCCGGCGTGAAAGGGAAGCTAGAAGAAAGAAATGCCAAAAAGCAAGCAAGAAAAACACAAAAAAAAAAGAGGGAGCAAAAGGAGGGATGCAACACGAGGACTTCCCAGGGGGTCACCCATCCTAGTACTACTCTCGCCCAAGCACGCTTAACTGCGAAGTTCTGATGGGATCCGGTGCATTAGTGCTGGTATGATCGCATCCGAAAGACAAGCGTCAATTTATTTACATAACCCGTCTCCCAAGAAGCCCAAACTTCAAAACGCCGTTTCTTTCTGCTCGATTGTCCAATTTACGCAATTCTCGTGCCCATTCCATGTAGTTTTTCGAGACCCATCTGACCCAAGCTTCCCTAGGCGCCCATGGAGCATCCCTTCTGAGCCCAAAACTTCAAACTTCAAAACGCTGTAACTTTTCACTCGGTTGTCCGATTTACGCAATTCACGTGTCCATTCCATGTATTTTTTCGAGACCCATCCGACCCAAACTGCGGTCATGAGCATACCTCCCCGGCGTGAAAGGGAAGCTAGAAGAAAGAAATGCCAAAAAGCAAGCAAGAAAAACACAAAAAAAAAAAGAGGGAGCAAAAGGAGGGATGCAACACGAGGACTTCCCAGGGGGTCACCCATCCTAGTACTACTCTCGCCCAAGCACGCTTAACTGCGGAGTTCTGATGGGATCCGGTGCATTAGTGCTGGTATGATCGCATCCGAAAGACAAGCGTCAATTTATTTACATAACCCGTCTCCCAAGAAGCCCAAACTTCAAAACGCCGTTTCTTTCTGCTCGATTGTCCAATTTACGCAATTCTCGTGCCCATTCCATGTAGTTTTTCGAGACCCATCTGACCCAAGCTTCCCTAGGCGCCCATGGAGCATCCCTTCTGAGCCCAAAACTTCAAACTTCAAAACGCTGTAACTTTTCACTCGGTTGTCCGATTTACGCAATTCACGTGTCCATTCCATGTATTTTTTCGAGACCCATCCGACCCAAACTGCGGTCATGAGCATACCTCCCCGGCGTGAAAGGGAAGCTAGAAGAAAGAAATGCCAAAAAGCAAGCAAGAAAAACACAAAAAAAAAAAGAGGGAGCAAAAGGAGGGATGCAACACGAGGACTTCCCAGGGGGTCACCCATCCTAGTACTACTCTCGCCCAAGCACGCTTAACTGCGGAGTTCTGATGGGATCCGGTGCATTAGTGCTGGTATGATCGCATCCGAAAGACAAGCGTCAATTTATTTACATAACCCGTCTCCCAAGAAGCCCAAACTTCAAAACGCCGTTTCTTTCTGCTCGATTGTCCAATTTACGCAATTCTCGTGCCCATTCCATGTAGTTTTTCGAGACCCATCTGACCCAAGCTTCCCTAGGCGCCCATGGAGCATCCCTTCTGAGCCCAAAACTTCAAACTTCAAAACGCTGTAACTTTTCACTCGGTTGTCCGATTTACGCAATTCACGTGTCCATTCCATGTATTTTTTCGAGACCCATCCGACCCAAACTGCGGTCATGAGCATACCTCCCCGGCGTGAAAGGGAAGCTAGAAGAAAGAAATGCCAAAAAGCAAGCAAGAAAAACACAAAAAAAAAAGAGGGAGCAAAAGGAGGGATGCAACACGAGGACTTCCCAGGGGGTCACCCATCCTAGTACTACTCTCGCCCAAGCACGCTTAACTGCGGAGTTCTGATGGGATCCGGTGCATTAGTGCTGGTATGATCGCATCCGAAAGACAAGCGTCAATTTATTTACATAACCCGTCTCCCAAGAAGCCCAAACTTCAAAACGCCGTTTCTTTCTGCTCGATTGTCCAATTTACGCAATTCTCGTGCCCATTCCATGTAGTTTTTCGAGACCCATCTGACCCAAGCTTCCCTAGGCGCCCATTGAGCATCCCTTCTGAGCCCAAAACTTCAAACTTCAAAACGCTGTAACTTTTCACTCGGTTGTCCGATTTACGCAATTCACGTGTCCATTCCATGTATTTTTTCGAGACCCATCCGACCCAAACTGCGGTCATGAGCATACCTCCCCGGCGTGAAAGGGAAGCTAGAAGAAAGAAATGCCAAAAAGCAAGCAAGAAAAACACAAAAAAAAAAGAGGGAGCAAAAGGAGGGATGCAACACGAGGACTTCCCAGGGGGTCACCCATCCTAGTACTACTCTCGCCCAAGCACGCTTAACTGCGGAGTTCTGATGGGATCCGGTGCATTAGTGCTGGTATGATCGCATCCGAAAGACAAGCGTCAATTTATTTACATAACCCGTCTCCCAAGAAGCCCAAACTTCAAAACACCGTTTCTTTCTGCTCGATTGTCCAATTTACGCAATTCTCGTGCCCATTCCATGTAGTTTTTCGAGACCCATCTGAACCAAGCTTCCCTAGGCGCCCATGGAGCATCCCTTCTGAGCCCAAAACTTCAAACTTCAAAACGCTGTAACTTTTCACTCGGTTGTCCGATTTACGCAATTCACGTGTCCATTCCATGTATTTTTTCGAGACCCATCCGACCCAAACTGCGGTCATGAGCATACCTCCCTGGCGTGAAAGGGAAGCTAGAAGAAAGAAATGCCAAAAAGCAAGCAAGAAAAACACAAAAAAAAAAGAGGGAGCAAAAGGAGGGATGCAACACGAGGACTTCCCAGGGGGTCACCCATCCTAGTACTACTCTCGCCCAAGCACGCTTAACTGCGGAGTTCTGATGGGATCCGGTGCATTAGTGCTGGTATGATCACATCCGAAAGACAAGCGTCAATTTATTTACATAACCCGTCTCCCAAGAAGCCCAAACTTCAAAACGCCGTTTCTTTCTGCTCGATTGTCCAATTTACGCAATTCTCGTGCCCATTCCATGTAGTTTTTCGAGACCCATCTGACCCAAGCTTCCCTAGGCGCCCATGGAGCATCCCTTCTGAGCCCAAAACTTCAAACTTCAAAACGCTGTAACTTTTCACTCGGTTGTCCGATTTACGCAATTCACGTGTCCATTCCATGTATTTTTTCGAGACCCATCCGACCCAAACTGCGGTCATGAGCATACCTCCCCGGCGTGAAAGGGAAGCTAGAAGAAAGAAATGCCAAAAAGCAAGCAAGAAAAACACAAAAAAAAAGAGGGAGCAAAAGGAGGGATGCAACACGAGGACTTCCCAGGGGGTCACCCATCCTAGTACTACTCTCGCCCAAGCACGCTTAACTGCGGAGTTCTGATGGGATCCGGTGCATTAGTGCTGGTATGATCGCATCCGAAAGACAAGCGTCAATTTATTTACATAACCCGTCTCCCAAGAAGCCCAAACTTCAAAACGCCGTTTCTTTCTGCTCGATTGTCCAATTTACGCAATTCTCGTGCCCATTCCATGTAGTTTTTCGAGACCCATCTGACCCAAGCTTCCCTAGGCGCCCATGGAGCATCCCTTCTGAGCCCAAAACTTCAAACTTCAAAACGCTGTAACTTTTCACTCGGTTGTCCGATTTACGCAATTCACGTGTCCATTCCATGTATTTTTTCGAGACCCATCCGACCCAAACTGCGGTCATGAGCATACCTCCCCGGCGTGAAAGGGAAGCTAGAAGAAAGAAATGCCAAAAAGCAAGCAAGAAAAACACAAAAAAAAAGAGGGAGCAAAAGGAGGGATGCAACACGAGGACTTCCCAGGGGGTCACCCATCCTAGTACTACTCTCGCCCAAGCACGCTTAACTGCGGAGTTCTGATGGGATCCGGTGCATTAGTGCTTGTATGATCGCATCCGAAAGATAAGCGTCAATTTATTTACATAACCCGTCTCCCAAGAAGCCCAAACTTCAAAACGCCGTTTCTTTTGGCTCGATTGTCCAATTTACGCAATTCTCGTGCCCATTCCATGTAGTTTTTCGAGACCCATCTGACCCAAGCTTCCCTAGGCGCCCATGGAGCATCCCTTCTGAGCCCAAAACTTCAAACTTCAAAACGCTGTAACTTTTCACTCGGTTGTCCGATTTACGCAATTCACGTGTCCATTCCATGTATTTTTTCGAGACCCATCCGACCCAAACTGCGGTCATGAGCATACCTCCCCGGCGTGAAAGGGAAGCTAGAAGAAAGAAATGCCAAAAAGCAAGCAAGAAAAACACAAAAAAAAAGAGGGAGCAAAAGGAGGGATGCAACATGAGGACTTCCCAGGGGGTCACCCATCCTAGTACTACTCTCGCCCAAGCACGCTTAACTGCGGAGTTCTGATGGGATCCGGTGCATTAGTGCTGATATGATCGCATCCGAAAGACAAGCGTCAATTTATTTACATAACCCGTCTCCCAAGAAGCCCAAACTTCAAAACGCCGTTTCTTTCTGCTCGATTGTCCAATTTACGCAATTCTCGTGCCCATTCCATGTAGTTTTTCGAGACCCATCTGACCCAAGCTTCCCTAGGCGCCCATGGAGCATCCCTTCTGAGCCCAAAACTTCAAACTTCAAAACGCTGTAACTTTTCACTCGGTTGTCCGATTTACGCAATTCACGTGTCCATTCCATGTATTTTTTCGAGACCCATCCGACCCAAACTGCGGTCATGAGCATACCTCCCCGGCGTGAAAGGGAAGCTAGAAGAAAGAAATGCCAAAAAGCAAGCAAGAAAAACACAAAAAAAAAAGAGGGAGCAAAAGGAGGGATGCAACACGAGGACTTCCCAGGGGGTCACCCATCCTAGTACTACTCTCGCCCAAGCACGCTTAACTGCGGAGTTCTGATGGGATCCGGTGCATTAGTGCTGGTATGATCGCATCCGAAAGACAAGCGTCAATTTATTTACATAACCCGTCTCCCAAGAAGCCCAAACTTCAAAACGCCGTTTCTTTCTGCTCGATTGTCCAATTTACGCAATTCTCGTGCCCATTCCATGTAGTTTTTCGAGACCCATCTGACCCAAGCTTCCCTAGGCGCCCATGGAGCATCCCTTCTGAGCCCAAAACTTCAAACTTCAAAACGCTGTAACTTTTCACTCGGTTGTCCGATTTACGCAATTCACGTGTCCATTCCATGTATTTTTTCGAGACCCATCCGACCCAAACTGCGGTCATGAGCATACCTCCCCGGCGTGAAAGGGAAGCTAGAAGAAAGAAATGCCAAAAAGCAAGCAAGAAAAACACAAAAAAAAAAGAGGGAGCAAAAGGAGGGATGCAACACGAGGACTTCCCAGGGGGTCACCCTTCCTAGTACTACTCTCGCCCAAGCACGCTTAACTGCGGAGTTCTGATGGGATCCGGTGCATTAGTGCTGGTATGATCGCATCCGAAAGACAAGCGTCAATTTATTTACATAACCCGTCTCCCAAGAAGCCCAAACTTCAAAACGCCGTTTCTTTCTGCTCGATTGTCCAATTTACGCAATTCTCGTGCCCATTCCATGTAGTTTTTCGAGACCCATCTGACCCAAGCTTCCCTAGGCGCCCATGGAGCATCCCTTCTGAGCCCAAAACTTCAAACTTCAAAACGCTGTAACTTTTCACTCGGTTGTCCGATTTACGCAATTTACGTGTCCATTCCATGTATTTTTTCGAGACCCATCCGACCCAAACTGCGGTCATGAGCATACCTCCCCGGCGTGAAAGGGAAGCTAGAAGAAAGAAATGCCAAAAAGCAAGCAAGAAAAACACAAAAAAAAAGAGGGAGCAAAACGAGGGATGCAACACGAGGACTTCCCAGGGGGTCACCCTTCCTAGTACTACTCTCGCCCAAGCACGCTTAACTGCGGAGTTCTGATGGGATCCGGTGCATTAGTGCTGGTATGATCGCATCCGAAAGACAAGCGTCAATTTATTTACATAACCCGTCTCCCAAGAAGCCCAAACTTCAAAACGCCGTTTCTTTCTGCTCGATTGTCCAATTTACGCAATTCTCGTGCCCATTCCATGTAGTTTTTCGAGACCCATCTGACCCAAGCTTCCCTAGGCGCCCATGGAGCATCCCTTCTGAGCCCAAAACTTCAAACTTCAAAACGCTGTAACTTTTCACTCGGTTGTCCGATTTACGCAATTCACGTGTCCATTCCATGTATTTTTTCGAGACCCATCCGACCCAAACTGCGGTCATGAGCATACCTCCCCGGCGTGAAAGGGAAGCTAGAAGAAAGAAATGCCAAAAAGCAAGCAAGAAAAACACAAAAAAAAAAAAGAGGGAGCAAAAGGAGGGATGCAACACGAGGACTTCCCAGGGGGTCACCCATCCTAGTACTACTCTCGCCCAAGCACGCTTAACTGCGGAGTTCTGATGGGATCCGGTGCATTAGTGCTGGTATGATCGCATCCGAAAGACAAGCGTCAATTTATTTACATAACCCGTCTCCCAAGAAGCCCAAACTTCAAAACGCCGTTTCTTTCTGCTCGATTGTCCAATTTACGCAATTCTCGTGCCCATTCCATGTAGTTTTTCGAGACCCATCTGACCCAAGCTTCCCTAGGCGCCCATGGAGCATCCCTTCTGAGCCCAAAACTTCAAACTTCAAAACGCTGTAACTTTTCACTCGGTTGTCCGATTTACGCAATTCACGTGTCCATTCCATGTATTTTTTCGAGACCCATCCGACCCAAACTGCGGTCATGAGCATACCTCCCCGGCGTGAAAGGGAAGCTAGAAGAAAGAAATGCCAAAAAGCAAGCAAGAAAAACACAAAAAAAAAAGAGGGAGCAAAAGGAGGGATGCAACACGAGGACTTCCCAGGGGGTCACCCATCCTAGTACTACTCTCGCCCAAGCACGCTTAACTGCGGAGTTCTGATGGGATCCGGTGCATTAGTGCTGGTATGATCGCATCCGAAAGACAAGCGTCAATTTATTTACATAACCCGTCTCCCAAGAAGCCCAAACTTCAAAACGCCGTTTCTTTCTGCTCGATTGTCCAATTTACGCAATTCTCGTGCCCATTCCATGTAGTTTTTCGAGACCCATCTGACCCAAGCTTCCCTAGGCGCCCATGGAGCATCCCTTCTGAGCCCAAAACTTCAAACTTCAAAACGCTGTAACTTTTCACTCGGTTGTCCGATTTACGCAATTCACGTGTCCATTCCATGTATTTTTTCGAGACCCATCCGACCCAAACTGCGGTCATGAGCATACCTCCCCGGCGTGAAAGGGAAGCTAGAAGAAAGAAATGCCAAAAAGCAAGCAAGAAAAACACAAAAAAAAAAGAGGGAGCAAAAGGAGGGATGCAACACGAGGACTTCCCAGGGGGTCACCCATCCTAGTACTACTCTCGCCCAAGCACGCTTAACTGCGGAGTTCTGATGGGATCCGGTGCATTAGTGCTGGTATGATCGCATCCGAAAGACAAGCGTCAATTTATTTACATAACCCGTCTCCCAAGAAGCCCAAACTTCAAAACGCCGTTTCTTTCTGCTCGATTGTCCAATTTACGCAATTCTCGTGCCCATTCCATGTAGTTTTTCGAGACCCATCTGACCCAAGCTTCCCTAGGCGCCCATGGAGCATCCCTTCTGAGCCCAAAACTTCAAACTTCAAAACGCTGTAACTTTTCACTCGGTTGTCCGATTTACGCAATTCACGTGTCCATTCCATGTATTTTTTCGAGACCCATCCGACCCAAACTGCGGTCATGAGCATACCTCCCCGGCGTGAAAGGGAAGCTAGAAGAAAGAAATGCCAAAAAGCAAGCAAGAAAAACACAAAAAAAAAAGAGGGAGCAAAAGGAGGGATGCAACACGAGGACTTCCCAGGGGGTCACCCATCCTAGTACTACTCTCGCCCAAGCACGCTTAACTGCGGAGTTCTGATGGGATCCGGTGCATTAGTGCTGGTATGATCGCATCCGAAAGACAAGCGTCAATTTATTTACATAACCCGTCTCCCAAGAAGCCCAAACTTCAAAACGCCGTTTCTTTCTGCTCGATTGTCCAATTTACGCAATTCTCGTGCCCATTCCATGTAGTTTTTCGAGACCCATCTGACCCAAGCTTCCCTAGGCGCCCATGGAGCATCCCTTCTGAGCCCAAAACTTCAAACTTCAAAACGCTGTAACTTTTCACTCGGTTGTCCGATTTACGCAATTCACGTGTCCATTCCATGTATTTTTTCGAGACCCATCCGACCCAAACTGCGGTCATGAGCATACCTCCCCGGCGTGAAAGGGAAGCTAGAAGAAAGAAATGCCAAAAAGCAAGCAAGAAAAACACAAAAAAAAAAGAGGGAGCAAAAGGAGGGATGCAACACGAGGACTTCCCAGGGGGTCACCCATCCTAGTACTACTCTCGCCCAAGCACGCTTAACTGCGGAGTTCTGATGGGATCCGGTGCATTAGTGCTGGTATGATCGCATCCGAAAGACAAGCGTCAATTTATTTACATAACCCGTCTCCCAAGAAGCCCAAACTTCAAAACGCCGTTTCTTTCTGCTCGATTGTCCAATTTACGCAATTCTCGTGCCCATTCCATGTAGTTTTTCGAGACCCATCTGAACCAAGCTTCCCTAGGCGCCCATGGAGCATCCCTTCTGAGCCCAAAACTTCAAACTTCAAAACGCTGTAACTTTTCACTCGGTTGTCCGATTTACGCAATTCACGTGTCCATTCCATGTATTTTTTCGAGACCCATCCGACCCAAACTGCGGTCATGAGCATACCTCCCCGGCGTGAAAGGGAAGCTAGAAGAAAGAAATGCCAAAAAGCAAGCAAGAAAAACACAAAAAAAAAAGAGGGAGCAAAAGGAGGGATGCAACACGAGGACTTCCCAGGGGGTCACCCATCCTAGTACTACTCTCGCCCAAGCACGCTTAACTGCGGAGTTCTGATGGGATCCGGTGCATTAGTGCTGGTATGATCGCATCCGAAAGACAAGCGTCAATTTATTTACATAACCCGTCTCCCAAGAAGCCCAAACTTCAAAACGCCGTTTCTTTCTGCTCGATTGTCCAATTTACGCAATTCTCGTGCCCATTCCATGTAGTTTTTCGAGACCCATCTGACCCAAGCTTCCCTAGGCGCCCATGGAGCATCCCTTCTGAGCCCAAAACTTCAAACTTCAAAACGCTGTAACTTTTCACTCGGTTGTCCGATTTACGCAATTCACGTGTCCATTCCATGTATTTTTTCGAGACCCATCCGACCCAAACTGCGGTCATGAGCATACCTCCCCGGCGTGAAAGGGAAGCTAGAAGAAAGAAATGCCAAAAAGCAAGCAAGAAAAACACAAAAAAAAAGAGGGAGCAAAACGAGGGATGCAACACGAGGACTTCCCAGGGGGTCACCCATCCTAGTACTACTCTCGCCCAAGCACGCTTAACTGCGGAGTTCTGATGGGATCCGGTGCATTAGTGCTGGTATGATCGCATCCGAAAGACAAGCGTCAATTTATTTACATAACCCGTCTCCCAAGAAGCCCAAACTTCAAAACGCCGTTTCTTTCTGCTCGATTGTCCAATTTACGCAATTCTCGTGCCCATTCCATGTAGTTTTTCGAGACCCATCTGACCCAAGCTTCCCTAGGCGCCCATGGAGCATCCCTTCTGAGCCCAAAACTTCAAACTTCAAAACGCTGTAACTTTTCACTCGGTTGTCCGATTTACGCAATTCACGTGTCCATTCCATGTATTTTTTCGAGACCCATCCGACCCAAACTGCGGTCATGAGCATACCTCCCCGGCGTGAAAGGGAAGCTAGAAGAAAGAAATGCCAAAAAGCAAGCAAGAAAAACACAAAAAAAAAAAGAGGGAGCAAAACGAGGGATGCAACACGAGGACTTCCCAGGGGGTCACCCATCCTAGTACTACTCTCGCCCAAGCACGCTTAACTGCGGAGTTCTGATGGGATCCGGTGCATTAGTGCTGGTATGATCGCATCCGAAAGACAAGCGTCAATTTATTTACATAACCCGTCTCCCAAGAAGCCCAAACTTCAAAACGCCGTTTCTTTCTGCTCGATTGTCCAATTTACGCAATTCTCGTGCCCATTCCATGTAGTTTTTCGAGACCCATCTGACCCAAGCTTCCCTAGGCGCCCATGGAGCATCCCTTCTGAGCCCAAAACTTCAAACTTCAAAACGCTGTAACTTTTCACTCGGTTGTCCGATTTACGCAATTCACGTGTCCATTCCATGTATTTTTTCGAGACCCATCCGACCCAAACTGCGGTCATGAGCATACCTCCCCGGCGTGAAAGGGAAGCTAGAAGAAAGAAATGCCAAAAAGCAAGCAAGAAAAACACAAAAAAAAAAAGAGGGAGCAAAAGGAGGGATGCAACACGAGGACTTCCCAGGGGGTCACCCATCCTAGTACTACTCTCGCCCAAGCACGCTTAACTGCGGAGTTCTGATGGGATCCGGTGCATTAGTGCTGGTATGATCGCATCCGAAAGACAAGCGTCAATTTATTTACATAACCCGTCTCCCAAGAAGCCCAAACTTCAAAACGCCGTTTCTTTCTGCTCGATTGTCCAATTTACGCAATTCTCGTGCCCATTCCATGTAGTTTTTCGAGACCCATCTGACCCAAGCTTCCCTAGGCGCCCATGGAGCATCCCTTCTGAGCCCAAAACTTCAAACTTCAAAACGCTGTAACTTTTCACTCGGTTGTCCGATTTACGCAATTCACGTGTCCATTCCATGTATTTTTTCGAGACCCATCCGACCCAAACTGCGGTCATGAGCATACCTCCCCGGCGTGAAAGGGAAGCTAGAAGAAAGAAATGCCAAAAAGCAAGCAAGAAAAACACAAAAAAAAAGAGGGAGCAAAAGGAGGGATGCAACACGAGGACTTCCCAGGGGGTCACCCATCCTAGTACTACTCTCGCCCAGGCACGCTTAACTGCGGAGTTCTGATGGGATCCGGTGCATTAGTGCTGGTATGATCGCATCCGAAAGACAAGCGTCAATTTATTTACATAACCCGTCTCCCAAGAAGCCCAAACTTCAAAACGCCGTTTCTTTCTGCTCGATTGTCCAATTTACGCAATTCTCGTGCCCATTCCATGTAGTTTTTCGAGACCCATCTGACCCAAGCTTCCCTAGGCGCCCATGGAGCATCCCTTCTGAGCCCAAAACTTCAAACTTCAAAACGCTGTAACTTTTCACTCGGTTGTCCGATTTACGCAATTCACGTGTCCATTCCATGTATTTTTTCGAGACCCATCCGACCCAAACTGCGGTCATGAGCATACCTCCCCGGCGTGAAAGGGAAGCTAGAAGAAAGAAATGCCAAAAAGCAAGCAAGAAAAACACAAAAAAAAAAAGAGGGAGCAAAAGGAGGGATGCAACACGAGGACTTCCCAGGGGGTCACCCATCCTAGTACTACTCTCGCCCAAGCACGCTTAACTGCGGAGTTCTGATGGGATCCGGTGCATTAGTGCTGGTATGATCGCATCCGAAAGACAAGCGTCAATTTATTTACATAACCCGTCTCCCAAGAAGCCCAAACTTCAAAACGCCGTTTCTTTCTGCTCGATTGTCCAATTTACGCAATTCTCGTGCCCATTCCATGTAGTTTTTCGAGACCCATCTGACCCAAGCTTCCCTAGGCGCCCATGGAGCATCCCTTCTGAGCCCAAAACTTCAAACTTCAAAACGCTGTAACTTTTCACTCGGTTGTCCGATTTACGCAATTCACGTGTCCATTCCATGTATTTTTTCGAGACCCATCCGACCCAAACTGCGGTCATGAGCATACCTCCCCGGCGTGAAAGGGAAGCTAGAAGAAAGAAATGCCAAAAAGCAAGCAAGAAAAACACAAAAAAAAAAGAGGGAGCAAAAGGAGGGATGCAACACGAGGACTTCCCAGGGGGTCACCCATCCTAGTACTACTCTCGCCCAAGCACGCTTAACTGCGGAGTTCTGATGGGATCCGGTGCATTAGTGCTGGTATGATCGCATCCGAAAGACAAGCGTCAATTTATTTACATAACCCGTCTCCCAAGAAGCCCAAACTTCAAAACGCCGTTTCTTTCTGCTCGATTGTCCAATTTACGCAATTCTCGTGCCCATTCCATGTAGTTTTTCGAGACCCATCTGACCCAAGCTTCCCTAGGCGCCCATGGAGCATCCCTTCTGAGCCCAAAACTTCAAACTTCAAAACGCTGTAACTTTTCACTCGGTTGTCCGATTTACGCAATTCACGTGTCCATTCCATGTATTTTTTCGAGACCCATCCGACCCAAACTGCGGTCATGAGCATACCTCCCCGGCGTGAAAGGGAAGCTAGAAGAAAGAAATGCCAAAAAGCAAGCAAGAAAAACACAAAAAAAAAAGAGGGAGCAAAAGGAGGGATGCAACACGAGGACTTCCCAGGGGGTCACCCATCCTAGTACTACTCTCGCCCAAGCACGCTTAACTGCGGAGTTCTGATGGGATCCGGTGCATTAGTGCTGGTATGATCGCATCCGAAAGACAAGCGTCAATTTATTTACATAACCCGTCTCCCAAGAAGCCCAAACTTCAAAACGCCGTTTCTTTCTGCTCGATTGTCCAATTTACGCAATTCTCGTGCCCATTCCATGTAGTTTTTCGAGACCCATCTGACCCAAGCTTCCCTAGGCGCCCATGGAGCATCCCTTCTGAGCCCAAAACTTCAAACTTCAAAACGCTGTAACTTTTCACTCGGTTGTCCGATTTACGCAATTCACGTGTCCATTCCATGTATTTTTTCGAGACCCATCCGACCCAAACTGCGGTCATGAGCATACCTCCCCGGCGTGAAAGGGAAGCTAGAAGAAAGAAATGCCAAAAAGCAAGCAAGAAAAACACAAAAAAAAAAGAGGGAGCAAAAGGAGGGATGCAACACGAGGACTTCCCAGGGGGTCACCCATCCTAGTACTACTCTCGCCCAAGCACGCTTAACTGCGGAGTTCTGATGGGATCCGGTGCATTAGTGCTGGTATGATCGCATCCGAAAGACAAGCGTCAATTTATTTACATAACCCGTCTCCCAAGAAGCCCAAACTTCAAAACGCCGTTTCTTTCTGCTCGATTGTCCAATTTACGCAATTCTCGTGCCCATTCCATGTAGTTTTTCGAGACCCATCTGACCCAAGCTTCCCTAGGCGCCCATGGAGCATCCCTTCTGAGCCCAAAACTTCAAACTTCAAAACGCTGTAACTTTTCACTCGGTTGTCCGATTTACGCAATTCACGTGTCCATTCCATGTATTTTTTCGAGACCCATCCGACCCAAACTGCGGTCATGAGCATACCTCCCCGGCGTGAAAGGGAAGCTAGAAGAAAGAAATGCCAAAAAGCAAGCAAGAAAAACACAAAAAAAAAAAGAGGGAGCAAAAGGAGGGAAGCAACACGAGGACTTCCCAGGGGGTCACCCATCCTAGTACTACTCTCGCCCAAGCACGCTTAACTGCGGAGTTCTGATGGGATCCGGTGCATTAGTGCTGGTATGATCGCATCCGAAAGACAAGCGTCAATTTATTTACATAACCCGTCTCCCAAGAAGCCCAAACTTCAAAACGCCGTTTCTTTCTGCTCGATTGTCCAATTTACGCAATTCTCGTGCCCATTCCATGTAGTTTTTCGAGACCCATCTGACCCAAGCTTCCCTAGGCGCCCATGGAGCATCCCTTCTGAGCCCAAAACTTCAAACTTCAAAACGCTGTAACTTTTCACTCGGTTGTCCGATTTACGCAATTCACGTGTCCATTCCATGTATTTTTTCGAGACCCATCCGACCCAAACTGCGGTCATGAGCATACCTCCCCGGCGTGAAAGGGAAGCTAGAAGAAAGAAATGCCAAAAAGCAAGCAAGAAAAACACAAAAAAAAAGAGGGAGCAAAAGGAGGGATGCAACACGAGGACTTCCCAGGGGGTCACCCATCCTAGTACTACTCTCGCCCAAGCACGCTTAACTGCGGAGTTCTGATGGGATCCGGTGCATTAGTGCTGGTATGATCGCATCCGAAAGACAAGCGTCAATTTATTTACATAACCCGTCTCCCAAGAAGCCCAAACTTCAAAACGCCGTTTCTTTCTGCTCGATTGTCCAATTTACGCAATTCTCGTGCCCATTCCATGTAGTTTTTCGAGACCCATCTGACCCAAGCTTCCCTAGGCGCCCATGGAGCATCCCTTCTGAGCCCAAAACTTCAAACTTCAAAACGCTGTAACTTTTCACTCGGTTGTCCGATTTACGCAATTCACGTGTCCATTCCATGTATTTTTTCGAGACCCATCCGACCCAAACTGCGGTCATGAGCATACCTCCCCGGCGTGAAAGGGAAGCTAGAAGAAAGAAATGCCAAAAAGCAAGCAAGAAAAACACAAAAAAAAAAGAGGGAGCAAAAGGAGGGATGCAACACGAGGACTTCCCAGGGGGTCACCCATCCTAGTACTACTCTCGCCCAAGCACGCTTAACTGCGGAGTTCTGATGGGATCCGGTGCATTAGTGCTGGTATAATCGCATCCGAAAGACAAGCGTCAATTTATTTACATAACCCGTCTCCCAAGAAGCCCAAACTTCAAAACGCCGTTTCTTTCTGCTCGATTGTCCAATTTACGCAATTCTCGTGCCCATTCCATGTAGTTTTTCGAGACCCATCTGACCCAAGCTTCCCTAGGCGCCCATGGAGCATCCCTTCTGAGCCCAAAACTTCAAACTTCAAAACGCTGTAACTTTTCACTCGGTTGTCCGATTTACGCAATTCACGTGTCCATTCCATGTATTTTTTCGAGACCCATCCGACCCAAACTGCGGTCATGAGCATACCTCCCCGGCGTGAAAGGGAAGCTAGAAGAAAGAAATGCCAAAAAGCAAGCAAGAAAAACACAAAAAAAAAAGAGGGAGCAAAAGGAGGGATGCAACACGAGGACTTCCCAGGGGGTCACCCATCCTAGTACTACTCTCGCCCAAGCACGCTTAACTGCGGAGTTCTGATGGGATCCGGTGCATTAGTGCTGGTATGATCGCATCCGAAAGACAAGCGTCAATTTATTTACATAACCCGTCTCCCAAGAAGCCCAAACTTCAAAACGCCGTTTCTTTCTGCTCGATTGTCCAATTTACGCAATTCTCGTGCCCATTCCATGTAGTTTTTCGAGACCCATCTGACCCAAGCTTCCCTAGGCGCCCATGGAGCATCCCTTCTGAGCCCAAAACTTCAAACTTCAAAACGCTGTAACTTTTCACTCGGTTGTCCGATTTACGCAATTCACGTGTCCATTCCATGTATTTTTTCGAGACCCATCCGACCCAAACTGCGGTCATGAGCATACCTCCCCGGCGTGAAAGGGAAGCTAGAAGAAAGAAATGCCAAAAAGCAAGCAAGAAAAACACAAAAAAAAGAGGGAGCAAAAGGAGGGATGCAACACGAGGACTTCCCAGGGGGTCACCCATCCTAGTACTACTCTCGCCCAAGCACGCTTAACTGCGGAGTTCTGATGGGATCCGGTGCATTAGTGCTGGTATGATCGCATCCGAAAGACAAGCGTCAATTTATTTACATAACCCGTCTCCCAAGAAGCCCAAACTTCAAAACGCCGTTTCTTTCTGCTCGATTGTCCAATTTACGCAATTCTCGTGCCCATTCCATGTAGTTTTTCGAGACCCATCTGACCCAAGCTTCCCTAGGCGCCCATGGAGCATCCCTTCTGAGCCCAAAACTTCAAACTTCAAAACGCTGTAACTTTTCACTCGGTTGTCCGATTTACGCAATTCACGTGTCCATTCCATGTATTTTTTCGAGACCCATCCGACCCAAACTGCGGTCATGAGCATACCTCCCCGGCGTGAAAGGGAAGCTAGAAGAAAGAAATGCCAAAAAGCAAGCAAGAAAAACACAAAAAAAAAAGAGGGAGCAAAAGGAGGGATGCAACACGAGGACTTCCCAGGGGGTCACCCATCCTAGTACTACTCTCGCCCAAGCACGCTTAACTGCGGAGTTCTGATGGGATCCGGTGCATTAGTGCTGGTATAATCGCATCCGAAAGACAAGCGTCAATTTATTTACATAACCCGTCTCCCAAGAAGCCCAAACTTCAAAACGCCGTTTCTTTCTGCTCGATTGTCCAATTTACGCAATTCTCGTGCCCATTCCATGTAGTTTTTCGAGACCCATCTGACCCAAGCTTCCCTAGGCGCCCATGGAGCATCCCTTCTGAGCCCAAAACTTCAAACTTCAAAACGCTGTAACTTTTCACTCGGTTGTCCGATTTACGCAATTCACGTGTCCATTCCATGTATTTTTTCGAGACCCATCCGACCCAAACTGCGGTCATGAGCATACCTCCCCGGCGTGAAAGGGAAGCTAGAAGAAAGAAATGCCAAAAAGCAAGCAAGAAAAACACAAAAAAAAAAGAGGGAGCAAAAGGAGGGATGCAACACGAGGACTTCCCAGGGGGTCACCCATCCTAGTACTACTCTCGCCCAAGCACGCTTAACTGCGGAGTTCTGATGGGATCCGGTGCATTAGTGCTGGTATGATCGCATCCGAAAGACAAGCGTCAATTTATTTACATAACCCGTCTCCCAAGAAGCCCAAACTTCAAAACGCCGTTTCTTTCTGCTCGATTGTCCAATTTACGCAATTCTCGTGCCCATTCCATGTAGTTTTTCGAGACCCATCTGACCCAAGCTTCCCTAGGCGCCCATGGAGCATCCCTTCTGAGCCCAAAACTTCAAACTTCAAAACGCTGTAACTTTTCACTCGGTTGTCCGATTTACGCAATTCACGTGTCCATTCCATGTATTTTTTCGAGACCCATCCGACCCAAACTGCGGTCATGAGCATACCTCCCCGGCGTGAAAGGGAAGCTAGAAGAAAGAAATGCCAAAAAGCAAGCAAGAAAAACACAAAAAAAAAAGAGGGAGCAAAAGGAGGGATGCAACACGAGGACTTCCCAGGGGGTCACCCATCCTAGTACTACTCTCGCCCAAGCACGCTTAACTGCGGAGTTCTGATGGGATCCGGTGCATTAGTGCTGGTATGATCGCATCCGAAAGACAAGCGTCAATTTATTTACATAACCCGTCTCCCAAGAAGCCCAAACTTCAAAACGCCGTTTCTTTCTGCTCGATTGTCCAATTTACGCAATTCTCGTGCCCATTCCATGTAGTTTTTCGAGACCCATCTGAACCAAGCTTCCCTAGGCGCCCATGGAGCATCCCTTCTGAGCCCAAAACTTCAAACTTCAAAACGCTGTAACTTTTCACTCGGTTGTCCGATTTACGCAATTCACGTGTCCATTCCATGTATTTTTTCGAGACCCATCCGACCCAAACTGCGGTCATGAGCATACCTCCCCGGCGTGAAAGGGAAGCTAGAAGAAAGAAATGCCAAAAAGCAAGCAAGAAAAACACAAAAAAAAAAGAGGGAGCAAAAGGAGGGATGCAACACGAGGACTTCCCAGGGGGTCACCCATCCTAGTACTACTCTCGCCCAAGCACGCTTAACTGCGGAGTTCTGATGGGATCCGGTGCATTAGTGCTGGTATGATCGCATCCGAAAGACAAGCGTCAATTTATTTACATAACCCGTCTCCCAAGAAGCCCAAACTTCAAAACGCCGTTTCTTTCTGCTCGATTGTCCAATTTACGCAATTCTCGTGCCCATTCCATGTAGTTTTTCGAGACCCATCTGACCCAAGCTTCCCTAGGCGCCCATGGAGCATCCCTTCTGAGCCCAAAACTTCAAACTTCAAAACGCTGTAACTTTTCACTCGGTTGTCCGATTTACGCAATTCACGTGTCCATTCCATGTATTTTTTCGAGACCCATCCGACCCAAACTGCGGTCATGAGCATACCTCCCCGGCGTGAAAGGGAAGCTAGAAGAAAGAAATGCCAAAAAGCAAGCAAGAAAAACACAAAAAAAAAAGAGGGAGCAAAACGAGGGATGCAACACGAGGACTTCCCAGGGGGTCACCCATCCTAGTACTACTCTCGCCCAAGCACGCTTAACTGCGGAGTTCTGATGGGATCCGGTGCATTAGTGCTGGTATGATCGCATCCGAAAGACAAGCGTCAATTTATTTACATAACCCGTCTCCCAAGAAGCCCAAACTTCAAAACGCCGTTTCTTTCTGCTCGATTGTCCAATTTACGCAATTCTCGTGCCCATTCCATGTAGTTTTTCGAGACCCATCTGACCCAAGCTTCCCTAGGCGCCCATGGAGCATCCCTTCTGAGCCCAAAACTTCAAACTTCAAAACGCTGTAACTTTTCACTCGGTTGTCCGATTTACGCAATTCACGTGTCCATTCCATGTATTTTTTCGAGACCCATCCGACCCAAACTGCGGTCATGAGCATACCTCCCCGGCGTGAAAGGGAAGCTAGAAGAAAGAAATGCCAAAAAGCAAGCAAGAAAAACACAAAAAAAAAAAGAGGGAGCAAAACGAGGGATGCAACACGAGGACTTCCCAGGGGGTCACCCATCCTAGTACTACTCTCGCCCAAGCACGCTTAACTGCGGAGTTCTGATGGGATCCGGTGCATTAGTGCTGGTATGATCGCATCCGAAAGACAAGCGTCAATTTATTTACATAACCCGTCTCCCAAGAAGCCCAAACTTCAAAACGCCGTTTCTTTCTGCTCGATTGTCCAATTTACGCAATTCTCGTGCCCATTCCATGTAGTTTTTCGAGACCCATCTGACCCAAGCTTCCCTAGGCGCCCATGGAGCATCCCTTCTGAGCCCAAAACTTCAAACTTCAAAACGCTGTAACTTTTCACTCGGTTGTCCGATTTACGCAATTCACGTGTCCATTCCATGTATTTTTTCGAGACCCATCCGACCCAAACTGCGGTCATGAGCATACCTCCCCGGCGTGAAAGGGAAGCTAGAAGAAAGAAATGCCAAAAAGCAAGCAAGAAAAACACAAAAAAAAAAAGAGGGAGCAAAAGGAGGGATGCAACACGAGGACTTCCCAGGGGGTCACCCATCCTAGTACTACTCTCGCCCAAGCACGCTTAACTGCGGAGTTCTGATGGGATCCGGTGCATTAGTGCTGGTATGATCGCATCCGAAAGACAAGCGTCAATTTATTTACATAACCCGTCTCCCAAGAAGCCCAAACTTCAAAACGCCGTTTCTTTCTGCTCGATTGTCCAATTTACGCAATTCTCGTGCCCATTCCATGTAGTTTTTCGAGACCCATCTGACCCAAGCTTCCCTAGGCGCCCATGGAGCATCCCTTCTGAGCCCAAAACTTCAAACTTCAAAACGCTGTAACTTTTCACTCGGTTGTCCGATTTACGCAATTCACGTGTCCATTCCATGTATTTTTTCGAGACCCATCCGACCCAAACTGCGGTCATGAGCATACCTCCCCGGCGTGAAAGGGAAGCTAGAAGAAAGAAATGCCAAAAAGCAAGCAAGAAAAACACAAAAAAAAAAGAGGGAGCAAAAGGAGGGATGCAACACGAGGACTTCCCAGGGGGTCACCCATCCTAGTACTACTCTCGCCCAAGCACGCTTAACTGCGGAGTTCTGATGGGATCCGGTGCATTAGTGCTGGTATGATCGCATCCGAAAGACAAGCGTCAATTTATTTACATAACCCGTCTCCCAAGAAGCCCAAACTTCAAAACGCCGTTTCTTTCTGCTCGATTGTCCAATTTACGCAATTCTCGTGCCCATTCCATGTAGTTTTTCGAGACCCATCTGACCCAAGCTTCCCTAGGCGCCCATGGAGCATCCCTTCTGAGCCCAAAACTTCAAACTTCAAAACGCTGTAACTTTTCACTCGGTTGTCCGATTTACGCAATTCACGTGTCCATTCCATGTATTTTTTCGAGACCCATCCGACCCAAACTGCGGTCATGAGCATACCTCCCCGGCGTGAAAGGGAAGCTAGAAGAAAGAAATGCCAAAAAGCAAGCAAGAAAAACACAAAAAAAAAAAGAGGGAGCAAAAGGAGGGATGCAACACGAGGACTTCCCAGGGGGTCACCCATCCTAGTACTACTCTCGCCCAAGCACGCTTAACTGCGGAGTTCTGATGGGATCCGGTGCATTAGTGCTGGTATGATCGCATCCGAAAGACAAGCGTCAATTTATTTACATAACCCGTCTCCCAAGAAGCCCAAACTTCAAAACGCCGTTTCTTTCTGCTCGATTGTCCAATTTACGCAATTCTCGTGCCCATTCCATGTAGTTTTTCGAGACCCATCTGACCCAAGCTTCCCTAGGCGCCCATGGAGCATCCCTTCTGAGCCCAAAACTTCAAACTTCAAAACGCTGTAACTTTTCACTCGGTTGTCCGATTTACGCAATTCACGTGTCCATTCCATGTATTTTTTCGAGACCCATCCGACCCAAACTGCGGTCATGAGCATACCTCCCCGGCGTGAAAGGGAAGCTAGAAGAAAGAAATGCCAAAAAGCAAGCAAGAAAAACACAAAAAAAAAAAGAGGGAGCAAAAGGAGGGATGCAACACGAGGACTTCCCAGGGGGTCACCCATCCTAGTACTACTCTCGCCCAAGCACGCTTAACTGCGGAGTTCTGATGGGATCCGGTGCATTAGTGCTGGTATGATCGCATCCGAAAGACAAGCGTCAATTTATTTACATAACCCGTCTCCCAAGAAGCCCAAACTTCAAAACGCCGTTTCTTTCTGCTCGATTGTCCAATTTACGCAATTCTCGTGCCCATTCCATGTAGTTTTTCGAGACCCATCTGACCCAAGCTTCCCTAGGCGCCCATGGAGCATCCCTTCTGAGCCCAAAACTTCAAACTTCAAAACGCTGTAACTTTTCACTCGGTTGTCCGATTTACGCAATTCACGTGTCCATTCCATGTATTTTTTCGAGACCCATCCGACCCAAACTGCGGTCATGAGCATACCTCCCCGGCGTGAAAGGGAAGCTAGAAGAAAGAAATGCCAAAAAGCAAGCAAGAAAAACACAAAAAAAAAAAGAGGGAGCAAAAGGAGGGATGCAACACGAGGACTTCCCAGGGGGTCACCCATCCTAGTACTACTCTCGCCCAAGCACGCTTAACTGCGGAGTTCTGATGGGATCCGGTGCATTAGTGCTGGTATGATCGCATCCGAAAGACAAGCGTCAATTTATTTACATAACCCGTCTCCCAAGAAGCCCAAACTTCAAAACGCCGTTTCTTTCTGCTCGATTGTCCAATTTACGCAATTCTCGTGCCCATTCCATGTAGTTTTTCGAGACCCATCTGACCCAAGCTTCCCTAGGCGCCCATGGAGCATCCCTTCTGAGCCCAAAACTTCAAACTTCAAAACGCTGTAACTTTTCACTCGGTTGTCCGATTTACGCAATTCACGTGTCCATTCCATGTATTTTTTCGAGACCCATCCGACCCAAACTGCGGTCATGAGCATACCTCCCCGGCGTGAAAGGGAAGCTAGAAGAAAGAAATGCCAAAAAGCAAGCAAGAAAAACACAAAAAAAAAAAGAGGGAGCAAAACGAGGGATGCAACACGAGGACTTCCCAGGGGGTCACCCATCCTAGTACTACTCTCGCCCAAGCACGCTTAACTGCGGAGTTCTGATGGGATCCGGTGCATTAGTGCTGGTATGATCGCATCCGAAAGACAAGCGTCAATTTATTTACATAACCCGTCTCCCAAGAAGCCCAAACTTCAAAACGCCGTTTCTTTCTGCTCGATTGTCCAATTTACGCAATTCTCGTGCCCATTCCATGTAGTTTTTCGAGACCCATCTGACCCAAGCTTCCCTAGGCGCCCATGGAGCATCCCTTCTGAGCCCAAAACTTCAAACTTCAAAACGCTGTAACTTTTCACTCGGTTGTCCGATTTACGCAATTCACGTGTCCATTCCATGTATTTTTTCGAGACCCATCCGACCCAAACTGCGGTCATGAGCATACCTCCCCGGCGTGAAAGGGAAGCTAGAAGAAAGAAATGCCAAAAAGCAAGCAAGAAAAACACAAAAAAAAAAAGAGGGAGCAAAAGGAGGGATGCAACACGAGGACTTCCCAGGGGGTCACCCATCCTAGTACTACTCTCGCCCAAGCACGCTTAACTGCGGAGTTCTGATGGGATCCGGTGCATTAGTGCTGGTATGATCGCATCCGAAAGACAAGCGTCAATTTATTTACATAACCCGTCTCCCAAGAAGCCCAAACTTCAAAACGCCGTTTCTTTCTGCTCGATTGTCCAATTTACGCAATTCTCGTGCCCATTCCATGTAGTTTTTCGAGACCCATCTGACCCAAGCTTCCCTAGGCGCCCATGGAGCATCCCTTCTGAGCCCAAAACTTCAAACTTCAAAACGCTGTAACTTTTCACTCGGTTGTCCGATTTACGCAATTCACGTGTCCATTCCATGTATTTTTTCGAGACCCATCCGACCCAAACTGCGGTCATGAGCATACCTCCCCGGCGTGAAAGGGAAGCTAGAAGAAAGAAATGCCAAAAAGCAAGCAAGAAAAACACAAAAAAAAAAGAGGGAGCAAAAGGAGGGATGCAACACGAGGACTTCCCAGGGGGTCACCCATCCTAGTACTACTCTCGCCCAAGCACGCTTAACTGCGGAGTTCTGATGGGATCCGGTGCATTAGTGCTGGTATGATCGCATCCGAAAGACAAGCGTCAATTTATTTACATAACCCGTCTCCCAAGAAGCCCAAACTTCAAAACGCCGTTTCTTTCTGCTCGATTGTCCAATTTACGCAATTCTCGTGCCCATTCCATGTAGTTTTTCGAGACCCATCTGACCCAAGCTTCCCTAGGCGCCCATGGAGCATCCCTTCTGAGCCCAAAACTTCAAACTTCAAAACGCTGTAACTTTTCACTCGGTTGTCCGATTTACGCAATTCACGTGTCCATTCCATGTATTTTTTCGAGACCCATCCGACCCAAACTGCGGTCATGAGCATACCTCCCCGGCGTGAAAGGGAAGCTAGAAGAAAGAAATGCCAAAAAGCAAGCAAGAAAAACACAAAAAAAAAAAGAGGGAGCAAAAGGAGGGATGCAACACGAGGACTTCCCAGGGGGTCACCCATCCTAGTACTACTCTCGCCCAAGCACGCTTAACTGCGGAGTTCTGATGGGATCCGGTGCATTAGTGCTGGTATGATCGCATCCGAAAGACAAGCGTCAATTTATTTACATAACCCGTCTCCCAAGAAGCCCAAACTTCAAAACGCCGTTTCTTTCTGCTCGATTGTCCAATTTACGCAATTCTCGTGCCCATTCCATGTAGTTTTTCGAGACCCATCTGACCCAAGCTTCCCTAGGCGCCCATGGAGCATCCCTTCTGAGCCCAAAACTTCAAACTTCAAAACGCTGTAACTTTTCACTCGGTTGTCCGATTTACGCAATTCACGTGTCCATTCCATGTATTTTTTCGAGACCCATCCGACCCAAACTGCGGTCATGAGCATACCTCCCCGGCGTGAAAGGGAAGCTAGAAGAAAGAAATGCCAAAAAGCAAGCAAGAAAAACACAAAAAAAAAAGAGGGAGCAAAAGGAGGGATGCAACACGAGGACTTCCCAGGGGGTCACCCATCCTAGTACTACTCTCGCCCAAGCACGCTTAACTGCGGAGTTCTGATGGGATCCGGTGCATTAGTGCTGGTATGATCGCATCCGAAAGACAAGCGTCAATTTATTTACATAACCCGTCTCCCAAGAAGCCCAAACTTCAAAACGCCGTTTCTTTCTGCTCGATTGTCCAATTTACGCAATTCTCGTGCCCATTCCATGTAGTTTTTCGAGACCCATCTGACCCAAGCTTCCCTAGGCGCCCATGGAGCATCCCTTCTGAGCCCAAAACTTCAAACTTCAAAACGCTGTAACTTTTCACTCGGTTGTCCGATTTACGCAATTCACGTGTCCATTCCATGTATTTTTTCGAGACCCATCCGACCCAAACTGCGGTCATGAGCATACCTCCCCGGCGTGAAAGGGAAGCTAGAAGAAAGAAATGCCAAAAAGCAAGCAAGAAAAACACAAAAAAAAAAAGAGGGAGCAAAAGGAGGGATGCAACACGAGGACTTCCCAGGGGGTCACCCATCCTAGTACTACTCTCGCCCAAGCACGCTTAACTGCGGAGTTCTGATGGGATCCGGTGCATTAGTGCTGGTATGATCGCATCCGAAAGACAAGCGTCAATTTATTTACATAACCCGTCTCCCAAGAAGCCCAAACTTCAAAACGCCGTTTCTTTCTGCTCGATTGTCCAATTTACGCAATTCTCGTGCCCATTCCATGTAGTTTTTCGAGACCCATCTGACCCAAGCTTCCCTAGGCGCCCATGGAGCATCCCTTCTGAGCCCAAAACTTCAAACTTCAAAACGCTGTAACTTTTCACTCGGTTGTCCGATTTACGCAATTCACGTGTCCATTCCATGTATTTTTTCGAGACCCATCCGACCCAAACTGCGGTCATGAGCATACCTCCCCGGCGTGAAAGGGAAGCTAGAAGAAAGAAATGCCAAAAAGCAAGCAAGAAAAACACAAAAAAAAAAAGAGGGAGCAAAACGAGGGATGCAACACGAGGACTTCCCAGGGGGTCACCCATCCTAGTACTACTCTCGCCCAAGCACGCTTAACTGCGGAGTTCTGATGGGATCCGGTGCATTAGTGCTGGTATGATCGCATCCGAAAGACAAGCGTCAATTTATTTACATAACCCGTCTCCCAAGAAGCCCAAACTTCAAAACGCCGTTTCTTTCTGCTCGATTGTCCAATTTACGCAATTCTCGTGCCCATTCCATGTAGTTTTTCGAGACCCATCTGACCCAAGCTTCCCTAGGCGCCCATGGAGCATCCCTTCTGAGCCCAAAACTTCAAACTTCAAAACGCTGTAACTTTTCACTCGGTTGTCCGATTTACGCAATTCACGTGTCCATTCCATGTATTTTTTCGAGACCCATCCGACCCAAACTGCGGTCATGAGCATACCTCCCCGGCGTGAAAGGGAAGCTAGAAGAAAGAAATGCCAAAAAGCAAGCAAGAAAAACACAAAAAAAAAAAGAGGGAGCAAAAGGAGGGATGCAACACGAGGACTTCCCAGGGGGTCACCCATCCTAGTACTACTCTCGCCCAAGCACGCTTAACTGCGGAGTTCTGATGGGATCCGGTGCATTAGTGCTGGTATGATCGCATCCGAAAGACAAGCGTCAATTTATTTACATAACCCGTCTCCCAAGAAGCCCAAACTTCAAAACGCCGTTTCTTTCTGCTCGATTGTCCAATTTACGCAATTCTCGTGCCCATTCCATGTAGTTTTTCGAGACCCATCTGACCCAAGCTTCCCTAGGCGCCCATGGAGCATCCCTTCTGAGCCCAAAACTTCAAACTTCAAAACGCTGTAACTTTTCACTCGGTTGTCCGATTTACGCAATTCACGTGTCCATTCCATGTATTTTTTCGAGACCCATCCGACCCAAACTGCGGTCATGAGCATACCTCCCCGGCGTGAAAGGGAAGCTAGAAGAAAGAAATGCCAAAAAGCAAGCAAGAAAAACACAAAAAAAAAAGAGGGAGCAAAAGGAGGGATGCAACACGAGGACTTCCCAGGGGGTCACCCATCCTAGTACTACTCTCGCCCAAGCACGCTTAACTGCGGAGTTCTGATGGGATCCGGTGCATTAGTGCTGGTATGATCGCATCCGAAAGACAAGCGTCAATTTATTTACATAACCCGTCTCCCAAGAAGCCCAAACTTCAAAACGCCGTTTCTTTCTGCTCGATTGTCCAATTTACGCAATTCTCGTGCCCATTCCATGTAGTTTTTCGAGACCCATCTGACCCAAGCTTCCCTAGGCGCCCATGGAGCATCCCTTCTGAGCCCAAAACTTCAAACTTCAAAACGCTGTAACTTTTCACTCGGTTGTCCGATTTACGCAATTCACGTGTCCATTCCATGTATTTTTTCGAGACCCATCCGACCCAAACTGCGGTCATGAGCATACCTCCCCGGCGTGAAAGGGAAGCTAGAAGAAAGAAATGCCAAAAAGCAAGCAAGAAAAACACAAAAAAAAAAAGAGGGAGCAAAAGGAGGGATGCAACACGAGGACTTCCCAGGGGGTCACCCATCCTAGTACTACTCTCGCCCAAGCACGCTTAACTGCGGAGTTCTGATGGGATCCGGTGCATTAGTGCTGGTATGATCGCATCCGAAAGACAAGCGTCAATTTATTTACATAACCCGTCTCCCAAGAAGCCCAAACTTCAAAACGCCGTTTCTTTCTGCTCGATTGTCCAATTTACGCAATTCTCGTGCCCATTCCATGTAGTTTTTCGAGACCCATCTGACCCAAGCTTCCCTAGGCGCCCATGGAGCATCCCTTCTGAGCCCAAAACTTCAAACTTCAAAACGCTGTAACTTTTCACTCGGTTGTCCGATTTACGCAATTCACGTGTCCATTCCATGTATTTTTTCGAGACCCATCCGACCCAAACTGCGGTCATGAGCATACCTCCCCGGCGTGAAAGGGAAGCTAGAAGAAAGAAATGCCAAAAAGCAAGCAAGAAAAACACAAAAAAAAAAGAGGGAGCAAAAGGAGGGATGCAACACGAGGACTTCCCAGGGGGTCACCCATCCTAGTACTACTCTCGCCCAAGCACGCTTAACTGCGGAGTTCTGATGGGATCCGGTGCATTAGTGCTGGTATGATCGCATCCGAAAGACAAGCGTCAATTTATTTACATAACCCGTCTCCCAAGAAGCCCAAACTTCAAAACGCCGTTTCTTTCTGCTCGATTGTCCAATTTACGCAATTCTCGTGCCCATTCCATGTAGTTTTTCGAGACCCATCTGACCCAAGCTTCCCTAGGCGCCCATGGAGCATCCCTTCTGAGCCCAAAACTTCAAACTTCAAAACGCTGTAACTTTTCACTCGGTTGTCCGATTTACGCAATTCACGTGTCCATTCCATGTATTTTTTCGAGACCCATCCGACCCAAACTGCGGTCATGAGCATACCTCCCCGGCGTGAAAGGGAAGCTAGAAGAAAGAAATGCCAAAAAGCAAGCAAGAAAAACACAAAAAAAAAAAGAGGGAGCAAAAGGAGGGATGCAACACGAGGACTTCCCAGGGGGTCACCCATCCTAGTACTACTCTCGCCCAAGCACGCTTAACTGCGGAGTTCTGATGGGATCCGGTGCATTAGTGCTGGTATGATCGCATCCGAAAGACAAGCGTCAATTTATTTACATAACCCGTCTCCCAAGAAGCCCAAACTTCAAAACGCCGTTTCTTTCTGCTCGATTGTCCAATTTACGCAATTCTCGTGCCCATTCCATGTAGTTTTTCGAGACCCATCTGACCCAAGCTTCCCTAGGCGCCCATGGAGCATCCCTTCTGAGCCCAAAACTTCAAACTTCAAAACGCTGTAACTTTTCACTCGGTTGTCCGATTTACGCAATTCACGTGTCCATTCCATGTATTTTTTCGAGACCCATCCGACCCAAACTGCGGTCATGAGCATACCTCCCCGGCGTGAAAGGGAAGCTAGAAGAAAGAAATGCCAAAAAGCAAGCAAGAAAAACACAAAAAAAAAAGAGGGAGCAAAAGGAGGGATGCAACACGAGGACTTCCCAGGGGGTCACCCATCCTAGTACTACTCTCGCCCAAGCACGCTTAACTGCGGAGTTCTGATGGGATCCGGTGCATTAGTGCTGGTATAATCGCATCCGAAAGACAAGCGTCAATTTATTTACATAACCCGTCTCCCAAGAAGCCCAAACTTCAAAACGCCGTTTCTTTCTGCTCGATTGTCCAATTTACGCAATTCTCGTGCCCATTCCATGTAGTTTTTCGAGACCCATCTGACCCAAGCTTCCCTAGGCGCCCATGGAGCATCCCTTCTGAGCCCAAAACTTCAAACTTCAAAACGCTGTAACTTTTCACTCGGTTGTCCGATTTACGCAATTCACGTGTCCATTCCATGTATTTTTTCGAGACCCATCCGACCCAAACTGCGGTCATGAGCATACCTCCCCGGCGTGAAAGGGAAGCTAGAAGAAAGAAATGCCAAAAAGCAAGCAAGAAAAACACAAAAAAAAAAGAGGGAGCAAAAGGAGGGATGCAACACGAGGACTTCCCAGGGGGTCACCCATCCTAGTACTACTCTCGCCCAAGCACGCTTAACTGCGGAGTTCTGATGGGATCCGGTGCATTAGTGCTGGTATGATCGCATCCGAAAGACAAGCGTCAATTTATTTACATAACCCGTCTCCCAAGAAGCCCAAACTTCAAAACGCCGTTTCTTTCTGCTCGATTGTCCAATTTACGCAATTCTCGTGCCCATTCCATGTAGTTTTTCGAGACCCATCTGACCCAAGCTTCCCTAGGCGCCCATGGAGCATCCCTTCTGAGCCCAAAACTTCAAACTTCAAAACGCTGTAACTTTTCACTCGGTTGTCCGATTTACGCAATTCACGTGTCCATTCCATGTATTTTTTCGAGACCCATCCGACCCAAACTGCGGTCATGAGCATACCTCCCCGGCGTGAAAGGGAAGCTAGAAGAAAGAAATGCCAAAAAGCAAGCAAGAAAAACACAAAAAAAAAAGAGGGAGCAAAAGGAGGGATGCAACACGAGGACTTCCCAGGGGGTCACCCATCCTAGTACTACTCTCGCCCAAGCACGCTTAACTGCGGAGTTCTGATGGGATCCGGTGCATTAGTGCTGGTATGATCGCATCCGAAAGACAAGCGTCAATTTATTTACATAACCCGTCTCCCAAGAAGCCCAAACTTCAAAACGCCGTTTCTTTCTGCTCGATTGTCCAATTTACGCAATTCTCGTGCCCATTCCATGTAGTTTTTCGAGACCCATCTGAACCAAGCTTCCCTAGGCGCCCATGGAGCATCCCTTCTGAGCCCAAAACTTCAAACTTCAAAACGCTGTAACTTTTCACTCGGTTGTCCGATTTACGCAATTCACGTGTCCATTCCATGTATTTTTTCGAGACCCATCCGACCCAAACTGCGGTCATGAGCATACCTCCCCGGCGTGAAAGGGAAGCTAGAAGAAAGAAATGCCAAAAAGCAAGCAAGAAAAACACAAAAAAAAAAGAGGGAGCAAAAGGAGGGATGCAACACGAGGACTTCCCAGGGGGTCACCCATCCTAGTACTACTCTCGCCCAAGCACGCTTAACTGCGGAGTTCTGATGGGATCCGGTGCATTAGTGCTGGTATGATCGCATCCGAAAGACAAGCGTCAATTTATTTACATAACCCGTCTCCCAAGAAGCCCAAACTTCAAAACGCCGTTTCTTTCTGCTCGATTGTCCAATTTACGCAATTCTCGTGCCCATTCCATGTAGTTTTTCGAGACCCATCTGACCCAAGCTTCCCTAGGCGCCCATGGAGCATCCCTTCTGAGCCCAAAACTTCAAACTTCAAAACGCTGTAACTTTTCACTCGGTTGTCCGATTTACGCAATTCACGTGTCCATTCCATGTATTTTTTCGAGACCCATCCGACCCAAACTGCGGTCATGAGCATACCTCCCCGGCGTGAAAGGGAAGCTAGAAGAAAGAAATGCCAAAAAGCAAGCAAGAAAAACACAAAAAAAAAAGAGGGAGCAAAACGAGGGATGCAACACGAGGACTTCCCAGGGGGTCACCCATCCTAGTACTACTCTCGCCCAAGCACGCTTAACTGCGGAGTTCTGATGGGATCCGGTGCATTAGTGCTGGTATGATCGCATCCGAAAGACAAGCGTCAATTTATTTACATAACCCGTCTCCCAAGAAGCCCAAACTTCAAAACGCCGTTTCTTTCTGCTCGATTGTCCAATTTACGCAATTCTCGTGCCCATTCCATGTAGTTTTTCGAGACCCATCTGACCCAAGCTTCCCTAGGCGCCCATGGAGCATCCCTTCTGAGCCCAAAACTTCAAACTTCAAAACGCTGTAACTTTTCACTCGGTTGTCCGATTTACGCAATTCACGTGTCCATTCCATGTATTTTTTCGAGACCCATCCGACCCAAACTGCGGTCATGAGCATACCTCCCCGGCGTGAAAGGGAAGCTAGAAGAAAGAAATGCCAAAAAGCAAGCAAGAAAAACACAAAAAAAAAAAGAGGGAGCAAAACGAGGGATGCAACACGAGGACTTCCCAGGGGGTCACCCATCCTAGTACTACTCTCGCCCAAGCACGCTTAACTGCGGAGTTCTGATGGGATCCGGTGCATTAGTGCTGGTATGATCGCATCCGAAAGACAAGCGTCAATTTATTTACATAACCCGTCTCCCAAGAAGCCCAAACTTCAAAACGCCGTTTCTTTCTGCTCGATTGTCCAATTTACGCAATTCTCGTGCCCATTCCATGTAGTTTTTCGAGACCCATCTGACCCAAGCTTCCCTAGGCGCCCATGGAGCATCCCTTCTGAGCCCAAAACTTCAAACTTCAAAACGCTGTAACTTTTCACTCGGTTGTCCGATTTACGCAATTCACGTGTCCATTCCATGTATTTTTTCGAGACCCATCCGACCCAAACTGCGGTCATGAGCATACCTCCCCGGCGTGAAAGGGAAGCTAGAAGAAAGAAATGCCAAAAAGCAAGCAAGAAAAACACAAAAAAAAAAAGAGGGAGCAAAAGGAGGGATGCAACACGAGGACTTCCCAGGGGGTCACCCATCCTAGTACTACTCTCGCCCAAGCACGCTTAACTGCGGAGTTCTGATGCGATCCGGTGCATTAGTGCTGGTATGATCGCATCCGAAAGACAAGCGTCAATTTATTTACATAACCCGTCTCCCAAGAAGCCCAAACTTCAAAACGCCGTTTCTTTCTGCTCGATTGTCCAATTTACGCAATTCTCGTGCCCATTCCATGTAGTTTTTCGAGACCCATCTGACCCAAGCTTCCCTAGGCGCCCATGGAGCATCCCTTCTGAGCCCAAAACTTCAAACTTCAAAACGCTGTAACTTTTCACTCGGTTGTCCGATTTACGCAATTCACGTGTCCATTCCATGTATTTTTTCGAGACCCATCCGACCCAAACTGCGGTCATGAGCATACCTCCCCGGCGTGAAAGGGAAGCTAGAAGAAAGAAATGCCAAAAAGCAAGCAAGAAAAACACAAAAAAAAAAGAGGGAGCAAAAGGAGGGATGCAACACGAGGACTTCCCAGGGGGTCACCCATCCTAGTACTACTCTCGCCCAAGCACGCTTAACTGCGGAGTTCTGATGGGATCCGGTGCATTAGTGCTGGTATGATCGCATCCGAAAGACAAGCGTCAATTTATTTACATAACCCGTCTCCCAAGAAGCCCAAACTTCAAAACGCCGTTTCTTTCTGCTCGATTGTCCAATTTACGCAATTCTCGTGCCCATTCCATGTAGTTTTTCGAGACCCATCTGACCCAAGCTTCCCTAGGCGCCCATGGAGCATCCCTTCTGAGCCCAAAACTTCAAACTTCAAAACGCTGTAACTTTTCACTCGGTTGTCCGATTTACGCAATTCACGTGTCCATTCCATGTATTTTTTCGAGACCCATCCGACCCAAACTGCGGTCATGAGCATACCTCCCCGGCGTGAAAGGGAAGCTAGAAGAAAGAAATGCCAAAAAGCAAGCAAGAAAAACACAAAAAAAAAAAGAGGGAGCAAAAGGAGGGATGCAACACGAGGACTTCCCAGGGGGTCACCCATCCTAGTACTACTCTCGCCCAAGCACGCTTAACTGCGGAGTTCTGATGGGATCCGGTGCATTAGTGCTGGTATGATCGCATCCGAAAGACAAGCGTCAATTTATTTACATAACCCGTCTCCCAAGAAGCCCAAACTTCAAAACGCCGTTTCTTTCTGCTCGATTGTCCAATTTACGCAATTCTCGTGCCCATTCCATGTAGTTTTTCGAGACCCATCTGACCCAAGCTTCCCTAGGCGCCCATGGAGCATCCCTTCTGAGCCCAAAACTTCAAACTTCAAAACGCTGTAACTTTTCACTCGGTTGTCCGATTTACGCAATTCACGTGTCCATTCCATGTATTTTTTCGAGACCCATCCGACCCAAACTGCGGTCATGAGCATACCTCCCCGGCGTGAAAGGGAAGCTAGAAGAAAGAAATGCCAAAAAGCAAGCAAGAAAAACACAAAAAAAAAAAGAGGGAGCAAAAGGAGGGATGCAACACGAGGACTTCCCAGGGGGTCACCCATCCTAGTACTACTCTCGCCCAAGCACGCTTAACTGCGGAGTTCTGATGGGATCCGGTGCATTAGTGCTGGTATGATCGCATCCGAAAGACAAGCGTCAATTTATTTACATAACCCGTCTCCCAAGAAGCCCAAACTTCAAAACGCCGTTTCTTTCTGCTCGATTGTCCAATTTACGCAATTCTCGTGCCCATTCCATGTAGTTTTTCGAGACCCATCTGACCCAAGCTTCCCTAGGCGCCCATGGAGCATCCCTTCTGAGCCCAAAACTTCAAACTTCAAAACGCTGTAACTTTTCACTCGGTTGTCCGATTTACGCAATTCACGTGTCCATTCCATGTATTTTTTCGAGACCCATCCGACCCAAACTGCGGTCATGAGCATACCTCCCCGGCGTGAAAGGGAAGCTAGAAGAAAGAAATGCCAAAAAGCAAGCAAGAAAAACACAAAAAAAAAAAGAGGGAGCAAAAGGAGGGATGCAACACGAGGACTTCCCAGGGGGTCACCCATCCTAGTACTACTCTCGCCCAAGCACGCTTAACTGCGGAGTTCTGATGGGATCCGGTGCATTAGTGCTGGTATGATCGCATCCGAAAGACAAGCGTCAATTTATTTACATAACCCGTCTCCCAAGAAGCCCAAACTTCAAAACGCCGTTTCTTTCTGCTCGATTGTCCAATTTACGCAATTCTCGTGCCCATTCCATGTAGTTTTTCGAGACCCATCTGACCCAAGCTTCCCTAGGCGCCCATGGAGCATCCCTTCTGAGCCCAAAACTTCAAACTTCAAAACGCTGTAACTTTTCACTCGGTTGTCCGATTTACGCAATTCACGTGTCCATTCCATGTATTTTTTCGAGACCCATCCGACCCAAACTGCGGTCATGAGCATACCTCCCCGGCGTGAAAGGGAAGCTAGAAGAAAGAAATGCCAAAAAGCAAGCAAGAAAAACACAAAAAAAAAAGAGGGAGCAAAAGGAGGGATGCAACACGAGGACTTCCCAGGGGGTCACCCATCCTAGTACTACTCTCGCCCAAGCACGCTTAACTGCGGAGTTCTGATGGGATCCGGTGCATTAGTGCTGGTATGATCGCATCCGAAAGACAAGCGTCAATTTATTTACATAACCCGTCTCCCAAGAAGCCCAAACTTCAAAACGCCGTTTCTTTCTGCTCGATTGTCCAATTTACGCAATTCTCGTGCCCATTCCATGTAGTTTTTCGAGACCCATCTGACCCAAGCTTCCCTAGGCGCCCATGGAGCATCCCTTCTGAGCCCAAAACTTCAAACTTCAAAACGCTGTAACTTTTCACTCGGTTGTCCGATTTACGCAATTCACGTGTCCATTCCATGTATTTTTTCGAGACCCATCCGACCCAAACTGCGGTCATGAGCATACCTCCCCGGCGTGAAAGGGAAGCTAGAAGAAAGAAATGCCAAAAAGCAAGCAAGAAAAACACAAAAAAAAAAAGAGGGAGCAAAAGGAGGGATGCAACACGAGGACTTCCCAGGGGGTCACCCATCCTAGTACTACTCTCGCCCAAGCACGCTTAACTGCGGAGTTCTGATGGGATCCGGTGCATTAGTGCTGGTATGATCGCATCCGAAAGACAAGCGTCAATTTATTTACATAACCCGTCTCCCAAGAAGCCCAAACTTCAAAACGCCGTTTCTTTCTGCTCGATTGTCCAATTTACGCAATTCTCGTGCCCATTCCATGTAGTTTTTCGAGACCCATCTGACCCAAGCTTCCCTAGGCGCCCATGGAGCATCCCTTCTGAGCCCAAAACTTCAAACTTCAAAACGCTGTAACTTTTCACTCGGTTGTCCGATTTACGCAATTCACGTGTCCATTCCATGTATTTTTTCGAGACCCATCCGACCCAAACTGCGGTCATGAGCATACCTCCCCGGCGTGAAAGGGAAGCTAGAAGAAAGAAATGCCAAAAAGCAAGCAAGAAAAACACAAAAAAAAAAAGAGGGAGCAAAAGGAGGGATGCAACACGAGGACGTCCCAGGGGGTCACCCATCCTAGTACTACTCTCGCCCAAGCACGCTTAACTGCGGAGTTCTGATGGGATCCGGTGCATTAGTGCTGGTATGATCGCATCCGAAAGACAAGCGTCAATTTATTTACATAACCCGTCTCCCAAGAAGCCCAAACTTCAAAACGCCGTTTCTTTCTGCTCGATTGTCCAATTTACGCAATTCTCGTGCCCATTCCATGTAGTTTTTCGAGACCCATCTGACCCAAGCTTCCCTAGGCGCCCATGGAGCATCCCTTCTGAGCCCAAAACTTCAAACTTCAAAACGCTGTAACTTTTCACTCGGTTGTCCGATTTACGCAATTCACGTGTCCATTCCATGTATTTTTTCGAGACCCATCCGACCCAAACTGCGGTCATGAGCATACCTCCCCGGCGTGAAAGGGAAGCTAGAAGAAAGAAATGCCAAAAAGCAAGCAAGAAAAACACAAAAAAAAAAAGAGGGAGCAAAAGGAGGGATGCAACACGAGGACTTCCCAGGGGGTCACCCATCCTAGTACTACTCTCGCCCAAGCACGCTTAACTGCGGAGTTCTGATGGGATCCGGTGCATTAGTGCTGGTATAATCGCATCCGAAAGACAAGCGTCAATTTATTTACATAACCCGTCTCCCAAGAAGCCCAAACTTCAAAACGCCGTTTCTTTCTGCTCGATTGTCCAATTTACGCAATTCTCGTGCCCATTCCATGTAGTTTTTCGAGACCCATCTGACCCAAGCTTCCCTAGGCGCCCATGGAGCATCCCTTCTGAGCCCAAAACTTCAAACTTCAAAACGCTGTAACTTTTCACTCGGTTGTCCGATTTACGCAATTCACGTGTCCATTCCATGTATTTTTTCGAGACCCATCCGACCCAAACTGCGGTCATGAGCATACCTCCCCGGCGTGAAAGGGAAGCTAGAAGAAAGAAATGCCAAAAAGCAAGCAAGAAAAACACAAAAAAAAAAGAGGGAGCAAAAGGAGGGATGCAACACGAGGACTTCCCAGGGGGTCACCCATCCTAGTACTACTCTCGCCCAAGCACGCTTAACTGCGGAGTTCTGATGGGATCCGGTGCATTAGTGCTGGTATGATCGCATCCGAAAGACAAGCGTCAATTTATTTACATAACCCGTCTCCCAAGAAGCCCAAACTTCAAAACGCCGTTTCTTTCTGCTCGATTGTCCAATTTACGCAATTCTCGTGCCCATTCCATGTAGTTTTTCGAGACCCATCTGACCCAAGCTTCCCTAGGCGCCCATGGAGCATCCCTTCTGAGCCCAAAACTTCAAACTTCAAAACGCTGTAACTTTTCACTCGGTTGTCCGATTTACGCAATTCACGTGTCCATTCCATGTATTTTTTCGAGACCCATCCGACCCAAACTGCGGTCATGAGCATTCCTCCCCGGCGTGAAAGGGAAGCTAGAAGAAAGAAATGCCAAAAAGCAAGCAAGAAAAACACAAAAAAAAAAAGAGGGAGCAAAAGGAGGGATGCAACACGAGGACTTCCCAGGGGGTCACCCATCCTAGTACTACTCTCGCCCAAGCACGCTTAACTGCGGAGTTCTGATGGGATCCGGTGCATTAGTGCTGGTATGATCGCATCCGAAAGACAAGCGTCAATTTATTTACATAACCCGTCTCCCAAGAAGCCCAAACTTCAAAACGCCGTTTCTTTCTGCTCGATTGTCCAATTTACGCAATTCTCGTGCCCATTCCATGTAGTTTTTCGAGACCCATCTGACCCAAGCTTCCCTAGGCGCCCATGGAGCATCCCTTCTGAGCCCAAAACTTCAAACTTCAAAACGCTGTAACTTTTCACTCGGTTGTCCGATTTACGCAATTCACGTGTCCATTCCATGTATTTTTTCGAGACCCATCCGACCCAAACTGCGGTCATGAGCATACCTCCCCGGCGTGAAAGGGAAGCTAGAAGAAAGAAATGCCAAAAAGCAAGCAAGAAAAACACAAAAAAAAAAGAGGGAGCAAAAGGAGGGATGCAACACGAGGACTTCCCAGGGGGTCACCCATCCTAGTACTACTCTCGCCCAAGCACGCTTAACTGCGGAGTTCTGATGGGATCTGGTGCATTAGTGCTGGTATGATCGCATCCGAAAGACAAGCGTCAATTTATTTACATAACCCGTCTCCCAAGAAGCCCAAACTTCAAAACGCCGTTTCTTTCTGCTCGATTGTCCAATTTACGCAATTCTCGTGCCCATTCCATGTAGTTTTTCGAGACCCATCTGACCCAAGCTTCCCTAGGCGCCCATGGAGCATCCCTTCTGAGCCCAAAACTTCAAACTTCAAAACGCTGTAACTTTTCACTCGGTTGTCCGATTTACGCAATTCACGTGTCCATTCCATGTATTTTTTCGAGACCCATCCGACCCAAACTGCGGTCATGAGCATACCTCCCCGGCGTGAAAGGGAAGCTAGAAGAAAGAAATGCCAAAAAGCAAGCAAGAAAAACACAAAAAAAAAAAGAGGGAGCAAAAGGAGGGATGCAACACGAGGACTTCCCAGGGGGTCACCCATCCTAGTACTACTCTCGCCCAAGCACGCTTAACTGCGGAGTTCTGATGGGATCCGGTGCATTAGTGCTGGTATGATCGCATCCGAAAGACAAGCGTCAATTTATTTACATAACCCGTCTCCCAAGAAGCCCAAACTTCAAAACGCCGTTTCTTTCTGCTCGATTGTCCAATTTACGCAATTCTCGTGCCCATTCCATGTAGTTTTTCGAGACCCATCTGACCCAAGCTTCCCTAGGCGCCCATGGAGCATCCCTTCTGAGCCCAAAACTTCAAACTTCAAAACGCTGTAACTTTTCACTCGGTTGTCCGATTTACGCAATTCACGTGTCCATTCCATGTATTTTTTCGAGACCCATCCGACCCAAACTGCGGTCATGAGCATACCTCCCCGGCGTGAAAGGGAAGCTAGAAGAAAGAAATGCCAAAAAGCAAGCAAGAAAAACACAAAAAAAAAGAGGGAGCAAAAGGAGGGATGCAACACGAGGACTTCCCAGGGGGTCACCCATCCTAGTACTACTCTCGCCCAAGCACGCTTAACTGCGGAGTTCTGATGGGATCCGGTGCATTAGTGCTGGTATGATCGCATCCGAAAGACAAGCGTCAATTTATTTACATAACCCGTCTCCCAAGAAGCCCAAACTTCAAAACGCCGTTTCTTTCTGCTCGATTGTCCAATTTACGCAATTCTCGTGCCCATTCCATGTAGTTTTTCGAGACCCATCTGACCCAAGCTTCCCTAGGCGCCCATGGAGCATCCCTTCTGAGCCCGAAACTTCAAACTTCAAAACGCTGTAACTTTTCACTCGGTTGTCCGATTTACGCAATTCACGTGTCCATTCCATGTATTTTTTCGAGACCCATCCGACCCAAACTGCGGTCATGAGCATACCTCCCCGGCGTGAAAGGGAAGCTAGAAGAAAGAAATGCCAAAAAGCAAGCAAGAAAAACACAAAAAAAAAAGAGGGAGCAAAAGGAGGGATGCAACACGAGGACTTCCCAGGGGGTCACCCATCCTAGTACTACTCTCGCCCAAGCACGCTTAACTGCGGAGTTCTGATGGGATCCGGTGCATTAGTGCTGGTATGATCGCATCCGAAAGACAAGCGTCAATTTATTTACATAACCCGTCTCCCAAGAAGCCCAAACTTCAAAACGCCGTTTCTTTCTGCTCGATTGTCCAATTTACGCAATTCTCGTGCCCATTCCATGTAGTTTTTCGAGACCCATCTGACCCAAGCTTCCCTAGGCGCCCATGGAGCATCCCTTCTGAGCCCAAAACTTCAAACTTCAAAACGCTGTAACTTTTCACTCGGTTGTCCGATTTACGCAATTCACGTGTCCATTCCATGTATTTTTTCGAGACCCATCCGACCCAAACTGCGGTCATGAGCATACCTCCCCGGCGTGAAAGGGAAGCTAGAAGAAAGAAATGCCAAAAAGCAAGCAAGAAAAACACAAAAAAAAAGAGGGAGCAAAAGGAGGGATGCAACACGAGGACTTCCCAGGGGGTCACCCATCCTAGTACTACTCTCGCCCAAGCACGCTTAACTGCGGAGTTCTGATGGGATCCGGTGCATTAGTGCTGGTATGATCGCATCCGAAAGACAAGCGTCAATTTATTTACATAACCCGTCTCCCAAGAAGCCCAAACTTCAAAACGCCGTTTCTTTCTGCTCGATTGTCCAATTTACGCAATTCTCGTGCCCATTCCATGTAGTTTTTCGAGACCCATCTGACCCAAGCTTCCCTAGGCGCCCATGGAGCATCCCTTCTGAGCCCAAAACTTCAAACTTCAAAACGCTGTAACTTTTCACTCGGTTGTCCGATTTACGCAATTCACGTGTCCATTCCATGTATTTTTTCGAGACCCATCCGACCCAAACTGCGGTCATGAGCATACCTCCCCGGCGTGAAAGGGAAGCTAGAAGAAAGAAATGCCAAAAAGCAAGCAAGAAAAACACAAAAAAAAAAGAGGGAGCAAAAGGAGGGATGCAACACGAGGACTTCCCAGGGGGTCACCCATCCTAGTACTACTCTCGCCCAAGCACGCTTAACTGCGGAGTTCTGATGGGATCCGGTGCAATAGTGCTGGTATAATCGCATCCGAAAGACAAGCGTCAATTTATTTACATAACCCGTCTCCCAAGAAGCCCAAACTTCAAAACGCCGTTTCTTTCTGCTCGATTGTCCAATTTACGCAATTCTCGTGCCCATTCCATGTAGTTTTTCGAGACCCATCTGACCCAAGCTTCCCTAGGCGCCCATGGAGCATCCCTTCTGAGCCCAAAACTTCAAACTTGAAAACGCTGTAACTTTTCACTCGGTTGTCCGATTTACGCAATTCACGTGTCCATTCCATGTATTTTTTCGAGACCCATCCGACCCAAACTGCGGTCATGAGCATACCTCCCCGGCGTGAAAGGGAAGCTAGAAGAAAGAAATGCCAAAAAGCAAGCAAGAAAAACACAAAAAAAAAAGAGGGAGCAAAAGGAGGGATGCAACACGAGGACTTCCCAGGGGGTCACCCATCCTAGTACTACTCTCGCCCAAGCACGCTTAACTGCGGAGTTCTGATGGGATCCGGTGCATTAGTGCTGGTATGATCGCATCCGAAAGACAAGCGTCAATTTATTTACATAACCCGTCTCCCAAGAAGCCCAAACTTCAAAACGCCGTTTCTTTCTGCTCGATTGTCCAATTTACGCAATTCTCGTGCCCATTCCATGTAGTTTTTCGAGACCCATCTGACCCAAGCTTCCCTAGGCGCCCATGGAGCATCCCTTCTGAGCCCAAAACTTCAAACTTCAAAACGCTGTAACTTTTCACTCGGTTGTCCGATTTACGCAATTCACGTGTCCATTCCATGTATTTTTTCGAGACCCATCCGACCCAAACTGCGGTCATGAGCATACCTCCCCGGCGTGAAAGGGAAGCTAGAAGAAAGAAATGCCAAAAAGCAAGCAAGAAAAACACAAAAAAAAAAGAGGGAGCAAAAGGAGGGATGCAACACGAGGACTTCCCAGGGGGTCACCCATCCTAGTACTACTCTCGCCCAAGCACGCTTAACTGCGGAGTTCTGATGGGATCCGGTGCATTAGTGCTGGTATGATCGCATCCGAAAGACAAGCGTCAATTTATTTACATAACCCGTCTCCCAAGAAGCCCAAACTTCAAAACGCCGTTTCTTTCTGCTCGATTGTCCAATTTACGCAATTCTCGTGCCCATTCCATGTAGTTTTTCGAGACCCATCTGACCCAAGCTTCCCTAGGCGCCCATGGAGCATCCCTTCTGAGCCCAAAACTTCAAACTTCAAAACGCTGTAACTTTTCACTCGGTTGTCCGATTTACGCAATTCACGTGTCCATTCCATGTATTTTTTCGAGACCCATCCGACCCAAACTGCGGTCATGAGCATACCTCCCCGGCGTGAAAGGGAAGCTAGAAGAAAGAAATGCCAAAAAGCAAGCAAGAAAAACACAAAAAAAAAAAGAGGGAGCAAAAGGAGGGATGCAACACGAGGACTTCCCAGGGGGTCACCCATCCTAGTACTACTCTCGCCCAAGCACGCTTAACTGCGGAGTTCTGATGGGATCCGGTGCATTAGTGCTGGTATGATCGCATCCGAAAGACAAGCGTCAATTTATTTACATAACCCGTCTCCCAAGAAGCCCAAACTTCAAAACGCCGTTTCTTTCTGCTCGATTGTCCAATTTACGCAATTCTCGTGCCCATTCCATGTAGTTTTTCGAGACCCATCTGACCCAAGCTTCCCTAGGCGCCCATGGAGCATCCCTTCTGAGCCCAAAACTTCAAACTTCAAAACGCTGTAACTTTTCACTCGGTTGTCCGATTTACGCAATTCACGTGTCCATTCCATGTATTTTTTCGAGACCCATCCGACCCAAACTGCGGTCATGAGCATACCTCCCCGGCGTGAAAGGGAAGCTAGAAGAAAGAAATGCCAAAAAGCAAGCAAGAAAAACACAAAAAAAAAAGAGGGAGCAAAAGGAGGGATGCAACACGAGGACTTCCCAGGGGGTCACCCATCCTAGTACTACTCTCGCCCAAGCACGCTTAACTGCGGAGTTCTGATGGGATCCGGTGCATTAGTGCTGGTATGATCGCATCCGAAAGACAAGCGTCAATTTATTTACATAACCCGTCTCCCAAGAAGCCCAAACTTCAAAACGCCGTTTCTTTCTGCTCGATTGTCCAATTTACGCAATTCTCGTGCCCATTCCATGTAGTTTTTCGAGACCCATCTGACCCAAGCTTCCCTAGGCGCCCATGGAGCATCCCTTCTGAGCCCAAAACTTCAAACTTCAAAACGCTGTAACTTTTCACTCGGTTGTCCGATTTACGCAATTCACGTGTCCATTCCATGTATTTTTTCGAGACCCATCCGACCCAAACTGCGGTCATGAGCATACCTCCCCGGCGTGAAAGGGAAGCTAGAAGAAAGAAATGCCAAAAAGCAAGCAAGAAAAACACAAAAAAAAAAAGAGGGAGCAAAAGGAGGGATGCAACACGAGGACTTCCCAGGGGGTCACCCATCCTAGTACTACTCTCGCCCAAGCACGCTTAACTGCGGAGTTCTGATGGGATCCGGTGCATTAGTGCTGGTATGATCGCATCCGAAAGACAAGCGTCAATTTATTTACATAACCCGTCTCCCAAGAAGCCCAAACTTCAAAACGCCGTTTCTTTCTGCTCGATTGTCCAATTTACGCAATTCTCGTGCCCATTCCATGTAGTTTTTCGAGACCCATCTGACCCAAGCTTCCCTAGGCGCCCATGGAGCATCCCTTCTGAGCCCAAAACTTCAAACTTCAAAACGCTGTAACTTTTCACTCGGTTGTCCGATTTACGCAATTCACGTGTCCATTCCATGTATTTTTTCGAGACCCATCCGACCCAAACTGCGGTCATGAGCATACCTCCCCGGCGTGAAAGGGAAGCTAGAAGAAAGAAATGCCAAAAAGCAAGCAAGAAAAACACAAAAAAAAAAAGAGGGAGCAAAAGGAGGGATGCAACACGAGGACTTCCCAGGGGGTCACCCATCCTAGTACTACTCTCGCCCAAGCACGCTTAACTGCGGAGTTCTGATGGGATCCGGTGCATTAGTGCTGGTATGATCGCATCCGAAAGACAAGCGTCAATTTATTTACATAACCCGTCTCCCAAGAAGCCCAAACTTCAAAACGCCGTTTCTTTCTGCTCGATTGTCCAATTTACGCAATTCTCGTGCCCATTCCATGTAGTTTTTCGAGACCCATCTGACCCAAGCTTCCCTAGGCGCCCATGGAGCATCCCTTCTGAGCCCAAAACTTCAAACTTCAAAACGCTGTAACTTTTCACTCGGTTGTCCGATTTACGCAATTCACGTGTCCATTCCATGTATTTTTTCGAGACCCATCCGACCCAAACTGCGGTCATGAGCATACCTCCCCGGCGTGAAAGGGAAGCTAGAAGAAAGAAATGCCAAAAAGCAAGCAAGAAAAACACAAAAAAAAAAAGAGGGAGCAAAAGGAGGGATGCAACACGAGGACTTCCCAGGGGGTCACCCATCCTAGTACTACTCTCGCCCAAGCACGCTTAACTGCGGAGTTCTGATGGGATCCGGTGCATTAGTGCTGGTATGATCGCATCCGAAAGACAAGCGTCAATTTATTTACATAACCCGTCTCCCAAGAAGCCCAAACTTCAAAACGCCGTTTCTTTCTGCTCGATTGTCCAATTTACGCAATTCTCGTGCCCATTCCATGTAGTTTTTCGAGACCCATCTGACCCAAGCTTCCCTAGGCGCCCATGGAGCATCCCTTCTGAGCCCAAAACTTCAAACTTCAAAACGCTGTAACTTTTCACTCGGTTGTCCGATTTACGCAATTCACGTGTCCATTCCATGTATTTTTTCGAGACCCATCCGACCCAAACTGCGGTCATGAGCATACCTCCCCGGCGTGAAAGGGAAGCTAGAAGAAAGAAATGCCAAAAAGCAAGCAAGAAAAACACAAAAAAAAAAGAGGGAGCAAAAGGAGGGATGCAACACGAGGACTTCCCAGGGGGTCACCCATCCTAGTACTACTCTCGCCCAAGCACGCTTAACTGCGGAGTTCTGATGGGATCCGGTGCATTAGTGCTGGTATGATCGCATCCGAAAGACAAGCGTCAATTTATTTACATAACCCGTCTCCCAAGAAGCCCAAACTTCAAAACGCCGTTTCTTTCTGCTCGATTGTCCAATTTACGCAATTCTCGTGCCCATTCCATGTAGTTTTTCGAGACCCATCTGACCCAAGCTTCCCTAGGCGCCCATGGAGCATCCCTTCTGAGCCCAAAACTTCAAACTTCAAAACGCTGTAACTTTTCACTCGGTTGTCCGATTTACGCAATTCACGTGTCCATTCCATGTATTTTTTCGAGACCCATCCGACCCAAACTGCGGTCATGAGCATACCTCCCCGGCGTGAAAGGGAAGCTAGAAGAAAGAAATGCCAAAAAGCAAGCAAGAAAAACACAAAAAAAAAAGAGGGAGCAAAAGGAGGGATGCAACACGAGGACTTCCCAGGGGGTCACCCATCCTAGTACTACTCTCGCCCAAGCACGCTTAACTGCGGAGTTCTGATGGGATCCGGTGCATTAGTGCTGGTATGATCGCATCCGAAAGACAAGCGTCAATTTATTTACATAACCCGTCTCCCAAGAAGCCCAAACTTCAAAACGCCGTTTCTTTCTGCTCGATTGTCCAATTTACGCAATTCTCGTGCCCATTCCATGTAGTTTTTCGAGACCCATCTGACCCAAGCTTCCCTAGGCGCCCATGGAGCATCCCTTCTGAGCCCAAAACTTCAAACTTCAAAACGCTGTAACTTTTCACTCGGTTGTCCGATTTACGCAATTCACGTGTCCATTCCATGTATTTTTTCGAGACCCATCCGACCCAAACTGCGGTCATGAGCATACCTCCCCGGCGTGAAAGGGAAGCTAGAAGAAAGAAATGCCAAAAAGCAAGCAAGAAAAACACAAAAAAAAAAAGAGGGAGCAAAAGGAGGGATGCAACACGAGGACGTCCCAGGGGGTCACCCATCCTAGTACTACTCTCGCCCAAGCACGCTTAACTGCGGAGTTCTGATGGGATCCGGTGCATTAGTGCTGGTATGATCGCATCCGAAAGACAAGCGTCAATTTATTTACATAACCCGTCTCCCAAGAAGCCCAAACTTCAAAACGCCGTTTCTTTCTGCTCGATTGTCCAATTTACGCAATTCTCGTGCCCATTCCATGTAGTTTTTCGAGACCCATCTGACCCAAGCTTCCCTAGGCGCCCATGGAGCATCCCTTCTGAGCCCAAAACTTCAAACTTCAAAACGCTGTAACTTTTCACTCGGTTGTCCGATTTACGCAATTCACGTGTCCATTCCATGTATTTTTTCGAGACCCATCCGACCCAAACTGCGGTCATGAGCATACCTCCCCGGCGTGAAAGGGAAGCTAGAAGAAAGAAATGCCAAAAAGCAAGCAAGAAAAACACAAAAAAAAAAAGAGGGAGCAAAAGGAGGGATGCAACACGAGGACTTCCCAGGGGGTCACCCATCCTAGTACTACTCTCGCCCAAGCACGCTTAACTGCGGAGTTCTGATGGGATCCGGTGCATTAGTGCTGGTATGATCGCATCCGAAAGACAAGCGTCAATTTATTTACATAACCCGTCTCCCAAGAAGCCCAAACTTCAAAACGCCGTTTCTTTCTGCTCGATTGTCCAATTTACGCAATTCTCGTGCCCATTCCATGTAGTTTTTCGAGACCCATCTGACCCAAGCTTCCCTAGGCGCCCATGGAGCATCCCTTCTGAGCCCAAAACTTCAAACTTCAAAACGCTGTAACTTTTCACTCGGTTGTCCGATTTACGCAATTCACGTGTCCATTCCATGTATTTTTTCGAGACCCATCCGACCCAAACTGCGGTCATGAGCATACCTCCCCGGCGTGAAAGGGAAGCTAGAAGAAAGAAATGCCAAAAAGCAAGCAAGAAAAACACAAAAAAAAAAGAGGGAGCAAAAGGAGGGATGCAACACGAGGACTTCCCAGGGGGTCACCCATCCTAGTACTACTCTCGCCCAAGCACGCTTAACTGCGGAGTTCTGATGGGATCCGGTGCATTAGTGCTGGTATGATCGCATCCGAAAGACAAGCGTCAATTTATTTACATAACCCGTCTCCCAAGAAGCCCAAACTTCAAAACGCCGTTTCTTTCTGCTCGATTGTCCAATTTACGCAATTCTCGTGCCCATTCCATGTAGTTTTTCGAGACCCATCTGACCCAAGCTTCCCTAGGCGCCCATGGAGCATCCCTTCTGAGCCCAAAACTTCAAACTTCAAAACGCTGTAACTTTTCACTCGGTTGTCCGATTTACGCAATTCACGTGTCCATTCCATGTATTTTTTCGAGACCCATCCGACCCAAACTGCGGTCATGAGCATTCCTCCCCGGCGTGAAAGGGAAGCTAGAAGAAAGAAATGCCAAAAAGCAAGCAAGAAAAACACAAAAAAAAAAAGAGGGAGCAAAAGGAGGGATGCAACACGAGGACTTCCCAGGGGGTCACCCATCCTAGTACTACTCTCGCCCAAGCACGCTTAACTGCGGAGTTCTGATGGGATCCGGTGCATTAGTGCTGGTATGATCGCATCCGAAAGACAAGCGTCAATTTATTTACATAACCCGTCTCCCAAGAAGCCCAAACTTCAAAACGCCGTTTCTTTCTGCTCGATTGTCCAATTTACGCAATTCTCGTGCCCATTCCATGTAGTTTTTCGAGACCCATCTGACCCAAGCTTCCCTAGGCGCCCATGGAGCATCCCTTCTGAGCCCAAAACTTCAAACTTCAAAACGCTGTAACTTTTCACTCGGTTGTCCGATTTACGCAATTCACGTGTCCATTCCATGTATTTTTTCGAGACCCATCCGACCCAAACTGCGGTCATGAGCATACCTCCCCGGCGTGAAAGGGAAGCTAGAAGAAAGAAATGCCAAAAAGCAAGCAAGAAAAACACAAAAAAAAAAGAGGGAGCAAAAGGAGGGATGCAACACGAGGACTTCCCAGGGGGTCACCCATCCTAGTACTACTCTCGCCCAAGCACGCTTAACTGCGGAGTTCTGATGGGATCCGGTGCATTAGTGCTGGTATGATCGCATCCGAAAGACAAGCGTCAATTTATTTACATAACCCGTCTCCCAAGAAGCCCAAACTTCAAAACGCCGTTTCTTTCTGCTCGATTGTCCAATTTACGCAATTCTCGTGCCCATTCCATGTAGTTTTTCGAGACCCATCTGACCCAAGCTTCCCTAGGCGCCCATGGAGCATCCCTTCTGAGCCCAAAACTTCAAACTTCAAAACGCTGTAACTTTTCACTCGGTTGTCCGATTTACGCAATTCACGTGTCCATTCCATGTATTTTTTCGAGACCCATCCGACCCAAACTGCGGTCATGAGCATACCTCCCCGGCGTGAAAGGGAAGCTAGAAGAAAGAAATGCCAAAAAGCAAGCAAGAAAAACACAAAAAAAAAAAGAGGGAGCAAAAGGAGGGATGCAACACGAGGACTTCCCAGGGGGTCACCCATCCTAGTACTACTCTCGCCCAAGCACGCTTAACTGCGGAGTTCTGATGGGATCCGGTGCATTAGTGCTGGTATGATCGCATCCGAAAGACAAGCGTCAATTTATTTACATAACCCGTCTCCCAAGAAGCCCAAACTTCAAAACGCCGTTTCTTTCTGCTCGATTGTCCAATTTACGCAATTCTCGTGCCCATTCCATGTAGTTTTTCGAGACCCATCTGACCCAAGCTTCCCTAGGCGCCTATGGAGCATCCCTTCTGAGCCCAAAACTTCAAACTTCAAAACGCTGTAACTTTTCACTCGGTTGTCCGATTTACGCAATTCACGTGTCCATTCCATGTATTTTTTCGAGACCCATCCGACCCAAACTGCGGTCATGAGCATACCTCCCCGGCGTGAAAGGGAAGCTAGAAGAAAGAAATGCCAAAAAGCAAGCAAGAAAAACACAAAAAAAAAAGAGGGAGCAAAAGGAGGGATGCAACACGAGGACTTCCCAGGGGGTCACCCATCCTAGTACTACTCTCGCCCAAGCACGCTTAACTGCGGAGTTCTGATGGGATCCGGTGCATTAGTGCTGGTATGATCGCATCCGAAAGACAAGCGTCAATTTATTTACATAACCCGTCTCCCAAGAAGCCCAAACTTCAAAACGCCGTTTCTTTCTGCTCGATTGTCCAATTTACGCAATTCTCGTGCCCATTCCATGTAGTTTTTCGAGACCCATCTGACCCAAGCTTCCCTAGGCGCCCATGGAGCATCCCTTCTGAGCCCAAAACTTCAAACTTCAAAACGCTGTAACTTTTCACTCGGTTGTCCGATTTACGCAATTCACGTGTCCATTCCATGTATTTTTTCGAGACCCATCCGACCCAAACTGCGGTCATGAGCATACCTCCCCGGCGTGAAAGGGAAGCTAGAAGAAAGAAATGCCAAAAAGCAAGCAAGAAAAACACAAAAAAAAAAAAGAGGGAGCAAAAGGAGGGATGCAACACGAGGACTTCCCAGGGGGTCACCCATCCTAGTACTACTCTCGCCCAAGCACGCTTAACTGCGGAGTTCTGATGGGATCCGGTGCATTAGTGCTGGTATGATCGCATCCGAAAGACAAGCGTCAATTTATTTACATAACCCGTCTCCCAAGAAGCCCAAACTTCAAAACGCCGTTTCTTTCTGCTCGATTGTCCAATTTACGCAATTCTCGTGCCCATTCCATGTAGTTTTTCGAGACCCATCTGACCCAAGCTTCCCTAGGCGCCCATGGAGCATCCCTTCTGAGCCCAAAACTTCAAACTTCAAAACGCTGTAACTTTTCACTCGGTTGTCCGATTTACGCAATTCACGTGTCCATTCCATGTATTTTTTCGAGACCCATCCGACCCAAACTGCGGTCATGAGCATACCTCCCCGGCGTGAAAGGGAAGCTAGAAGAAAGAAATGCCAAAAAGCAAGCAAGAAAAACACAAAAAAAAAAAGAGGGAGCAAAAGGAGGGATGCAACACGAGGACTTCCCAGGGGGTCACCCATCCTAGTACTACTCTCGCCCAAGCACGCTTAACTGCGGAGTTCTGATGGGATCCGGTGCATTAGTGCTGGTATGATCGCATCCGAAAGACAAGCGTCAATTTATTTACATAACCCGTCTCCCAAGAAGCCCAAACTTCAAAACGCCGTTTCTTTCTGCTCGATTGTCCAATTTACGCAATTCTCGTGCCCATTCCATGTAGTTTTTCGAGACCCATCTGACCCAAGCTTCCCTAGGCGCCCATGGAGCATCCCTTCTGAGCCCAAAACTTCAAACTTCAAAACGCTGTAACTTTTCACTCGGTTGTCCGATTTACGCAATTCACGTGTCCATTCCATGTATTTTTTCGAGACCCATCCGACCCAAACTGCGGTCATGAGCATACCTCCCCGGCGTGAAAGGGAAGCTAGAAGAAAGAAATGCCAAAAAGCAAGCAAGAAAAACACAAAAAAAAAGAGGGAGCAAAAGGAGGGATGCAACACGAGGACTTCCCAGGGGGTCACCCATCCTAGTACTACTCTCGCCCAAGCACGCTTAACTGCGGAGTTCTGATGGGATCCGGTGCATTAGTGCTGGTATGATCGCATCCGAAAGACAAGCGTCAATTTATTTACATAACCCGTCTCCCAAGAAGCCCAAACTTCAAAACGCCGTTTCTTTCTGCTCGATTGTCCAATTTACGCAATTCTCGTGCCCATTCCATGTAGTTTTTCGAGACCCATCTGACCCAAGCTTCCCTAGGCGCCCATGGAGCATCCCTTCTGAGCCCAAAACTTCAAACTTCAAAACGCTGTAACTTTTCACTCGGTTGTCCGATTTACGCAATTCACGTGTCCATTCCATGTATTTTTTCGAGACCCATCCGACCCAAACTGCGGTCATGAGCATACCTCCCCGGCGTGAAAGGGAAGCTAGAAGAAAGAAATGCCAAAAAGCAAGCAAGAAAAACACAAAAAAAAAAAGAGGGAGCAAAAGGAGGGATGCAACACGAGGACTTCCCAGGGGGTCACCCATCCTAGTACTACTCTCGCCCAAGCACGCTTAACTGCGGAGTTCTGATGGGATCCGGTGCATTAGTGCTGGTATGATCGCATCCGAAAGACAAGCGTCAATTTATTTACATAACCCGTCTCCCAAGAAGCCCAAACTTCAAAACGCCGTTTCTTTCTGCTCGATTGTCCAATTTACGCAATTCTCGTGCCCATTCCATGTAGTTTTTCGAGACCCATCTGACCCAAGCTTCCCTAGGCGCCCATGGAGCATCCCTTCTGAGCCCAAAACTTCAAACTTCAAAACGCTGTAACTTTTCACTCGGTTGTCCGATTTACGCAATTCACGTGTCCATTCCATGTATTTTTTCGAGACCCATCCGACCCAAACTGCGGTCATGAGCATACCTCCCCGGCGTGAAAGGGAAGCTAGAAGAAAGAAATGCCAAAAAGCAAGCAAGAAAAACACAAAAAAAAAAGAGGGAGCAAAAGGAGGGATGCAACACGAGGACTTCCCAGGGGGTCACCCATCCTAGTACTACTCTCGCCCAAGCACGCTTAACTGCGGAGTTCTGATGGGATCCGGTGCATTAGTGCTGGTATGATCGCATCCGAAAGACAAGCGTCAATTTATTTACATAACCCGTCTCCCAAGAAGCCCAAACTTCAAAACGCCGTTTCTTTCTGCTCGATTGTCCAATTTACGCAATTCTCGTGCCCATTCCATGTAGTTTTTCGAGACCCATCTGACCCAAGCTTCCCTAGGCGCCCATGGAGCATCCCTTCTGAGCCCAAAACTTCAAACTTCAAAACGCTGTAACTTTTCACTCGGTTGTCCGATTTACGCAATTCACGTGTCCATTCCATGTATTTTTTCGAGACCCATCCGACCCAAACTGCGGTCATGAGCATACCTCCCCGGCGTGAAAGGGAAGCTAGAAGAAAGAAATGCCAAAAAGCAAGCAAGAAAAACACAAAAAAAAAAGAGGGAGCAAAAGGAGGGATGCAACACGAGGACTTCCCAGGGGGTCACCCATCCTAGTACTACTCTCGCCCAAGCACGCTTAACTGCGGAGTTCTGATGGGATCCGGTGCATTAGTGCTGGTATGATCGCATCCGAAAGACAAGCGTCAATTTATTTACATAACCCGTCTCCCAAGAAGCCCAAACTTCAAAACGCCGTTTCTTTCTGCTCGATTGTCCAATTTACGCAATTCTCGTGCCCATTCCATGTAGTTTTTCGAGACCCATCTGACCCAAGCTTCCCTAGGCGCCCATGGAGCATCCCTTCTGAGCCCAAAACTTCAAACTTCAAAACGCTGTAACTTTTCACTCGGTTGTCCGATTTACGCAATTCACGTGTCCATTCCATGTATTTTTTCGAGACCCATCCGACCCAAACTGCGGTCATGAGCATACCTCCCCGGCGTGAAAGGGAAGCTAGAAGAAAGAAATGCCAAAAAGCAAGCAAGAAAAACACAAAAAAAAAAGAGGGAGCAAAAGGAGGGATGCAACACGAGGACTTCCCAGGGGGTCACCCATCCTAGTACTACTCTCGCCCAAGCACGCTTAACTGCGGAGTTCTGATGGGATCCGGTGCATTAGTGCTGGTATGATCGCATCCGAAAGACAAGCGTCAATTTATTTACATAACCCGTCTCCCAAGAAGCCCAAACTTCAAAACGCCGTTTCTTTCTGCTCGATTGTCCAATTTACGCAATTCTCGTGCCCATTCCATGTAGTTTTTCGAGACCCATCTGACCCAAGCTTCCCTAGGCGCCCATGGAGCATCCCTTCTGAGCCCAAAACTTCAAACTTCAAAACGCTGTAACTTTTCACTCGGTTGTCCGATTTACGCAATTCACGTGTCCATTCCATGTATTTTTTCGAGACCCATCCGACCCAAACTGCGGTCATGAGCATACCTCCCCGGCGTGAAAGGGAAGCTAGAAGAAAGAAATGCCAAAAAGCAAGCAAGAAAAACACAAAAAAAAAAGAGGGAGCAAAAGGAGGGATGCAACACGAGGACTTCCCAGGGGGTCACCCATCCTAGTACTACTCTCGCCCAAGCACGCTTAACTGCGGAGTTCTGATGGGATCCGGTGCATTAGTGCTGGTATGATCGCATCCGAAAGACAAGCGTCAATTTATTTACATAACCCGTCTCCCAAGAAGCCCAAACTTCAAAACGCCGTTTCTTTCTGCTCGATTGTCCAATTTACGCAATTCTCGTGCCCATTCCATGTAGTTTTTCGAGACCCATCTGACCCAAGCTTCCCTAGGCGCCCATGGAGCATCCCTTCTGAGCCCAAAACTTCAAACTTCAAAACGCTGTAACTTTTCACTCGGTTGTCCGATTTACGCAATTCACGTGTCCATTCCATGTATTTTTTCGAGACCCATCCGACCCAAACTGCGGTCATGAGCATACCTCCCCGGCGTGAAAGGGAAGCTAGAAGAAAGAAATGCCAAAAAGCAAGCAAGAAAAACACAAAAAAAAAAGAGGGAGCAAAAGGAGGGATGCAACACGAGGACTTCCCAGGGGGTCACCCATCCTAGTACTACTCTCGCCCAAGCACGCTTAACTGCGGAGTTCTGATGGGATCCGGTGCATTAGTGCTGGTATGATCGCATCCGAAAGACAAGCGTCAATTTATTTACATAACCCGTCTCCCAAGAAGCCCAAACTTCAAAACGCCGTTTCTTTCTGCTCGATTGTCCAATTTACGCAATTCTCGTGCCCATTCCATGTAGTTTTTCGAGACCCATCTGACCCAAGCTTCCCTAGGCGCCCATGGAGCATCCCTTCTGAGCCCAAAACTTCAAACTTCAAAACGCTGTAACTTTTCACTCGGTTGTCCGATTTACGCAATTCACGTGTCCATTCCATGTATTTTTTCGAGACCCATCCGACCCAAACTGCGGTCATGAGCATACCTCCCCGGCGTGAAAGGGAAGCTAGAAGAAAGAAATGCCAAAAAGCAAGCAAGAAAAACACAAAAAAAAAAGAGGGAGCAAAAGGAGGGATGCAACACGAGGACTTCCCAGGGGGTCACCCATCCTAGTACTACTCTCGCCCAAGCACGCTTAACTGCGGAGTTCTGATGGGATCCGGTGCATTAGTGCTGGTATGATCGCATCCGAAAGACAAGCGTCAATTTATTTACATAACCCGTCTCCCAAGAAGCCCAAACTTCAAAACGCCGTTTCTTTCTGCTCGATTGTCCAATTTACGCAATTCTCGTGCCCATTCCATGTAGTTTTTCGAGACCCATCTGACCCAAGCTTCCCTAGGCGCCCATGGAGCATCCCTTCTGAGCCCAAAACTTCAAACTTCAAAACGCTGTAACTTTTCACTCGGTTGTCCGATTTACGCAATTCACGTGTCCATTCCATGTATTTTTTCGAGACCCATCCGACCCAAACTGCGGTCATGAGCATACCTCCCCGGCGTGAAAGGGAAGCTAGAAGAAAGAAATGCCAAAAAGCAAGCAAGAAAAACACAAAAAAAAAAAGAGGGAGCAAAAGGAGGGATGCAACACGAGGACTTCCCAGGGGGTCACCCATCCTAGTACTACTCTCGCCCAAGCACGCTTAACTGCGGAGTTCAGATGGGATCCGGTGCATTAGTGCTGGTATGATCGCATCCGAAAGACAAGCGTCAATTTATTTACATAACCCGTCTCCCAAGAAGCCCAAACTTCAAAACGCCGTTTCTTTCTGCTCGATTGTCCAATTTACGCAATTCTCGTGCCCATTCCATGTAGTTTTTCGAGACCCATCTGACCCAAGCTTCCCTAGGCGCCCATGGAGCATCCCTTCTGAGCCCAAAACTTCAAACTTCAAAACGCTGTAACTTTTCACTCGGTTGTCCGATTTACGCAATTCACGTGTCCATTCCATGTATTTTTTCGAGACCCATCCGACCCAAACTGCGGTCATGAGCATACCTCCCCGGCGTGAAAGGGAAGCTAGAAGAAAGAAATGCCAAAAAGCAAGCAAGAAAAACACAAAAAAAAAAGAGGGAGCAAAAGGAGGGATGCAACACGAGGACTTCCCAGGGGGTCACCCATCCTAGTACTACTCTCGCCCAAGCACGCTTAACTGCGGAGTTCTGATGGGATCCGGTGCATTAGTGCTGGTATGATCGCATCCGAAAGACAAGCGTCAATTTATTTACATAACCCGTCTCCCAAGAAGCCCAAACTTCAAAACGCCGTTTCTTTCTGCTCGATTGTCCAATTTACGCAATTCTCGTGCCCATTCCATGTAGTTTTTCGAGACCCATCTGACCCAAGCTTCCCTAGGCGCCCATGGAGCATCCCTTCTGAGCCCAAAACTTCAAACTTCAAAACGCTGTAACTTTTCACTCGGTTGTCCGATTTACGCAATTCACGTGTCCATTCCATGTATTTTTTCGAGACCCATCCGACCCAAACTGCGGTCATGAGCATACCTCCCCGGCGTGAAAGGGAAGCTAGAAGAAAGAAATGCCAAAAAGCAAGCAAGAAAAACACAAAAAAAAAAAGAGGGAGCAAAAGGAGGGATGCAACACGAGGACTTCCCAGGGGGTCACCCATCCTAGTACTACTCTCGCCCAAGCACGCTTAACTGCGGAGTTCTGATGGGATCCGGTGCATTAGTGCTGGTATGATCGCATCCGAAAGACAAGCGTCAATTTATTTACATAACCCGTCTCTCAAGAAGCCCAAACTTCAAAACGCCGTTTCTTTCTGCTCGATTGTCCAATTTACGCAATTCTCGTGCCCATTCCATGTAGTTTTTCGAGACCCATCTGACCCAAGCTTCCCTAGGCGCCCATGGAGCATCCCTTCTGAGCCCAAAACTTCAAACTTCAAAACGCTGTAACTTTTCACTCGGTTGTCCGATTTACGCAATTCACGTGTCCATTCCATGTATTTTTTCGAGACCCATCCGACCCAAACTGCGGTCATGAGCATACCTCCCCGGCGTGAAAGGGAAGCTAGAAGAAAGAAATGCCAAAAAGCAAGCAAGAAAAACACAAAAAAAAAAGAGGGAGCAAAAGGAGGGATGCAACACGAGGACTTCCCAGGGGGTCACCCATCCTAGTACTACTCTCGTCCAAGCACGCTTAACTGCGGAGTTCTGATGGGATCCGGTGCATTAGTGCTGGTATGATCGCATCCGAAAGACAAGCGTCAATTTATTTACATAACCCGTCTCCCAAGAAGCCCAAACTTCAAAACGCCGTTTCTTTCTGCTCGATTGTCCAATTTACGCAATTCTCGTGCCCATTCCATGTAGTTTTTCGAGACCCATCTGACCCAAGCTTCCCTAGGCGCCCATGGAGCATCCCTTCTGAGCCCAAAACTTCAAACTTCAAAACGCTGTAACTTTTCACTCGGTTGTCCGATTTACGCAATTCACGTGTCCATTCCATGTATTTTTTCGAGACCCATCCGACCCAAACTGCGGTCATGAGCATACCTCCCCGGCGTGAAAGGGAAGCTAGAAGAAAGAAATGCCAAAAAGCAAGCAAGAAAAACACAAAAAAAAAAAGAGGGAGCAAAAGGAGGGATGCAACACGAGGACGTCCCAGGGGGTCACCCATCCTAGTACTACTCTCGCCCAAGCACGCTTAACTGCGGAGTTCTGATGGGATCCGGTGCATTAGTGCTGGTATGATCGCATCCGAAAGACAAGCGTCAATTTATTTACATAACCCGTCTCCCAAGAAGCCCAAACTTCAAAACGCCGTTTCTTTCTGCTCGATTGTCCAATTTACGCAATTCTCGTGCCCATTCCATGTAGTTTTTCGAGACCCATCTGACCCAAGCTTCCCTAGGCGCCCATGGAGCATCCCTTCTGAGCCCAAAACTTCAAACTTCAAAACGCTGTAACTTTTCACTCGGTTGTCCGATTTACGCAATTCACGTGTCCATTCCATGTATTTTTTCGAGACCCATCCGACCCAAACTGCGGTCATGAGCATACCTCCCCGGCGTGAAAGGGAAGCTAGAAGAAAGAAATGCCAAAAAGCAAGCAAGAAAAACACAAAAAAAAAAAGAGGGAGCAAAAGGAGGGATGCAACACGAGGACTTCCCAGGGGGTCACCCATCCTAGTACTACTCTCGCCCAAGCACGCTTAACTGCGGAGTTCTGATGGGATCCGGTGCATTAGTGCTGGTATGATCGCATCCGAAAGACAAGCGTCAATTTATTTACATAACCCGTCTCCCAAGAAGCCCAAACTTCAAAACGCCGTTTCTTTCTGCTCGATTGTCCAATTTACGCAATTCTCGTGCCCATTCCATGTAGTTTTTCGAGACCCATCTGACCCAAGCTTCCCTAGGCGCCCATGGAGCATCCCTTCTGAGCCCAAAACTTCAAACTTCAAAACGCTGTAACTTTTCACTCGGTTGTCCGATTTACGCAATTCACGTGTCCATTCCATGTATTTTTTCGAGACCCATCCGACCCAAACTGCGGTCATGAGCATACCTCCCCGGCGTGAAAGGGAAGCTAGAAGAAAGAAATGCCAAAAAGCAAGCAAGAAAAACACAAAAAAAAAGAGGGAGCAAAAGGAGGGATGCAACACGAGGACTTCCCAGGGGGTCACCCATCCTAGTACTACTCTCGCCCAAGCACGCTTAACTGCGGAGTTCTGATGGGATCCGGTGCATTAGTGCTGGTATGATCGCATCCGAAAGACAAGCGTCAATTTATTTACATAACCCGTCTCCCAAGAAGCCCAAACTTCAAAACGCCGTTTCTTTCTGCTCGATTGTCCAATTTACGCAATTCTCGTGCCCATTCCATGTAGTTTTTCGAGACCCATCTGACCCAAGCTTCCCTAGGCGCCCATGGAGCATCCCTTCTGAGCCCAAAACTTCAAACTTCAAAACGCTGTAACTTTTCACTCGGTTGTCCGATTTACGCAATTCACGTGTCCATTCCATGTATTTTTTCGAGACCCATCCGACCCAAACTGCGGTCATGAGCATACCTCCCCGGCGTGAAAGGGAAGCTAGAAGAAAGAAATGCCAAAAAGCAAGCAAGAAAAACACAAAAAAAAAGAGGGAGCAAAAGGAGGGATGCAACACGAGGACTTCCCAGGGGGTCACCCATCCTAGTACTACTCTCGCCCAAGCACGCTTAACTGCGGAGTTCTGATGGGATCCGGTGCATTAGTGCTGGTATGATCGCATCCGAAAGACAAGCGTCAATTTATTTACATAACCCGTCTCCCAAGAAGCCCAAACTTCAAAACGCCGTTTCTTTCTGCTCGATTGTCCAATTTACGCAATTCTCGTGCCCATTCCATGTAGTTTTTCGAGACCCATCTGACCCAAGCTTCCCTAGGCGCCCATGGAGCATCCCTTCTGAGCCCAAAACTTCAAACTTCAAAACGCTGTAACTTTTCACTCGGTTGTCCGATTTACGCAATTCACGTGTCCATTCCATGTATTTTTTCGAGACCCATCCGACCCAAACTGCGGTCATGAGCATACCTCCCCGGCGTGAAAGGGAAGCTAGAAGAAAGAAATGCCAAAAAGCAAGCAAGAAAAACACAAAAAAAAAAGAGGGAGCAAAAGGAGGGATGCAACACGAGGACTTCCCAGGGGGTCACCCATCCTAGTACTACTCTCGCCCAAGCACGCTTAACTGCGGAGTTCTGATGGGATCCGGTGCATTAGTGCTGGTATGATCGCATCCGAAAGACAAGCGTCAATTTATTTACATAACCCGTCTCCCAAGAAGCCCAAACTTCAAAACGCCGTTTCTTTCTGCTCGATTGTCCAATTTACGCAATTCTCGTGCCCATTCCATGTAGTTTTTCGAGACCCATCTGACCCAAGCTTCCCTAGGCGCCCATGGAGCATCCCTTCTGAGCCCAAAACTTCAAACTTCAAAACGCTGTAACTTTTCACTCGGTTGTCCGATTTACGCAATTCACGTGTCCATTCCATGTATTTTTTCGAGACCCATCCGACCCAAACTGCGGTCATGAGCATACCTCCCCGGCGTGAAAGGGAAGCTAGAAGAAAGAAATGCCAAAAAGCAAGCAAGAAAAACACAAAAAAAAAAAGAGGGAGCAAAAGGAGGGATGCAACACGAGGACTTCCCAGGGGGTCACCCATCCTAGTACTACTCTCGTCCAAGCACGCTTAACTGCGGAGTTCTGATGGGATCCGGTGCATTAGTGCTGGTATGATCGCATCCGAAAGACAAGCGTCAATTTATTTACATAACCCGTCTCCCAAGAAGCCCAAACTTCAAAACGCCGTTTCTTTCTGCTCGATTGTCCAATTTACGCAATTCTCGTGCCCATTCCATGTAGTTTTTCGAGACCCATCTGACCCAAGCTTCCCTAGGCGCCCATGGAGCATCCCTTCTGAGCCCAAAACTTCAAACTTCAAAACGCTGTAACTTTTCACTCGGTTGTCCGATTTACGCAATTCACGTGTCCATTCCATGTATTTTTTCGAGACCCATCCGACCCAAACTGCGGTCATGAGCATACCTCCCCGGCGTGAAAGGGAAGCTAGAAGAAAGAAATGCCAAAAAGCAAGCAAGAAAAACACAAAAAAAAAAAGAGGGAGCAAAAGGAGGGATGCAACACGAGGACGTCCCAGGGGGTCACCCATCCTAGTACTACTCTCGCCCAAGCACGCTTAACTGCGGAGTTCTGATGGGATCCGGTGCATTAGTGCTGGTATGATCGCATCCGAAAGACAAGCGTCAATTTATTTACATAACCCGTCTCCCAAGAAGCCCAAACTTCAAAACGCCGTTTCTTTCTGCTCGATTGTCCAATTTACGCAATTCTCGTGCCCATTCCATGTAGTTTTTCGAGACCCATCTGACCCAAGCTTCCCTAGGCGCCCATGGAGCATCCCTTCTGAGCCCAAAACTTCAAACTTCAAAACGCTGTAACTTTTCACTCGGTTGTCCGATTTACGCAATTCACGTGTCCATTCCATGTATTTTTTCGAGACCCATCCGACCCAAACTGCGGTCATGAGCATACCTCCCCGGCGTGAAAGGGAAGCTAGAAGAAAGAAATGCCAAAAAGCAAGCAAGAAAAACACAAAAAAAAAAAGAGGGAGCAAAAGGAGGGATGCAACACGAGGACTTCCCAGGGGGTCACCCATCCTAGTACTACTCTCGCCCAAGCACGCTTAACTGCGGAGTTCTGATGGGATCCGGTGCATTAGTGCTGGTATGATCGCATCCGAAAGACAAGCGTCAATTTATTTACATAACCCGTCTCCCAAGAAGCCCAAACTTCAAAACGCCGTTTCTTTCTGCTCGATTGTCCAATTTACGCAATTCTCGTGCCCATTCCATGTAGTTTTTCGAGACCCATCTGACCCAAGCTTCCCTAGGCGCCCATGGAGCATCCCTTCTGAGCCCAAAACTTCAAACTTCAAAACGCTGTAACTTTTCACTCGGTTGTCCGATTTACGCAATTCACGTGTCCATTCCATGTATTTTTTCGAGACCCATCCGACCCAAACTGCGGTCATGAGCATACCTCCCCGGCGTGAAAGGGAAGCTAGAAGAAAGAAATGCCAAAAAGCAAGCAAGAAAAACACAAAAAAAAAGAGGGAGCAAAAGGAGGGATGCAACACGAGGACTTCCCAGGGGGTCACCCATCCTAGTACTACTCTCGCCCAAGCACGCTTAACTGCGGAGTTCTGATGGGATCCGGTGCATTAGTGCTGGTATGATCGCATCCGAAAGACAAGCGTCAATTTATTTACATAACCCGTCTCCCAAGAAGCCCAAACTTCAAAACGCCGTTTCTTTCTGCTCGATTGTCCAATTTACGCAATTCTCGTGCCCATTCCATGTAGTTTTTCGAGACCCATCTGACCCAAGCTTCCCTAGGCGCCCATGGAGCATCCCTTCTGAGCCCAAAACTTCAAACTTCAAAACGCTGTAACTTTTCACTCGGTTGTCCGATTTACGCAATTCACGTGTCCATTCCATGTATTTTTTCGAGACCCATCCGACCCAAACTGCGGTCATGAGCATACCTCCCCGGCGTGAAAGGGAAGCTAGAAGAAAGAAATGCCAAAAAGCAAGCAAGAAAAACACAAAAAAAAAAGAGGGAGCAAAAGGAGGGATGCAACACGAGGACTTCCCAGGGGGTCACCCATCCTAGTACTACTCTCGCCCAAGCACGCTTAACTGCGGAGTTCTGATGGGATCCGGTGCATTAGTGCTGGTATGATCGCATCCGAAAGACAAGCGTCAATTTATTTACATAACCCGTCTCCCAAGAAGCCCAAACTTCAAAACGCCGTTTCTTTCTGCTCGATTGTCCAATTTACGCAATTCTCGTGCCCATTCCATGTAGTTTTTCGAGACCCATCTGACCCAAGCTTCCCTAGGCGCCCATGGAGCATCCCTTCTGAGCCCAAAACTTCAAACTTCAAAACGCTGTAACTTTTCACTCGGTTGTCCGATTTACGCAATTCACGTGTCCATTCCATGTATTTTTTCGAGACCCATCCGACCCAAACTGCGGTCATGAGCATACCTCCCCGGCGTGAAAGGGAAGCTAGAAGAAAGAAATGCCAAAAAGCAAGCAAGAAAAACACAAAAAAAAAAAAGAGGGAGCAAAAGGAGGGATGCAACACGAGGACTTCCCAGGGGGTCACCCATCCTAGTACTACTCTCGCCCAAGCACGCTTAACTGCGGAGTTCTGATGGGATCCGGTGCATTAGTGCTGGTATGATCGCATCCGAAAGACAAGCGTCAATTTATTTACATAACCCGTCTCCCAAGAAGCCCAAACTTCAAAACGCCGTTTCTTTCTGCTCGATTGTCCAATTTACGCAATTCTCGTGCCCATTCCATGTAGTTTTTCGAGACCCATCTGACCCAAGCTTCCCTAGGCGCCCATGGAGCATCCCTTCTGAGCCCAAAACTTCAAACTTCAAAACGCTGTAACTTTTCACTCGGTTGTCCGATTTACGCAATTCACGTGTCCATTCCATGTATTTTTTCGAGACCCATCCGACCCAAACTGCGGTCATGAGCATACCTCCCCGGCGTGAAAGGGAAGCTAGAAGAAAGAAATGCCAAAAAGCAAGCAAGAAAAACACAAAAAAAAAAAGAGGGAGCAAAAGGAGGGATGCAACACGAGGACTTCCCAGGGGGTCACCCATCCTAGTACTACTCTCGCCCAAGCACGCTTAACTGCGGAGTTCTGATGGGATCCGGTGCATTAGTGCTGGTATGATCGCATCCGAAAGACAAGCGTCAATTTATTTACATAACCCGTCTCCCAAGAAGCCCAAACTTCAAAACGCCGTTTCTTTCTGCTCGATTGTCCAATTTACGCAATTCTCGTGCCCATTCCATGTAGTTTTTCGAGACCCATCTGACCCAAGCTTCCCTAGGCGCCCATGGAGCATCCCTTCTGAGCCCAAAACTTCAAACTTCAAAACGCTGTAACTTTTCACTCGGTTGTCCGATTTACGCAATTCACGTGTCCATTCCATGTATTTTTTCGAGACCCATCCGACCCAAACTGCGGTCATGAGCATACCTCCCCGGCGTGAAAGGGAAGCTAGAAGAAAGAAATGCCAAAAAGCAAGCAAGAAAAACACAAAAAAAAAAAGAGGGAGCAAAAGGAGGGATGCAACACGAGGACTTCCCAGGGGGTCACCCATCCTAGTACTACTCTCGCCCAAGCACGCTTAACTGCGGAGTTCTGATGGGATCCGGTGCATTAGTGCTGGTATGATCGCATCCGAAAGACAAGCGTCAATTTATTTACATAACCCGTCTCCCAAGAAGCCCAAACTTCAAAACGCCGTTTCTTTCTGCTCGATTGTCCAATTTACGCAATTCTCGTGCCCATTCCATGTAGTTTTTCGAGACCCATCTGACCCAAGCTTCCCTAGGCGCCCATGGAGCATCCCTTCTGAGCCCAAAACTTCAAACTTCAAAACGCTGTAACTTTTCACTCGGTTGTCCGATTTACGCAATTCACGTGTCCATTCCATGTATTTTTTCGAGACCCATCCGACCCAAACTGCGGTCATGAGCATACCTCCCCGGCGTGAAAGGGAAGCTAGAAGAAAGAAATGCCAAAAAGCAAGCAAGAAAAACACAAAAAAAAAAGAGGGAGCAAAAGGAGGGATGCAACACGAGGACTTCCCAGGGGGTCACCCATCCTAGTACTACTCTCGCCCAAGCACGCTTAACTGCGGAGTTCTGATGGGATCCGGTGCATTAGTGCTGGTATGATCGCATCCGAAAGACAAGCGTCAATTTATTTACATAACCCGTCTCCCAAGAAGCCCAAACTTCAAAACGCCGTTTCTTTCTGCTCGATTGTCCAATTTACGCAATTCTCGTGCCCATTCCATGTAGTTTTTCGAGACCCATCTGACCCAAGCTTCCCTAGGCGCCCATGGAGCATCCCTTCTGAGCCCAAAACTTCAAACTTCAAAACGCTGTAACTTTTCACTCGGTTGTCCGATTTACGCAATTCACGTGTCCATTCCATGTATTTTTTCGAGACCCATCCGACCCAAACTGCGGTCATGAGCATACCTCCCCGGCGTGAAAGGGAAGCTAGAAGAAAGAAATGCCAAAAAGCAAGCAAGAAAAACACAAAAAAAAAAGAGGGAGCAAAAGGAGGGATGCAACACGAGGACTTCCCAGGGGGTCACCCATCCTAGTACTACTCTCGCCCAAGCACGCTTAACTGCGGAGTTCTGATGGGATCCGGTGCATTAGTGCTGGTATGATCGCATCCGAAAGACAAGCGTCAATTTATTTACATAACCCGTCTCCCAAGAAGCCCAAACTTCAAAACGCCGTTTCTTTCTGCTCGATTGTCCAATTTACGCAATTCTCGTGCCCATTCCATGTAGTTTTTCGAGACCCATCTGACCCAAGCTTCCCTAGGCGCCCATGGAGCATCCCTTCTGAGCCCAAAACTTCAAACTTCAAAACGCTGTAACTTTTCACTCGGTTGTCCGATTTACGCAATTCACGTGTCCATTCCATGTATTTTTTCGAGACCCATCCGACCCAAACTGCGGTCATGAGCATACCTCCCCGGCGTGAAAGGGAAGCTAGAAGAAAGAAATGCCAAAAAGCAAGCAAGAAAAACACAAAAAAAAAAGAGGGAGCAAAAGGAGGGATGCAACACGAGGACTTCCCAGGGGGTCACCCATCCTAGTACTACTCTCGCCCAAGCACGCTTAACTGCGGAGTTCTGATGGGATCCGGTGCATTAGTGCTGGTATGATCGCATCCGAAAGACAAGCGTCAATTTATTTACATAACCCGTCTCCCAAGAAGCCCAAACTTCAAAACGCCGTTTCTTTCTGCTCGATTGTCCAATTTACGCAATTCTCGTGCCCATTCCATGTAGTTTTTCGAGACCCATCTGACCCAAGCTTCCCTAGGCGCCCATGGAGCATCCCTTCTGAGCCCAAAACTTCAAACTTCAAAACGCTGTAACTTTTCACTCGGTTGTCCGATTTACGCAATTCACGTGTCCATTCCATGTATTTTTTCGAGACCCATCCGACCCAAACTGCGGTCATGAGCATACCTCCCCGGCGTGAAAGGGAAGCTAGAAGAAAGAAATGCCAAAAAGCAAGCAAGAAAAACACAAAAAAAAAGAGGGAGCAAAAGGAGGGATGCAACACGAGGACTTCCCAGGGGGTCACCCATCCTAGTACTACTCTCGCCCAAGCACGCTTAACTGCGGAGTTCTGATGGGATCCGGTGCATTAGTGCTGGTATGATCGCATCCGAAAGACAAGCGTCAATTTATTTACATAACCCGTCTCCCAAGAAGCCCAAACTTCAAAACGCCGTTTCTTTCTGCTCGATTGTCCAATTTACGCAATTCTCGTGCCCATTCCATGTAGTTTTTCGAGACCCATCTGACCCAAGCTTCCCTAGGCGCCCATGGAGCATCCCTTCTGAGCCCAAAACTTCAAACTTCAAAACGCTGTAACTTTTCACTCGGTTGTCCGATTTACGCAATTCACGTGTCCATTCCATGTATTTTTTCGAGACCCATCCGACCCAAACTGCGGTCATGAGCATACCTCCCCGGCGTGAAAGGGAAGCTAGAAGAAAGAAATGCCAAAAAGCAAGCAAGAAAAACACAAAAAAAAAAGAGGGAGCAAAAGGAGGGATGCAACACGAGGACTTCCCAGGGGGTCACCCATCCTAGTACTACTCTCGCCCAAGCACGCTTAACTGCGGAGTTCTGATGGGATCCGGTGCATTAGTGCTGGTATGATCGCATCCGAAAGACAAGCGTCAATTTATTTACATAACCCGTCTCCCAAGAAGCCCAAACTTCAAAACGCCGTTTCTTTCTGCTCGATTGTCCAATTTACGCAATTCTCGTGCCCATTCCATGTAGTTTTTCGAGACCCATCTGACCCAAGCTTCCCTAGGCGCCCATGGAGCATCCCTTCTGAGCCCAAAACTTCAAACTTCAAAACGCTGTAACTTTTCACTCGGTTGTCCGATTTACGCAATTCACGTGTCCATTCCATGTATTTTTTCGAGACCCATCCGACCCAAACTGCGGTCATGAGCATACCTCCCCGGCGTGAAAGGGAAGCTAGAAGAAAGAAATGCCAAAAAGCAAGCAAGAAAAACACAAAAAAAAAAAGAGGGAGCAAAAGGAGGGATGCAACACGAGGACTTCCCAGAGGGTCACCCATCCTAGTACTACTCTCGCCCAAGCACGCTTAACTGCGGAGTTCTGATGGGATCCGGTGCATTAGTGCTGGTATGATCGCATCCGAAAGACAAGCGTCAATTTATTTACATAACCCGTCTCCCAAGAAGCCCAAACTTCAAAACGCCGTTTCTTTCTGCTCGATTGTCCAATTTACGCAATTCTCGTGCCCATTCCATGTAGTTTTTCGAGACCCATCTGACCCAAGCTTCCCTAGGCGCCCATGGAGCATCCCTTCTGAGCCCAAAACTTCAAACTTCAAAACGCTGTAACTTTTCACTCGGTTGTCCGATTTACGCAATTCACGTGTCCATTCCATGTATTTTTTCGAGACCCATCCGACCCAAACTGCGGTCATGAGCATACCTCCCCGGCGTGAAAGGGAAGCTAGAAGAAAGAAATGCCAAAAAGCAAGCAAGAAAAACACAAAAAAAAAAGAGGGAGCAAAAGGAGGGATGCAACACGAGGACTTCCCAGGGGGTCACCCATCCTAGTACTACTCTCGCCCAAGCACGCTTAACTGCGGAGTTCTGATGGGATCCGGTGCATTAGTGCTGGTATGATCGCATCCGAAAGACAAGCGTCAATTTATTTACATAACCCGTCTCCCAAGAAGCCCAAACTTCAAAACGCCGTTTCTTTCTGCTCGATTGTCCAATTTACGCAATTCTCGTGCCCATTCCATGTAGTTTTTCGAGACCCATCTGACCCAAGCTTCCCTAGGCGCCCATGGAGCATCCCTTCTGAGCCCAAAACTTCAAACTTCAAAACGCTGTAACTTTTCACTCGGTTGTCCGATTTACGCAATTCACGTGTCCATTCCATGTATTTTTTCGAGACCCATCCGACCCAAACTGCGGTCATGAGCATACCTCCCCGGCGTGAAAGGGAAGCTAGAAGAAAGAAATGCCAAAAAGCAAGCAAGAAAAACACAAAAAAAAAAGAGGGAGCAAAAGGAGGGATGCAACACGAGGACTTCCCAGGGGGTCACCCATCCTAGTACTACTCTCGCCCAAGCACGCTTAACTGCGGAGTTCTGATGGGATCCGGTGCATTAGTGCTGGTATGATCGCATCCGAAAGACAAGCGTCAATTTATTTACATAACCCGTCTCCCAAGAAGCCCAAACTTCAAAACGCCGTTTCTTTCTGCTCGATTGTCCAATTTACGCAATTCTCGTGCCCATTCCATGTAGTTTTTCGAGACCCATCTGACCCAAGCTTCCCTAGGCGCCCATGGAGCATCCCTTCTGAGCCCAAAACTTCAAACTTCAAAACGCTGTAACTTTTCACTCGGTTGTCCGATTTACGCAATTCACGTGTCCATTCCATGTATTTTTTCGAGACCCATCCGACCCAAACTGCGGTCATGAGCATACCTCCCCGGCGTGAAAGGGAAGCTAGAAGAAAGAAATGCCAAAAAGCAAGCAAGAAAAACACAAAAAAAAAAAGAGGGAGCAAAAGGAGGGATGCAACACGAGGACTTCCCAGGGGGTCACCCATCCTAGTACTACTCTCGCCCAGACACGCTTAACTGCGGAGTTCTGATGGGATCCGGTGCATTAGTGCTGGTATGATCGCATCCGAAAGACAAGCGTCAATTTATTTACATAACCCGTCTCCCAAGAAGCCCAAACTTCAAAACGCCGTTTCTTTCTGCTCGATTGTCCAATTTACGCAATTCTCGTGCCCATTCCATGTAGTTTTTCGAGACCCATCTGACCCAAGCTTCCCTAGGCGCCCATGGAGCATCCCTTCTGAGCCCAAAACTTCAAACTTCAAAACGCTGTAACTTTTCACTCGGTTGTCCGATTTACGCAATTCACGTGTCCATTCCATGTATTTTTTCGAGACCCATCCGACCCAAACTGCGGTCATGAGCATACCTCCCCGGCGTGAAAGGGAAGCTAGAAGAAAGAAATGCCAAAAAGCAAGCAAGAAAAACACAAAAAAAAAAAGAGGGAGCAAAAGGAGGGATGCAACACGAGGACTTCCCAGGGGGTCACCCATCCTAGTACTACTCTCGCCCAAGCACGCTTAACTGCGGAGTTCTGATGGGATCCGGTGCATTAGTGCTGGTATGATCGCATCCGAAAGACAAGCGTCAATTTATTTACATAACCCGTCTCCCAAGAAGCCCAAACTTCAAAACGCCGTTTCTTTCTGCTCGATTGTCCAATTTACGCAATTCTCGTGCCCATTCCATGTAGTTTTTCGAGACCCATCTGACCCAAGCTTCCCTAGGCGCCCATGGAGCATCCCTTCTGAGCCCAAAACTTCAAACTTCAAAACGCTGTAACTTTTCACTCGGTTGTCCGATTTACGCAATTCACGTGTCCATTCCATGTATTTTTTCGAGACCCATCCGACCCAAACTGCGGTCATGAGCATACCTCCCCGGCGTGAAAGGGAAGCTAGAAGAAAGAAATGCCAAAAAGCAAGCAAGAAAAACACAAAAAAAAAAAGAGGGAGCAAAAGGAGGGATGCAACACGAGGACTTCCCAGGGGGTCACCCATCCTAGTACTACTCTCGCCCAGACACGCTTAACTGCGGAGTTCTGATGGGATCCGGTGCATTAGTGCTGGTATGATCGCATCCGAAAGACAAGCGTCAATTTATTTACATAACCCGTCTCCCAAGAAGCCCAAACTTCAAAACGCCGTTTCTTTCTGCTCGATTGTCCAATTTACGCAATTCTCGTGCCCATTCCATGTAGTTTTTCGAGACCCATCTGACCCAAGCTTCCCTAGGCGCCCATGGAGCATCCCTTCTGAGCCCAAAACTTCAAACTTCAAAACGCTGTAACTTTTCACTCGGTTGTCCGATTTACGCAATTCACGTGTCCATTCCATGTATTTTTTCGAGACCCATCCGACCCAAACTGCGGTCATGAGCATACCTCCCCGGCGTGAAAGGGAAGCTAGAAGAAAGAAATGCCAAAAAGCAAGCAAGAAAAACACAAAAAAAAAAAGAGGGAGCAAAAGGAGGGATGCAACACGAGGACTTCCCAGGGGGTCACCCATCCTAGTACTACTCTCGCCCAAGCACGCTTAACTGCGGAGTTCTGATGGGATCCGGTGCATTAGTGCTGGTATGATCGCATCCGAAAGACAAGCGTCAATTTATTTACATAACCCGTCTCCCAAGAAGCCCAAACTTCAAAACGCCGTTTCTTTCTGCTCGATTGTCCAATTTACGCAATTCTCGTGCCCATTCCATGTAGTTTTTCGAGACCCATCTGACCCAAGCTTCCCTAGGCGCCCATGGAGCATCCCTTCTGAGCCCAAAACTTCAAACTTCAAAACGCTGTAACTTTTCACTCGGTTGTCCGATTTACGCAATTCACGTGTCCATTCCATGTATTTTTTCGAGACCCATCCGACCCATCCGACCCAAACTGCTGTGCGTTGAAGACTCCAACAGGTTTTGCCAGGAGAAAAGTTGATGCTCTTGTCAGCTGTCTTTAGCATGTTCAGCAAGTCTGACAGAGTCTTACTGATCTCGTTCATTTTATAGTTCATGATGAACTGGTTATAACTGTCAGGCAACGATTGCAAGACAAGATCAGTAGCCAAATCTTGGCTGAGTGGGAACCCTAGCCTCGTGAGGTTCTCAATGTACCCGATCATTCGGAGTACATTAGGCCTAACAGGGTTCTCTTCTGCAAGACTGCTCTTGAACAGTGCCTTCGACACCTCATACAACTCATGTCTTGCTTGTTCCTGAAATAACTGTTTCAAGTGTATGATCATATCATAAGCTTCCATGTTCTCGTGTTGCTTCTGAAGCTCAGAGGTCATGGTGCAGAGCATGAGGCAAGTCACGTCGTTAGAATCGTCTATATGTTTCCGACGTGCTCTTATGTCGGCTAGAACAGGCTCTTCCTGGGGTGGTTCTGGAATAGGATTGTCTAAGACGTACAACTTCTTTTCTTGCTTAAGGAAGATCCTTAAGCTTTTGTCCCAATCAAGGAAATCTGTTCTAGACAGTTTTTCCTTCTTAAGGACAGATTGCAGGGATGAAGTCGATGCGTGATTATTTTTCATTTGGAATTCTGCAGAACGAGAAATATGCAATTTTAGTATTTTGAACAATTTAACTATATTCAGCAATGGCTAGATTATAAAATATAGCTCCCACTATTTTACCCGGATTAATAGCCCTCACTATTAATGCGGAAAATATCATATATATTTTCTAGTGAGTCCAAGATCCATATTTCATTTCTTCTTAAGCTTGCTTTGGTAAGTCACCCAAGAATTGGTTATTTAGGTAGGAACCATTCCAATTGCATCCCATGCAACTCTTGGTCCAATTAGGCGAATAATTCATTATGCTTTATCCTTTAGATAGCACCTATTTGTCATGCCTCTAGGCTCATCAATCCATATAATTTTACCCAGTTGCGTCCAATCTCTTGCTTCAAAAATCACACATTACTTGCTTGTGTCGTCCTCATCATATCAAGGTAAATTAAAACGCCTTGCTTTGGCAAGACCGAATTTAATAGACTTTGATCATGAAGGGTGCTTAGGCAAGAGAAGGCAAAACAAAATATTTCCATTGAGGGATTTAATAGTCATTATTCGTTTGGTTGATCCCATCAACATGATCTACTTATTTGGATTGGGCAATCCACAATTAAAGATCAAAGTTGTTTATTATTATTATTATTATTATTATTATTATTATTATTATTATTATTATTATTATTATTATTATTATTATTATTATTATTATTATTATTATTATTATTATTATCTTGTTAACGTTTTGCTAGTATCGCCATACACACAAAAATAAATAACAAGACACAAATAACAAAACATCCACAAAAGAAAAATTAACGTGGCATGGATATGGCCCCTAGACTAAGATTTTACCAAGCCAATGATAATATCTATATGCCCTAAAGTGACAAGCTCATCTCCAAGTGCTCCACCATAGCTGCGCGCGTCTAGGATGGGACCTTCATCGTCTTTGTGGCTTCTTTGGTCCTCCGGTGTTCTTCTCCATGCTCTTGGCTATCATCTAAATATTTTTAATTCTAGCATAACATCTATAATAAATAAATAAATAAAATCTCACATGTCGAGAATAGGATTAGCTCGCAGGCCGTAATATTAACTAGCTATTACATTAATTTGATCAGCTCGCAAGCCGTAAACCAAACCGCAACAAACACAAACATCCACAACCTAGGCCATATCCATACACCATGAAACAAAGCACATAATACAGTTAAAACCAATTTCAAACGTGTTTGTTCAATTTTCATTGAAATTGGGTAATTAGGGTCACAACGGTCCAAGGAATCCACCATCCATCATGGCCGAACCTCCTTTGGTATTGTTTCCAAAACAATTCCTTGCCTTGTTGCCCAAACTTAGTTGTTTCCATAATTGGAAAAACCTTTTTTCCCAATTATGTTCCCAAGAACCCTAATTTTTGAAGAACCCAATTATTCACATCCTATGTGATTAAACTCACCAATTACACATCCAATGTTAAATTAGATCTTGTTTATCTTGAATCAGATTCAATTTGCATCTACTATGCCAATTAATTTCAGTTTCGCGTAATAAGAATAAAACGGTGTATAAACTGAAATCGTAACACATAAAATCATGTTATGCACTACGACCTGTGGCTCTGATACCACTGTTGGGTTTTGACGTAGGCAACGCAGCGAAATAACAAAAATTTTCTACTCAAAGCCCACCAAGGATCACAGGAAGAGTTATCATAACATGATAAGAGCATAGAAGACGTGTACCTTGGTTTGTGAGATCACACGAAGAATAGTGTCGTCGTCTTTATGAATATCCACACCTTTGATCTTGATTAGATTCCTTCTCACCGCGGTGTGCTAGCAACGAAAGAAGGAGGAGGATGATCACGCAAAACGGAGCACCAAGGCCTCGCCTTGGTGTAGCCGACGGCAAAGGGGGTGGACGGGTGAGTCTCTCTCTTGCTTTGTTAAGTTCTCTCAAATAATGACTTGTCTAGAGAATTAACTACATAAAGACCCCAATACTAATCATGTCCTTACATGGATTAGCCCACATGCAAATTAGTCCCACTAAATTTGCTTGTGGTTGCGTTATGATACTTTTATTAATTAGTTCAACTAATTAATACCTATATCCAATTTAATCCATTTGGTGTGTGACCCCATAGGTTTCTACTTAGTTGGTAGTAACTCATTACTAACATGGAGCGGTGTCTAGCAACACATCCATGCCACCCAACTAATAGAAATAAGTCACTGATCCCGACAAACCTTGTGCCCAACAAATCATATTGTATTATCCCTTTGTCTCCATATGCGGATTGGACACGAGACATAATAATCACACTCGTATATCCAATCCATAGTTTCTCGATCCTGGGAATATGCTTATGCAAGCAGATAACATCAATATCTCCATATTGATTTATCTGAGTCCTTCCAGATATTCAATAAGCACCATCCATCGAGAGGCCATGGATATTCCAACATGTATTATTGTGGATAACAATGATTAGAAGCACGAGCAATGTGCTCTATAATGGTCATGCAATCACCATCGTCATGTTCACTTCCACATTTGCAACAACAAAGACTTGGTGGATACCTTAAATTCGACATCGCTTCTTTGCAAGTTACCTAGATAACAAAACTACTAAAAAAAGAGATTAGACCTGAAATAAAAGTAATAAATAATTAAAAAATTCTTGAAGTAGTACTTAACACAAATTCACTAATATCAACAATTAGTCCCCGACAACGGTGGTAAAAACTTGTTCATTATTTCCTACTCGCAAGTGTACGAGGTCACAAGTAATAAAGTTGGTAAGTTAATACCGGGAGTTTATCGAACCCAAGGGACCAATATGCGAAGAGTACTAGTTACTACTTGCTTAGGCACTGTTTAAGCTAACAAAGTGAGAGTTGATTTTATAAGCTAACTAACTGATTTTCATAAAATAAACTATAGCTAAAATTCAAGTGATGATATGAAAGAGGTTAGGGCTAGGGTAATTTGATGCAAGTTTTCACCTAATGACTTGATACTATTTGAAACACCTATGATTTTGAAGTTCTAGGACTTGAATGTTCCTAATTGACCTCTACCAAGTGACAATTAAGCTCCTAAATAACAAGAATAGAGATCCCCCGATTCACTAAAGTCAAGTAATTAGGGATTAAGTTCTTATTTATCACTCAATTCATGTCCACCTAAGGCTTGTAACTATCTCTCAATCTTGTACACAAGCAAAAAATCTCTCAAGCAATAACTAGGGCTCATAATCATCTAGCAAGTGATCAAGTTGCTACAAGCATGGAACACACTGAAATTGATAGAAATCAACCAAAACTCATAGCATTAAGGTATCAATCCATTAATCAAGATAATCCAAGTCATAAAGATTCAATTTAACTTCAAATCCCAAACCCTAACATAAAATCGAAGTTAACATAGTTATGAAGATAAACAAGTAGAGGAGAAGAAAACATAAAATCAGTAGAGGGAAAGGAAGAAGAACTCATGATTCGACTTCCGATAAGCTCTCTCCATCTTTTTCGCGCATTCTCCCATCTTCTTAGTCGTTATCCATACTCCCTTGTGTGTTCCTATTCTTCATTAGGACTTAATGACTGAATATAGCCTTTTATAGGTCTAAAATCTGTGCTTGGCTTGCTAAGAAACGTTTCCATAATATTTTTGGCTGAATTACACTTTTTTCACCCGTAATTCTGGACAGATTTGTATGCTGATCTTGCACGGGCCTTATCTCCCTCACCTAGATAGCAAGTTAGGCCTATTTTATATCGTTGGAAAGCTCTGGATGTTTACTTTCTATTTGCGCAAGCTTTGATCCAAAACTTGTCGTGTAGCCCTAGATTATATCGTTGGAAAGCTCTGGATGTTTACTTTCTATTTGCGCAAGCTTTGATCCAAAACTCGTCGTGTAGCCCTAGATATAGCCGATAGTGAAGGCTGATCCTGAAACGATTTTCCAACTCTTCATTGTTTTTGCGTCATCTTTTCTCCTCTTAATCTAGATTCATTCCAAGCATCTTCAAGCCTCTCATAACTCCATTGAACCTATTTTACCTGAGATACACAACACTAAAGTACCCGCAAAATTATCATCACAAATATGAGATAAAACATGCAGGAATAAGCTAGAAACTATAATTTTCACTCTTAGGCTTATGAATCGTCAAATTCACGTATTTGAGCATATATAACATATAAATTATACAAAATTAGCCTAATACAAGTAATTTAGAAGCATAATAATAACTCCTAATAAAGAGTTATCAGTTTTCCAACCTACAGGGACACTTCGTGATCATTTAATTAATAACTGGATTAAAATACTTAAGTAAACGGGAAGAATGTTTGCTATAATTTAAGAGTTCATAACCATCATATAAGTGACTCTACCTATGTCTAATTATAACGGGTAAAACTCATACGGTCTTCTTCCTATGTCACGTAATTCTACGCAACTGCCAATAACGGGTAATGTTGGTCCATCACCGTCTACCATTACGTTCTAGCTGGCTAGTCGACTTCGTTCACGTGGTCCTGTCGGTCCACTTATTTCAGTGAATTCTAAATAATCCAACCAAAAATACCCTCACACGGTCATTCAAGCTTCTATCTCCTGTCGGTCTCAAGGAACTACAAGAATGTCAAAATATTCTTCATAAACCCATGTTATATTCACTGTCGTGCAACCAACCTAGGTAGCTAGCAAGTTAAAGGATGATCAAGCCAAACATGTTAAGGATTCTAAACAAGAACATATCGAATAGTTAGAACATCTACGTAGATTTAAGTATTCAAAACATGAACCAAACACGATAATCCGAAAAATCTAAGTTAAAAACACAGTTCTTCATAAATCACATATATAGAGAAGTTTATCTAGACATAACGTTGTTTAGCTCAAAAATTTTTTCCATAATCATACAAAGAAAGGGAGAAGATGATATAAAACAGTAAAATCTCTGATAGAATGATGAACCCCGCGCTCCAAGATTTCTCTCCAAGGTGTTCTTCAGCTCCAAGTATGCGTGAATGTCTCAAATTCAAACCCCTAGGTAGAATAAGTGTCTCTCCTTTTTTTCCCCGTCCAAAATTCATCACAATTACTCTTTGGCACCAACACATTTGCCTCAGTTTCAGCGCCATTTGTACGAAAGAACTTGGCTTTAATGCAAATGATTCGTGCGAAATGTTTTACCCTTTTGTGCGAATGGTTTCTCTCTACAAATTCTTCTAAGTCCCTCCTTTCGTGCGATGGACCAGGGGCTTGTTCTGTTGTGTGTGAATGACTTTCAACATTTTCTCCAAGTGTTTGCATCCGAACGAATGGAAGTTCCATTCGTACGAATGGTCTTCAAAATCCAGCTCTTCAATTCTCCTTTATAGGTTTCAGAGCCTCTTTCCTTGCGCTTCTCAATTTCTGAAGTTCACGTCTGTTTCCAATTGACACAAAGTCAATACGCGTACTGCAGAACTGCATAATCAAGTAGTAAATAGAGTATTTTTAAGACTTAGAGATCGAACCCACATGCAATAAGTCAATATCAGCTAATTAAAAATTACTTCTAGAACACTTAGGTAATCAGGAGGAAATTCATGTAGTGGTTGAAAGTTTTTCACCCTAAAACAAGTGACTTAAATTAACCTACAACTAATTAACTATTTTTTGTGTTTTTGGAATAAATGAAGTACGATTATGGGGAATGTTGGAATAGGTGCACTAGAGGTAATATTTTTAGTATGAACAATGTTTTTGGCTAGAAACATTCAATGTATTATTTATGGAGATATTTAATATAATGAATTCCTTAGATTGCAAATATGTTGTTTATCTTAAATATCCCTATTCGTTTATATTGATTAACAGGAAAATCAACTATATACTAGTATGGGGTTGGATTGATATGGAGATATCACGATCCAACACATGGGTATGCATTAGGAGTAATAACATACTGGATTGACCCATAACGAGAAGGCTACATACGAGTTATGTAAAGTCATGAGTGCTTCTCGTAGTGACAACGGTATTGTCATCCTTAGATTTGAAGTCACTAGATCCTATAGTTTTGGAATATTGTGTTTTGACATCGTCAAACGCTACACCGTAACTGGGTAGTAATAAAGGCGTTTGTCGGATACAATAAGGAAGCAAGCTTAGATATGGTAGTGACATAGATATAATTTATCCCTCCCACATAACGGGAGTAAATATCCATGGTCACTCGAGGAATGGTGCTTATAGAATGTATGACCAGACTCTGATAAATCAATATAGGATATTGATGTTATCTGCATGGATAAGACCATTCCCAGGATCGAGAAACTACGAACTGTATATACAAATGTGACTAGTATGTCTCGTGTCCAATTCGGATATAGAGACAAATGGATGAGACATTACTTTCACAAGGTTCGTCGGATGACTGTTTCTATTAGTTGGGTAGCGTGGATGTCTTGCTAGAGGCCGCTCCATGTTAGTAATTGTTACTACTAACTAAGTAGAAACCTATGGGGTCACAGTCCCTATGGATTAGAATGGACTTGGAATTAATTAATACGATTAATTAAATAGAAGGATCAATACGCAACTACTTGCAAACTTAGTAGGATTAATTTGCAAGTTGGACTAATTCGTGTATGGAAATGATTAGGATAGGGGCTTTTATGCAGTCAATAAGGAGCTGTTGGACTATATAAAGGACACTCCTAGCTTTTTTTTTCATAACTAATGCTCATAACATAACTTGAGTAGGAGAGAAAAGCAAGGATAGAGAGAAAATCCCAAAGGAGGCCAGACCTCCTTGGGACCGCCCCTACACGTCGGCCACAAAGGAGGTTCCGCCCACCTCCTTGCTCCGTTTTGCATGATCGAGATCTTCTTTCTCTTCCTCCTTAAATCCTAGCTAGCACAAAGGCTTGAAGGATCCAAATTCAATCCTAAGAGTGGACTAACCATAGAGACGTGAATACTTTTTCACATGTGAAGTCATCAAAGGAGAACCAAAGTATATTTTGATACTAAACCTTTACTATCGTTATGAGTTCTAGACTTGTGATAATGGGTATGCATTATGTGATAATGACATATTGGAATGACCCACGACGAGAAGACTACATTAATTATGTTAACGTCACAAGTGCTTCTCGTTGTGACAATGGTATTGTGGTCCTTAGAATTGAAGTCACTAGATACTCTAGTTGTGGAATATTATGTTTTGATCTCATCAAACGCTACACCGTAACTGAATAGCAATAAATACGGATATAATACATAATAGGAAGCAAGCTCAGATATGGTAGTGATTTAGAGACTATTTGTCCCTCCCACATATGGGATTAAATATACACGGGAACTCGAGGGGTAGTGCTTATGGAATGTCTGGCGAGGCTCAGATAAATCAATATGTAATATTGATGCTATCTGCACGGGTAAGCCTATTCACATGATCGAGAAAATATAGATTGTATATACGAGTGTGATATTTATTTCTCGTGTCCAATCCGGATATAGAGACAAAGGGATAATGCAATACAGTAACATTGGGCACAAGGTTTTGTTGGATCACTGACTATTTCTATTAGTTGGGTGGCATAGATGTGTTGCTAGACACCGCTCTATGTTAGTAATTGGTATTACCAACTAAGTAGAAACCTACGGGGTCACACACCATCTTGATTAAGCTGGATATGGGTATTAATTAGTAGGACTAATTAAAGAAATAGATCACTACGCAACGACAAACAAACTTATTAGGACTAATTTGCAAAGTGGACTAATCCATGTATGGAAATGATTAGTATTGGACAAATAAGTAGTTAACAAGGAGTTTGAGGACGAAGCCCCTAACCCCCCCCTCTTGGCGTGAGCTAGAACACATACGCAAGAAGGAGTCCAATGCAATCCTAGGTGTAGATACTCGTAGAGACGTGGACACAATTCTGCATAAAGTGATTATTCAGACAAACAAGGTACACAACGATTCTTCCCTTTACCACGTTATGAGTGTTTGTCCTGCGATTCATGGAGGGTCTTGAACGGAATAAATTTATTTTATTCCGATGCGTAATCTGTATCAAAACCCTACAGTGGTATCAAATTCACATGTCGTAGCATATAACTTGGTTTTATGTGTTACCGTTTTATCAGTTTTACACCGTTCTATTATTTTTTGCGTAAAATTGATATTGGGATCATGATGCAAACTGAATATGATTAAGTAGAGGATGAGCTAATTTTACGTTTAGTTATGAAATTAGCAAATTCCGTTCACATATGATGTTACTTTTGGTGCTTTAAAAAATTAGGGTTTGGGCACAATTTAGGGAAAATGTGTTTTTTTCTACAAATTGGAAATAAGCATGCAAGGGAAGGAGGGAGGGTTTTTGAAAACAACCCTAGGGTTTGACCCTAGGGCCATCCGCCATCCCTATGCAAGCGTAGACTGAGGCCGTGGCCTACCCGGTTTGGCCAAGCTATCAGTTGGATCGTGTGGACTAGGGCCGGTCGGTTAGGCACGGCTCGGGCGGTCCTTTGAGGTTCGGCCTATGTGATTGGTGGTCCCCTTGGACCGTTTTAACCCCATAAAATCCCAAAATCAACTAAAATTTACCAAGCGCGTTAAAATTGGATTTTAACTGTATTATATGCTTTTGCATGGTGATTGGATGTGACCTTAGATGTGGATGATGTGGATGTTCATTTTTGTGGTTTGGTTTTATTGTAATTCATGTAATTAATTAAGTTTTACGGCATGCGTGTTGTCTTCTCCTCAACTTGTGAGGTATCTCTATTTAGTATAGATGCTAGCTAGTATTAAATAGTTAGATGATATCCAAGACATGGAGAAGAGCATAAAGACCAAATAAATCACAATATGGCGTTATTCCACAAGCTAAGGCGCATGAACTAAAGATGGAGGCACATGGAGATGGGCTTGCTATTTTTAGGGCTTATATATATTCTCATTGGCTTGAGAATATCTTAGTTTTAGAAGGCCACATCGACATCACGTTTATTTATTGTCTTGTTATTCATTTTGGTGTTGATGAATGCAAAATGTACAAGATAATAATTAAACCATATATTTATTTGGAATTGCCCAATCCAAATAAGTAGACCCAGTTTATTGGATCAACAAACATTTAAAATTGACAAAGAAATCCCGCAACGATAAATATTGCGTTTTGCCTTCTCATTACTTAACACTCGTCAAAACTATAATGTATTAAACTCGCGCTTGCCAAAGAAAGGCGATTTGAATCATCATAGAATGGCGCGATGGCACAAGCTAGTAATGTGCAATTGTTGACATAAAAGGATGAACGCAACTAAGCTACTTCAATAGGATTGAAAGCTTAGAGGCAAGGCAATTGGGATTATCTATGGGATATATAAATAAAGAGTTATTTGCCCAATTGAACCAAGAGTTGAATAGGATATTGGAAAGTGTTCCTACCTAAATACTAATTCTTGGGTGACTTGCCAAAGAAAGCTCAAGAAGAGATGAAATATGGATCTTAGCCCACAAGAAAGTATATGATATTTTCCGCATTAATGGTGAGGGCTATTAATCTGAGGAAAATAGTGGGAGCTATATTTAATAATCTAGCCATTGTTAAATATAGTAATTTTTTCAAAACATACTTAAACTTGTATATTTCTCATTTTGTAGAATACCCATGGCGAAAAATCCATCGACATTGACACAATCACTGCAATAAGTCCTTGAGAAGGACAAGCTATCTGGAATCAATTTTCTGGACTGGTACCGAAACTTGAGAATTGCTCTAAAGCAAGAAAAGAAACTGTACATTCTAGACGAACCTGTTCCCGAGGCTTCAAAAAATGATGCTGCTGCCGCCATGAAGGCACATCAGAAGATCGTTGACGAATATAATGATGTGACTTGCCTGATGCTTTGCACCATGAACTCTGAGCTTTCGAAGAAACATGAGAACATGGAGGCGTATGATATGATCATATATTTGAGGCAACTATGTTGAGGACAACTGAACAAAGCATAAGCAAGGGGAAAGGCAATGCCACACTGATGGTTAACAAAGGAAAGATCAAGTGAGTTGATTCGAATTCCAAAGGGAAAGGCAATGCAGTTGCAAAACCCAGGGAAGTTGCCTTGAAACCCGCTGGTGGAGTGGTCAAGGGTGCGTGCCACTACTTCAGTCAGACTGGCCACTGGAAAAGGAACTGCCCAAAAATATCTGGAAGATAAAAGGTTTGAAATAGTTATTCCACCACCATCATGTATTTTTGTTATAGATGTCAATCTATTTATCTCTTCATCTTGGGTATTGGATACTGGATATGGATCTCACAATTGCTTAATGTGCAGTATCTAAAGAGAAGTAGACGACTGGATAAAGGGGAGATATACTTACACGTAGGGAATGGAGCAAGAGTTGCTGCATTAGCCATAGGCGTTTATGAGTTATATTTACCTTCATGACTTATTCTAGAATTAGACAATTGTTTTTATGTGCCTGTCATGAGCAGAAACATTATTTCTGTTTCTTGTTTGGACAAGAAAAGTTTTCTATTAAAATAAAGCACAAATATTGCTCCATTTATTTTGATGGTTTGAATTATTGTAATGCTTTATTTTCTAATGGATTATATATCCTTTACCCAGATAATTCCGTCTATAACATAAATACCAAGAGGATTGAAACTAACGATTTAAATCCTACTTATCTATGCATTGTATTTTAGGCCATATAAACGAGAAACGCATTTCTAGACTCCATAAGGATGGTTTCTATACTCGTTTGATTATGAATCATATGAGATATGCGAATCTTGTTTATTAGGAAAAATGACAAAGTCCCCTTTAATGAAGAAAGGTGAGAGGACTAGTGAGTTATTGGCACTCATACATACTAATGTGTATGGACCGTTTCCCACGCCTGCCAGAGGTGGTTATCTTTATTTCATTACATTTACTGATGACTTCAATAGATATGGATTTGTATACCTTATGAAGACCAAATCTGAACCCTTTGAAATTTTACAAGAATTAAGGCTCTACGATCAGATCATGGAGGAGAATACTTAATACAAGAGTTTGAAGACTATCTTAGAGAGTGTGGGATTTTGTCCCAACTGGCTCCATTTGTATCACCACAATGGAATGGCGTGTCCGAGAGGAGGAATCGAACACTGTTGGCATGGTTCGATCTATGATGTGTCAGACTGGTCTTCCAATATCGTTTTGGAACACGCTCTATTAAGTACAACTTTCACCCTTAACCATGTTCCATCCAAATTAGTAATGAAGACTGCAAATGAGATATGGACTTGGAGGCGTCCCACAGTGTCTTTAATGAAGATCTGGGACTGCGATTTCTATATAAAGTGTTTACAAACAGACAAGCTCGAGCCCAAGTTGGATAAGTGTAAGTTTGTGGGATATCCTAAGGAAACGAAATGATACTATTTCTACAATCCAACCGAGAACTTGTTGCTCGGACCAGCATGTTTCTAGAAAGAGAGTTTGTCTCTAAAGAAGCCAGTGGGAGGACTATATAACTTGAAGAAATTCAAGAACCACTGACCCAATAATGGAACATGAACATGAACCACAAGATGTTGTGGAACAACCTGTTCAAGTAACACAAGAACTTCGTAGGTCGAGTAGAGTACGTTAGGAGCCAGAGAGGTATGGACTTCTCGTTACTGAGCCCGGTGACGTACTACTCATGGATGATGAGCCTACTACCTATGGAGAGGCCATGAAAGGGCCATAATCTAAGAAGTGGCTTTGAAGCCATGAGATTCGAAATGGAATCCATGTACACCAACAAAGTATGGAATTTGGTGGAACCATCCAAGGGGCTCGACCCATAAGGTGCAAGTGGGTCTTCAAGAAGAAGACCGACATGGATGGTGTAAGTTCAACTAGTTTCAAAGGCTTGAAACAGCTTGTCTGTTTCAAGGCCTTGAAAGTATTTTCAAAGGTTTGAAACTTACTGAGCAGTATACACCATGAACTTAGGGGGATCTTATCTTTCTAATCTGATTCCCACTTCTCTATGATTGATTATATTCACCTTTATGATGAAAGACAAATCATTTTGTTTCTATAAACTATTATTAATCCATCTGTTTGAACAAGTTTTTGCAGGGAAAATCAATTGCCTATTTTGCAGGGTCACTTGCCTAAACTATGTTCTTGCATAAAATGAAATTGGATTGTTTGATTGATTATGTGCTTATGCAAACATGTATTGACCTTCCTAACATATTCACCTACAAGATCAAGTCAATATCCTTGAAGATATTGAGAAATTAGCCATTGGGAAGAGCTGTTAGGCAAGTCAAAGATTTGCAGTTTAAGAATTTTTATTTTATGAGAATATCTTGAAGATCTGCTATTCAAACAGGCTGCATAAGAGGGAATGAATGAAGATTTAAAAGAGAGAGATGAACACAGAAACTCAGAACACTGATCCATTTTTGTATATCATTGAGATAATACTTGTTACATTTTGTTCCGTGAATTGTTCAACTGAACAATAGAGAATTCTTGTTTAATCACCTAGCTAGAAAAGGTACTAGATAGGTTAGTGAGAACCACAAGCTGTGATAGAGTAAGGGAACTCTCTTTGCTTCAGATATAGGGCTTAGCTTTTGATTAATAGGAATTGAGTTGAAAATCCTGCAGGGATCAAATCCCTGAGGTTGAGACGTAGGTCAAAGTGGACTGAACTCTATAAATATGTTCTATACTTAGCCAAATCAGCTGCACAAAACATGTTTCATTTCAAGAGTTTGAAAGGCATTTCAAGGCCTTGAAAAACTCCCAGCTTTTTATTTGTCATATATTTTCTTTCCAAGGACTTGAAACTCATTTCAAAGTCATTTCAAACTCATTTCAAGTCCTTGAAATACTTACATATTTGCACAAATTTCTTTGAATAAATTTCAAAAGGTTTCCATACTCTATTAAACCCGCCCCCTTTATAGAGTATTGATCCTATTTTAGTACCTACATTACTATCTTTAAATTGGTATCAGAGCTTCTATCACTGCATAGATTTAAATATCTAGTGATTATGAGTACTGTAGGTGATGGTGACTTCTCTCAGGGAAGAGCTGCTAACAGAACTCATTTATTCTGTGGTGACAACTTTGTGCATTTGAAAGCCATGATAAAAATGTTCATCATTGATTAAGATATGGAGTTGTGGACTATCATTCAAAATGGTCCTCATACATTCTACACAGAGAAAGATGGAATTAGAACTCCCAAGACAGAGGATTCACTTTCTGCTTCTGAGTTAGAACAATATTCACAAAATTACAGGGCTATGAATATCTTATATTGTTCTTTGAGTGTAGATGAATTCAACAGGGTTTCAGGCTGCAAGACTGCTAAATAAATATGGGACAAGTTGGTGGTGACCTTTGAAGGAATCAGTCAAGTCAAGCAGACAAAAATCAACATATTTCTTAGACAATATGAACTGTCTAAGATGAATGGAGATGAATCCATAAAGGACATGTTCAAGAGGTTCACTGACATTGTTAACAATCTGGACTCTTTGGAAAAATCATTTTCCAATGAAGAGAAAGTCGGGAAGATCTTGAGAAGTCTTCCCAAATCCAAATGGGAATCAAAGACTACTGCTAATGAAGAAGCTCAAGATCTATCATCACTTCGACTTGATGACTTGCAAGGAAAGCTGCTCACACATGAAATCTACATGAATGAAGTTGATGAAGAACTACTAGAAAATGTCAAGAATCTAGCTCTCAAGGCAAAGGAGACTGTACCATCTCAAATCCTTGAAAATGAAGAAGATGATGATGAAGATTCCCTTGCTCTAATTTCCAAAGCCTTGACCATAACTCTAAAGTTGAAAAATAAATTTGGAAACAAAGACTTTAGCAGGGATAAATTGCTCTGAGTGTGGTGATGGAGGAAGTTGGATTAGAGACTGTCCATATAATAAAAGCAAACAATTTCAGAAGAAAGACAATGACAGGAGAAAAAGGGCTATGATAGTATCTTGGAGGGACTCAGATTCCTCAAGTGATTCAGAATCTGAAGAAGAACAAGCCAACCTCTGCCTTATGGCCAAGCATGATGGAAATTTTGAAAAGAACGTTGAGGTAATGGTGAACTGTTTGATTTCAAAAAAACCATATATCCTCTATGACTACCTTAAAAAAAGATTTTAAATGAAGAGGACTATCTAAAAGAAATCAGGACTTTGAAAGAAAAGGTTCATGAGAAAGCAAAAGAAAACTTGCAACTTGTTTTTCAAAATCAGAATCTAGATTTTTTTCAAAAGAAGTCTGACAGAGATTTCAAGGCCTTGGAAACCAGTTTCAAAGCCTTGAAAACTCAAGTCAAGGAAGTAGTCACTGAGAACTCCATTTTGAGTGACAATATTATTTCTCTAAGACACCAGTTTGATGAATTGGAGGAACAAAGGACTAATCTAGCTGAGAACCTTCAAGAGTCTAAGAAAGTTATTACCAAACTTGTTGGCTCAGAACACAATCTAAACCTGATTCTTGGAGGAAGTTTAAAGTCTGTTAACAAAATTGGTATTGGCTACAATCCAAACTTCCACAGAAAGAACAATACTAGATTTGTGAAGGCTGGAAACAGAAATTCTCCTAAATGCCATTAATGCAACAGAATTGGCCATGTTAAAATGACTCGTCCTTTTAGAAGAAGAGACCATCACGTAATGAGGAACACTTTTCCAGTTCAGCTTAAAGGAAAAGTTAGACAAATTTGGGTTCCTAAAGGGGTTAGACAACCTAACATGGTTGACCGTGAATACGAATCTAAATTCCACACTTGGTCTAACATCTGGGTAAGGCAGTGATTGGTGTTTTCAAGCTCTTACCAAGAGAAAAGAACATAAATGATTTATGGATAGTCGTTTCTCCAGACATATGAGTGGCAAGAGAACTTTATTCTCAGAACTGAAAGAGCAATCTGAAGGAACAATCACACTTGGTGACAAAGGCAAATGCAACATTCTAGGTATTGGTAAAGTTGGCACAGATTCTGAAATCCTAGTTCTGATGTTTATTTAGTTGATGGATTGAAGTTCAACCTGCTTAGTGTATCTCAGTTATGTGACAATGGTAACAAATTTATCTTTGAAAAAGAGAAATGTGTGGTGAAATTGAGAATCTGGAGTTTGCATCCTCACTGCTTCAAGATCAAACAATGTTTATACTTTGCACACTAACAAAGTTGCAGGAGAAAGTATGAAGTGTCTCAAGGCTTTCAAAGAGGATTCAAAGCTTTGGCACATAAAGATTGAACACATTAGCTTGCACACTTTGAACAAGTTAGTTACTAAAGACCTGGTAAGAGGTCTACCCCCTATCAAGTTCAAGGATGAATAAGTATGCAAATCCTGTGGTCAAGGTAAATAGACAAGAAGCTCATTCAAGCCAAAGAACTTTGTAAGTACTACTAGACCCATTGAATTATCGCATATGGATCTCTATGGTCCAATGATAACTCCAACTCCAAAGGATAAGAAGTAAATGTTAGTTATTTTGATGATTTTTCTAGATTTACTTGGGTAATGTTTTGTTAGAGATAAATATGAAGCTCTTTCTGAATTTTCAAAGCTTTGTAAAGAACTTCAAACTTTGAAAAACCTGCCTATTACTTCTATTAGAAGTCATCATGGTAGAGAATTTGATCAACTTGCGTTTCATTTATTTTTTTCTAAGCATGGAATCTCTCACAGCTTCTCTGTTCCTAGAATTCCTCAATAGAATGGTGTTGCTGAAAGAAAGAACATGACTCTTGAAGACATGTCAAGGACAATGCTTCTAGAGAACAAATTGCCAAAATCATTCTGGGCAGAGGCTGTGAACACTGCCAACTATAAGTGCTGATTAGGCCTATCCTGAAGAAGACTCCTTATGAGCTTTTCAAGGGAGAAAGCCAAATATCTCTTTCTTCAGACCTTTGGTTGCACTGGTTATATTCACAATAATGGTAAGGACAATCTTGGTAAGTTTGATGCCAGGAGTGATGAAGGTATTTTTCTTGGTTATTCACTGACTAGCAAAGCTTAAAGAGTTTATAATAAAAGAACCAAGCTTGATGAAGAAAGTATTCATGTTACTTTTGATGAAAGCTATGATGGTTCTTTGAGTGAAAGTTTTGCAGACTTGAATTTAAACAAGCATGAGTCAGAAGATTAAGCAGAGCTTTCAAATGGTTCCAAGGAAAGCTTGCAAGAAAACAAGAAGAATTTTTAAGGCATTGAAAATGAATTTCAAAGACTTGAAAAAGAACATCAAGAGAATGAGAGTGAACATGCCACTACTTCAAGTTCTCAAAGACTTGATAAGATTTATGGAGAACCAGAACCATGGACACCAAGGAAAAGATTCAAATATCTTTCATCTCATCCAGCTGACAACATTATATCTGATCCATCCACAGGTACACAAACAAGATCACAGTTGAAGAACCTGTGTGCTTTCAATGCTTTTGTCTATAGTATGGAGCCTAAGAATGTGAAAGAAGCATTACAAGAAGTATACTGGATCAGTTCAATGCAAAGTGAACTCAATCAATTTGAGAGGAACAAGGTATGGAATCTGGTTCCACCTCCTAAAGATCAGTCAGTCATTGGTACCAGGTGGGTATTAAAAAACAAGTTAGATGAGAATGGTAAGGTAATCATAAACAAAGCAAGACTGGTAGCTCAAAGCTACAACCAGGAAGAAGGTATTGATTGGAGAATTTTTCTCCTGTTTCAAGGTTAGAAGCAATTAGAATGTAACTTGCATTTGCATCTCACAAAAATATGGAACTTTTTCAAATGGATGTGATATGTGCATTTCTAAATGGATATCACAAAGAAGAAGTTTATGTTTCTCAACCCCCTGGTTTTGAAAATGCTGAGTTTCAGATTATATTTACAAACTTGACAAAGTTCTTTATGGTATGAAACAAGCTCCAAGGGCTTAGTATGAAAGCCTGTAAAAGTTTTTACTTGAAAATGATTTCAATAGAGGACTAATAGACAAAACCATTTTCATAAAGACTCATGAGAAAGACATTCTAATAGTTCAATCATATGTTGATGATATTCTATTTGGAGCCACTAATGACTCTCTTTGCAAAGATTTCTCAAGTCTTATGAGCAGGGAGTTCGAAATGAGTTTGACGGGAGAGCTCAACTTCTTTCTTGGACTTCATATACATCAAATGAAGAAAGGAATATTTCTGCATCAGAACAAGTACACCAAGGACTTGTTAAACAAGTACAATATATCTCAGTCCAAGGTAGCAAAAACCCCTATGAGCTCCTCAATGTCTTTAGACAATGATCGAAATGGTAAGAGTGTGAATGTGAAGGAATACAGAGGTATGATTGGATCATTGCTGTATCTTACTGCAAGTAGACTTTATATTATGTTTAGTGTTTGTATGTGTTTCAAGCCGATCCCAGAGAATCACACTTGTTTTTTTTCAAAAGAATATTCAGATATCTCGATGGTACCAAAGACTTAGGGCTTTGGTATCCTAAACAATCTAATCTCTCTTTGTGTGCATATTCAGATGATGAATTTTCAGGCCACAAAGTGGATAGAAAAAGAACATCAGGGTGTTGCCAGTTTCTTGGAACATCACTGATCAGCTGGCAAACAAAGAAACAAAATTTAATATCCCTATCAACTGCAGAAGCTGAGTACATAGCAGCTGGTGCTTAATGCTCACAAGTACTATGTATTTCTCAACAAATGAGAGATCTTGGATTTAACTTCAGAGATATACCTATTAAATGTGACAACACTAGTGCAATATCTATCACAATTCAGCATTCAAGGACCAAACACATAGATGTCAGACATCACTTCATCAGAGATGATGCTAAAAAGGTGATGTTGCTCTTGAATTTGTTTCTACTAACATTCAGTTGGTAGATATCTTCACTAAACTACTGCTAGAGGATAGATTCTCAGCCCTGAGATTAGAACTGGGCATGCTAAATAAAGATGCATTGGTTTAGGGGGAGTATCAGGTAAGATACATGTAAGTATTATGTGCTTTAAAGTTTTGAACTGATTTTCAAAGCCTAGAAAATCTTTTCAAAGCCTTGATTTTATTTGTTTCAGTTGTATAGCTTTCAAGGCCTTGAAATCCTTTCCAAATCCTTGAAAATAAGTCTGTACGCCCTTTAAGTCAATAACTTGGATCTTTCAATATTGGGTTCTATCTCTATAGATATTTGCTCAATATTATTTTTTACCTTTTAAAAAATTATTTCTTTTAAATCAGTATTATATTATTTTCTTTTCCACGTCACACACTCACAAACATTTGAATTTAAATGATTCTCCACAATCTTAAAAGATTTGGAAATATTTATGTTTCCTTTTCAAACTCAAACTATTCAATACTTATCTCCTCTCTTCCCTCTCTCTCTTTCATGTATCAATCCGGCCTCTCTCTTCTAAACTCCAAAACCATAATTAGCACCATAATAACGTCTAATAGAATCAAGATGGCTCGAGGATCAAATAAAGTTACTAAAAAAAATAAGAATACGTTCAAACACTCAGTGATGATTCAAGTTATAGAACCCCAGGTGCATAAAGGGCTCCTTCTCCTCCAAAGAAGAAGACTAAGAAGGATCAGACTCCTACTTCTAGCAAGAAGAAGAAGACTGATAAGTCTGCTCCAAAAAAGCAACACGAGGAACATATTGCTAGTCCTAAGATGGTGAAGAAGAAGAAGAAGCCTACAAAAGAAGACAAAGGAAAAGGGAAAGCCATTGAGGAAGGACCAGACAAAGGCATTGTAAAAGAACTGCAGATCTATTTAGAGAAGCAACAGTCCCCCGGTAAGAAATCTGTGTTGGAATAGGTGCCCTAGAGGCAATATATATTTAGTATGAACAATGTTTGGCTAGAACATTAATTTATTATTTATTGTGAGATTTAATATAACAGAGTCCTTAGATACAATTATTTATATTAAATATCCCTAGTCCATTATATTGATTAACGTGACGATCAACTATAGACTAGTATGTGTGTAGATTGATATGGGGATATATGGTCTAAAACATGGGTATGCATTAGGAGTAATGTCATACTGGATTGACCCACGACGATAAGGATACATTAGATTATGTCAAAGTCACAATCGCTTCTCGTAGTGATAATGGTATTGTAATCCTTAGACTTGAAGTCACTAGATATTCTAGTTGTGAAATATCGTGCTTTGATATTATCAAACGTTGCGCCTTAACCGGGTAACTAATTGGGCATGATAGGAAGCAAGCTTAGAGATCGTAGTCATGTAGAAATGATTTGTCCCTCCCACATAATGGGAGTAAATATCCATGGGCCACTCGAGGGATGGTTCTTATAGAATGTCTGGCCAAACTCGGAAAAATCAATATGGAGATATTGATGTTATCTGCTCGCATTAGCATATTCCTTGGATCGAGAAACTATGTATTGGATATACGAGTGTGACTATTATGTCTCGTGTCCAATCCGGATATGGAGACAAAGGGATAACACAATACATGAACATTGGGCATAAGGTTTGTCGGATCACTGACTTATTTTCATCAGTTGGGTGGCATGGATGTGTTGCTAGACACCGCTCCATGTTAGTAAATAGTTACTACCAACTAAGTAGAAACCTATGGGGTCACACACCGGATGGATTGAATTGGATATGGGTATTAATTAGTTGGACTAATTAATAAAAGGATTATAACGCAACCACAAGCAAACTTAGTAGGATTAATTTGCAAGTGGACTAATCCATGTAAGGACATGATTAGTATTGGGGCTTTTATGTAGTTAACAAAGTGTTATTAGCTTGTTATTTCTCAAGACAAGTCATTATTGAGAGAAAATAACAAGCAAGAGAGAGAAGAAACAATAGAGGCCGAAGCCCCTATTGCCGCCCCTCACCCGTCGTCCACCAAAGGAGGACTGCCCCTCCATTTGCCTCGTTTTGCGTGATCCGTTCCTCCTTCTTCCGTTGCTCTCACTACAAGGTGGGAAGGAATCCAATCAAGAATCCAAGATGTGGATACTCGTAGAGACGAAGACACTATTCTTAGTGTGATCTACCAAACTAAGGTACACATTTTTTTATGCCTTTATCATGTTATGATAGCTTGCCTGTGATCCTTGGAGGGATTTGAGCAGGATTAATTTTGTTATTCCGCCGTGTAACCTGCATCAAAACCCTACTGTGGTATCAGAGCCACATGTCGTAGCGCATAGCATGATCATATGTGTTACAGTTTTTCAGTTTATACACCGTATTGTTAATATTACGCGAAAACTGAAATTAATTGGCATATTAGATGCAAACTGAATCGGTGAGTTTGATCACATAGGATGTGAATAATTTTGGATCTAGTAATTAGGGTTTGGGCACAAGCTTGGAAAAGGGGTTTTTCAAACTTGGAATCAACTAAGCTTGGGAAAGAAGGCAAGGAATTGTTTTGGAAACAGTACCATAAGGAAGTTCGACCCGTAAGGGACCGCCCCCCTTGCCTTGCCACCCAAGCTAGGGCACAACCAAGGGGTTGGGCCGGCCTAGCGTGCAGACTAGACGCGTGTGGGGCTTGGCCGACCGTCCCAAGGCCTTGCCTTGGTCCTTGGATTGTTCGGCCATGGTGGATGGTGGAATCCTTGGACTATTTTGACCCTAGTTGCCTAATTTCAAACTAAAATTGAACAAGTGCATTAAAATTGGTTTTAACTCTATTATGTGCTTTGTTTCATGGTGGATGGATATGGCCTAGGTTGTGGATGTTACTATTTGTGGTTTGGTTTATGGCCTGCGAGTTGATTAAATTAATGTAATAGTTAGTTAATTTTACGGCCTTCGAGCTGATCATCTTCTCAACATGTGAGGTTTTATATATTAATTTATTCTAGATGTTAGGCTAGAACTAGAATATTTAGATGATAGCCACGAGCATGGAGAAGAAGACCGGCAGACCAAGAAGCCACAAAGACGATGAGGACTCCCATCCTAGGCGCGCGACTACGGTGGAGCACATGGAGACGAGCTTGTCACTTTAGGGCATATATATATATATATTATCATTGGCTTGGTAATATCTTATTCTAGGGACCATATCCATGCCACATTAATTTTTCTTTTGTGAATGTTTATTATTCACGTCTTGATATTTATTTTTGTGTGTATGGATGATACAAGCAAAAAGTTAACAAGATAATAATAAACAAGTTTGATCTTTTATTGTGGATTGCCCAATCCAAATTAGTAAATCATGTTGATGAGATCAACCAAACAATTAGATAATGACTATTAAATCCCTCAATGGAAATATTGCGTTTTGCCTTCTCTTGCCTAAACACCCTTCTTGATCAAGGTCCATTAAATTAGGGCTTACCAAAGCAAGGCATTTTAAGTCACCTTAGTATGTTGCGGCGACACAAGCAAGTACTGTGTGATTGTTGAAGCAATTGGAACTGGGAAAAGTATTGGATTGATGAGCCTAGAGGCATGGCAATAAGGTGTTATCTAAAGGACAAGAAATTAGGGATTATTCGCCTAATTGGACCAAGACTTGCATGGGATGCAATTGGAAGAGTTCCTACCTAAATAAAAAATTCTTGGGTGACTTGCCAAAGAAAGATTAAGAAGAAGTGAAATATGGATCTTGGACTCACTAGAAAATATATATGATATTTTCCGCATTAATGGTGAGGGCTATTAATCCGACAAAAATAGCGGGAGCTATATTTAATGATCTAGCCATTGTTTAATATAGTTAAACTGTTCAAAATACTAAAATTGCATATTTCTCGTTTTGTAGGATTCCAATGGCAAACATTCATGCATCGACTTCATCCATGCGATCAGTCCTTGAGAAGGACAAGTTGTCAGGAACAAATTTGCTTGACTGGTACAGAAACTTAAGGATCGTCCTTAAGCAAGAAAAGAAACTGTACGTTTTAGACAATCCTATACCAGAACCACCCCATGATGAGTCCGTTCCAGCTACCGTAAGAGCACATCGAAAACATGTGGATGATTCTAATGATGTGACTTGTCTCATGCTTTGCACCATGACCTATGAGATTCAGAAGAAACACGAGAACATGGAAGCCTACAATATGATCGAACACTTGAAACAGTTGTTTCAAGAACAGGCAAGGCATGTGTCCGAGGCACTGTTCAAGAGAAATCTCGCAAAAGGGAACCCAGTCGGGCCCCACGTGCTCCGTATGATCGGATACATTGAGGCCCTGTTTGGCTAGCGGATAAGAAAGGAGGATATGATATTTTATCCTCTCCATATCATATCATGTGTTTCGGGAACCGGATATGGGGAAGCATATCATATCCCCCCTTAGCCTTTCCTTCATTTTTTGCCTTCAAAACACCAAGACCTTATACCACCTCCCCCATGGTATACACCGGATAAGATAAGAGCATAATATTTTTGACCAATTTGTCCTCATCAAATAGATAAAATGACACACTATTAATACATGATCTGCTGGGTGGCTAATAATTTGACTTATATTATTTTTTATAAAATTAATTGGAAGTTCGAAACAACTTAACTTTGTACAAGAAGAAGGGCCAATTCACCTTTTTTAAGAACTAGTTAGAGTCACGTGCATTGCACGTGAGTATACAACAAATTTCTATTTCAATAACGATGAAAAGAATTGTGGCAAGACAAAATAAAATTCATGTGGAGTGGATGTTGTTGTTTATTGCTGCGCCACTTACATTAAGTTTCTACTATAACTTTGATTTGGACGCTTAGAACATTAAGCATTTCTCCATTTTTTTTTTAATTTTTTTACCATTAAGCATTTCTCCATGTTCGATAAGCTCCATGTTTTGTTAATAGGTCACCTTTACTGAACATAGGAAAATCACACCGGCAACTAGTTGTGGACTATACATGAACTTGAATCAGAATCTAGCAATATTGTGCGAGAATTACAAACTATGACAAGATATCATTGGAAAATGGTTATATATAAAATAATGAAATAGAATTTTACATGCAATTTCAATTGGAAAATTTGGAGCTAAACTCTTTGAACTATTTAGCTTTTTATAGTAGTAGAGATGAAATATGTTTATAATTGATTAACTACTTCCCTTTTTTAAGTACGAATTTTTTTTTTTATTAAATATCTATGAAAGCTCAGGTTGTTCATGACTTGAAATAGCTTGGCTATTTAAAGGCCTTGAAACAGCTTTCAAAGCCTTGAATCAGCTTCAGAGGCTTGAAAATAGTTTTAGCTATTTTCAAGGCCTTGAAACTAGATTCAAAGCCTTGAAACTGTTTAATCTGAATGCATGTTCTCAGGGGGAGTTTTTCTGCTAACTTTCTGATCTAATTTATTATCTCTCTTGCATATGTTTGATTACCTGTTGTTATATGATGAAAGACAAATTGTTAAAAATGTTTAGAATCATATTATATCATCTGTTTGACCATGATAATGCAGGAAATATTGTTTCTAAGTTTTGCAGAATTGTTTCCTAAACTGGATTGCTGTAGATTTGGAAACACTTGAATACTTTGATCCTGTGATCAATCAGACGTGTTTGAAAGCTTCTCATGATGGTTAAATGAAGGATTAAAACAATATCTCTGAAGATTATGATCATTCAACCGTTGGAGAAGATCTCAAAGGATTCAAACTCTGTTGCCTACAAAATAGGAAGGTTGTTGCTGAAAATCAGGAGAGATTTGCAGAGCTGTTTGAAGTATTTAAAGAGCTCAAATTCGAAGCAACAACAACACAATTCTCAACGGGAAAATACAAAGAAAGAATTCTGGATTGACAAGCATCAAAGAAGTTCTTCATCTCTTCCAATCCATACACATAAGTTCATTGTATTTCACTGCAGTTTTCTACTCTTAAGTGATCTTCTGTATAGAGCTATATTGGTAGATCATTTCTGTATTATTTGTACATTCATTCTCAAGGATTGTTCAAGGTGAACAATAGAGAATTCTTAGTTAATCAGTTAGCTAGAGCAGGTACTAGACAGGTTAGGGAAAACCACAAGCTGTAACAGAGTAAGGGAACTCTCTGTGCTTGAGTTCTAGGGCTTAGATTTTGATTAATAAGAATTGAGTTGAAAATCCTGCAGGGATCTAATCCCTGAGGTAGAGACGTAGGTCCAAGTTGAATGAAATCTATAAATCACTTGTCTTGTGCACTTTCAGTTCATTTACTATCAAAGCTTTTGCAGCATACAAAATCTGTTTATTTTCAAGGGTTTGAACATGTTTTCAAGGCCTTGAAAAAGGCATACTTGTTCTAAACTCTCTTCATCTTTTCAAAGTCTTGAAACTGTGTTCAAGGCCTTGAAAATTCATTGTCTGCACAAGTTCTTCTACTTGTTAGCAAGTTTTGCAAAAAGTTGGCATACTCTATTCAACCCCCTTCTAGAGTATATTAGTTGCTTACACATCTGCATACTCACACTTTCAATTGATATCAGAGCTTGTATCACTGTATAAGATTTAACCATCTGGTGATCATGAGTATTGCAGGTGATGGTGGTTTCTCACAGGGAATAGCTGCTAACAGACCTCCTCTATTCTGTGGAGAAAATTTTGCTCACTGGAAAGCTCTCATGAAAATGTTTATCATTGATCAAGATCTAGAGCTTTGGACCATCATTCAAAATGGACCTCATACTTTCTATACAGAGAAAGATGGGATCAGAACTCCCAAAACAGAAGACTCACTCTCATCTTCTGAATTAGAGCAATTTTCTAAGAACTACGAAGCTATTAACATTTTGTATTGTGCTTTGATTACAGATGAATTCAACAGGATCTCTGGATGCACAACTGCTAAAGAAATATGGGATAAACTTGTGGTTAATTTTGAAGGAACCATCCAAGTCAAGCAGACCAAGATCAACATTTATCTCAGACAATATGAGCTGTTCAGGATGAATGCAAATGAGTCCATCAGAGATATGTTCAAAAGATTCACTGATATTGTCAACAACCTTGACTCACTGGGAAAACACTTTTCCAATGAAGAAAAGGTGAGGAAGATTCTCAGAAGTCTTCCAAAGGCAAAATGGTAACCAAAAACCACAGCTATTGAAGAAGCTCAGAATCTCTCAACTTTACAACTTGATGACCTACAAGGGAAGATCTTGACACATGAGATATCTATGAATGAAGTTGATGGAGAACTCACAGAAGGTGTCAAAAATCTAGCCCTCAAAGCCAAAGAGAATGAGAGAATTCAAAGCCTTGAAACTGAGGATGGTGATGGTGAAGATCCAATTTCCTTGATATCCAAAGCCTTGACAAGGATTCTCAAAATGAAGAGAAACACTGAAAAACAAAGAATTCAACAGAGAAAGGCATAGACCATCCAGCAGCAAGGATTACAAAGGTAAGTCCTCTTCACAGAACAAGTCTAAAGTTATGAACTGCTTTGAGTGTGGTGATGCAGGACACTTGATAAGAGATTGTCCACACAAAAAGAGCAAGAACTTTCAGAAGAAAGATCATGACATAAGAAAGAAAGTCATGATAGCTTCATGGTGATTTAGATAGCTCGAATGAATCTGAATCTGAAGAAGAGCATGCCAATCTATGCTTCATGGCCAAGCATGATGATAGTTCTGAAAAGAACATTGAGGTAATGGTTAACTGTTTAATTTCAAAGACAAAAGAAGCTCTTTCATAATATCCCTGAACAATGCTTTTAAATGAGGAAGATTATCTGAAAGAGATCAGGCTTTTGAAAGAGAAAGTTCATGAGCAAGCAAAAGAAAATCTACAACTTGTTTGCCTGAATTAGAATCTTGAAATCTCTCAGAAGAAAACTGACAGTGATTTCAAGGCCTTGAAAACCAGTTTCAAAGCCTTGAAAACACAAGTCAAGGAAGTAGTCACTGAAAACTCCTCTGTAAATGACAGGCTTGTTAATCTAAGACATCATGTTGATGATTTAGAAAAAAAAAAGACTACTCTTACTGAGAAACTTCAAGAATCTGAATTATTCAAAATCAAGCTTGCTGGATCAGAACAGAAGTTGAACTTGATTCTTGGAGGAAGCTCACAGTCTGTTCACAAAGCTGGTATTGGATTCAATCCAAACTTTCCCAGAAGAAACAATACCAGATTTGTAAAAGATGGAAACAAAACCTCTCCTACTTGTCATTACTGCCGTAAAACTGGTAATGTTAAAATAACTTGTCCTTTAAGAAGAAGAGACCCTCACATAATGAGGAACACTTTTCCTTTTCAACTTAAAGGACAAAAGTTGGTCTAACAGCTGGGTAAGGCAATGATTGGTGCTTGCAGGTTGTCACCAAGGAACAAAAGTGGTTCATGGACAGTGGTTGCTCAAGACACATGAGTGGAAAGAGATCTCTATTCTCAGAATTAAAGGAGCAATCAGAAGGTTCACTAACACTTGGTGACAAAGGAAAATGCAATATTCTTGGTATTGGAAAAGTTGGTACAAATTCTGAATACTCTATTTCTGATGTATATCTGGTTGAAGGTTTGAAGTTTAATTTACTTAGTGTATCTCAGCTTTGTGATACTGGTAACAAAGTTATCTTTGATAAAGAGAAGTGTGTGGTGCAAAATGAGAAATCAGGAGATTGCATTCTCACAGCCTCTAGATCAAACAATGTTTACACTTTTCAGACTAACAAAGTTGCAGGTGAAAGTTTGAAGTGTCTCAAGGCCTTGAAAGAAGATTCAAAGCTTTGGCATAGGAAACTTGGTCATATCAGTTTGCATACTCTGAACAAATTGATTTCCAAAGACTTGGTAAGAGGATTGCCATCCACCAAGTTCAAATAAGATGAGTTATGCAAAGCCTGTGCACAAGGAAAGCAGACCAGAAGCTCTTTCAAGCCAAAGAAGTTTGTTAGTACAACTTGACCTATTGAATTACTTCATATGGATCTCTGTGGTACTATGAGGACTCCTACTCCAAAAGGTAAAAGGTATATGCTAGTTGTGGTAGATGATTTTTCTAGATACACTTGGGTTATGTTTCTCAAAGGAAAATCTGAACCTCTCTCTGAATTTTCAAAGCTTTGAAGAGAAATTCAAAACTTGAAAACCTACCTATAGCTTCAATCAGAAGTGATCATGGTAGAGAATTTGATTAGTTAGAGTTTGATTTATTCTGTGATAAGCATGGTATTTCTCAAAACTTTTCTGCTCCAAGAAGTCCTCAACAAAATAGTGTTGTTGAAAGAAAGAACAAGACTCTTGAAGATATGTCAAGGACAATGCTTCTTGAGAACAAGTTGCCAAAACACTACTGGGCAGAAGCTGTGAATACAACATACTATATTTTGAACAGGTGCTTGATCAGACCTGTTCTAAAGAAGACTCCCTATAAACTATTCAAAGGGAAGAAGCCAAACATTTCTTACTTCATACCCTTTGGATGTACCTGTTTTATCCATAACAATGGAAAAGACAATCTTGGTAAGTTTGATGCAAGAAGTGATGAAGGTATATTTCTTGGTTACTCTCTGAATAGAAAAGCTTATAGAGTTTACAATAAAAGAACCAAACTGGTTGAAGAGAGCATTCGTGTTATTTTTTATGAAAGCTATGATGGTTCTTTGAGTGAAAGTTTTGCATATTTGAATTTGAACAAGCATGAATCAGAGGAAGAGACTGAGAATCCACTTGGATTCAAGAAAGGCTCATAAGAAAATAGAAGACATTTTCAATACCTTGAAAATAGTTCTCAAGGCCTCGAAAATACAGCTCAAAGCCTTGAAAAAGATGATCAGAAGGATTCAAGTGACAAAGCCACTACTTCAAGACGTGAGAAGATCTATGGTGAACCTGAACCATGGTATCCAAGAAAGAGATTCAAATATCTCTCATCCCATCCAGCTGATAATATCATATTAGATCCAACCACTGGTACACAAACTAGATCACAGTTGAAGAACTTATGTGCTTTTAATGCTTTTATTTCTCTTGTAGAACCAAAAACTGTGAAGGAAGCTTTACAAGAAGCAGACTGGAGCATTACTATGCAAAGTGAACTCAATGAGTTTGAGAGGAATAAGGTTTGGAACCTGGTTCCTGCACCAACAAACCAGTCTTTCATTGGTACCATATGGGTATTCAGAAACAAGTTGGATGAAAGTGGCAATGTAATCAGAAACAAAACAAGGCTAGTTGCTCAAGGTTACAATCAAGAAGAAGGTATAGTTATTTAATTTAGCGTACGGTGCAGGAGGAAAGATTTGATTGATTTTAGAAATTGAAATAAAAACTAATCTAATATTTTTGTATTTTTTTATATTTAAGATATAAGTTTGGAGAAACTAGGCAATCTCTAGATCACCTAGGGTTGTAGACGATTTCCGGATTATCTGAGCAACACGTTAACTATATTCTAACTAAGCCAGGTAACAACACTGACTATCTCCTATCGGTCTCAAGTCATTCTACTTCACGGTAAACTACAATCTCCTATCGGTCTCTTGTGTACACCGGTCCGTTCTAGTAGGCTAACAACATGCACGAAAACGGGTCCTGTCGGTCCACCGTAGCACGAAACAGTCGAATCTCACCTACCGAATCTACCCACACTAGCCAATCCTAACACGTCTCTTCTCAGTCTCAGTGATACGGGATTGATGCTCATATCTCATCCTAGCTATTTAAAGTCACTGTCGTGCGCTTCACTAGCAACCTAATGGTTCCGGTTAATTACTCCATCCCCATTAAGAATTAAGCATAGATTATGAACAATTGAATTAAAATATTGCTAACTTTAAGCATGAATCAACTATTGCACAAACCCTAGTTCTTGAACCCTAGTTTATCTCCCAATCGTGTCACTCAATTAGGATTACTAACATAAACAAGAAACTAGAATTGATTCAAAAGAAGAAATCAAGAAATCATGAAGCAACGATTAAATCCGGAAAAAATATCATCGTTTACATAAACCCTAGGCTCTCAAAGAGATGCCTAGCAAAACGTCTAGCTAATACTAATAAACCAAACAAGACTTACTAGTTTCTCCATAGAAAGATTGAGAGAGAAGAAGAAGAAATCAACTTAGAGCTTCAATGGAGGAGGAGTCCTCCTTCTCTTCTCCTTGCGTCCGTCTCTTCTTTACGTTGCTCCTCTCTCACGTGTCTCTTCTTTTAATATTAGGGTCTATTTTTATCTTCACTTAGGGTGTATTAATTAATAATCAAAAACATATTAATTAATAACCCTAAATCTTGGCTTTTCCCGTGCGTTGCTGGTAGTGCTAGCAGATCGTACGATCTGCTTTTGCTGATCGTGCGATCTGCTACTTGGTCGTACGATCTGCTACTTGATCCTATAAGTCAGTGAGTTCTCCCCTAGCAGATCGTACGATCACTAAAGTTGATCTGCGATCTGCTTTGATCCTAGAATCAACTTTTGATCCTACACTTCAAACTTTCTAAAATGACACTTTGACCCCCTTTTTCCATCTTTGTCCTCTTTTCTTCCAATTCTTTCTCTCCCAAGCTTCCGCATATGTTCCGAAGTTCGTTTTCCTCCTCCTCTTGATCCATGAGCTCCGTTTCCTGTCCAACACAACACGAAAACACCCCGTGCGATCAAAAGTGATAAAATAAATGTAAATAATGTGAAAAACGCCCGGATTAATAATTTATCACTCAAAGCTAAACTTATCCAATTTCCTCAAGTTCATAGTGTATTTCTAATATATTGAACCCGGAAACTACACAAAACGGTACACAAACGTAGAAGAAATATAACTCTAATATAGAGTTATCAAATCCCCCCACACTACCTTTTTGCGCGTCCCGAGCAAAATCAAAAACACTTCTCACACTATGATTTTCAATCCACCGAATTGCATTTAACTTCACTAGCCATGTGACACAAACAACACACACACCCATGCAATCTACATGACTATACAATGCAACTCGATTATTTCACAATGAAAAAATTGAAACAACACCAATTTTTTTCTTTTTAGTTAGAGATTGGGCAATCTCAAAAAGTAAACCGGCACGTCATAAGGCTCTCATATTCCCTCGGAAGTTCTATAACTTTGGTGATCGGTAGAACTTGCGGCTAGTTTCGTTAGACAGAACGGGCACGAACACAAAATATGTTGCTTCCGCACACTCATCAAACGTATCTTTAGCACTTACCTTCCGAGCTATTTATCCACAGGTTAAATTGCTGACGGTTTAGGACGGGTAGGATAGGATATTTAGAAGCGTATTCCTAGACGTCATGATCTAACTCACAAAACCCGATTCTCACACTCCCTCACCAAAATCCAAGGAACCACACCGAATCTCACTACTCCGGCCCTCATTCCCTCAATCTTGGTGCAACGCCGTTCTCGCGGCCACAAATGTGAAGAAGTGATCTCGAACAATAGCTAATCTCCCCGGTCTTCAATTTCAAGCTTGCTCCTTTATCCCCTTTCAATTTCACTTTCTATTTCTATTTTACTCTTTTTTTTTTCACTTCCACACAATAACATTAAGCACATGGAGCCGACAATACGATAATAATATCCGAGGAGATCAAATGTCAAAATTAGATAACATGGGGGTGAAATGTGTCAAATTAGTGATATAATAACATAAATGTCGACACCCCCACACTTGATGCAAAGCAAATCACGAACCCAGTAGTCAATGTGTACACGTGCTTTTCCAACCGATCCTCCTCATCACCTAAGATATAGAGAATATAAATAAAGCATAAGCACGACCTCCTATAAGAACAACCAACCCCCACCCCATGACGTGCGGAAGAAATATCACGCACTACGGTACTCCACCTGTGATCGTGGTGTAAGGACACGACTCACCGCCACACCGAAGTGTGCTACCGTCTCTAACTCACCCTCACATCCCCTCAAAAGACGACATGTAAGAGAATCCACGTAAGATGTATCAAATCAGCTCACCCTCATCAAACCTCCCTAACTCAACTCCCTCTATCATGACGCATAGGAAAGGACCATTCTAACAAGTGATGACAGTCACAATGAAAGGCTTCCTAGGCTAGAGGTTGTGAATAAAAGGGGTAAACGGATCAATAGGGGTAACTAGTGGACCTAGGAGATGGAGACGGGACGTGAGGCCCCCATAAACATCACTCGCACAGCTGTTCCGTTGCCACTACGAGGAGGGTTGACGACTACCTAAGTGACGGTGGTGTAGCGCTAGTAGGATAATTAGTCTGAGAGGCAGCTACTCGCATTTCTAATGTGCATTAGCCCTATAAGTCTTCCTACTCCAGATTCTCGCGTCTACCTCACCTCAGATTTTCATATTCCTAAGGAATTCTATCATTAAGCCCTCTCCACATTCACTCTCTTCGATTGCCCTTTCTCAAAAGTTTAAAATTTTATGATTGTTTTTTTTTCTAACTCTATATGCTTTTGGCCAACTCGACTAATCACACGATTTGGTAGGGGACTCAATAAAGTAAAAGTGCTAAAAAAAATGCATGCTAACAATCCTAACACAATACGACACTATATCAAACACTCTACACTAACCACATGTACTCCACAATACGACACAACTGCATGTAACTGGCGATGCATAACTGACATGGCTAGCAAAATATACACAACCCCCTCCCCCCCCCCACACTTAAGCGTTTCGTTGTCCTCAACGAATTTAGAGATATAATAAGAGGACTCATCGCTTAAATGTGTAGGCGGTGGATCTACACTATTATGGCTCAAAACTTAGAAAAAAGAGAGAGTTAAAGGTACCTGGGGTGCCCGGACCTACATGGGCACCGTTGCCGCGAAATTGCAACAAGAAGGGGTCTTGTGGACCGTTGACAATTTCCGGAAAAGTCTCACCTCGCGTCCGGATTCCGATGCGCCTACTCAACATTCTCTATCAAACGCATCAAGAAGGGGAACCCGGAGCGTCTTTTGTACCTGTGTCCCTGCACACTGATTGAAAGTATTAAAGCAACTCTCTCTCACCCCTCAAAATCAAATATGGAGAACTAAAAGCAAAAACAGAAACAAATTGCATCCTACTCTACATTGGGTTGCCTCCCAAGCAGCGCTTTGTTATTTAAGGTCGACGGCCCGACCATGTTACCTCAACCTTCTAGGATAGTGGAGACTGTTTTATCCCTCCACTTCTTCTTCTTCCACCATCTCTTCTCGATAACTTCACGTGCACCCCTGTGCTGTGCAGATGGTGGAGAGTTGTAGAAGCTGATTTTTTTCATTTTGCAATTTATCTTCTTTATCAGCTTCCACCAAGTACCACTGGGCTCATATGCATCGTTCTCCATAAAGTCATCCCAGTAATACGTTTTTGGTGCTAGATGATCTTCAAATGACCCATGCAATTCATCCACACCCCCACACTTGCTGACTTCCAACTCCTTGACTATGGCATATGGATGATCAATAGAATCGCCCGTAGAACAAGAGATTGGGAGTTGCTCATCAAATTCTTCCCCATACGAATCCCCATACAGTAATTGTTCCAGCTCATCGCAGACTTGCGTGACATAAGATATGGAGAATTCATCATTAATCGGAGTTGGGGCTTTTACCTCACTATCACTGAGCACAAGTGTGTCACCAGCTTCATCGTCGACACACCACAGGCTTCCAATTTCGGTGTCTTCCCATTCATACCAAGGATGTGAGGGAACCTGCGGTCTTGGCTCGCAATACGACATATCTTCCCATCTTCGGCACACAGGTCCACCCCAGTCTGAATCAGAGTCTGAGTCCTCATATATGGCAGAGTCCACCAATCGTTCCTGGACACTGCAGTCTTCGTTTAGCTCAGGTATCTCTTCTTCCACTTGTGGTGGGGATGATGAAGGCTCAATTTTTAGCTCACTGTCATATGGCACGGTTTCTTCTTGTGGCTCTTGAATGCTTGATTCCCCTGCTGTTGACAGTTTTTCTATTCGCTTCTTTATCCTCTCCAACATCTCCCTCACGTATTCCCTACCTGTGGCTGAATCCTCTTTTGGTAATTGAGCATCTATGGACAAAAATTTTGCGCAAACTTCCATGTCATTCATAATACTACGCCGTTCTGCCATATCCGCTGATGAGTCTTCCTGGTGCTGATGAAGCTGGGGGGCATGTACTCGACATGAGTCTCTACGGTCGTGCCGAATTCCGCATACGTAGCACCAAGTTATGCATGCGTCCTCGTCTTCGTGGTAACCCCTGCAGTGGAAACAGTAGGGGGGACCCGAATAACAGTCTTCGCTCCACATGCTTAAAATGTCTCTTGCTTCCTGCGTTCCTGAGAAACAAACTCACAAGACACCCGTGAAGCCCAGAGATATAGAATAAGAAAAAAAAATTAAAACTAAAAGAAAGTACTCTAAACTAACTCCTAACTAAATAATCTACCGCTGTCCCCGGCAACGGCGCCAAAAACTTGACGCCGATTTCTTACGTGTATGCGCAAGTGCACGGTCAAGTAATATAGGGGTGATATTTCAACCCCGAGTTATCGATACCACGAGGACAGGCTTGAGATTATTTAATTAGTTATTTAATTTAGCGTACGGTGCAGGAGGAAAGATTTGATTGATTTTAGAAATTGAAATAAAAACTAATCTAATAATTTTGTATTTTTTTATATTTAAGATATAAGTTTGGAGAAACTAGGCAATCTCTAGATCACCTAGGGTTGTAGACGATTTCCGGATTATCTGAGCAACACGTTAACTATATTCTAACTAAGCCAGGTAACAGCACAGACTATCTCCTATCGGTCTCAAGTCATTCTACTTCACGGTAAACTACAATCTCCTATCGGTCTCTTGTGTACACCGGTCCGTTCTAGTAGGCTAACAACATTCACGAAAACGGGTCCTGTCGGTCCACCGTAGCACGAAACAGTCGAATCTCACCTACCAAATCTACCCACACTAGCCAATCCTAACACGTCTCTTCTCAGTCTCAGTGATACGGGATTGATGCTCATATCTCATCCTAGCTATTTAAAGTCACTGTCGTGCACTTCACTAGCCAACTAATGGTTCCGGTTAATTACTCCATCCCCATTAAGAATTAAGCATAGATTATGAACAATTGAATTAAAATATTGCTAACTTTAAGCATGAATCAACTATTGCACAAACCCTAGTTCTTGAACCCTAGTTTATCTCCCAATCGTGTCACTCAATTAGGATTACTAACATAAACAAGAAGCTAGAATTGATTCAAAAGAAGAAATCAAGAAATCATGAAGCAACGATTAAATCCGGAAAAAATATCATCGTTTACATAAACCCTAGGCTCTCAAAGAGATGCCTAGCAAAACGTCTAGCTAATACTAATAAACCAAACAAGACTTACTAGTTTCTCCATAGAAAGATTGAGAGAGAAGAAGAAGAAATCAACTTAGAGCTTCAATGGAGGAGGAGTCCTCCTTCTCTTCTCCTTGCGTCCGTCTCTTCTTTACGTTGCTCCTCTCTCACGTGTCTCTTCTTTTAATATTAGGGTCTATTTTTATCTTCACTTAGGGTGTATTAATTAATAATCAAAAACATATTAATTAATAACCCTAAATCTTGGCTTTTCCCGTGCGTTGCTGGTAGTGCTAGCAGATCGTACGATCTGCTTTTGCTGATCGTGCGATCTGCTACTTGGTCGTACGATCTGCTACTTGATCCTATAAGTCAGTGAGTTCTCCCCTAGCAGATCGTACGATCACTAAAGTTGATCGTGCGATCTGCTTTGATCCTAGGATCAACTTTTGATCCTACACTTCAAACTTTCTAAAATGACACTTTGACCCCCTTTTTCCATCTTTGTCCTCTTTTCTTCCAATTTCTTTCTCTACCAAGCTTCCGCATATGTTCCGAAGTTCGTTTTCCTCCTCCTCTTGATCCATGAGCTCCGTTTCCTGTCCAACACAACACGAAAACACCCCGTGCGATCAAAAGTGACAAAATAAATGTAGATAATGTGAAAAACGCCTGGATTAATAATTTATCACTTAAAGCTAAACTTATCCAATTTCCTCAAGTTCATAGTGTATTTCTAATATATTGAACCCGAAAACTACACAAAACGGTACACAAACGTAGAAGAAATATAACTCTAATATAGAGTTATCAAAAATGACAATTTTCCAAACCATGTTTACAAACTTGACAAAGATCTTTATGGTTTGAAACAAGCTCCAAGGGCTTGGTATGAAAGACTGTCAAAGTTTTTACTTGAAAATGATTTCAAGTGAGGTTCAGTAGACAAGACTCTTTTAATTAAGACTCATGAGAAAGATTTACTTGTAGTCCATATATATGTTGATGATATACTATTTGGAGCTACTAATGATCGATTATGCAGAGAATTCTCAAGTCTTATGAGCAGGGAATTTGAGATGAGCATGATGGGAGAATTAAACTTTTTCCTAGGACTTCAAATACATCAATTGAAGAAGGGTATCTTTCTGAATCAAAGCAAGTACACAAAGAGACTTTCTAAATAAATACAGCATGGCTCAATGCAAGAAAGCCAAGAACCCAATGAGCTCTACATTATCTTAGACAAGGATGAATCTGGTAAGAGTGTCAATGTAAAATAGTATAGAGGCATGATTGGATCATTACTCTATCTGACAGCAAGCAGACTATATATTATGTTCAGTGTATGCATGTGTGCTAGATTTCAAGCTGATCCAAAAGAATCACACTTAACTGCTGTGAAGAGAATATTCATATATCTCAATGGTACCAAAGACTTAGGGCTTTGGTATCCAAGACATTCTAACTTCTCTTTAAGTGGTTTTTCAGATGCTGACTTTGCAGGGTACAAAGTTGATAGAAAAAGCACTTCTGGAACCTGTCAATTCATTGGATCATCCTTGATTAGCTGGCATTCCAAGAAACAGAATTTAGTTGCTCTATCAACAGCTGAAGCTGAATATATAGCTGCAGGAGCATGTTTCTCACAAGTACTATGGATTGCTCAACAGCTAAGAGACCTCGGATTTGAATTCAAAGGCATACCTATTAAGTGTGACAACACTAGTGCAATTTCAATTACAAAGAATCCAGTACAACATTCAAGAACCAAACACATTGATGTCATAAACCACTTCATCAGAGATCATGCTGAGAAAGGTGATATTTTTCTTGAATTTGTTGCTACTAACATGCAAATTGCAGATATCTTCACCAAACCATTAGCAGATGAAAGGTTCTCAGTTCTAAGATTGGAATTGGGAATGCTAAATAAGACTGCATTGTTTTAGGGGGAGCTTAAGGTAAGAAAGGTAAGTTATTTGTGTTTACAATGGTTTGAACTGAGTTTCAAAGCATTGAAAATCAGTTCAAAGCTTCAATCTTTTACCTGTTGCAGTGTTACAATATTTCAAGTCCTTGAAAGCCTTTTCAAAACCTTGAAAATGAATCTGTTATACTAATAGTCAATAAACTTGGATCACTCTATACTGGGTGGTATCTCTGTATATATTTTCCTAATATAGTCCTACCATTTTCAAAAATATGATTTAGCCAAAAATTGTAATAGTATATTCCTTTTTCCAACGGCATAATAGTTTTAAATCTCTCTGATCTTGGCAAATCTTTTTAGAATCAGAGAGATACTAGTTTCCTTTTGAAAATCAAACTCTTTCAGTATTTATCCTCTTCTCTTCTCCTTCATTCCGTATCATTCCATCTCTCTTTTTTCTTCTCCCTAACCCTAATGAGCACAATAAGAGCCTCAGACAGAATCAAGATGGCTGGTGGTTCAAAACCTGTCTCAGAGAAGAAGATAAAAGCAGCAGTGGAAGATGTTCAAGAGATCAGTGAGGACTCTGTGTCAAAAAGCTTCACTGAAGAAGAAGAAGAATCTTCACCACCCAAGAAGATAGTGAGAAAATATCAAGCTCAAGCAAGGAAGAAACAATCTACGGCATCTACACAAGATAAGCAGAAGGGTATCAATATTGGAAGCCCTAAGAGAAACAAGAAGAAGACAGTCTTTGAGGTTAAAGGAAAAGGAAAGGAAATCCTTATTCAAGATTCAAACTCAAACACTCCTTCAGGATCTTATGGTGTGTGTGCCATGACCAAAAAAGGGAAACTCGAAGGAAAACTTGACAAAGATCCATCGCAAGAGGAATAACAAGCAGGAAAGAAGAATATAAAGACTGCTTCTCCTCAACGGAAAATGTTAGCTGTAAAGAAGAAGCTGAAGTATGGGAAGAAAGCCTTGGAAGGTCTCACCTTCCTATTCAACAGTTTTATTGAAAAGATCAGTTCCTTCATTGAAGAAATAGATGTGATCTCTCAAGAAGTTCAAACCAACAGTGAAGAAAGTGAGGAAGAAACAGAAGATCAAGAAGATGAGAAGGACCCTTAATCTTGACTTTTCTTTCTTCCATATTCTCTATGATTTATTTATTTCTTTAAGTTTTCAAAATTTTCCAGACACTTGATCCAACATCTTCTATCTTTTTGATGAAAGTCAAAAATGGGGAGAAAATTCTAGGTTTCAGTTTAGGTTTTTAGGATTATTTGGTTTTATCTGCTGAACTATTTATGTGTTTTTGTTGGTATTTAAATAAGTTGGATATTTTTGGAATTATTGCGTCTTTAATTTATAGACTAATCGTTTATTTTAAAGAGACTAAGGATCAAACATAATTTGGTTTTGTCTTTCATCAAGGGGGAGATTGAAAGCTCAGGTTGTTCAAGACTTGAAATAGCTTGGCTATTACAAGGCCTTGAAACAGCTTTCAAAGCCTTGAATCAGCTTCAGAGGCTTGAAAATAGTTTTGGATATTTTCAAGGCCTTGAAACTGGATTCAAAGCCTTGAAACTGTTTTATCTGAATACACGTTCTCAGGGGGAGTTTTTCTGCTAACTTTCTGATCTAATTTATTATCTCTCTTTCATATGTTTGATTACCTGTTGTTAGATGATGAAAGAAAAATTGTTAAACATGTTTAGAATCATATTATATCATCTGTTTGACCATGATAATGCAGGAAATATCGTTTCTAAGTTTTGCAGAATTGTTTCCTAAACTGGATTGCTGCAGATTTGGAAACACTTGAATACTTTGATCCTGTGATCAATCAGACGTGTTTGACAGCTTCTCATGATGGTTAAATTAACGATTACAACAATATCTCTGAAGATTATGATCATTCAACCGTTGGATAATATCTCAAAGTAGTCAAACTCTGTTGCCTACAAAATAGGAAGGTTGTTGCTGAAAATCTGGAGAGATTTGCAGAGCTGTTTGAATTATTTAAAGAGCTCAAATTCGAAGAAACAACAACACAATTCTCAACGGGCAAATACAGAGAAAGCATTCTGGATTGACAAGCATCAAAGAAGTTCTTCATCTCTTCCAATCCATACACATAAGTTCACTGCATTTCACTGCAGTTTTCTACTCTTAAGTGATCTTCTGTATAGAGCTATATTGGTAGATCATTTCTTTATTATTTCTACATTCATTCTCAAGGATTGTTCAAGGTTAACAATAGATAATTCTTAGTTAATTAGTTAGCTAGAGCAGGTTCTAGACAGGTTAGGGAAAACCACAAGCTGTAACAGAGTAAGGGAACTCTTTGTGCTAGAGTTCTAGGGCTTAGCTTTTGATTAATAAGAATTGAGTTGAAAATCCTGCAGGGATCTAATCCCTGAGGTAGAGACGTAGGTCCAAGTGGAATGAACTCTATAAATCACTTGTCTTGTGCACTCTCAGTTCATTTACTTTCAAAGCTCTTGCAACATACACAATCTGTTTATTTTCAAGGGTTTGAACATGTTTTCAAGGCCTTGAAAAAGGCATACTTGTTCTAAACTCTCTTCATCTTTTCAAAGGCTTGAACCTGTGTTCAAGGCCTTGAATATTCATTGTCTGCACAAGTTCTTCTACTTGCTAGCAAGTTTTGCAAAAAGTTGGCATACTCTATTCAACCCCCCTTCTAGAGTATATTAGGTGCTTACACATCTGCATACTCACACTTTCAATCTAACTGAGATACATTTAATAATTAACTAAATAAACTTTACTAACTGATAAGTTTTAGTTTTCGTTGAATATTTAAGCACATACACATCTTATGCACTACCGGTCAAAAATTTTGATACTATAGAATATTTTGGTCATTTTTACATCAATTCTTTATCATATCATGTCTCATATCCTGCAACATCCAAACACACTAAGCCAGCATATCATATCAGGCCTTATCCGACAACATACATATCCTACCTCATATCCCAGCATAAGCCATATCCGCTGTATCTTATCCGCAACCCAAACGAGGCCGGAGAAACTCGAGAGGTTAGGCTTCCCATTCGGCCAAGAGTTGGCAAAAGATATCATCTTACAATCATTTCCTGATAGTTATAATCAGTTCATCATGAACTATAACATGAATGAGATCAACAAAGCTCTGCTAGACTTGCTGAACATGCTAATGACAGCTGAATAGAGCATCAATAAAGGCAAAGGCAAGGCCATACTGATGGTCAATAAGAGGAAGGGCAAGGGAGTTTCCTCTACTTCCAAAGGAAAGCACAAGAAAGTTTCAAATTCCTAGTAAGCCTTGAAGCCTATTGGGGGCGTGGCTAAAGATGATCGTCACTACTGTAGCCAGTCGGGTCACTGTAGGAGGAATTGTCCCAAGTTTCTGGAGGATAATGGCTTGGAATACTGATTCCACCACCACCAGGTATTTTTTTATAGACGTCAATCTATCTATTTCTTCATCTTGGGTATTGGATACTGGATGTGGATATCACATTTGTCAAAATGTGAAGGATTTGAAAAGAAGTAGAAGATTGGATAAAGGGGAGATAGATTTGCGCGTCGGGAATGGAGTAAGAGTTGCTGCATTAGTTATAGGCGTGTATGAGCTATCTTTGCCTTCGACATTTATTTTAGAATTAGAAAATTGCTATTATGTGCCTAATATGAGCAGAAACATTATTTCAGTTTCTTGTTTGGACGAGAAGGGTTTTCCTATTTCAATAAAGGACAAGTGTTGCTCCATTTATTTTGATAGTATGCACTATTTTAGTGCGCACGTCTAATGGATTGTATATCCTTGATCTAAATAATTCCGTCTATAACATAAATACCAAAAGGATTAAAACTAATGATTTAAATCCTACTTATCTATGGCACTGTCGTTTAGGCCGTATAAACGAGAAGCACATATCTAGACTCCATAAAGATGGATTTCTAGACTCATTTGATTTGGAATCATATGAGACATGCGAGTCTTGTTTATTGGGAAAAATGCAAAGTCCCCTTTCAATAAGGAAGTTGATAGGACCAGTGAGTTACTCGCACTCATACATACTGATGTATGTGGAAAATTTCCCACGCCTGCCAGAGGTGGTTACACCTACTTCATTACATTTACTGATGACTTCAGTGGATATGAATTTGTGTACCTTATGAAGGCCAAATCCGAATCCTTTAAATTTTTCAAGGAATTCAAGAATGAATTAGAGAAGCAACTTGGTAAGAGTATTAAGGCTTTGCGATTGGATCGTGGAGGAGAATACTTGAGCCAAAAGTTTGACGAATATCTTAGAGAGTGTGGGATAGTATCCCAACTCACTCCACCCGCAACACCACAGTTGAATGGCGTGTACGAGAGGAGGAATCGCACTCTATTGGATATGGTGCGACCTATGATGTGTCAAACGGATCTTCCAAAATCATTTTTGGGGACATGCTCTATTGATTGCAACTTTCACCATTAACCGTGTTCCATCCAAATCAGTCATGAAGACACCATATGATATATGGACTGGGAAGCGTCCCATAGTGTCATTTATGAAGATTTGGGGTTGCGATGTCTATGTAAAGCGTTTAAAAACAGACAAGCTCGGCCCCAAAGCGAATAAGTGTAAATTTGTGGGATATCTTAAGGAAACGAAAGGTTATCATTTCTACAATCCAGCCGAGAACAAAGTGTTTGTAGCTCGGACCGGCATGTTTCTAGAAAGAGAGTTTGTCTCTAAAGAAGCAAGTGGAAGGTTTGTAGAACTTGAAGAGATGCAAGACCACAAATCACTGAACCGATGATGGAGCATGAACGGGAACCACAAATTGTTGTGGAAGAACCTGTTCAGGTAACAAAGGAACTCCGTAGGTTAGGTAGGGTACGTCATGAGCCAGAGAGATACGGACTTCTCGTAGTTGAGCCCGATGACATACCACTCATGGATGATGAGCCTACTACCTACGGGGAGGCCATAAAAGGGCCAGACTCTAAGAAGTGGCAAGAATCTATGAGATCCGAAATGGAATCCATGTATTCCAACAAAGTATGGACTTTGGTGGAACCACCCGATGTGGTTCTGCCTACGGGGTGCAAGGGGGTCTTAAAGAAGAAGACTGACATGGATGGCAAGGTAGTTGCCTATAAGAGACAACAGGTGGTAAAAGGATATAAACAGATTCATGGTATCGACTATGATGAAACCTTTTCTCCAGTCGCTATGACCAAATCCATTTGAATCCTACTTGCTATTGCAGCTTACTATGACTATGAGATTTGGCAGATGGATGTCAAAACGGCGTTCCTTTATGGGATTCTCCTCAAGGATGTGTACATAACACAACCGCAGGGTTTTGAGGATCCAGAGAATGCCAATAAAGTCTGTAAGCTGCAACGATCCATCTATGGATTAAAGCAAGCTTCTAGGAGTTGCAATCGATGTTTTGATGACGCGGTAAAAGAGTTTGGATTCATCAAGAACAAATATGAGCCCTGTGTTTACAAGAAGGTTAGTGGGTGTTCTGTTATGTTTCTGGTCTTGTATGTGGATGAAACACTGCTCATTGGAAATGACATTCCTACTTTGCAGTTTGTCAAAGATTGGCTAGGAAAGTGTTTCGCAATGAAGGACTTAGGGGATGCAACTTATATACTCGGTATCAAGATCTATATGGATAGATCTAGGAAGCTGCTCGGCCTAAGCCAAATTACATGTATAGACAAGGTGTTGAAGTGGTTAAACATGCAAGATTCCAAGAAGGGATTATTGCCCATGTCGCATGGAGTCACTCTTCCCAAGACTGGTTGTCCTTCCAATGAGATTGAGAGGGACCGAATGAGTAGGATACCCTATGATTCGGCCATAGGATCCATCATGTACGCCATGTTGTGTTCTAGACCAGACGTATCATACTCATTCAGTTGGTAAGTATATATCAGTCTAAGCAACGTGAAAGTCACTGGATTGTTGTCAAGAACATCCTCAAGTACTTGAGAAGAAATAGGGATCCGTTCTTGATGTTTGGAGGTGAGGAAGAGCTCAATGTAATTTTTTGCTGAAGGGTAGTATAGTAGGTAGAAATACAGGATCAATACTCTAGAGGTGGGGGAGGGGGGGACTGAATAGAGTATGCAGACTTTTGCTAACTTTGCAAGAAAAGTGGTTTCAAAAGATTTGTAAAGAGATTCAAGGCCTTGAAATGAGTTTCAAGCCCTTGGAATAAAACAGTTAGAATAAAAATATGAATAAGCCTATTTCAAGGCCTTGAAATGAGTTTCAAACCCTTGAAATAAAACTGATTTGAATGCTGAAAAAGTTCCAATTTTCTAACTCAAAAGTAAATTCAAGAGACACGAGATATATAGAGTTTAGTCCACGTGGACCTACATCTCTACCTCAGGGATCTTCTCCCTGTAGGATTTTCAACACAATTCTTATTAATAAACATCTAAGCCCTAGATATCAGGCTCAGAGAGATACCTTACTCTGTTAAAGCTTGTGGTTCTCACTAACCTATCTAGTACCTGCTCTAGCTATCTGATTAAATAAGAATTCTCTAATGTTCATTTTAAACAATCCTTGAGAATGATAACTAGGAGTATTATCAAAATGATATGCAAATGAAGTTCAGAACAAGAAGAACACAGAAAATAAAAAATGCAGTGAGTATGCAGTGTTCTTCTGATGCTTTGGATTGAGAGATGAATCTGCTTCCTTGATGTTTGTCAATCCTTGATTGTGTTTCTGTATCTGTAAATTGCTCTCAGTAGTTGTATCGAATTCCTTCAGCAATTCTCTTTTTAAATCACTCTCAGTTTGAATGGAAGATCTTTAGAATCTTATCAACTAACTCCCCTGAAAATTTGCTTCAAATCTTGACTCTTCTTACAACTTCTCCCAACGGCTAGTTGATCAATATCTTATGACATAATAATTTGATCCTGTTTGAAGTATGTTGGGAAGCTTTTAAACACAGTATATTTATTACAGAATCAATCAACAAGCAATTACCATATCTGAAAAATATAGGTTAGGAAACAGGTTCCTACAAAATAGGAATCAGAATTCCCTCCAACACTGAATCAAACAGATGATGTTAGATCCTGCAAACTGTATGGAAATACTTTGTATTTCTTCATCAAATAACATCTAATCATGCACATGGGTTTAGGAGTTGAATCAAGTACAGAGACTCCCCCTAAGTTCATGCATATAAAGCTCAGTCAGTTTCAAGGCTTTGGAAGATGTTTCAAGGCCTTGAAATAGACTAGCTATTTCAAGTATTGATCCTGTATTGAACTTACAATATCCCCCTTGATGAAAGACAAAACCATAGTCTTCAATCTGTTTGATACTGTTATTCTGTAAAAAATACTCATTAGCACATAGCAGAATCAATCATATAACATCAACACATAATGTCCAAAAGATCCAACTTATTAAACTGGAAAAGCAAGTAACAACAAAGTTTTAGATAATCCTAACTGACCAAACCCAGGTCACCTAAATAGCAAATAAAAACCTAAATTTCTCCCCCTTTTTGACTTTCATAAAAAAAGAATGAGAATATGTTTTATCACTCTTTGGAAAAATTTTAACAGAAAAGTTTTAAAAGATAAAATTCTCAAGGCTTTGGAAAGGATTTAAAGGCCTTGAAAAGGAGAAGAAAGAGTAGGCAAGAGTTAAGGGTTAGGGTCTTCATCTCCTTGCTGCTCTGCATCTTCCTCATCATCCTGTTCTTCTTCTTGTTGAGCCACATCATCACCTTTTTCACCTTCTCCCTCAAACAAATCAGGAGCAATAACAATCTATGGTATAATGGGATTCTTAGATTTCTTCTTCTTGAGGTCTATGAGCAGTGCACCTGAATGTGGAGTATCTTCCTCTTGATCTTCATCCACTTTTTCAACATCCACCTTCTTGCCTTTACCTTGGACCTGAGCAGCTCCATCCTGAGTTGAATGTTCACTGAGTAGATCCTATGCTGATTCAGCCTTTTTGGTACTCTTCTCAGCTTGAGACACTTCATTAGCCACATCCAACAATGTCATGCTCCTGAACATGTTTTCAATCATGTACTTCACCTGTCTGAGATCAGTGTCAAAACCATGCTGATTCTCCTTTACCTCATTAACATCCATCTGAATTTATTTCGGCAACTGGAGGGTCAAGGGGTTATCTTGATACTGGGAGGTTTGGCTTGAAGTGGGAGTCAAGGATTTAGGTTTGATAAATTTCTTGGAGCCCAACTCTTCCTCTGTCAAATCTGAGTATAGCTTCCAAATCTTAGCACTTGTTTTCACCACAACAATCTTCTCAAAAGCCTTCTCATTAAGCATATCAAATCCAATAGTCAATGATTCTTCCCTATCAGTTGGAATTTCAAAGTGTTGGAAGAATAAGGTGAGCAAGTTGGCATATGGTAAAGGGTTTTCTCTGGTTGGTTTGGCTGTAAAGCATGTGTTCCATCACAAGCTTTTGAAGATCAACTTCATAGCCATGCATAAACAAATACATATAGTACAACACCATATCAGTTACCAGTTGCTTTGAGTTTTCCCTAGGTACACATCTCATCAATATGGTAAACAAAATTTTGGATTCAACAGTTAGCATAGAGTGTGTTAACTGCTTAGATGAGGCAGGGGTATTTGGTAGAAAGAAAGCTTCTTTTGTTAGTTTCATGGCTTCACTCTTAGGAGGGTAGTTACTGGTGTCATATCTCTTGGGACATCCTAGAACATTTACAAACTTAGCATGATCTAGTTCCATGTCAATGCTAGAAACTTTAGTCTGAATCTCAAGATTTGCAGACTTTTTGAGTTGTCTCATTTTTAGGTGAAAGAATCTGGTGAGTCTAGGGTAAGTTAACTCGGGGGGATTTAGAATAAACCAAAGAGAGCCTTTCTTCAATATTTTGATGCACTCCAGATTCATACCATGTAACATAGGCATACTAACCATACTATAGAAAGCAACTGGTCTAGAAGCAAATCCATCAAGCCACTAACCTCTAGCAACGTTAGTAATGAACCATGTACTATCAGGGGCTGATTTCTTACAAGTGGATTTCTTCTCTGAATAGATCTGCAGTGCGTTCTCTATGTTCTCATCTGGTTCATCTTCTGGTCCATCCTTTTCAACCTTTTCCTTTGCTTTGCCCTTGTCTGCTTTCTCAGCCTTCTTCTTTGTCTTCTTGGGGCTACCAATCTGAATACCCTTCTGTTTTTCTGGTGCAGACTCTACTGCCTTCTTCGTCTTCTTGCTGGACACTGCAGTCTCATCTTTCTTGGCCTTCTTATTGGGAGGAGGAGGAGCTATGTCTTCTTCAGTAGGGGTTTTTGAACTGGAATCCCCATTAATGGTCTGAACCTCTTCCACAATGGCCTTTCTTTTCTTCCCTGTTGTTGCCTTTGAACCACCAACCATCTTGATTCTGTCTGAGGCTCTTCTGGTGCTCATTAGGGTTAGGAGAAGAAGAGAGAGATATGATAGATACGATGGAGAGAAATAATGAAGGAGATAAATAGAAGAGAGTTTTAGTTTGGAAAGGAAACAAAATATTTTCTCTGATCTTTGAAGATCAGATAAATAAAAAAGATTCAAATTTGTGTGTGCCGTTGGAAATAAAAGATATAATACTATTTTGGCTGAATAGAGGTTTTTCAAAAAATGAGGGGCAACATTGAGCAATTATCTACAAAGATAACACCCAACACTGAAAGATCCAGAATTATTGACTAATTAACATGCAGTCTTATTTTCAAGCCTTTGGAAAGGGTTTCAAGGCCTTGAAAAGTTGTAACATGTAATTCACATATACTAAAGTCTTTGAAAGGATTTTCAAGGCTTTGAAAATAAGTTCAAACCTTTGAAACACATAAAACTTACCTGATTCTCCCCCTAAACCAAAGCTTCCTTATTTAGCATTCCTAATTCCAATCATAAGGCTGAGAATCTTTCAGCTGGAAATGGTTTAGTCAAGATGTCTGCAAATTGCAAGTTAGTAGAAACAAATTCAAGAACAATATCACCTTTCTCTGCATGATCTCTGATGAAGTGATGTTTAACATCAATATGCTTTGTTCTTGAATGCTGAACTGGATTCTTTGTAATTGATATTGCACAGGTATTGTCACACTTGATAGGTATATCTCTGAAATCAAAACCAAGATCTCTCATTTGTAGTGCTATCCATAATACTTATGAAAATCAAGCTCCAACTGCTATGTATTCAGCTTTAGCTATTGATAGTGCAACTGAGTTTTTCTTCTTTGAATGACAGCTGATTAAAGATGATCCAAGAAATTGACAGCATCGTGATATACTTTTTCTATCAACTTTATATCCTGCAAAATCAGCATCTGAATAGCCATACACAGAGAAGTTAGAATGTTTAGGATACCAAATCCCTAAGTCTTTGGTACCATTGTGATATCTAGAAATTCTCTTAACTGCACTCAAGTGTGATTCTTTAGGATCAACTTAAAATCTAGCAGACATGCACACACTGAACATGATATCAGGTCTACTAGCTGTGAGGTAGAGTAATGATCCAATATACCTCTATACTTTTTTCACATTCACACTCTTACCAGATGCATCATTGTCTGAAGACAGTGTAGAACTCATGGGGGTCTTAATCTCTTTGGACTGAGACATATCATACTTGCTTAGCAAGTCCTCAGTATACTTGCTTTGATATAGAAATATGCCCTTCTTCATCTGATGAATTTGAAGTGCAAGGAAGAAGTTCAATTCTCCCATCAAGATGATTTCAAATTCCTTGCCCATAAGACTTGAGAATTCCTTGCACAGAAAATCATTAGTAGCTAGAAACAGAATATCATCAACATAAATTTGAACTACAAGCATATCTTTCTCACGAGACTTTATGAAAAGGCTCTTGTCTACTAATCCTCTTTTAAAAAATAATTTTCAAGTAGAAACTTTGAAAATCTTTCATACCAAGCTCTTGGAGCTTGTTTCAAACCATAAAGAGCTTTGCCAAGTTTGTAGACATGATCTAGAAACTTGTCAGTTTCAAAACCTGGAGGTTGAGAAACATAAACTTCTTCTTGCAGATAGCCATTTATAAAATCACACCTCCCATCCATTTGAAATAATTTCATGTTTTTGTGAGATACAAATGCAACTAGAAACTCTAATTGCTTCTAACCTGGCAACAGGAGCAAAAGTTTCTTCATAGTCAATACCTTCTTCTTGATTGTAGCTTTGAGCTACCAATCTATCTTTGTTCCTGATTACCTTTCCTTTCTCATCTAAATTGTTTCTGAATACCCATATGGTGCCAATGATAGACTGACTTCATGATGGAGAAACTAGATTCCAGACCTTGTTCCTTTAAAACTCATTGAGTTCACTTTGCATTTCTATAATCCAGTCTGCTTCTTGTAATGTTCCTTCACAGTTTTAGGCTCTACAAGAGAAATAAAAGCAGTGAAAGCACAAAGATTTTTCAACTGTTATCTGGTTTGTGTACCAGTGGTTTGATTAGAAATAATGTTATCAGCAGGATGAGATGAGAGATATTTGAAGCTCTTTCTTGTTGTCCATATTTCAGGCTTTTCAAGTCTCTGAGAACTTGAAGTAGTAGCTTGTTCTGTTGTCTTCTCTGGAGATTCTGTTTCAAGGCTTTGAACTTTGGTTTCAAGGCCTTGAAAATTTATGTCTTGTTCCTGTGAAATTTCCTTGGATCCTTTTGAGGATTCTTCTTCAGTATCTGAATCATGCTTGTTCAGATTGAGATCTGCAAAACCATCACTCAAAGAACCATCATAGCTTTCATAAAAAATAACATGAATGCTTTCTTCAACAAGCTTGGTTCTCTTATTATAAACTCTATAGGCTTTGCTTGTCTGTGAATAGCCAAGAAAAATACCTTCATCACTTCTTGCATAAAACTTGCCAAGATTATCCTTACCATTATTGTGGACAAAAAAAGTACAACCAAAAGGTTTGAAGTAAGAAATGTTTGGCTTTCTTCCTTTTAACAACTTATAGGGGGTCTTCTTCAGAATAGGTCTGATCAAGCACATGTTAAAAATATAGTTTGCTGTATTCACAAAATCTTCCCGATAATACATTGGCAACTTGTTTTCCATAAGCATTGTTCTTGACATGTGTTCAAGAGTCATGTTCTTTCTTCCAACTACGCCATTCTGTTGAGGAGTTCTAGGAGCAGAAAAGTTGTGAGAGATGCCATGCTTAGAAAATAATATATCAAACTCAAGTTGATCAAACTACTACCATGATCACTCCTTATGGAAGCAATAGGTAGGTTTTTCAATGTTTGAAGTTCTGTACAAAGCTTTGAAAATTCAGTGAGAGCTTCAGATTTTTCTTTAAGAAACATAACCGGAGTATATCTAGAGAAATCATCTACAATGACAAGCATGTGCTTCTTACCCTTTGGAGTTGGAGTTCTCATAGGAAAACATAGATCCATATGAAATGGTTCAATGGGTCTAGTATTACTTACAAAGTTCTTTGGCTTGAATGAGCTTCTTACCTTGTGCACATGCCTTACATACTTCTTCATCTTTGAACTTGATAGAGGGCAAACCTCTTACTAAGTTCTTGGAAACTAACTTCTTCAAAGTATGTAAGATAATGTGTCCCAACTTTCTGTGCCAAATTTTTGAATCTTCTTTCAAGGCCTTGAGACACTTCATGTTTTCACCTGCAACTTTGTGAGTTTGAAAAGTATAAACATTGTTTGATCTAGAGGCTGTGAGGATGCAATTGCCAGATTTCTCATTCTGCACCACACATTTCTCTTTATCAAAGATGACCTTGTTTCAATTGTCAAAAAGTTGAGATACACTAAGCAGGTAAAATTTCAAGCCATCAACTAGACATACATCAGAAATAGAATTCTCAGATTTGTACAACTTACCAATACCAAGAAAGTTGCATTTGCCTTTTTCACCAATAGTAATTGATCCTTCTGATTGCCCTTTCAGTTATGAGAATAGTGATCTCTTTCCACTCATGTGTCTTGAGCAACCACTGTCCATAAACCATTATAGCACTTTGATATTTGTGACACCCTCTATGTTCTTTTCAGAACTTTCATCACGCTTGGCCATAAATCATAGGTTGGCATGTTCTTCTTCAGATTCATAGTCACTTGATGTGTCTGAATTACTCCATGAAGATGTCATACATTTCTTTCTTCTATCATGATATTTCATCTGAAAGTTCTTGCTTTTTTTGTTTGGACAGTCTCTGATCAAGTGTCCCGCATCACCACACTCAAAGCAATTCATAACTTTAGGCTTATTACCATGTGAAGAAGATATACCTTTGTAGTCTTTGCTACTGGAGGATCTAAGTCTATCTCTATTGAAGTCCTTGTTTCCAAAGCTTTTATTCATTTTAAGAATTCTGGTCAAGGCTTTGGAAATCATGGCAATTGGATCTTCATCATCATCCTCAGTTTTAAGACTTTGAAATGTATCATTCTCCTTTTCCTTCAGAGCCAAGTTCTTGAAACCTTCTGGTAGCTCTCCATCAACTTCATTCATGGATATTTCATGTGTAAGGAGCTTACCTTGTAGGTCATCAAGTTGGAGTGATGAGAGATCTTGGGCTTCCTCAATAACAGTGGTCTTAGGTTCCCATTTTTCCTTTGGAATACTTATTAGAATCTTCCTCACCTTTTCTTCATTAGAAATATGATTTCCCAATGAGTCAAGGTTGTTGACAATGTCAGTGAATCTTTTGAACATGTCTATGATAGACTCATCTCCATTCATATTGAATAACTCATATTGTATGAGATATATGTTTATCTTAGTCTTCTTGACTTGGATAGTTCCTTCAAAGGTTAACACAAGATTATCCCATATCTCTTCGGCAGTCTTGCAACTTGAGATCCTGTTAAATTCATCTGCACTCAAAGTACAATATAAGAGATTCATAGCTTTATAATTTTTTGAAAATTGCTCTAACTCAGATGAAGAAAGAGAGTCTTCATATTTGGGAGTTCTAATCCCATCCTTCTCAGTTTAGAAAGTATGAGGACCATTTTGGATGATAGTCCAGAGTTCCATATCTTGATCAACGATGAACATTTTCATCAAAATTTTCCTGTGGACAAAATTGTCTCCACAGAAGAGAGGAGGTCTGTTAGCAGCTCGTCCCTGAGAGAAATCACCATCACCTACAATACTCATAATCACAAGATGGTTAAATCTATGCAAAGATACAAGCTATTATACCAACTGAAGGGGTGTATAGTAGGTAGAAATACATGATCAATACTCAAGAAGGGGGGGGGGGGTTGAATAGAGTATGCAGACTTTTGCTAAACTTTGCAAGAAAAGTGGTTTCAAAAGATTTGTAAAGATAATCAAGTCCTTAAAATGAGTTTCAAGCCCTTGGAATAAAACAGTTAGAATAAACAGAAGAATAAGTCTATTTCCAGGCCTTGAAATGAGTTTCAAACCCTTGAAATAAAAGTGTTTTGAATGCTGAAAAAGTTCTAAGTTTCTAACTAAAAATTAAATGCAAGAGACACAATATATAGAGTTCAGTCCACTTGGCCTATGTATCTACCTCATGGATTTTCTCCTTGTAGGATTTTCTAAACAATTATTATTAATAAACAGCTAAGCCCTAGATCCCAAGCACAGAGAGATACCTTACTCTGTTACAGCTTGTGGTTCTCACTAACCTATCTAGTACATGCGCTAGCTATCTGATTAACTAATAACTCTCTATTGTTCACCTTGAAAAATCCTTGAGAATGAGAACTAGGAGTATTATCAAAATGATATGAAAATGAAGTTCAAAACAAGAAGAACAGAGAAAATAAAACTACAGTGAGTATGCAGTGTTCTTCTGATGCTTTGGATTGATAGATGAATCTGCTTCCTTGATGTTTGTCAATCCTTGATTGTGTTTGTGTCTATGTGAATTGATCTCAGTAGTTCTTTTGAATTCCTTCAGCAATTCTCTTTTTAAAGAACTCTCAGTTTGAATGGAAGATCTTCAGAATCTTCTCAACAAAATCCCCTGAATATTTGCTTCAAATCTTGAATCTTCTAACAGCTTCTCCCAACGGCTAGTTGATCAATATATTCTGAGATTATTTTGATCATGTTGGAAGTATGTTGGGAAGCTTTTAAACACAACATATTGATTACAGAATCAATCAACAAGGAGTTACTATATCTGCAAAATATAGGTTAGGAAACATGTTCCTACAAAATAGGAAACATAATTCCCTGCAAAACTGAATCAAACATATGATGTTAGATCCTGCAAACCGTATAGAAATACTTTGTCTTTCATCATCAAATAAAATATAATCATACACAGGGGTTTAGGAGTGGAATCAAGTACATAAACTCCCCCTAAGTTCATGCATATAAAGCTCAGTCAGTTTCAAGGATTTGAAAGCTGTTTCAAGGCCTTGAAATATACCAGCTATTTCAAGTCTTGATCCTGTATTGAGCTTACAATTACACTGATGCGAGCTTCCAAACCGAAGATGATGACTATAGATCGCAGTCGGGGTATGTGTTCTTCCTAAATGGAGGAGCTGTGAGCTAAACGAGTTCCAAGCAAGAGACAATTGCTGATACTACAACTGAAGCTGAGTACATTGCTGCTGCAGGCGCAACAAAATAGGCTTTTTGAATAAAGAAGTTTATCACTGTGCTCGGTGTGGTCCCTAGCATCGGGATCCCATGACGTTGTACTGTGACAACTCTAGAGCGATCGCACAAGCCAAGGAACCTAGATCACACCTGAAATCAAAGCATGTAATTAGGAGATTTCATCTTATTCGTGATATGATCGATATAGGAGATGTGAAGATGTGCAAGATTCCAACGGATGACAATCTTTCAGATCCGCTCACAAAGCCGCTCGTTCAGCAAAAGATTGAAAGGAACACTGGATCCATAGGCATACGAAATGCACCAGATTGGCTCTAGCACAAGTGGGAGACTGTTGGAATAGGTTCCCTAGAGGCAATCTATATTTAGTATGAACAATGTTTGGCTAGAACATTCATTTATTATTTATTGTGATATTTAATAAAATGAAGTCCTTAGATACAATGTGTTGTTTATCTTAAATATTCCTACTCCATTATATTGATTAACGGGACGATCAACTATAGACTAGTATGTGGTTATATTGATATGGATATATCAATTCTAACACATGGGTATGCATTAGGAGTAATGTCATACTGGATTGACCCACGACGAGAAGGATACATTAGATTATGTCAAAGTCGCAATCGCTTCTCGTAGTGCTAATGTTATTGTAATCCTTAGACTTGAAGTCACTAGATACTCTAAACGTTGCCCCTTAACGGGTAACTATAAAGATAGTTATCGGGCATGATAGGAAGCAAACTTAGAGATCGTAGTGACGTAGAAAGTATTTGTCCCTCCCACATAATGGGAGCTAATATCCATGGGTCCCCCGAGGGATGGTTCTTATAGAATATCTGGCCAGAATCAGATAAATCGATATGGAGATATTGATGTTATCTGCTCGCATAAGCATATTCCCAGGATCGAGAAACTATATATTGGATATACGAGTGTGACTATTATGTCTCGTGTCCAATCCAGATATAGAGACAAAGGGATAACACAATACATGAACATTGGGCACAAGTTTTGTCAGATCATTGACTTATTTCTATTAGTTGGGTAGCAAGGATGTGTTGCTAGACACCGCTCCATGTTAGTAAATAGTTACTACAAACTAAGTAGAAACCTATGAGGTCACACACCAGATGGATTGAATTGGATATGGGTATTAATTAGTTTGACTAATTAATAAAATGATCATAACGCAACCACAAGCAAACTTAGTAGGACTAATTTCCAAGTGGATTAATCCATGTAAGGACATGATTAGTATTGGGGATTTTAGGTAGTTAATAAAGAGTTATTACTATATAAAGAAAATCTAGCTTGTTATTTGTCAAGACAAGTCATTATTAAGAGAACATAACAAAGAAAGAAAGAGAGAGCAACAATAGAGGCCGAAGCCCCTATTGCCGCCCCTCACCCGTCGGCCACCAAAGGAGGAACGTCCCTCCTTTTGCCTCGTTTTTAGTGATTCGTTCCTCCTTATTCCGTTGCTAGCACTACATGGTGGGAGGGAATCCAATAAAGAATCCAATGTGTGGATACTCGTAGAGACGAAGTAACTATTCTTCGTGTGATCTCCCAAATTAAGGTACACATCTTTTATACTCTTATCATGTTATGATAGCTTGCCTGTGATCCTTGGGGGGATTTGAGCAGGATTAATTTATTCCGCTGCGTAACCTGAATCAAAACCCTACAATCTGGAATTGACAGCAAATGGTGTGTTTCTAATTTTGCTAGAGGACAATGGTTAGATGGCTTTGCTTCCAGACCAGTAGTTTTCTGTAACATGGTTAGTGTTGATATGCTGAAAACCATGAATCTGGAATGCATTAAGAGGTTGAATAAAAGTGCTATTTGGAAAATTCTAAACCCTCCCGGAGTTGCATATCCCAGACTCGCTAGTTTTCTCTATTTGAACATGTAGAAAATTAGAACTGTAAACCTAGTTATCCAAACCAAAGTGGCTGGTGTTGATATGAAGTTAGATCACTCAGAATTTGGAAATGTTTTTGGTTGTCCCAAGAGGTATAACAAAGAAAACTATCCAAACAAGAGTGAAGCTGGCTAGGGAAGAATTCTTTCTACCAAATGTATCCATCTCCTCCAAGCAGTTAACACACTATGTGCTAACTGTTGAAGCCAAAAGTATTGTTTACCATTCTGATGAGGTGTGTAGTTCATAAGGACAATTCCAAAGAAATAATTAATGACAGGGTGTTGTACTTGATGTATTTGATCATGCATGGGTATGAGATTGATCTTCCTTCAAATATGATGGAACACATACTTTACTCCCAGACCAAAGAAAGAAAGCACCATTTGCCTTATGCTAACCTACTTTATGCCTTCTTTCAACATCTTGAGATACCAAATGACAGAGAAGACACTGTTACTACTGGTTTTGGTATGCTTGATGAGAAAGCATTTGAGAGTTTTGGGATTATGAAAAACTGTGAAGGTAACTAGAAGCTGTACTCTGAAATGTCTTAGGAAGATTTACAATCCAAGGAGTTTCCTAAACCCAAGGACTTGACCTCTCCTTCAAATCTAATCTCTCAATATCAAGATCTTTCTATGGTATTCCAAAGACTTGATGTTCTGGAGAAGGATATGGAAAAATTGAAGGAAATCAACATGAGTTTCGAACTGAGTTCAAGCAAGTCAGATATATGGTTGAAACCATCTTCAAAATCATCATTGTGCTCCATGTGGAGGAAGAAGTCTCTCTGGCTGCAGAGGGGTCGAAGAAAGCTGGTTCAACCATGGATTTGTTCAGTGACCATACAACACAGGATGAGGCTGGAGGGGTGGTGGACAAAGGGAAACAAGTAGCTCAAGAACAAGGTGATGAAGACCAGGAACAAGATGATGCTGAAAGTTCAGATTCAGGAATGTTGATTAAAGATCTTAAGAAGAAGAAAAAGATGCAACCCATTCCAAAGATAGTGACTGCAGCTGACCTCTTTGATGATGAGATGGTTGGTGATACTGGTGATAAAACTGCTCAAGAAGAATAACACAAAGATGATGAGGATTATGAAGAATACAATGGAGAAGAAGATGCAGAGAAATTCTGCTTTCTTTCCTCTTCTTTCTTTCCTTTTCAAGGTCTTGAACTCCTTTTTTAAAGTCTTGAAAAATTCTGCTTTTATCTTTTTGCTTTATTCCAAAACTTTGATCCAACATTTTCTCATTATTTTTGATGAAAGTAAAAAAAGGGGAGAAAAATCTTAGGTTTATTTGCTATTTTTTGTTACATTTTAGATGGATCTGGTTTAGATCAGTAGGATTTGTTTATAAGTTAGAATTTTTGGCTATTTTGTGTTACAATTTTTATTTCATGATTAGTCTGCTCTGCTCTAATGATCATTTTTTTTCCAGAGAATCAGTTCCTAAAAATATTGAGGTTTTGTCTTTCATCAAGGGGGAGATTGTAAGTTCAACTAGTTCAAAGACTTGAAACAACTTGTCTGTTTCAAGTCCTTGAAATTGTTTTCAAAGGTTTGAAACATACTGAGCAGTATTCCACATGAACTTAGGGGGAGATTATCTTTCTAATCTGATTCCCACTTCTCTATGCTTGATTATATGCAACTTGATGATGAAAGACAAATCATTCTGTTGCTCTAAACTATTATTAGTCCATCTGGTTGAACAAGTTTTTGCAGTGAAAATCAATTTCTTATTTTGCAGGGTCACTTACCTAAACTATGTTCTTGAAGAAAAGGAAACTGGATTGTTTGATTCATTCCGTGCTTATGCAAACACGTCTTGACCTTCATAACATATTCAGGTACAAGATCAAGTCAATATCCGTGAAGATCTTGAGCAATTATCTGTTGAGAAGAGCTGTTAGACAAGTCAAAGATTTGCAGCTATTTTTTAGGAAAGTTTGTTATGAGAAGATCTTGAAGATCTGCTATTCAAACAGGCTACGTAAAAGCGAATGAATGAAGATTTCCAAGAAAGAGACGAAGACAAAAACTCAAAAAATTCTCAGGATTGAAAAGCAACATAGAAGGAGATTCATTTCACTCAATCCATTCTACAAAAGATCACTGCACATTCAACTGCTTCATTAGTTCTCAGTATTCTTCTTTCTGATCTATATATGTATATCATTAAGATAATACTTGTTACATTTTGTTCTCGTGAATTGTTCAAGTAAATGATAGAGAATTATTGTTGAATCAGTTAGCTAGAACAAGTACTAGATATATTAGTGAGAACCACAAGTTGCAACAGAGTAAGGGAACTCTCTGTGCTTGAGATCTAGGGATTAGCTTTTGAATAATAAGAATTGAGTTGAAAATCTTGCAATGATCAAATCCCTGAGGTAGAGACGTAGATCTAAATTGACTAAACTCTATAAATCTCCGTGTCTCTTGCATTAATTTTTATGTTCTATACTTAGCCAAATCAACTGCAAAAAATAGGTTTTTGTTCAAGGGTTTGAAAGGCATTAAAGGCCTTGAAAAACTCGCAGCTTTTTATTTTTCATATGTTTTCTTTCCAAGGACTTGAAACTCATTTCAAGGCCTTGAAATACTTACACATTTGCACAAATTTCTTTGAATCTACTCTTCTACCATATACTGCAGAAAAGTTTCCATACTCTATTCAACCCCCCTTCTAGAGTATTGATCCTATTTTACTACCTACATTACTTTCTTTCATATGGAAATGTGGTTTCCTATAAGGGAAGATTGGTGGCAAAAGGATTCAGACAGATTCATGGTATTAACTATGATGAAGCCTGTTCCCAGTCGCGATGGCCAAATCCATTGGAATCTTACTTGCTATTGCACCTTATCATGACTATGAGATTTGACAGATGGATGTCAAAAAAGTATTTCTGTATGGAAACCTCCTCGAGGATGTGTAAATGACACATCCAGAGGGTTTTGAGGATCCAGAGCATGCCAACAAAGTCTGTAAGTTGCAACTTTCCATTTATGGATTAAATCAAGCTTCTATAAGTTGGAATCTACGTTTTGATGATGCAATCAAAGAGTTTGGCTTCATCAAGAATGAATATGAGCCTTGTGTTTACAAGAAGGTTAGTGGGAGTCATGGAGTTTGAGATGGGCTTGAGGGGAGAGTTAAATTTCTTTCTTGGTCTTCATGGGAATCAAATGAAGAATGGTATTTTTCTACACCAAAGCAAGTACACTAAAACAATTATAACATGTCTCAGTCCAAGGTAGTCAGAATTCCTATGAGTTACACTCTATCTCTGGACAAAGATCAAAATGGTAAGAGTGTGAACCAGAAAGAGTATAGAGGTATGATTGGTTCACTTCTCTATCTCACTGCTAGTAGGCCATACATCACATTCAGTGTATGTATGTGTGCTACATTCCAAGCTGATCCAAAAGAATCACACTTACTTTGTCAAAAAGATTTTCAGATATCTCAATGGTACCGAAGACTTAGGGATTTGGTATCCTAAATAATCTAACTTCTGTTTGTGTGACTATCCAGATGCTGACTTTGCAGGTTATAAGGTTGACTGAAAGAGTACTTCAGGATGTTGTCAATTCCTTGGATCGTCCCTAATAAGTTGGCACTCAAAGAAACAAAACTCAGTGGCCATATCTACTTCAGAAGCTGAATATATTGCAGCCGGGGCTTGTTGTTATCAATTTCTATGGATATCTCAACAGATGAAAGACTTGGGATTTGAATTCAGAGACATTCCTACCAAGTGTGACAACACTAGTGCAATCTCTATTTCAAAGAATCCAACCCATCACTCAAGAACCAAACACATAGATGTCAGACATCATTTCATCAGAGATCATGCAGAAAAAAGTGACATCTCTCTTGAATTTGTGCCTACTAACATGAAATTTGCAGACATCTTCACTAAACCATTGGCAGAGGAAAGATTCCTAGCCCCGAGATTGGAGCTGGGTATGCTAAATAAGGAATCATTGGTTTTCAGGGAGTATCAGGTAATGTTTTGTGTTTTAAAAGTTTTGGAAAGTTTTTCAAAGACTTGAAAAGCTTTTCAAAGCCTTGAAATTACTTGTTTCTGTACTGTAGTATTGCAAGTTCTTGAAGCTGTTTTCAAAGCCTTGAACATAAAACTGCATATTACATAGTCAATGAAAGAATCATCAATGGTGGGTGCTATCTGTATAGATAATTGCCTAACACATTTTTTTGAAATTGAAAATCAAATATTTTTATAAATTCGCAACAATTTATTTTAATTCCTTGTAAAGTTTGTATTTCTGGCAAACTATATGTTTCAAAGATATGGAAATATTCTGTTTTCTATTCAAACTCAAAATCTTTGCTATTTATTTCCTCTCTTCTCTCACGTATCTATCACTCCTGCCTACCTCTTCTAAAACACCCCGAAACCCTAATGGACTCCCGAACAACCTCAGATAGAATCAAGATGGCTGGAGGCTCCAAGAAGAGTTTAGGGAAAAAGATAAAGATTGCATAAGAGGAAGTGCAAACCATCAGAATAAATTTACTTCTAGAATTCCTAGTCCACATAAACCCTCCTCTCCTCCATGAAAGAAGAAGATAAAGAAGAACAAAAAAGAACAAGCTGCTGTCTCAAGCAAGAAGAAGAAGTCAGATCCATCGAGGAATTTTGATAAGCATAAATGATTCATAGTGGAAGCCTTAAATCAACAAAGAAGAAGACTCAGAAGTCTCACAAAGGAAAAGAGAAGGTTACTGGCAAAGAGATTGAGGAACCACAGAAGGATACATGCAAGGAAATTCAGATCTTCTCTGAAAAACAAACCTCTCCTGGTAAAAAGTTCTCTCTAGTAAATGGTTTATTAATCATTCAGCAAGAGGAATATGGTTGGATGGTTTTGCCTATTCTCCCATTGCATATTGTAGTATGATCAGCTACATCATGCTACATAGTATGAATTTGGAATGCATTAGGAGGTTGAAACAAAGTTCTTTATGGAAGATTCTTAATCCATCAGAGGTTGCATGCCCTAGACTTACCAGACTATTTTATCTAAACATGAAGCAAATCAAGACCTTGAATCTAACTATCTCTTTTAAGGTTGCTAGTGTGAACATGGAGTTATATCACAGTGAGTTTGCTAATGTTCAGGGGTGTCCTAAGAGGTACAACACTAAAAATCATTCCAGTAGAGCTGAAGCTTTGAAATTGGCTAGGGAAGAATTCCTTCTACCTAATGTAGCTACCTCCTCAAAATAGCTGACACACTCTGTGTTAACTGTTGAAGCTAAAATTTGTTTACCATTTTAATGAGGTGTGTAGTTCCTAAGCAGAATTCTAAAGAGTTGCTTTCTGATAAAATTCATACTTGATGTACTTGATCATGCATGACTATGAGATAAATTTTCCAACTATTGTGATGGAACACATGCTTTATTCCTAAACCAAGCAAAGGAAGCACCCTCTACCTTATGCCAATATACTCACCATGTTATTTGATCACATAGACATACCTATAGACAGGGAAGAGACAATCACAGCTGGCTTTGGAATGCTTGATGAAAAGGTTTTTCAAAGGATTGGAATTGTTAAAGCCAGTGAGGGAGTTTGGAAACTCTACTCTGAATTATCTATTGAGGAGCTGAAGTCCAAGAAATTTCCCAAACCTAAGTCCCTACCCTCTCCTTCAACCCTACCTCCTCCATCTCAAGACCTATCCCAGGTGTTTCAAAGGATATACTTCATTGACAATGAATTGGATGAATTGAAGCAGGGACAGTTTGAGCAAGGTGCTGAATTCAAACGTATGAAATATATGGTTGAAAGTGTCTTCAAAAGTATCAATTTGATCCATGTTGAGGAAGAAGTCTCACAAGTTCCAGAGGGATCAAAGAAGGCAGGCTCTACAGCAGACTTGTTTGATGAAAACACTACTGAGGATGAAGCTGCGGGAGACCAGGGTATTAGGAAACAAGATGACAAAGAGGAATTGAGAAAGGGGTTGCCGAAGATAAGGTATTGATTGATGAAGACAACATTGATATCCATGAACTACTCAAAGAATCATTGCAGAAAAAGAAGAAGAAGAAGAAGAAGAAGAAGAAGAAGAAGAAGAAGAAACATATGACTTATGCTGAACTATTTGAAAATGTGGCTGCTGATGAACCTGTAGATGAAGCTGATCAGGGTGATGATGCTAAATATGAGGAAGGGGAAGAAAGTGATCAATGGGAGGATTCTGGAGACAAGCCAGATACAGACCCAAAGCCTTGATTCTATCCTTTCTTTCTAGACTATTTTCAAAACTTTAGATTTTTTTTCAAAGCCTAGAAAATATTCTTATGTTTCAATTTTTTAAAAGCTTTACAGAATATTGCAACAACTTTTGATCCAACAGTTTCTCTTCGTTTTTGATGGAAGTCAAAAAGGGGGAAAATTTAGGTGTTCTTAGAATATTAAGATCTTGTGAAGATCAGTAGGTTATCTGGTTATTGTTGGAATAGATGCTCTAGAGGCAATCTAGATTTAGCATGAACATTGTTTGGCTAGAATATTCATTTATTATTTATGAAGATATTTAATATAATGAAGTTCTTAGATTTCAATGTGTGTTGTTATTTGATAGAGCTTTTTAGGAGCAATATATTACCATCATTTGCCACATTATCAAGAGATATTTGATGTTAATTGTTGAGAATATGTTTCATTTTATCACTTGATGCTTCACATACGCTTTATTGTTAGTCCGGGCGTTTCTATGCATATTTCGTTGTTATTTTTCAAATATAATCGCTTGGTATGTTCGTTCATGTTGTCTTGGAAGGATCGGATGCTAATCGGTTGATAGGAGGCATGGAACGAACTTCGAAAACAACAGAAGCACAAGTGGAATAAAGAGACGCTGAATTGGAGGAGCTAGGATGACCAGTTTGCACTAATCCGAAGATATCTTGAGTTATACAATGAATTTGGGAGTTAGTCCAGATCCAAATGAAATTAGACTCATATATATTTCAAACGATAGGTCGCAGAGCTTAATTGGAGTCCGGAGGAGAGATTAATGGCTCGCGCAAGATCAACTTACAATTCAAGCCGGGAATTACAAACTAGAGGGGCTGAAATGCAATTTAAGCAAAATTACATTAAAAATTTGCCCCAGCTGGTAAGAAACGAAAAAAGAAGACCTGGAGATTCATTCACGCACGAAGGAGGAACAGAGGAACACGCAAGGGAGCTCTAGGAAGAGGCGATTCACGCATCTCTTCAAGGATTTCGTCGTTTGTTCTTTTTCTTCATCTCTTGTACTATTTTCTAGGGAGAATATGATATTATCAAGATACTTCATGTCTAGCTAAACTCATAGCTATGTGATTATGGAGAACTAGGGTTCACTTGGTTGATTGATGGATTCATAGATTTTCTTCATGCTTAAAGCTTAATTTTACTCTTGATTTCATTCATCTTCTACTTGAGTTCTTAATTCTTAGCTTGTGAGGCTTGATCACTCATAGCATGTTAGTTATCTAAGAGTGTATTAAAGTAACTCACCCCTAGGTTCTTGAAGAGTAGGAAGACGCTCTTAATATTCTTGATACTGAGAGGTAAGAGAATGAGAGTGATCACTTGAAGATTTGTTTCAGTTGAAATTGCTAGAATAGTAAAGTTGGAAGGTTGAGAGGTCTTGTAGGTACCTTTGTCGCATCAACTAGAGTAGTGTGATTAGCAACATTAGGCTGAAAGGATTTGTTGTTGAGTACACTATAGTGTGATACATGATTGAAAGATATGTGTTGCGAGTATAATCTAATATGTTGGAAGAAAAAGTGAAGTGTTGTGAACAGAATCCGGAAATCAATTGAGTACCCTAGGGACCCTAAATCATCTAGTTTCTCCATACTCTTAGTACTTTTATTAGATTAAATTGCAACTCTTAGTTTTTCTCCATAATCTTAGTACTTTTATTAGATTAAATTGCAACTCTTAGTTACGTCGAAGCACTGGATTGAGGGTGGCAAACTTATAATCATTCAACCCCCTTTTACCGGTTACGTAGTGAACATAACTAATTTGTTAAATATAGCTTGTTACGAGCTTGTCCTCGTGGGATTCGACAACCCGAGTATTAAAAATACTTACACTTTATTACTCGACCGTGCACTTTCGTACTCACGTAAGAAATCGTAGCAAAGCAATCAAGTTTTTCCAATAAATTGATGAAAAGAGAAGAGAAATAAATCAAACGGGGAAACTGGTATGGGGATGATCCCAATCGATCTCCTCAGCTCCCTTGCGTCTCTCTCTTCCTCTGTATGCGTGAATCCAAAAGCATTTTGATCCAAAAACTTGACAGGATTTCTTACGTGTAAGCGCAAGTGCTCGGTCAAGTAATATAGGGTAATATTTCAACCCCGAGTTATCGATCCCACGAGGAAAAGCTTGAGATTATTTAATTAAGCGATTAGTTTAGCGTACTGTACTTGGGAGGACGAGATTGTGATTTGAACATTTGTCACCCTAAAAGAAGTGACTAGAATGAATTAAACAAACTAAAATACTATTTTTGTACTTTTTTTTTGTTGTTGAAAATACTATGGAGAAACTCGGCATCTCTAGATCTTCTAGGTCTGTAGACGATTTCCGGAATAGCAAAGTAACACGTTAATCCTATTCCAGTTAAGCAGGGTAATAGTCCTTACAATCTCCTCTCGGTCTCATGTCTTTCTACGTTACATTTTACTTGGTATCCTGTCGGTCCACCTACATCTACCGGTCCGTTCTAGTAGGCTAACGACAGTGGACGAAATGATGTCCTCTCAGACCACCACCACACGAACACCTCACTATCTCCTACCGAATCTACCCACTAAGGCCAATCCTACACACTTCTCTTCTCAGTCTCCGTGATTAAGTATTGTTGTTCATATCTCATCACAAGTAGGTCTAAGTCGCTCTCACGCACTCGCTAGCTAATTAACAAGTCTGGTTGATCACTCCGTTCTTGCCAAGGATTAATCATAGCATATGAACAATAACTAGAATAAATATTAACATTAAGCATGATTACAATCCAAGAAGAACACCTAATTCCGATGAATATCAATTCCTAACATGGTCGTGTCAATAGACTACGCTCATTAACAAATTCATGAAATCAAATTTCATCCAATAGATCAAAATCCAAAAGCATGAGACAAGTCTAAAATTCGAAAAGCATATTGTCTACATAAACCCTAGGCTCTCTAGAGAAACCTAGAAAAACGTCTAGATTCTAATTGAAATCGTATCAAATCAAACAAGTTTCTCCATAAAATTGATGAAAAGAGAAGAGAAAGAAATCAAACGGTGGAATCTCCGGTTTGGGGATGATCCCAATCGATCTCCTCAGCTCCATTGCGTCTCTCTCTTCCTACGTATGCGTGAATCACTCCCTCTAGGTATTATCTCCCGTTTTTACCAGTTGGGGGCGAGTTTTTAATGTACTTTGGCCGAAATTGCATTTCAGCCCCTCCTGTTTGTAATTCCCGGACAAAATTGTAAGCTGATCTTGCGCGGGCCATTACTCTCTCCTCCGGACTCCGATTAAGCTCTGTGACCTATCGTTGGAAATCTATTTGAGTCTAATTTCATTTGGAATTTTTCTCACTCCAAAATTAATTTCATAACTCCAGCTATGATCAAATTTGTGCAAACTGGTCATCCTAGCTCCTCCAGTTCAGCTTCTCTTCACTCCACTTGTGCTTCCGTTGTTTCCGAAGTTCCTTCCATTCCTCCTATCAACGATTAGCATCCTTTCCTTACAAGACAACATAAACAAACATACAAAGCGAATATATTTGACAAATAACAACGAAATATGCATAGAAACGCCCGGACTAACAATAAAGCGCATATGAAGCAGCAAGTGATAAAACGCAACATATTCTCTACAAATAAGCTCAAATCACTCGTGATAAAGTGGAAAATGGAGGTAATAGATAGCTCCTAAAAGGCGCTATCAAATTCTCCCACACTACCTTCTTGATCGTCCCGAGCAACACTTTCTTCCAAGATTCACATATATCTTTACTTTGCCTTAGACAAAACGACTCAAACATTGGACTATGCAATGTACATGAATTTGAACAATGCAACTCGATTATGTCCAATGCAAGTATTTATAGAACATATATTTTTTTCTTTTAGTTAGAGATTGGGCAACCTCTCTATCACAAACCGAAACCATCAAATTCTCAAAAGCTCACTTTGAAATTTCACAACACGTAGCAAGAAATATGACATGATGATCCTATGCACAGACTCACTAAGGCGTCCCCAAATATCCACCAAATCATTCCAAGACACGGCACGTCTTTTGAGTCAAAGCGTCTAGGCATCTCAAACTCTAAATGATCTTCCTTTGCCAAGTCATTTGAGGTTTTCAGACCCTCTTAGCTGCTATTCCTTTGAACGCAAATTGTCTCATTTCTAGGAGACACCTTCCTATGATATACAGCTTGAATTTAGTTTCCCTCTTAAGCTCTACGTTGGATTGAATCCAAATTTTCTGTGCACACGGAAGCACATTAGGTTGTTTCACCTTTGAAGCTCAAATAATTTATTTAGATTTCATTATCTTTCTATTCTCTCCCATGTTTTTTTTACAATCGTGCAATAGAGCTTAAGAGTGTGGGCTTTTTCGGATTTTCTCTTAGAACCACCTTAAGGGATGGTGGTACGCTTCCCGGCTTCGCTTAGGCCGAAGACTCGTACCACATGAAATCGACTCTACACGAAGGTCCACCCCAGATTTTAAGAGTCCACAAGTTCTAACCGGAAACGGAATAATCAATCACTTAGAGACTCAATTCTCCTATCACAATAAAGGAGTCAAAAGTATACCCGTAATTTACCTTCACCTTTCCCTAGATACCCTGGACATTCCTTCGTGAGACTTGTGCACAAAATACTAGAATTAAAGTCTCCCTACCACGGTGCTTCCTACTCTCATGAGCTCTTTCACCGGATTCTCTTCGGTTTCTAGGTCCTAAGTTTCCCTTTCTCAAAAATTTCAATTTTTTAGGATTTTTCTTGTTCTTCGTTTTTTTAGACACTATATGTAACTGGCTTACTCGATTAACCAACAAAATACGGTATGTGGACTCAATAAATAAAAGTGCAACAAATATATACAATGCAATAATTAAACGTGCACATGTAATCCTAACTCTGACACCTACGTGCAAACAGGCTCATTAATCTATATGTAGCATGGTTATGCAAGTTAAGGCAAGTAAAGATATGTGTAAACCCCCCACACTTGAGATAATCATTATCCTCAATGAATTTAGAGTGTGTCCCCAAAGGATATGATCTCTAAGTGTAAGGAATTAATAGCGAAATCACAAGTGTTGAAAGGCACTTCGTCTAGAGTGACTAGATAAGAATTTTAAAGCGAGAGAAAGAAAACGTACCTACGGTCCCGGAGTACCGTTCTTACGGGACCCATTTAGCAAAAATTGGTCAAGAATGGACCGATTGGTCGACCAATTTTTTGTAAAATCGAGCAAGTTGAAGCAAAACTACCTTGTTGTGCTCCTTGGTGTTCCCGTTGCAAGTCCCTCTTGGAGCTTTGGCCGAATACCCCTCCAAAGCGACGAATTGTACAATTCTCATTTTTGGAGTTCTTCCTCTTTAATTCCCCCACACTCAACCCGCTCACTATCTCTCAAAAACTCAAGAGTTAATGTTGTACTTAGGTTTGCAAGGAGCAAAACCCAACAAATGTTTTTCAATTTGGTTGAGTTTTGGGTTTTGGATGTGTTGGTGCTTTTAAAGTTTTAGAGGAAGAGGATGAAGAAAAGGAGTGTTTGATCAGAATTGGGGGTGGGGATGATCAAAAATCCGGTTTTTGGCTCATAAATACCCCCCCAAAGTCTCAAAACCACCCTCAAAAATTGGGCAGCCTGACCCATTTCGGCCTCCATTTCTTATCCGTATGCGTACACATGATTTTCGGTCTCGGTGAATTACTTCCTCCGTATGTGTCAAATTTTTGGCGCCGTTGCCGGGGAAAACGGTTAACAAGTTTTAGTTAGCAATTAGTTTAGCCACTCTTTATTTTTGTTTTGTATATTTCTTGTTACTTCACGGGTTTGCTAGTGCTGTTATCTCAGGAACTAATGGCAGAGGGACAAGAACCAAGCAGCCCTACCCGATAACAGCTGGTAGCTATTTTAGCTAAGGTAGAAGAGAAAGTACGAGTGGAAACATCCTCAATGCCCAACAACAGCTCTGGGAAGGCAATCATTAAAGGATTTGAGGTGAACCTAAAAGGCACTGAGCCGACAATTGTAGTGCCGCCAATTCAGGCAGAAAATTTTCACCTAAAGCTGGATGAAATTCAATTTGTGAAGGACAAGTTACCATTTCGGGTACAGAGGACGAAGAACCTCATGTATTTATTGGGGAATTTCAGCATTACTGTACTTATACCCGCTATAAGGTGGTCACTGCCGAAGAACTTAAACTGATGATGTTCCCTTATCGCCTCACGGGAGCTGCTGAGGATTGGTTGAACTCTTTCGCATCCAATTCCATTAAAACTTGGGAAAGAGTGTGTCTCCCAGTTTATGGACATATTTTTTCCATTCTCTCGGATGATTCAGCTACAGAACGAGATTTGGAATTTCAGGCAACAACAAAATGAATCATTGGTCCAAGCATGGGAGCGCCTCAACCTCTTGATACATAAATTCCCAAACCATACAATTGACAAGGGTCTCATCATCCATATATTCTATGATGCACTCGACAAGTCTGATAAAGACAAGCTCGATATTTAAGTTGAGGGTAACTTCATGTTCAAATGTGATTTGGAGGGGGCATATAAGCTGGTTAGATGTGTAAATAAACAAGATAGCATGAGATATTTTCACCTCAAGACAGTTTCGATGAGTCATAACTCAGTGGCCTACAATACTGTTCATGTGAATGCTGTGGAGGTAAATCCTGAAGCAGATGTTTCAGAATTGTATTAGCAGCAACAGGTTCAGAGTTAGCAGAAATGAAAAAGATGATGAAGATGATGGGTCAGCACATGTTGACCATGCAAACTCAGTTCACTACTGTTGCAGCTTTACTCCTGAAGGCTAAAGTTGAAATGGTGTCTTTGAAGAAACAATTTGACCAAAAAGCACTGGAGCTCAGTATTGGTACATCACAGGAACAGGCTCAAGCCATCACTACTCGCAGTGGGATCGCACTGGCGTACCCTCCCTACCCGAGTCATGCCAGAGCGGAAGCATCAAAGGAAAAGGAGCATCAAGTCTTCTATTCTGAGAAGACTCCTATCATGGTCCCCCAATCAAAGGGCATGACTCCGATAGCTGAGGAGGTGACTAATGAGGTAACTCCACCCCTTTCTCTTCCAAGTATATCCCTTTTCCATTGCGTAGCAGGAAGAGGAAAGATGACTCTGAGGATTATAGGCAATTCGTATCTATCTTCTCCAAGTTGCACATTAACATACCACTGATTGAGGCAGTCAAGATGATGCCTAAGTATGCTAAATTCATGAAACATGCAGTGTTGGGGAAGAGAGTTGTTGATGACTTTTAGACTGTGGACTTGACTGAGAAATTTAGCTCATGTGCCTTGCATGGGTTACCTCATAAACAGAAGGATCCAGGAAGCTTCGTAATTGAAGCAACTCTAGGTGGAGCTTACACGGGACAGGCCCTGTGTGACTTGGGGGCTAGTGTCAATCTGATGCGACTCTCAGTATTTCAGAAGTTAGGTGTGGGGGCGCGATTAACCTGGATCAATCTGCAATTTGCAGATAAGTCATCGAAGAAAGCCTATGGGGTGGTTGAAGATGTCTTGGTGAAGGTTGGGAGTCTCATCATCTCAGCTGATCTTGTCATTCAAGATATGCCGCCAGAAGACATTCCGATTATTCTATGTAGGCCCTTCTTGGCTACCGGTCGGACATTGATAAATGTTGAGAATGGGGAGTTGATCCATGAGGATCAACTATGCACGCGATACCTTTAGGGTTTTCAATCCCACTCCCCAACAGTTTCAAGGGCAGTCAACAATTCCACATGCCGTGCATGTAGTGCACCAACATTCAGATGTGACAAATGAGGATCCATCTGTTCCTAAAGTAAAGCACAAGGATGTTTCGAATATCCTGTAGAGACCACAAGAGGATTGGGCACGTCGTCCCAAGCCACCTTTCTAGGTGGAAGAGGTAACTGGGTCGAGCCGTCGACCTTAAATTACAAGCGCTTCTTGGGAGGCAACTCAATGTAGGGTAGGACTTTCATTATTTTGTTTAGTTTATGTCCTTTGAATCCTCCATATTTGATAGTGAGAAATGAGAGGGAGAGTTTTAATATTTGAATTGAGTGTGCAGGATACAGGTACCGAAGACACTCTGGATTCCCCATCTTGATGCATGTGCACGATTGCACGCAAATCGAGGAATAACTAGCTAAGTGGAAAAAGTGTGCTTGATAAAGGAGATACTTGAGGTCGAGGAGTAGCTAATTATATGTGAGGAACATGGTAGCAAGTTGGATTATCGGGTTTGCACGCATCGGAATCCGGAGTGGGGATATAGTTATAGAGCTCTTAGAGGCGAGATTCTTACACATGAGAGAGAATTTGAGAAGAAACGAAAAATTCCCCGGATTTGGGAATTTTCTAGTTAATTATGGATTCCTCGTTGAATATGGAGTCCATCGGCGCAAGAATAACGCGAAACGGATGTCGTATGAAGAAATTAGAGCAAAAACAAAATGGAGAGTTCCAGTGATTTCGAACCGAATAGAAAAGTGTATTCTGCTCCAAAAATGCCCAGCCATTTCGGCCACCATTTCGGGTCGAAATGGAGGCCGAAATCCATTGATTTTGGCTACCATTTCGGGCCGAACTGGAGCCCGAAATGGGTCGGGCTGCCTAATTTTTTAGGGTAGTTTTGAGACTTTAAGGGGTATTTATGAGCCAAAAACCGGATTTTGATCCTCCCCACCCCCAATTCGGATCAAACACTCCATTTCTTCATCCTCTTCCTCCAGAACTTCAAGAACACCAACACACCCAAAACTCAAACTCATCCAAATAGCAAAGTTTTTGTTGGGTTTTGCTCCTTGAAAACCCAACTACAACATTAACTCTTGAGTTTTTGAGACATAGTGAGGGGTTGAGTGTGGGGGTATTCAAAGAGGAAGAATGAATTGTACAATTCGTCGCTCTGGAGGGGGATTCGGCCAAAGCTCCAAGAGGGACTTGTGACTGTAGGGTTTTGATTCATGGATCGCACAACCGAAGCATAATCAAACATAAACCATGCAAAACCCTCCAAGGATCACAAGTCTAGAAACATAACAATAGTAAAGGTAAGAAATCATAAACACACCTTTGGGTTCTCCTTGATGACTTCAAACGCGAATAATGTCACGTTCTCTATAGTTGATCCACGCCTAGAGTTGATCCTAGATCTCCCAAACTCCTTGGTGCTAGCCCGGATTAGGAAGAGGATGAAGGAATCACGCAAAACGAGACAAAGAGAGGCTTTCGGCCTCTCTTTTGGCCGACGGGGTGAGGGCGGCGGCAAGGGGGTCGGTTCGGCCTCCTTGTTGCTTTCTCTCTCTCCTTTTGTTCTCTCCCACTCTTGTTATGTTCACTAATGAACATAAGTTATGAGGAAGGAAGGAAGGAGGGTCCTTTATATAGTCCAACAACTCCTTGTTAACTACCTAAAGGACTTATTCTAGTCCAACTAGAATTCAATTTAGTCCCTTCCTTGCAAATTAGTCCCTACTAAGTTTGCAAGGGTTTGCAAAGTGATCCTTCTAATTAATTAATCCAATTAATTAATTCCCAAATCTAGTTCAACTCTATATAGCGTGTGACCCCATAGGTTCTATCTAGTTGGTAGCAACTATTTGCTAATATGGAGCGGTTTCTAGCAAAACATCCATTCTAGCCAACTAATAGAATAGTCATCTTGACAACCTTTGTACAAGTAATTGTCTCATCCCTTTGCCTCCATATCCGGATTGGACACGAGACATACAAGTCACACTCGTATATCCAATCCATAGTTTTTCGATCCATGGGAATAGCCTTATTCGTGCAAATAACATCAATATCCTATATTGATTTATTTGAGTCTGGCCAGACATTCTATAAGCACTATCCCTCGAGTGGCCTAGGATATTTGCTCCCGTTATGTGGGAGGGGCAAATCCTCTCTACGTCCACTACGATCTCTAAGCTTGCTTCTCATTGTATCCAGTACACGCCTTTATAACTACCCAGTTACGGTGTAGCGTTTAACGCTACCAAGATCACAATGATCCACAACTAGAATATCTAGTGTCTTCAAGTCTAAGGATGACAATACCATTGCACCGCGAGAAGCGCTTGTGACTCAACATAACATGTATGTAGCCTTCTCGGAGATGGGTCAATCCAGTGCAACATTCCGTAATGCACACCTATGTGTTGGATCGTGATATCTCCATATCAATCCAACCCCATACTAGTCTATAGATGATTGTCCCATTTAATCATTATACTTGACTAGGGATATTTAAGATAAACAACACAATTGTAAATCTAATGACTTCATTATATTAAATATCCAATAAATAATAAATGAATTTTCTAGCCATATACAAATTCATACTAAACTAGATTGCCTCTAGGGCATCTATTCCAACAGTCTCCCACTTGCACTAGAGCCAATCTGGCGCATCTCGTATGCCCATACTCCTAGTGTGCCCTTCATGCTTCCACTGCGTGAGAGGCTTCGTAAGCGGGTCTGACTGATTATCATCTGTAGGAATCTTGCATATCCGAACGTCTCCTCTATCGATAATATCTCGAATCAGATGAAACTTCCTGAGCACGTGCTTGGACTTCTGGTGCGATCTGGGTTCCTTTGATTGCGCGATCTCCCCAGTGTTGTCACATAACAACTCCACTGGATCCGCAATGCTAGGGACCACACCAAGTTCAGAAACAAACTTTCTGATCCAAACAGCCTCCTTTGCTGCGCCATTTGCAGCAATGTACTCAGCCTCTGTTGTAGAATCAGCTAGCGTCTCTTGCTTGGAACTCTTCCAGCTCACCGCTGCTCCATTCAGGCAAAACACATATCCCGACTGTGATCTAAAGTCATCTCTGTCAGTTTGGAAGCTTGCATCAGTGTAACCCCTTACACGCAACTCTTCCTCACCGCCAAATATCAAGAAAGCATCCTTAGTTATTCTCAAGTACTTTAGGATGTTCTTGACAGCAATCCAGTGACTCTCACCCGGATTGGATTGGTATCTGCTTGTCATACTCAAGGCATATGACACATCTGGTCTAGTACGTAACATGGCGTACATGATAGATCCTATGGCCGAGGCATAGGGAATCCTACTCATGCGTTCCTTCTCAATCTCATTGGAAGGACAACCACTCTTCGAAAGAGTGATTCCATGTGACATGGGCAAGAATCCCTTCTTGGAATCTTGCATGTTGAACCGTTTCAACACCTTGTCAATATATGTACTTTGACTTAGGCCTAGCAACCTCTTAGATCTATCTCTATAGATCTTTATACCGAGTATATAGGCTGCTTCCCCTAAGTCCTTCATTGAGAAACACTTTCCTAGCCAATCTTTCACAGATTGCAGCATGGGAATGTCGTTTCCAATGAGTAGTATGTCATCCACATACAAGACCAGAAAAGCTACAGAGCTCCCACTAACCTTCTTGTAAACACAAGACTCATCTTCGTTTCTGATGAAGCCAAACTCTTTGACCACTTCATCAAAACGTCGATTCCAACTCCTAGAAGCTTGCTTCAATCCATAAATGGATCGTTGCAGCTTACAGACTTTGTTGGCTTGCTTTGGATCCTCAAAACCCTCCGGCTGTATCACGTCCTCGAGGAGATTCCCATAAAGGAATGCTGTTTTGACATCCATCTGCCAAATCTCATAGTCGTAGTACGCTGCAATTGCAAGTAGGATTCGGATGGATTTGGTCATAGCGACTGGTGAAAAGGTTTCATCATAGTCAATACCATGAATCTGTCTGAATCCTTTAGCCACCAATCGGCCCTTATAGGTAATCACATTACCATCCATGTCGATCTTCTTCTTGAAGACCCACTTTCACCCTATGGGCCGCGCCCTATCGTGTGGTTCCACCAAAGTCCATACTTTGTTGGTATACATGGATTCCATCTCGGATCTCATGGCTTCCAGCCACTTCTGAGAGTCTGGGCCACTCATGGCCTCCTCATAGGTAGTAGGCTCATCATCTATGAGCATCGTGTCACCGGAATCGGTTACGAGAAGTCCATACCTCTCGGGTTCCTGGCGCACTCTACTAGATCTACGAAGCTCTTGTGTTACCTGAACAGGTGGCTCCACAACTGCTTGTGATTCCTGTTCATGTTCCATAATCGGTTCAGTGATTTGTGGTTCTTGAACTTCTTCAAGTTCTACATTCCTCCCACTTGCTTCTTTAGAGACAAATTCTCTTTCTAGAAACACGCCGGTCCGAGCAACAAACACTTTGTTCTCGGTTGGATTGTAGAAGTAGTATCCCTTAGTTTCCTTAGGGTACCCCACAAATTTACACTTATCCGATTTAGGCCCTAGCTTGTCTGATTGTAAACGTTTTACATAGACATCGCAGCCCCAAATCCTCATGAACGACAGTGTGGGACGCCTCCCACTCCACATCTCATATGGTGTCTTCATGACTGGTTTAGATGGAACACGGTTAATGGTGAAAGCTGCACTTAATAGAGCGTAGCCCCAAAATGATACTGGAAGATCGGTTTGACACATCATAGATCGAACTATATCCAATAGGGTTCGATTCCTCCTCTCGGACACGCCATTCCATTGTGGCGTTCCGGGTGGAGTGAGTTGGGACACGATCCCACACTCTCTAAGATAGTCGTCAAACTCTTGGCTCAAGTATTCTCCTCCACGATCCGATCGTAGAGCCTTGATACTTTTGCCAAGTTGCTTCTCTACTTCATTCTTGAATTCTTTGAACACTTCAAAGGATTCTGATTTTGCCCTCATAAGGTACACAAATCCATATCTACTGTAATCATCAGTAAATGTAATGAAGTAGACATAACCACCCCTGGCTGGCGTGGCAAATGGCCCACACACATCGGTATGTATAAGCGCAAATTGCTCACTAGTCCTCTCACCTTTCTTATTGAAAGGGGACTTTGTCATTTTTCCCAATAAACAAGCCTCACATGTCTCATATGATTCAAAATCAAATGAGTCTAGTAATCCATCCTTATGCAGTCTAGATACACGTTTCTCATTTATGTGGCCTAAACGACAATGCCATAAATAAGCAGGATTTAAATCATTTATTTTAATCCGCTTGGTATTAATGTTGTAGACATGATTGCTTAGATCAAGGACATAAAGTCCATTAAATAATTGCGCACTAAAATAGTGAATATTATTCAAACAAAAAGAACAACAATTGTTCTTTATTGAAATAATAAAACCTTCCTTGTCCAAACGAGAAATAGAAATAATGTTTCTGCTCATAGCAGGCACAAAATAGCAATTATTTAATTCTAAAACTAATCCTGAAGGCAGAGATAGCTCGCACACGCCTATGGCCAACGCAGCAACCTTTGCTCCATTCCCAACGCGCAGATCTACCTCCCCTTTAGCCAATCTTTTACTTCTCTTTAGATCCTGCATATTTCGACAAATATGAGATCCACATCCAGTATCTAATACCCATGATGTAGAGACAGTTAAATTGACATCTACAACAAAAATACCTGGTGGTGGTGGAATCACTATTCCAAGCCTCTTGTCCTCCAGATATTTTGGGCAGTTCCTCCTCCAGTGTCCAGGCTGACTGCAGTAGTGACACTCACCCTTAGTCACGGCCTTGGCAATGCCACCAACAGGCTTAAGGGCTGGTTCCTTGGACTTGGCAACTGACTTGCCTTTGCCCTTGGAGGAAGAGGCAAACCTTTTGCCCTTTCCTTTCTGCACCATCATAATGGCTTTGCCCATACCCTTGTTGATGCTCTCAGCCGTCCTCAACATGTTGAGCAAATCTGGCAGTGGTTTAACGATCTCGTTCATGTTATAGTTCATAATGAACTATCCATAACTCTCGGGCAACGATTGCAACACGAGATCGGTTGCCAACTCTTGGCCGACCGGGAACCCAAGCCGGGCGAGATTCTCCAAGTACCCGATCATTCGGAGTACATGGGGTCCCACCGGGTTCCCTTCTGCCAGATGACATTTGAACAGTGCCTTTGAGACCTCATACCTCTCTACCCTCGCGTGCTCTTGGAAGAGCTGCTTTAGATGTTCGATCATATCGACAGCATTCATGTTTTCGTGTTGCTTCTGAAGCTCAGAAGTCATGGTGCAAAGCATCAGGCAGGCCGCATCATTAGCGTCATCAACACGCTTTTGATACGCCTTTAAGGCAGCATGTGTCTGGTTCTCTGGACCTTCTGGAACATGATCCTCTATTGCGTACAGTTTCTTCTCTTGCTTGAGAACAATTCTCAAGTTTCTGTACCAATCAAGAAAGTTGGTTCCAGAGAGCTTGTCCTTCTCAAGGACAGATCGTAGGGAATGTTGTGAACTCGATGAGTTGTTTGCCATTTGGAATTCTACAAAAAGGAAAATACGCAAGTTTTAGTATTTGTGAATTTTTGACTATATTTAATAATGGCTAGTTTATTAAATATAGCTCCCACTATTTTTCTACGGATTAATAACCCTCAAGATATTAATGCGGAAAATATCCTTATATTTTCTAGTGGGCCAAGATCCATCTTTCATCTCCTTATGAGCTTGCTTTGGCAAGTCACCCATAATTTGACTACTTTAGGTAGGAACAATTCCAATTGCATCCCATATGCAACTCTTGGTTCAATCGGGCAAATAACTCCTTATTTATCCATCCTTATGGATAATCCCAATTGATTGCCTCTAGGTTTCTTAATCAAATTAATAGCCTAGTTGTGTTCAACCTCTTATCTAAACAATTGCACATTGTTACGTGCCATCGCATTCCATCATTATGAACCAAGTCGCCATACTTTGGCACGCACGAGCTTGATAAATAATGATGATAATGAGTGTTTAAATAACGAGAAGGCAAGAACACAATATTTAAATTTGAGGGATTTTAAATTCAATTTTAAATTGTTTTGTTGATCAATATCAACTAATCTATCTATTTGAGTTTGGGCACAACTCCAAATAATAGATCCGGGTTGTCTAATTATCTTATTATCCTAATTGCATGCATCATCCATACAACAACCACACAAATAATAAGACAATAAATAAACAACCACAAAACAGAAATTAAACGTGATGTGGATATGGCCTTTTCTAGACTAAGATAATTCCAAGCCAATGGAATTATCTATGAACCCTAAGCAAACACATCTCCATGCGTCTTGATCTCTTGGTCCATCATTCATAGTCATGTGGAATGCTCCATGCTCCATCTTTTGTGGCTTCTTTGGCTTTGGGCTTCTTTTCTCCAATCTTGGCTAACAATCTACTTTATCTAGCACTAACTAATATCTATACTAAATAAAATAAATCTCACAAGTTGAGAAAAAAAATGGCACGCAGGCCATAAAACCCTAATTAATTATTACAATTAATTGATCAGCTCGCAGGCCGTAAAACCAAACCACAAAATTAAACATCCACATCAAACCACATCCTAAGGCCATATCCAATCACCATGCGATTTGCACATAAACAGTTAAAATCCAATTTTAACGCGCTTGGTCAATTTTAATTGATTTTAGGATTTCTAGGGTTAAAACGGTCCATGGGCCCAACAATCCAATTGCCCGGGCCCATTAAAGTGAACCACAAGGCCCTAGGGCCGGCCCGGCCCAAAACCCGCAAGCTAGGCCCGCGGGTTAGGGCCGCCCGGCCCCTTAGGGCTCCCAAGCTTGGGCGGCAAGCAAGGGGGCGGTCCCTAGGGGGGCCGAACCCTTCTATGGGAGTTGTTTCCAAAACAAATCCCTTGCTTGGTGCCCAAGTTTGGTTGTTTTCTTGTTTTGGGAGAACTCCTTCTTCCCCAAGGATGCCCAAACCCTAGATCTAAGATCCTAAAATTTCTCAAACTCACCAATTCATGCATCCAATGCAAAAATTGGGTCTTGTTATGATTAATTGTTGACAAATTGCATCCCATGCTTGATTTGTCTTGTTTTACGCGATAAACTATCAAATTAAGGTGTAAAACAACAAAACGTAACACATAAACTACGTTTATGCTCTATGACCTGTGGCTCTGATACCACTGTAGGGTTTTGATTCATGGATCGCACAACGGAAGCATAATCAAACATAAACCATGCAAAACCCTCCAAGAATCACAAGTCTAGAAACATAACGATAGTAAAGGTAAGAAATCATAAACACACCTTTGGGTTCTCCTTGATGACTTCAAACGCGAATAATGTCACGTTCTCTATAGTTGATCCACGCCTAGAGTTGATCCTAGATCTCCCAAACTCCTTGGTGCTAGCCCGGATTAGGAAGAGGATGAAGGAATCACGCAAAACGAGACAAAGAGAGGCTTTCGGCCTCTCTTTTGGCCGACGGGGTGAGGGCGGCGGCAAGGGGGTCGGTTCGGCCTCCTTGTTGCTTGCTCTCTCTCCTTTTGTTCTCTCCCACTCTTGTTATGTTCACTAATGAGCATAAGTTATGAGGAAGGAAGGAAGGAGGGTCCTTTATATAGTCCAACAACTCCTTGTTAACTACCTAAAGGACTTATTCTAGTCCAACTAGAATTCAATTTAGTCCCTTCCTTGCAAATTAGTCCCTACTAAGTTTGCAAGGGTTTGCAAAGTGATCCTTCTAATTAATTAATCCAATTAATTAATTCCCAAATCTAGTTCAACTCTATATAGCGTGTGACCCCATAGGTTCTATCTAGTTGGTAGCAACTATTTGCTAATATGGAGCGGTTTCTAACAAAACATCCATTCTAGCCAACTAATAGAATAGTCATCTTGACAACCTTTGTACAAGTAATTGTCTCATCCCTTTGCCTCCATATCCGGATTGGACACGAGACATACAAGTCACACTCGTATATCCAATCCATAGTTTCTCGATCCATGGGAATAGCCTTATTCGTGCAAATAACATCAATATCCTATATTGATTTATTTGAGTCTGGCCAGACATTCTATAAGCACTATCCCTCGAGTGGCCTAGGATATTTTCTCCCGTTATGTGGGAGGGGCAAATCCTCTCTACGTCCACTACGATCTCTAAGCTTGCTTCTCATTGTATCCAGTACACTACCCAGTTACGGTGTAGCGTTTAACGCTACCAAGATCACAATGATCCACAACTAGAATATCTAGTGACTTCAAGTCTAAGGATGACAATACCATTGCACCGCGAGAAGCGCTTGTGACTCAACATAACATGTATGTAGCCTTCTCGGAGATGGGTCAATCCAGTGCAACATTCCGTAATGCACACCTATGTGTTGGATCGTGATATCTCCATATCAATCCAACCCCATACTAGTCTATAGATGATTGTCCCATTTAATCATTATACTTGACTAGGGATATTTAAGATAAACAACACAATTGTAAATCTAAGGACTTCATTATATTAAATATCCAATAAATAATAAATGAATTTTCTAGCCATATACAAATTCATACTAAACTAGATTGCCTCTAGGGCATCTATTCCAACAGTGACGGGGACACCGAGGAGCACAAGGAGGTAGACTTTCTTCAACTTCCTCGAGTTTTTGAAAAATTGGTCGACCAATCGGTCCATTCTTGACCCATTTTTGCGAAATAGGTCCCGTAAGAACGGTACTCCGGGACCGTCGGTACGTTTTATTTCTCTCGCTTTGAATTTTTTATCTAGTCACTCTAGGCGAAATGCCTAGCAACACTTGTCATTTTTGCTATTTTCTCTGTACACTTAGAGATCATATCCTTGGGGGGAGGCACTATAAATTCATTTAGGACAATGATTATCTCAAGTGTGGGGGTGGGGGGGGGGGGGGTTTACACGTATCTTTACTTGCCTTACATTGCATAGCCTTGTTACATGTAGATTAGTGAGTCAGTTTGCACGTAGGTGTCAGAGTTAGGATTGCATGTGCACGTTTAATTATTGCATTGTATATATTATTTGCACTTTTAGTAATTGAGTCCACCTACCCATATGTGTTGTTAATCGAGTTGGCCCAAGCATATGGAGTTAGGAAACTTAAATTTAAAAAAAAATTAAAACAAGAAAAATTCTAGAAATTGGAATTTTTGAGAAAGGGAAACGTAGGACCTAGAAACCAAAGAGAATCCAGTGAAAGAGATCATGAGAGTAGGAAGCACCGTGGTAGGGAGACTTTAATTCTAGTATTTTTGTGCACAAGTATCACGAAGAGATGTCCTGGGTATCTAGGGAAAGGTGAAGGTAGATTACGGGCATACTTTTGACTCCTTTATTGTGCTAGGAGAATTCAGTCTCTAAGTGATTGATTATTCCATTTCCGGTGGAAACTTGTGGACTCTTAGAATCTGGGGTGGACCTTCGCGTAGAGTCGTTTTCATGTGGTACGAGTCTTCGGCCTAAGCGAAGCCAGGGAGCGTACACCACCATCCCTTAAGGTGGTTCTAAGAGAAAATAAAAAAAGCCCACACTCTTCAGCTCTATTGCACGGTTGTAAAAAAAACAGAGGAGAGAATAGAAAGAAAATGAAATATAAATAATTTTTTTGGGCTTCAAAGGTGAAACAACCTAATGTGCTTCCGTGTGAACGGAAAATTTGGATTCAATCACACGTAGAGCGTAAGAGGGAAAATAAAGTCAAGCCGTATATCACATGAGTCGTGTCTCCCAGCAATGGGACAATTTGCGTTCAAAGCAATAACGGCTAAGAGGGTCTGAAAACCTCAAATGACTTGGCGAAGGAAGATCATTTAGAGTTTGAGATGCCTAGACGCTTTGAGTCAAAAGATGTTCTGTGTCTTGGAATGATTTGGTGGATGTTTGGGGACACCTTAGTGAGTTTGTGCATAGGATCATCATATCATATTTTTTGCTACGTGTTGTGAAATTTCAAAGTGACCTTGTGAGGATTTGATTGTTTTGGTTTGTGATAGAGAGGTTGCCAAATCTCTAACTAAAAAAATATATATATATGTTCTTTAATTACTTGCATTGTATATAATCGAGTTGCATTGTTCATAGTCATGTAGATTGCATAGTCCAGTGTTTGAGTCGTTATGTCTAAGGCAAAGTAAAGATATATGTGAATCCTGGAAGAAAGTGTTGCTCGGGACAAGCAAGAAGGTAGTGTGGGGAAGTTTGATAGATCCTTTTAGGAGAAATATATTACCATCATTTGCCACATTATCATGAGATATTTGAGCCTAATTGTTGAGAATATGTTGTGTTTTATCACTTGATGCTTCAGATACGCTTTATTGTTAGTCCGGCCGTTTCTATGAATATTTCGTTGTTATTTGTCAAATATAATCGCTTGGTATGTTTGTTCGTATTTTCTTGGCAGGAACGGATTCTAATCAGTTGATAGGAGGAATGGAACGAACTTCGGAAACAACGGAAGCACAGGTGGAGAAAAGAGAAGCTGAATTGGAGGAGCTAGGATGACAAGTTTGCACTAATCTGAATATATCTTGAGTTTTACAATGAATTTTGGAGTTATACCAGTTCCAAATGAAGTTAGACTCAAATTTATTTCTAACAATAGGTCACGGAGCTTTATCGGAGTCCGGAGGAGAGAGTAACGGCTCGCGCAAGATCAACTTACAATTCTGGCCGGGAATTACAAACTGGAGGGGCTGAAATGTAATTTCATCAAAATTACATTAAAAATTCGCCCCAGCTGGTAAAAAACGAAAAACGAAGACTCGTAGATTCATTCAAGCACGAATGAGGAAGAGAGGAACACGCAAGGGAGCTCTAGGAAAAGGCGATTCACGCATCTCTTCAAGGATATCGTCGTTTGATTCTTTTTCTTCATCTCTTGTATTATTTTATATGGAGAATATGATATTATCAAGATATTTCATGTCTAGATAAACTCATAGCTAAGTAATTATGGAGAACTAGGGTTTAATTGGTTGATTGAGGGATTCATAGATTTACGTCATGCTTAAAGCTTAATTTCACTCTTGATTTCATTCATTCTTCTACTTGAGTTCTTAATTCTTAGCATGTGAGGCTTGATCACCCATAGCATGTTAGTTATCTATGAGAGTGTATGAAAGTAACTCAACCCCAAGTCACATGAAGAGTATGAAGACGCTCTTAATATCTTGAGACTGAGAGGTAAGAGAATGAGAGTGATCACTTGAAGATTTGTTTCAGTTGAAAGTGCTAGAATAGTAAAGTTGCAAGGTTGAAAGGTCTTCTAGGTACCTTTATCCCATCAACTAGAGTAGTGTGACTAGCAACATTAGGCTGATAGGATTTGTTGTTGAGTACACTATAGTGTGATACATGATTGAAAGATATGTGTTGCGAGTATAATCTGATATGTTGGAAGAAAAAGTGAAGTGTTGTGAAAAGAATCCGGAAATCAATTGAGTACCCTGGGGGCCCTAAATCATATAGTTTCTCCATACTCTTAGTAATTTTATTCGATTAAATTGCAACTCTTAGTTACGTAGAACCACTTGATTAAGGGTGGAAAACTTACAACCATTCAACCCCTTTTTACCGGTTACGTAGTCAACGTAACTAATTTGTTAAATATAGCTTGTTACAAGCTTGTCCTCGTGGGATTCGACAACCCGAGTATTAAAAATAATCACACTTTATTACTCAACCGTGCACTTGCGTACACACGTAAGAAATCGTGTCATTTATCTTAAATATCCCTAGTCCATTATATTCATTAATAGGATGATCACTATAGACTAGTTTGTGGGTAGACTGATATGGAGATATCAAGTCTAACACATGGGTATGCATTAGGAGTAATGGCATATTGGATTGACCCACAACGAGAAGGCTACATTCGATTATCTCAAAGTCACAAATTCATCTCGTAGTGCTAATCGTATTGTATTCCTTAGACTTGAAGTCACTAGGTACTTTAGTTGTGAAATATTATGTTTTGATATTATCAAAAGTTACACCGTAACTGGGTAACTATAGAGATAGATGTCATGCATGATAGGAAGCAAGCTGAGAGATGGTAGTGATGTAGAGAGGATTTCTCCCTCCCACATAATGGGAGAAAATATCCATGGCCACTCGAGGAATGGTGCTTACACAATGTCTGGTCAGACTCAGATAAATTAATATGGAAATATTGATGTTATCTGCTCGGATAAGCATATTTCAAGGATCGAGAAACTATGGATTGGATATACGAGTGTGACAATTATATATCGTGTCCAATCCGTGTATGGAGACTACGGGATAATACAATGCGGTAACATTGGGTACAAGGTTTGTTGGATCACTGACTATTTCTATTAGTTGGGTGACATAGATGTGTTGTTAGACACCGATCTATGTTAGTAATAGTTACTACCAACTAAGTAGAGACCTATGGGGTCACATACCATATGAATTAAACTATATATGGGTATTAACTAGTAGGACTAATTAATCAAGATGATATAAACGCAACCACAAGCAAAGTTAGTAGGACTAATTTGCAAGGTGGACTAATCCGTGTATGGACTGTATTAGTATTGGGGCAATTATGTAGTTAATAAAGAGTTATTAAATATATAAAGACTACCTAGCTTGTTATTTTCTCATAAGATCCATTATTGAGAGAACATAAAAAAGCAAGGAGAGAGACAAGTAGGAGGCCGAACCCCCTACCCGTCCGCCCCATTGACGCCGTCGGCCACTCCTTTTGCGCGACTCTTGCTTTGTTTTGTGTGATCTCTTGCCTCCTTCTTCTGTTTCTAGCACTGCACATGGAGAATGATTTCAGCTAATAATCCAAGGTGTGGATACTCGTAGAGACAAATACAGAATTCTTAGTAGTGATCACACAACCCAAGGTACACAATCCTCTACCTTCATCATGTTATGATTACTTGCCTGTGATCCTTGGAGGGATTTGAGCATGATAAATTTTATTATTCCTCTGTGTAACCTTCATCAAAACCCTATAGTGGTATCAGAGCCATAGGTCGTAGCGCATAACATGATATTATGTGTTATTGTTTTCACTTTTTACACCGTAATCGTTACTTTTCGCGAAAAAACTGATATTATTCATATGATGCAAATTGAATATGATTCAATAGAGATTGTGCCAATTTTACCTATCCTATAAAGTTTGGCAAATTTCGTTCATATATGATGCGAGTCTTTTGATTTTGAAAAGCTAAGGTTAGGGCACAAATTGGGAAAAATGGAGTTTTTCCATCAATTGGAAACAAGGCACACAAGGAAGGAGAAGTTTTTGGAAACAAATAAAAAAGGGGAGGCCAAGGGGTTGCGCGCAAGCATGCCACAGCCAAGGTCGGTTTGGCCTAGACCGGCGGTCTGACCGTGCGGCTTAGGGCCGGCCGGATCGGGTGGCTTTTGGCGGTCCTTTGGGGTTCGACCAACTAGCTTGATGGGCCCCTTGGACCAAATTAAACTAAAATTAACCAAGCGCGTTAAAATTGGATTAGAACCGTATTATGTGTTTTGTTTCATGGTGGATGGATATGACCTAGGTTGTGGATGATTTTTTTGTGGTTTTATTTGGTTTATTGTAATCAATGTAATTAATTGGTTTTACAGCATGCGTGTTATCTTCTTGCTCGCTTGTTAGGTATCTAAAATTTCATGGTGGAGGACTTGCACACCTAGAATCAAGTAACCAAAAAGACGATGGAGGACTTGCACACCTAGAACGCGCGACCATGGTGGAGGCACATGAAGATGAACTTGTCACGTTAGGGCTTAGAGATATTATCATTGGCTTGGTAATATCTTCGTCTTAGGGGCCATATCCATACCACACTTATTTATTCGTGTGGATGTTTAATATTAATGTCTTGTTATTTATTTTTTGTGTATGGTTGATGCATGCAAAACATAACAAGATAATAATAAACAAGTATGATCTTTTATTGTAGATTGCCCAATACAAATAAGTATATCATGTTGATTGGATCAACCAAACAATTAAGTAATGAAAATGAAATCCATCAAACAATATATTTCGTTTTGCCATTTCTTACTTAAACACCCTTCATGATCAAGGTCTATTAAATTTGGGCTTGCCAAAGCAAGGCGATTTTAATTCACCATAATGTGATGCGGCGACACAAGCAAGTAATGTGTGATTGTTGAAGTAAGAGGTTGGACGCAACTAGGTGAGTTCAATTGGATTGATAAACTTAGACGCAAGACAATTAGGAGTTATATATGGAATAGATAAAGAACAAGGGGTTATTCACCTAATTGAACCAAGAATTTCTTGGGATGCAATTGGAAGGGGTTCCTACCTAAATAACTAATTCTTGGGTGACTTGCCAAAGCAAGCTCAAGAAGAAGTGAAATATGGATCCTGGACCCATTAAAGAATATAGGATATTTTCCGCAATAATGGAGAGGGCTATCAATCCAATAAAAATAGTGGGAGATATTTTTAATAATTTAGCCATTATTGAATGTAGTTAATTGTTCAAAATACTAGAATTGCATATTTGTAGAATTCCAATGGCAAACAATAGACAATCATCGACTTCATCCCTACGATCTGTCCTTGAGAAGGAAAGGTTATCTGGAACAATTTTCTTGACTGGTACAGAAACTTGAGAATTGTTCTCAAGCAAGAAAAGAAATTGTACGTCATAGACAATCCTATTTCAGGCCCACCTGGAGAGGATGTTGTGCCTTTCGTGATAGTGGCATATGAGAAACATTTGGATGATTCTAATGATGTCACTTGGCTCATGCTTTGCTTCATGAACTCTGAGCTTCAGAAGCAACAAGAGAACATGGAGGCGTAAAATATGATTGTACACCTGAGACAGCTCTTCCAAGAGAACGCAAGGCATGATAGTTATGAAGTATCTAAGGCACTGTTCAAGTACATTATTGCAGAGGGGAACCCAGTCGGGCCACATGTACTGCGCATGATCGGGTACATGGAGAATCTCTAGAGGTTAGGCTTCCCATTCGGCCAAGAGTTGGCCACTGATCTCATCCTACAGTCGTTACCGGATAGTTATAGCAAGTTCATCATGAACTATACAATGAATGAGATCAACAAAGCTCTGCGAGACCTGCTCAATATATTGAGGACCGCTGAACTGAGAATTAACAAGGGCGAAGGCATGGCCATAATGATGGTCAATAAGAGGAAGGGCAAGGGAGTTGCCTCTACCTCCAAACGAAAGAGAAAGAAAGTTTCAAAATCCAAGGGAGCCTTAAAGCCTACTGGAGGCGTGACTAAGGGTGATTGTCACTCTTGTAGTTAGCCGGGTCACTGGAAGAGGAACTGCCCCAAGTATCTGGAGGATAAAAGGCTTGAAATAGTAATTCCATCACCACCAGGTATTTTTGTTATAGATGTGAATTTATCTATCTCTTCATCTTGGGTATTGGATACTAGATGTGGATCTCACATTTGTCGAAATGTGCAGGATCTAACGAGACGTAGAAGATTGGATAAAGAGGAAATAAACTTGCGCGTTGGGAATGGAGCAAGAGTTGTTGCATTACGCATAGGCGTTTATGAGTTATCTTTGCCCTATTTACTTATTTAAGAATTAGACAGTTGCTATTATGTGTCTGCTATGAGCAGAAACATTATTTTTATATCTTGTTTGGACGAGAAATGTTTTACTATTTCAATAAAGGATAAATGTTTCTCAATTTATTTAATAGTATGCACTATCATAGTGCGCGTTTGTCCAATTGATTGTATATCCTTGATCTAAATAATTCCGGCTATAACATAAATACCCATGATTAAAACTAATGATTTAAATCCTAGTTATCTATGGCACTGTCGTTTAGGCCATATAAATGATAAACGCATCTCTAGACTGCATAAGGATGGATTGCTAGACTCATTTGATTATGAATCTTATGAGACATTTGAATCTTTTTTATTAGGAAAAATGACAAAGTCCCCTTTCAATAAGAAATGTGAGAGGACTAGTGAGTTATTGGCACTCATACATACTGATGTATGTGGGCCGTTTCCCATGCCAGCTAGAGGTGGTTACCTTTACTTCATTACATTTACTGATGACTTCACTAGATATGGATTTTTGTACCTTATGAAGGCCAAATCCGAATCCTTTGAATTTTTCAAAGAATTCAAGAATGAAGTAGAGAAGCAACTTGGCAAGAGTATCAAGGCTCTACGATTGGATCGTGGAGGATAATACTTGAGTCAAGAGTTTGACGACTATCTAAGAGAGTGTGGGATTGTGTCCCAACTCACTCAACCCGGAATACCAAAATGGAATGGCGTGTACGATAGGAGGAATCACACTTTGTTGGACATGGTGCGTTCCATGATGTGTTAAACAGATCTTCTGCTATCGTTTTGGGAACATGCTCTATTGACTGCGGCTTTTACCATTAAATGTGTTCCATCCAAATCAGTCATGAAGACACCATATGAGAAATGGACTGGAAGGCTTCCCAGAGTGTCGTATATGAAGATTTGGGGTCGCAATGTCTATGTAAAGAGTTTACAAATAGATAAGCTCAGACCCAAGGCATATAAGTGTAAGTTTATGGGGTATCCTAAGGAAACGAAAGGACATATTATCTACAATCCAACCGAGAACAAAGTGTATTTTGCTCGGACTGGTGTGTTTCTAGAAAGAGAGTTCTTATCTAAAGGATCAGTGGGAGGACTGTAGAACTTGAAGAAATTCAAGAACCAAAAAACACTGATTCTGCGATGGAGCATGAGCAGGAACCACAAAGTGTTGTGGAGCAACCTGTTCAAGTAACACAAGAACTCAGTAGGTCGATTAGGGTACGTCATGAGCCAGAGAGGTATGGAATTCTCGTGACTGAGCCCGGTGACGTACCACTCATGGATGATGAGCCTACTACCTATGGAGAAGCAGTGAAAGGGCCAGACTCAAAGATGTGGCTTGAAGCCATGAGACCCGAAATAAATCCATTTACACCAACAAAGTATGCACTTTGGTGGAACCACCCGAAGGGGCTCAGCCATAGGGTTAAAGAAGGTCTTCAAGAAGAAGATCGACATGGATTGAATTGTAATTTCCTACAAGGGGCGATTTGTGGAAAAAGGGTATAGGCATATTCATGGTATTGACTATGACGAAACCTTTTCCCCAGTCGCGATGAACAAATCCATTCGTATCCTACTTCCAATTGCAGCTTATCACGATTATGATATTTGGCAAATGGATGTCAAAATAGCGTTCCTGTATGGAAATATCCTTGAGGATGTGTACATGTCACAACCGGAGGGTTTTAAGGATCTAGAGCCTGCCAAAAAAGTCTGTAAGCTACAACGATCAATTTATAGATTGAAGCAAGCTTGTAGGAGTTGGAATCGACATTTTGATGGTGCGGTCAAAGAGTTTTGTTGTGTTGTGTTTCTGGTCCTGTATGTGGATGGCATACTTATCATTGGAAACGACATTCCTACCTTGCAATCTGTTAAAGATTGGCTAGGGAAGTGTTTCGCAATGAAGGACTTAGGCGATGCAGCTTATATACTTGGTATCAAGATCTATATAGAAAGATATAGGAAGCTTCTCGGCCTAAGCCAAAGTACATATATAGACAAGGTGTTGAAACTGTTCAACCTGCAAGAATCAAAGAAAGGATTATTGCCCAAGTCGCATGGAGTCACCCTTTCAAAGGTTGTATGTCCCTCCAATGAGATTGAGAAGGACCGCATGAGTAGAGTTCCCTATGCTTCGGCCATAGGATCTATCATCTACGCCATGTTGTGTACTAGACCGGATGTGGCATACGCATTGAGTATGAAAAGCAGATATCAGTCCAATCCGGTGACAGTGGGTTGGTGTCAAGAACATCCTTAAGTACTTGAGAAGGACTAAGGATGCGTTCTTGATATTTGGAAGTGAGGAAGAACTCAGTGTAATTAGTTACACTGACACGAGCTTCCAAACTGACAAGGATGACAACAAATCGCAATTGGGCTATGTGTTTTGCCTGAATGGAGGAGCTGTCAACTGGAAGAGTTCCAAGCAAGAGACAGTTGCTAATTCTACAATTGAAGCTGAGTACATTGCTATTGCAGGCGCAACAAAATATGTTGTTTGGATAAAGAAGTTTATCAATGAGCTTGGTGTGGTTCCTAGCATTGTGGATCCCATCGCGTTGTAATGTGACAACACTGGGGCGATCACACAAGCCAAGGAACCCATGTCACACCAGAATTCCACGCGTGTACTTAGGAGATTCCATCTCATTATAAAATATCTTTGATCGAGGAGATGTGAAGATATGCAAGATTCTAACAGATGAGAATCTTTCAGATCCACTCACGAAGTCGCTCGTTCAGCGAAAGCATGAAGGGCACACTAGATCTATAGGCATACGAGATGCACCATATCGGCTCTAGTGCAAGTGGGAGACTGTTGGAATAGGTTCCCTAGAGGCAATCAAGATTTAGTATGGACATTGTTTGGCTAGAATATTCATTTATTATTTATGGAGATATTTAATATAATGAAGTCCTTAGATTTCAATGTGTGTTGTTTATCTTCAATATCCTTAGTCCATTATATTGATTAATAGGACGATCACTATAGACTAGCATGTGGTTATATTGATATGTATATATCAAGTCTAACACATGGGTATGTATTAGGAGTAATGGCATACTGGATTGACCCACAACGGGAAGGCTACATTAGATTATGTCAAAGTCACAAGTGCTTCTCGTAGTGCTAATGGTATTGTATTCCTTAAACTTGAAGTCACTAGATAATTTAGTTGTGAAATATCATGCTTTGATATTATCAAAAGTTACACCGTAACTGGGTAACTATAAAGATAGCTGTCAGGCATGATAGGAAGCAAGCTGAGAGATGGTAGTGATGTAGAGATGATTTGTCAATCCCACATAATGGGAGCAAATATCCATCGCCACACGAGGGATGGTGCTTATAGAATGTCTGGCCAGACTCAGATAAATCAATATGGAGCTATTGATGTTATCTGCTCGGATAAGTATATTCCCAGGATCGAGAAACTATGGATTGGATATACGAGTGTGACTACTATGTCTCGTGTCCAATCCGAATATGTAGACATATGGATAATAAAATGCGGTAACATTGGGAACAAGGTTTGTCGGATCACTGACTATTTTTATTAGTTGGGTGACATAGACGAGTTGCTAGACACTGCTCTATATTAGTAATAGTTACTACCAACTAAGTAGAAACCTATGGGGTCACACACCATATGGATTAAACTGGATATGGGTATTAATTAGTGGGAATAATTAATCAAGAGTATCTAAACGCAACCACAAGAACAGTTAGTATGACTAATTTGCAAGGTGAACTAATCCATGTAGGGAATTGATTAGTATTGGAGCATTTATGTAGCTAATAAGGAGTTATTAACTATATAAAGACTACCTAGCTTGTTATTTTCTCATAAGAGTCATTATTGAGAGAACATTACAAAGCAAGGAGAGAGACAAGTAGGATTCCGAACCCCCTACCCGTCCGCCCCATTGACGCCGTTGGCCACTCCTTGTGGCGCGGCTCTTGCTCTGTTTTGCGTGATCTCTTGCCTCCTTCTTCCGTTTCTAGAACTACACGTGGAGAGGGTTTTCAAATAGTAATCCAAGGTGTGGATACTCGTAGAGATGAAGACACAATTCTTCGTAGTGATCACACAACCTAAGGTACACAGTCCTCTACCTGCATCATGTTATGATTGCTTGCCTATGATCCTTGGAGGGATTTGAGCAAGATCAAATTTTGTTATTCTGCTGCGTAACCTGCATCAAAACCCTACAGTTATCTGGTTATTTGATCTGCTTTAGTATGTTTATTTTTGAAGTTTAATTATGTTATGGAGTTACTATGTCTGTTTTGGATTCCATGTAATTGTTCTGCCATGCTACTAATGTATTTATTTTTCATAGTATTAAAGCCAATCCGATTAGTGGTGTTGTATTTTATCAAGGGGGATATTGTAAGTTCGCATACTATTTCAAGGCCTTGAAACAACTTCAAAGCCTTTGAAACAGCACTGCACTACTCCATAAACTCAGGTGGAGTTTTTGCCTTGTGATCTGACCTATATCCTCCTTTGATTGAACATGCTCTATTTGATGATGAAAGACAAACAAATCAAATACTTGATCTTGACTTAATCTCATTGTTTGACTAAGTTTCTTGCATGATTAATTGGCTACCTATTTTGCAGGAAACCTTTCCTAAACTGTTTATTTGCAAGAACGAAAACACAACTAGTAGATGGATCCTACACTTGTAGAATCATGTCTGGACCTTCCTAACATCCTCAGATAAAAGATCAAATTAGTACCTGTGAAGATACTAAGCAACTAGCTGCTGGGAAGAGCTGTTATAGAGTCAGAATATGCTGCTCGATTTTAGGAAATTTTGTTTGAAGAAGATCTATAAATTTGGATTTCAAACAAAGCAGCAAATAACAAGACTACTGAGAGAATTCGTGCAAAAAATCTACAGAGACTTTCAAACACTCTCAAGTATTGAGAAGCATCACTATATAATACCATTCCATTCAATCCAACATTCAGAAGAACACTTCAAGCTGCACTGCGTATGCTGTTTTACATTGTTCTTCTTCTGATCTTAATTTGTATATCTTTTCTGTTATACTTATAATCATTTAATCTCGTGGTGTTGTTCAAGAGGAACAATAAGATATCCTTATTAGATCATTTATCTAGATAAGGTACTAGATAGGTTAGTGAGAACCACAAGTTGTAACAGAGTAAGAGACTTCTCTGTGCTTGAGATATGGGGCTTAGCTTTTGATTAATAATTGAGTTTCAAATCTTGCAGGGATTAGATCCATAATGAAGAGACGTAGGTCCTTGAGGACTCAACTCCATAAATCACTTTTGTCTCTTGCATTTTACTTTCAATTCTGTACTTGTCTTGTTTTAAGATTCAAAACAGGTTTTCAGTTCAAGGACTTAAAAGGCTTTTCAAGGCAAAAAAATTCTGAACTTTTCCAAGGCCTTGAAAAAGTTCAGATTTTTTTTTCTTAGTCTGAGTTGATTCCAAGGGCTTGAAACTTGATTCAAGGCCTTTAAATACACTTAGCTTCCTCAGTTGTTCTTAAAACTCCATCTTTGGAAAAAACCTCCATTCTCTATTCAACCCCTCCTCTAGAGTATTGATCCTATATTGTGAGCCCACATACTGTCTTTCTCATGCATTATGTTCCGTGCGCATCAAGTAGGGAAATCCGGAGCGTTCTTCGATACCTATGCCCCTGCACACTCATTGTAAATATTAAAAGAACTCTCTGTCACCCCTCAAAAATCGTATGGAAAACGTATAAGAACAAACTATTCTAAAATTATTACTCCTACTCCTAAATTGTGTTGCCTCCCAACAAGTTCTTGTGATGTAAGGTCGATGGCCCGACTAGTTTACCTCAATTTTATTTTGGCTCATGAAAGTCGATTACATCTACTTTGGCCGGTTTCGCTGCTTATTCCAGGTACAGTTTCACACGGCTTCCATTGAATCGTAATCACGTCTTAGTATGATGATCTTCCAACTCCACCACACCCCAAGGATAGACTTAGAAAATCCGGAACGCCCCGAACCATCTCAAAATTAGTTTACCCGGATATAGATTCATGCGAGAATTGAACAACATCAGTCGGTGTCCATCATGAAGTTCTCTTCGTTTGATTTCCCATTAGGGTTTATTAACTAATTCAACAGGAAGATGACATGACTTACTGAAGACCAAATGTAATGGTGACAAGTTCACTAGGGTCTTCCATGATGTCCTGTAAGCCTTGAGATCCCAATCCTTACGTCTGGAGTTGATTGTCTTTTCGAGAATACACTTGATATCCCTGTTAGACACCTTAGCTTTCCCATTGATTTGGGGATGATAATGTTGGAAAACCTTATGAATAGACACCCCGTAGTGTTTCAACATCCTGGAAAACACTCGGTTTATGAAGTGTGAACCTTCATCGCTCACCATTTCCCTTGGTGTGCCAAATCGAGTGAAAAATTTCTTCTTAAGAAACCTACCTATAGTAACTGCATCATTATTGGGGTACGCAATTGCTTCCACCCATTTAGTTACGTAATCAATAGCGAACATAAGTAGAGATTACACATAGTGATGTGAAGGGTCCCGTAAATTTAATGCCCCATACGTCAAAAGGCTCCACCTCAATCCACATGGACATGGTAATTTCATCTCGCTCGGAGATATTACCTGATCTTTGACATCTTCCACACCCTTCAACCCATGCATAGTAGTGTTGAAAGATAGTAGGCCAGAAAAACCCGGACTGTAGTACCTTGCTAGCCATGGGAGGACCGCTGAAGAGACCTCTACTGGGCGCGACATGGCACTTCTAAATCACTTCACGGATCTCATGTGTGGGAACATATTTTATAATGATGTTGCCAGCTCCCATCTTGAATAAATAAGTCCCATAGGTACTGCTATATCTCAGATAGGAATTGCCTTCTCTACTGTGCTGTAAAATCCTCGGATAAAGCCCCATCGGTAAAATAGTTGGAAATAACCCTATACCAAGGGTGACATGTCTCCACTTCTATTAAGTACTCATTTGGAAAATTTTCTTGGATGGGAACCTGTTCCTCCACCCCATTTTTGATTTTTGAGAGGTGGTACGCTACCATGTAGTTAACACCCTTCTTGTCTCAGATCTCAACATAAAATTCTTTCAATACAAGGACCCACCTCAACAATCTCGGTTGGGCGTCCTTCTTATCAAGCAAATACTACAAGGCTGAGTGATCAGTAAAAAAATCACCTTTGACCCAAAAATATATGAAAAAAAATTATAAAGAGAAAAAATAACAGCTAAAAGTTCGTTCTCACTGGTGACATAATTGGGTTGAGCCTCATTAACAACCCTACTCACATAGTAAATGTAACACCCCTAAGTTTTCATTACTAAAACTCTGGGTGTGCCTTTCTCAAGGAGAGTTATCCACCATGATTAGAAATAATGATCTTTACTTCATATTCACAAAACTTACTTTAATACATTGAAGAGTTCACAAGCCTTGTTCATAGTTAATACACAACATTATATTACAACAAAGGAATAGTGAGATTACTTTCTTTTTTTCGCTATATGGTGCTTCCAATAGTTTGTGGAGGCATCTCCTGTGGTGGTCTATAAAGTTCACAAGCCTTGTTCATAGTTAATACACAAAATTATATACAACAAATAAAAAGTGAGATTACTACCTTATATTGGCTATATGGTGCTTCCAATAGTTTGTGGAGGCAGTGGTCTATAAAACAAGGACACCGCAACGGAAAAGTATGTAAAAACTGAGTGAGAATGCATCACAATGCATAAATAAGAGTAAGGCACACAAAGTTATTTCATATTTATTTATTCCAAAAACCAATTCGATTCTTTAATCGAGGTAATCCATAACCAATAATTATATCTTTTTCGGGTGGCGATATAATTCGGTCATCTGAACCAAATCCACATAAGCAACTAGACCATAAGTGTAGATACCTCCTACGAGAGAAACTGCTGTCCCAAGATAGTAGTACAAGAGCCTTACCTTGTGCTAATGTGCCTCAGGGGTAACCATATATAATTTAGGATCAAATGACATGCTTAGAGCCACCATAGACTCATGTCCCTAGCTTTTATTAGTCCAACCATATCAAGTCCAATCCTTGCTTAGTCAAATCATATCAGATTCCCAAGTCTTGCTTGGTCAAACCATATCAATGTCCCCAAGAGTACATGTTTCACTTTACGTGATTAGTTGCTTACGCATTCGGAAAGTCTCATTATTATTATTTGCTAAATCTCATCAAGTAGTGAAAATCATTTTTTCCCGAGTGACAAGTTCCAAAAATATCGAATTTCAACATATGAAAATAGGGAGTTCAAATTAACACAATGGCAAGTTTAGTAAACACGAGTAAGCATAAGTAATCCGGTCGAAAAACTTAATTCAGTTAAAACCAAGTAGTGACATTGTAGTCAAACACGCGTTTTGAAGATTAAGAGTTGAGCCTCCAAACTCACCTACAAGTTCTGACTGTGGTTCAGAGTAATCGAGGTAGCCTTTGTCGGTAAAGCCGATGTCTACAAAAAAACCCTAATTATATTTAATCGATTAATATGCAAGTTTCTATAAAATTATTCGGTAGTGGCCTTGTTAAAGTTTAGCTATGCAATTTGATTAAGTACTAAGACATAGTTTACTTTTTAAAATAAATAATATTTATTTACTTATTTAATTATAATATTAACTACTTTTCCTAATATTAATTTATAATACTAATATTAATTCACTAATCATAATACTAACTTACTAACATCTATATATATAAAAGCAAAGCAAATGGGAGACTCATCCTCCTTATGCCATGTAGGATTTGAAAAGAATTGTTGATATGACACATGTTATGTTATAAAATTAAGTGGCAGACACATTGTCATTGTCAACCAATTTAATTTTTCTAATTCATACATAAGTTACACACAGAATTGCCAACTCAATATTCAATGAAATGTGATGCATTGAACCTTATTTTTCAGGGCGGATCATATACTTTGAATAAAATTTTTCGGTTTCTCTATTCATTGGTAAAAGATATAACTATAACTTTTGGTTTCTTTCACTGAATAACTTCCACAATAAATCTTTTTTGTGTATATTATTTTTGACTACAAAGTAAATATCTATATGAATGTGTTCAATTAAATTAACATTACAGAATAGTAATCTATCTATCAGATGGAAAAAAATACAGGTGAACAAGAAAAAGTAACACAGAAACAAAATTAACAAAAGATAAGTAACAATAAATTAACATCTCCAAAAAAATTACGTTTGACCATAAACCTCTAATTAAATTTTTTAATTCTCAATGCATAAATAACTACAACTTTTAATTTTAAAGTGAATTTTTTACACTGACACATACATAAATAACAACAACTTCTCATTTTAAAGTGAATTTTTTACACTGACACATACACATGAATGTGTTCAATTAAATTAACATTACATAATAGTAATCTATCTATCACAAAGAAAAAAATACAAGTAAACAAGAAAAAGTAACATATAAACAAAATTAACAAAGGATAGGTAATAATAAATTAACATCTTTAAAAAAATTACGTTGGAACATACACCTTCGATTAAACTTTTTAATTCTCAATGCATAAATAACTACGATTTCTGATTTTAAAGTGAATTTTTTACACTGACACATACATAAATAACTACAACTTCTGATTTAAAAGTGAGTTTTTTACACTGACACATACACATGAATGTGTTCAATTAAATTATCATAACATAATAAAAATCTATCTATCACAAAGAAAAAATAAACGTGAACACGAAGAAGTAACATATAAACAAAATTTACAAAAGATAGATAATAATAAATTAACATCTTTAAAAAAATTACGTTGGACCATACACCTTCAATTAAACCTTTTACTTCTCAATGCATAAATAACTACAACTTTTGGTTTTAAAGTGAATTTTTTACACTGACACATACACCTCCTATCAAAATTTTCGTTTCTCTATGCGTTGATAGAAGAAAATAAAACAAAACTCAGAAACAAAGCTAATGAAAGTGTGAACAACTCAAAAATATTTTTATTTTGAGAAACAAAAATATATTTACAGACAACAAGAACAAAATACCAACCCACACTAATAGATTAATAAACCTAAAATTGTAGAGCAAACCCTTTCAAATTAATTATTCCAACCATAACCTTTCAAGTCCAAATGTTTTATTCAATTCATTGGTATATAATGAAACTTCAATTTTTAATTTTTAACTTAATACTTTTCACCACAGTCTTTACTTTTCTGAATGTACGTTTTGTAAGCAATTGTACAACTCAATTAACCCTAAATGATAGTAATGTATCTATCAACAAGAAAAAAATTAAACAATCAACGTATTACAAAATAAACTACATTAACTCAATAAAAGGAGTTATAAATAATAAGCATTGAAACATTAATGGTTTACATTTCGTCTTATACTTTGAATCGAACTTTTTGCTTCTTAATGTATTAATGAAAATTAAAACTACAGTTATTGATATTTTTAGTGCAACACTTACACTATATTTTTATTTAATATTTATACGTAAATTCAGTCCAATTAATCTTCTATGATAACAATGTATGTGTGTATCACAAAGAAAGAATAATTAAAAATATCAGGAAAAAAATTAACTAAACAGAGTAGGTAGTATCAAACAATTGATATTGAAAAAACTATACAAAAACAACATTAGAAAGGAAGCAAAACAAAATATGAACGGAACAAAAACATAATTACATATAAAAAAAACATATGTCAACCCTAAACGGATAATTTAATGAACCTTAACTTACATAAAAAGCTCTTACATAAGAATTTAAAATATAACATTTCACATTAATATCATATTCTTCTTTATGTATCGTCTTAACGACAAAGCTTCATAAATAGAAACCTCCTACTCTCACAGACGTAGTTGTTAGTTTTTCTTTTCCATGTTTATGTGCCACTTAATTTTTTTGGTTCTTGATTCATTGCAAAAGTTGTACATAAATTTAATTTATTTTTAAAGTACAATGATATGCCTATTTCACTGAAAATAGATTACATAAAATCTTCAGTAATTGCGGTTTGAGAATAAAAAATTTTTTAACCCAAAAAAATTGCCCAAACCCACACACCAGAAGTTGTAAACCATTATTTTCTATGTGACAAGAATTACTAATACTTTTATTGAGCCATACAAAAGGGAAAGAACATAAAGAAAATAAATAAATAAAATAGACAATAAATAATTAACACTAATTTTCTTATATAAATTGATTCCTCTATCTCTCAAGGACGTAATTACTCATTTTTTATCCTTCTTATGTTTCTTTAATTTTTTGGTTCTTGATTTATTGAAATAATTATACATAAATTCATTGTTAATTATAGATAAAACGACAATACATTTTTTTTGAAAATGGACTACGGAAACTCTTCCCAAGCGCAGCTTAGCTATGTAAAAATCTCGCGTAAATGTAGTTACATGATCTTAACGCAACCGGTTTTCACACCACACCGGCATATATACTAGAAGTTCTAAGCGTATATATATATTTTAATTTTACGAGTAATTTCTTATACTTATGTTGAGTGGTAGCCAACAAAAAATTATCACATGTATTATTATCATAAGTGAAATTACACATAGATTCTCATACAATGGCAATAATCATCAAATCTATAGCTTATCATTTTCGAATTGTGTATCGAGTCAGGACGCTGAAAGAAAAGTTATACCTGAAAACATTTCTTTAATACAAGAAAACGTAATACTTACTCTCCACCAGAAGAAAATATTCATTACCACAGGGATATTGGTGGTGTGGTGCCAGAGGAAACTGTAATGGGTCGATCAAGTTATTTCTACTATGTTTATTATATTAAAGTATGGAAATAATCACATAATCAACCAATTAAAGTGTCATGTGGTAATGTAGTACCACGTCCCTTATACCCCTGTAGTAATGAATATTTTCTCATCCATTAGGCTATGAGAGTTTATCGTAGTTAGCCAACATGATGATGTTAGACCAATAAAAGAAAAGTCAACTTAATAATGTATGATTTTTTTTCTTCAAATGTATGTCGAAGCTTGGTATATTGTCAGAATTGTTAAGGTTTGTAAGTAATTTCAGTGAACAATTGCTACATTTTGCTTATTATTTTCTAATATGGGTCTTTTATGAGAGAAGTATAAGTATGTAGTAGAATTTTTTCTATAATATGCAGATTTATGAGATTTAAATAATAGTAATATGCATATTGTTTCTTTGATTATAAGTTACTACCGCTGTTTCTTCTCTTTCCCAAGTGGTTGACGTTTTTACCCGTATATGAGTCACTTTGACTCGGTGTCTTGGATAGCAAAACGATGTAATTTTTTGACAATTTTTTCATAGTATTGTAGAGTAAAGTTTACACTACAAGATCAAGCAAAAATTACCAAATTCATGTATCGTTTTGCTAACCCAAGTGACCCAGTGAATCAAAGTTTTAAAAACCGGACCGGCATCCGAACCGGTCAGGCACCGGTTCATGGTCGGACCGGTGGTCGGACCGGTTCAATCGCACGTTTATTTAATAATATATATTTTTTTATTTTTTTATACAAAAATAGTAAATATAATAGAAAATGGTCAAAAATATACTTGAAAGATAACTAAATTATAGTAAAAAATAATATATTTTTGTGAAAGATAACTAGCAAATAATTGCATCAACAAGTAACATAAAATAAACAATTGATGAAACAACAAGTTGTCTCCATAATAATTTGAATGTAAAATTAAATTTGAGAAAGAGAAAGGATAAAAGAATTTACAAGAACAAGTGGTTAATGCTCCTAAAAAGGAAGAAAAGTTAGAAAAACAAAAAAAAAAACAAAAAAAAAAGAAAAGGAAGAAATGTAGTACTTAACAATGAAATGTTAAGTATAATAATTGCTCCTCATTAAACGTAGCTGTTATGTTAGCGTGGTGGTAAGACGGGTGGCCTTGGTACTCAGAGATGCTGGCTTCGATTCGCTGCAACAGCGTTTATTTATTAATTAAAGAGAGAACCGGCTGGTCAACAACCAGCCGATTCGACCAGTTCGGCGGTTGAACCACCGGTTCAGATGACATGGCGCGGTTTGTGTGCATGGGCGGTCTTATTACCTGACCGGACAGGTCAAGCGGCCGGTCCGGTCCAGTTTTTAAAACTATGCAATGTAGAGTGTCAAAAAGTAAAGTAAGGTGAAAGAGAAGAAACAGAGGTAGTAGTATTTAGGATTCTTAGTTCGTTCTTAGTCTCCTTTAACCAAAGAACCACATCTTTATCAAAATGACAATTTAAAGATTTAAACAAACATTTTGTCAAAATCTGAATTCTTTAATGGCCTTTGTGCTTAACATGTGTGCAATTGATATATGCTTTTTTAGATGAATTTTTTTATAAAGTAAAGAAACATATTTTTCAAACTCTATATAATCTTAATAACTTTTAAATAAAACGAAATAACAGTTACATGCACAGCCCGCGCCATGACGCGGGGTTAAGACTAGTTTAAATAATAGTACTCAAGTATTTACAATAAAAAATAGGTTTGATATCACTTTTACACTTTCCTTCCCTAAAGTATTCAAATTCTCAAAAACATAAGTTGTTGCTAGTATCACAAAATAAAATTACAACCCCCATTTTAGAATAATATTTTTCTAACGTTCCGTTTTTTGCTAAATAACATGGGTGCTTCCTGGGACATAGACAAGCGTTATTATGCAAAAATATACGGACGGTAGTTTCAAACTCGGCACTTTTTAGAACATCGATTCCCTAACATTCGTATTGAAAGTTTTTATAAAATACAATTACTACCCCAAGTCATGAAACAATTAACTATAATTACTTAGAACATTCCGTTTATAGTCAAGTTAATGTGGATGACCCTCGGGGCATGTGTGAGAATGAATATGCAAGAATAAGTTGAATGCGAAGTATGTTATAATGATTTTTCACTAAAACTTGCTACGGTCTAGTGTGGGATGTTTAGGACCCATGAATTTTTTGGGATGGTCTTGAAAGTGTCTTTGGAGTTTCACTGGGTGAATGGTAGTAGCCGTAACTCAAGTGGTGGTCGTTGGTGGAGTTGCTGGATATGGAGGTTACTTGATGTTCTAGGGGGGGAAACTACTAAGCTTGGTGTTTATGAAGTTTTTCCGACGAGGTGAGGGAAGTTATTTTGGTGGTGGTGGTGTTGAAGATGACAAGGATGCTGATGATGATGTTGGTGCCGGCTATGGCTTCTCAGTTTTCTCATGTTGGAGTGAAGAAACCATGGTTGCGTATGCTATTTATAGGGAAAAATGAAGATGAAAGAATAGTAAATAAGTAAAGAACGGAAATTTGAACGGAAAAGGTGAATGTTTTTTTCACCCGGGCATGATCAAATTTTCACGAAAATGATTACTTGGTGTTTTGGGTAAAATATCATACCGACACTTGATAAATAATTGGGTGTGATGATCATGCCATTATCATAGTCACATTGTGAAAAAAGTTGCCACGTAGAATATGTGATAATATGGTGGTGTACGCGTTATCTATTACTAGTGTGGTACATATATAGTAATGTGTTAAGTTTTCTCAATTTTCATTAAAACATAACCACATAACAATATTATCACAAAATATAAAAATAAAGATGTCACATTATACTCCATATTACTATAATATATATATATATATATATATTCTTAAATATAAGTTAATTTTTTTGGTTGTTTTATCTAACACGCTTTCTTACTTGTTACCACAAGTGCGTGGTTCAAGTAATATGGGATAATATTTCAACCCTGACTTTTCGATCCCACGAGGACAATCTTGAGATTATTTAGCTATAATCTTAATTTAGAGTTTAAGTAACCAGAAGGAAGTTTGTTGATTTAAGAGTTTGTCACACCCAAACAAGTGGTTGAATTGAAACGAAAAGATAATATTTTTGTGATTTTATAACTAAGCAAGGTATAATTAACTATGAAGAGGGACTAGGCGATATATGGATCACCTACCGTTGGGTAGACAATTCCGGTTATCACATTGAAACACATTAATCTTCAGTCATGCAGAGCAACTAGTCACTATGATATTCTGTCGATCTCTCGTAGTTCTGCGTCACGGTCTACTACAAGTCCTGTCGGTCCACTGTCGTCTACGCAATTGGCCAATCATATTTAAATTACCTTTTAGTCTCTTTGATTCAGGATTGTGTTCACTTTCTCTATCACCCTAGGCCAAGTCTCCATCGAGCACTCTACCTAAGTACTAGCAATTAAGGGTAGCTACTCCATTGTTGCTAAGGTTGAAGCTCATAACATAAACAATAACAAAACTAGATTAAAGCATTAAGTAGGAATCACAACCATGAATCAAAATCAGCCTCTAATGGCCATTCATCACAAGGGTGTGTCGATAATCCTAATTCAACAATACACCAAAAGAGTTGAAATATACTCATTCTCATGAATCCAAAACACGAATCAATATCAATTATCCGAAAAAGATGAGTCTAACATAACCCTAGACTCTCCATAGAGCCTAGCAAATAATCTAGATGCTCAAGGAAGATAAAAGATACACGATTTTCTCAATAGATAATTAAATAGAAGGAGAAAAGTAATAAAAAGAGGAAATCTCCGGTTAGGCGATGGTCTTGAGCGATCTCCACAACTCCAAGCTCCCTTGAGTTTCCCTCTTCAGTCTCTCTATGCATGAATGATCATTTTTCCCTCCCCTACTTGAGTCAATTCCGTTCAATACTCTTCAATATTTGCATTCTAACCCCAAAAATCGTACTTTGGTGTCAGTGGCATTCGTGCAAATGCTTCGGCATTTGTACGAATGATTTCCTGCGAATGGGAATTCCTTTCGTACAAATGGAATCGGACCCTGACTCCTCCAAGCCATACCTTCTTCGTCCGATCTCCGATTTAGTTCCATGAGCTATCGTAGGAAAGCTCTTTGAGTCTACTTTCATTTGGCAAAAGTATCACTCCAAAATTCGTTGTAGAACTTAATATATCAACAAATGAGTGCAGACTGATCATTCTAGCTTCTCCAAATTTGCTTCTTTTCACTCCACTTGAGCTCCCGTTGTTTCCGAAGTTCGTTTCATGCCTCCTACCAACCGATTAGCATCGATCCTGTCAATACAACATGAAAAAACATACCAAGCGATTACATTTGACAAATAACATTAAAGTACGCATAGAAACGCTCAGATTAATAATATAACGCATATGAAGCATCAAGTGACAAAACGAATCATATTCTTTGCAATTATGCTCGAATCTATCACATTAATGTGGAAAGTTGAAATAAGATATAGCTCCGAAACTGCACTATCAATTCCCCCACACTTGATCTTGCTCGTCCTAAGAGATAATTTGCTTCACAACCCCAACAAATTTCGTACCACTAATTACTAGCCATGAGACACAAACAACTCACACACACGATTATGCAATCTGTAGGGTTTTGGTGCAGGTTACGCATCAAAAATACAAAAAAAAAAAATCCTGTCCAAAAATCTCCACATATCTCAGGTGAAGCATCATAACATGATGAAGGAGAAGGGTTACCTTGGTGATCTGATTGATCACTGTGCAGAAGTAGTGTCCATGCCTCTTCTGGTATCCACACCTAAGGATGAGCAACTGGATCTTCCTCTACTTTTTGTGCTAGCAGTGTAGGGAAGGAGCAATTAGGAGCTTGATCCAATCAAGCTATGTGTGCAACAATGGAGGAGGAGAGGGCGAGCGCGGGGGGGGGGGGGGGGTATCTTCTTGCCGTTGGGTAGGGGGGCCGAACCACTTACTTCTCTTCTCTCTCTTGCTCCAATTATTCCATCTAATGAATAATTAGGGCTGGACAAGTCTTTTATAATTAAAAACACTTTATTAATTACAAAAATGTCCCACTACTAATTCGATCCATAATTGGATTAATTAGTAGTTTAGTCCAATTTGCTATTTTGTCCAACTAAATATGCACGTTGTTTCACTTTGATCCCTGATTCTTTTAACTGTTAATTATCCCAACTAATTAACATCTACATACAGTCTAATCCTTTGGTGTTTGACCCTGCAGGTTCCTATTACGTTGGCAATAGCAATTACAAATATTGAGCGGTGTCTAACAACACATCAATGCTAACCAAGCAATATGAATAGTTAGTGATCTGATAAACCTCTATGACCAATGTTACTGTGCTGTATTGTCCCTTTGTTTCAATATCTGGATTGGACAAGAGACACATATTTCACACTCGTATATACAATCCACAGTTCCTCGATCCTGCGAATAGATTTATCTGAACAGATAACATCAATATCGTATATTGATTTGTCTGAGCCTGGTCAGGCATTTGTAAGTACTATTCATCGAGTGGCCATGATTATATACTCCCATTATGTGGGAGGGAAAAATACTCTCTACATTACTACCATCTCTCAGCTTGCTTCATATGATATCTGATTATCGCCTTTATAGTTACCCAATTACGGTTTAACGCTTGACGATATCAAAACATGACAATGCACAACTAGAGTATCTAGTGAATTCAAGTCAAAGGACCACAACACCATTGTCACTACGAGAAGCAATTGTGACATTCACATAACTCCCATGTAGCCTTCTCGTGGTGGGTAAATTCAGTATGCCATTACTCCTAATGCATACCCATGTGTTAGACTTTATATCTCCATATCAATCTACCCACATACTAGTATCCATGCATGGTGATCGTCCTAATAACCGTTATACTTGACTAGGGATAATTTAAGATACCAACAATTACAATCTAAGGAATTCATTATTATTTAATAAAATGAATAGTCTAGCCAAAACAATGTTCACACTAAAATAGATTGCCTCTAGGGCATACACCAACAGTCTCCCATTTGCACTAGAGCCAATCTGGTGGATCTTGTATGCCTATTGATCTAGGGTGGCCCTCATGCTTACGCTGAGGAAGGGGTTTAGTGAGAAGATATGAAAGATTATCATCTGTTGGTATCTTTCATTTCTTCACATCTCCTCTATCGACGATCTCTCGAATTAGATGGAATCTCCTGAGTATATGTTTGGACTTTAGGTGTGACCAGGGTTCTTTAGCTTGTGCGATCGCCGAAGTGTTGTCACAATACAACGCAATGGGATCCACTCTGCTAGGAACCACACCAAGTCAAGTGATGAACTTATTGATCCTAACATCTTCCTTTGATGCACTCGATGTAGCAATGTACTCAGCTTCTGTTGTAGAATCAGCAACAGTCTCTTTCTTAGAACTCTTCCAACTCACGGCTCTTCCATTTAGGGAAAACACATAACCCAACTGCGATCTGAAATCATCCTTTTCGGTTTGGAAGCTCGCATCAGTATAACCCTTTATACCCCTCCGTATATCAAGAATGCATCCTTAGTCCTTCTTAAGTACTTAAGTATATTCTCAACAACAATCCAGTGACTCTCACCAGGATTTGACTGGTATCTGCTTGTCATACTCAAATCATATCACACATATAGTCTAGTACATACCATGGTTTATATGATAGATCCAATATCCAACGCATATGGTATCTTACTCATACGGCTCCTCTCAATATGATTGGAAGGACAGTCAGCCTTCGTAAGGGTAACTCCATGAGACATGGTTAAGGATCATTTCTTCGATTTTTGCATGTTGAACAGCTTCAATACCTTGTCCATATATGTACTTTGACTTAGGTCGAACAACTTCCTTGATCTATCCCTCTAGATCTTTATAACGAGTATAAAAGTTGCATCCCGTAAGTCTTTCATTGAGAAGCAAATCCCTAGCCATTCTTCAAAAAAATGAAAGGTAGGGAGATCGTTTACAATGAGTAGTATGTCATCTACATACATGACCAGCAACACTTTGATGAAGCCAAACTCTTTGAATGCATCATCAAATTGAAGATTCCAACTCCGAGAAGCTTGCTTCAACCCATAAATGGACCACTGCAACTTACACACCTTATGGGCATGTTCTGGATCCTAAAAACCCTCTGGTTGTGCCACGTGCACATCCTCTAGGAGGTTTCCATACATAAACGCTGTTTTGACATCCATCTGCCGAATCTCATAATCATGATAAGCTGCAATAGCAAGTAATATGCGAATGGATTTAAGAATCGCAACTGGGGAAAAGGTTTTGTCATAGTCAATACCATGAATCTGCCTGAAGACTTTTGCCACCAATCGCCCCTTAAAGGCAATCACATTGCCATCCATGTTGGTTTTCTTCTTGAAAACCCACTTGCACCCTATGGACCAGTCCCCATCAGGTGGTTCCACTAAAGTCCATACTTTATTGGTATACATAGAATTCATTTTGGATCTCACGAATTCAAGCCATTTGTGAGAGTATGTCCCCTTTACGACTTCCCCAAAGATTGTTGTTACATCATCATCCATGAGCATTACGTCACCAGATTCAATCAAGAGAAGCCTGTACCTCTCTAGCCCTGACGTATCCTACCATCCCTACAAAGCTCTTGTGTTATTGAGAAGGTTGCTCCACAACATCTTGTGGTTCCTGCTCATGTTCCATCATAGGATCAATGCTTTGTGGTTCTTGAACCTATTCAAGTTATACAGTCCTCCCACTGGCTTCTTTAGAGACAAACTCTCTTTCTAGAAACACACCGGTCTCATAAAAAGACACTTTTTTCTAGGTTGCATTGTAGAAATAATACCATTTCGTTTCCTGAGGATATCCCACAAACTTACACTAATCCGAATTGGATCCGAGTTTATCTGATTGTAAACGCTTCACATAAACCTCGCAACGCCAAATTCTCAAGAACAACACACTGGGACGCCTTTCAGTCCAAACATCATATGGTGTCTTCATGACCAATTTAGATGCAACACGATTAAGGGTAAAGATAGTTGTTTATAGAGCATGGCCCCAAAAGGAAATTGGAAGATCTGTGTGAAGATCAATCCATTTCCAATAGGATCCAATTCCTCTTCTCAGACGCACCATTCCATTGTGGTGTTCTAGGTGGAGTGAGTTGGGACAAGATCCCACACTCTCTAAGATAGTCATCAATCTCTTGGCTTAACTATTCTTCTCCACGATCTGATCATAGAGCCTTAATTCTCTTGCCAACCTGGTTCTCAACTTCATTCTTGAATTCTTTGAACTTTTCAAAGGATTTAAATTTGTTCTTCATAATATACACAAATCCATACCTACTGAAGTCATCAGTACATGTAATGACGTAAGGATAACCTCCTTTGGCGGTTGTGGTGAATGGCCCACACACATCTGTATTTATGAGTGCCAATAGCTAACTAGTCCTCTCACATTTCTTCGTGAAAGGGAACTTGGTTATTTTTCCTAATAAACAAGCTTCACGTGTTTCATATGATTCATAATCAAATGAGTATAGAAATCCATCCTTATGGAGCATCGATATGCGTTTCTCGTTTATATGGCAACGACAATGCTAAAGGTATGCGGCATTTAAATCGTTAGATTTAATCCTCTTAGTATTTTTGTTATAGAAAAAATATCCAGATCAAGGATATACAACCCATTAGAAAAAAGCGCATTACAATAGTGCATACTATGAAAATAAACGGAGCAACACTTGTCCTTCATAATGGCAGAAAAACCTTTCTGGTCCAAACAAGAAATCAAAATAATGTTGCTACTCATAGCAGGTACATAAAAAAAATTATCTAATTCTAAAATTAAGTCCTGAAGGTAAAGATAACTCATAAGTTCCTACAGCTAATGCAACAACTCTTGATCCATTCACAACGCGTAGGTCTATATCCCCTTTAGTGAACCGTCTACTTCTCTTTAGTTCCTGCACATTTCAACAAATGTGTGATCCACATCCGGTATCCAATACTGATGAAGAATAGATACATAAATTGACATTTGTAGCAAGTACCTGGATTTGGAATCGCTATTCCAAGCTTCTTATCTTCTAGATACTCTGGGCAGCTCCTCTTCCAGTGGCCCTGCTGACTACAATTGTGGTATGGGCCCTTAGCAACTCCACCAGTAGGCTTCAAGGAAACTTCCTTGGGCTTTGCAACTACCTTGCTCTTCCCTTTAGGGTTATGATAAACCTTCTTTCTCTTCCCCTTATTGACCATCATTATGACCTTGCCTTTACCTTTCATAATAATCTGTTCAGCGCTCCTCAACATATTGAGAAAGTCTGGAAGAGTTTTGTTGATCTCATTCAAATTGTAGTTCATAATGAACTTAGTATAACAATCCGACAACGATTTCAGGATGACGCAAATCCGATCAGTAGCTAACTCTTGGGTGAATGGAAACCCAAATCTATATAGATTCTCTATGTACCCGATCATACGGAGTACATGAGGTCCCACTGGGTTTCCCTCTGGCAGACTACACTTGAACGGTGGTTTTGATGCATCATACCGCTCATGCCTTGCTTTCTCTTGGAAGAGCTACCTCAAATGTATGATCATATCGTACACCTCCATGCTCCCATGTTTCTTTTGAAGCTCAATGTTCATGGTGCAAAGCATCAGACAAGTCACATCAGTAGAATCATCAACAATCTTCTGATGTGCCTTCCTTACAGCAACAGTGGCATCAGCAGGTGGTGCTTCTAGAATTCGTTTCTCTAGAATGTACAGTTTCTTTTCTTACTTGAGAAAAGTTCTGAAGTTTCTATACCAGTCTAGGAAATTTATTCCAGATAGTTTGTCCTTCTCAATGGCAGGACACAATGATAGTGTCGATGTTTGTTGATTGTCTGCCATTTTAAATCTACAAAGAATGATAAATATACAATTTTAGTATTGAGTATAATTATACTATACTTAACGATGACTAGATTATTAAATATAGCTCCCACTATTTTTCTCGGATTAACATCCCTCACTATTAATGCGGAAAATATCATATATCTTCTAGTGGGCCAAGATTCATATTTCACCTCCTCTTGAGCCTGCTTTGGTAGGTCACCCGAAATTTGATTATTTAGGTAGGAACGTATTCCAATTGCATCCAATGCAACTCTTGGTTCAATTGGGAGAATAGCTCCTTATTCTTTACCTATCTCATAGATAACTCCCAATTCCCACGCCTCTAAACTTTCAATCATATTGAAATAGCTTAGTTGCGTTTGACCTCTTACTTCAGCAGTCGCACATTACTTTCTTGTACCGTCGCGTCACATCATGATGAATCAATTTACCGTGCTTTTTCAAGCCCAAACTCAATACATCTTCATCATGACGAGTGCTAAGCAAGAGCAGGTAAAACACAATATTATTGTTGAGGGTTTTTCTTGTCATTTTAATTTGTTGATCATATCAACTGATCTACTTATTTGGATTGGGAAATCCCAAATAATAGATCTTAACAGTTTTCTAATTATCTTGTTATCGTTTTTCATGCATCAACCATACATCAAAATAAAACAAGAAAAAGCAATATATAAACGTGATGTGGATGTGGCCCCTAAAATTAAGATATTCCAAAGTCAATGAAAATATTGATAAGTCCTAAAATAGCAAGCTCATCTCCGTGTGCTTCCTTCTTTAGTCCATGAGTCATAGCTTATGTGTCTTCATCGTCTTGTGGTCTCTTTGGTCTTTGATCTTCTCTTCAAGCTGCTAGCTATTCCTATCTATCTAATTCTAGCTAATATCTATAAACTAAATAGACGAACCTCATAGGCGAGGATGAAGACGACTCGTAGGCCATACAACAAATCTAATTAATTACATTAAGACCAAAACCAAACCACATAAAATAAACAACCACACAACTAAGGCCACATCCACCCACCATGTGATAAAACACATAAAACAATTTAAATTGAATTTCATCGCGCTCGGTCATTTTTAATTGAACTGTGATAACTGGGTCAAACGGTCAAACCGGTCAAAACGGTCTGACATGGGTAAACCGGTCAAAGCGGTCAGACTTGGCCGAGAGGTGAACCGGTCAGACTTGTCCGAGAGGTGAACCGGTCAGCCTCATTGCCATCGCACCAAGGGGACGGGTCGGGCATCATGGCCAAACCCCTTTGGGATCAAAAAGAAAAAAAAAAGTCGGTCTCCCCTTGTTGGCTGAACCCTGTGTGGGACAAAAAACCCTTTTCTTCCTGAATTTTTCCCTAACCCTAGTTCATTACCAATTACTTTGTATATAAATTATATACCTGGAAACTCATTATCTTTGCATCATATAAAAATTTAATGAATCTACACATGAATTATATTCATGGCGTATCATAACACATATCGATTTTATTACTGTTTACGGTCAAACTGACATATACGGTCAAAACTAATAAAACAGTTATTATATTATGCACTATCGACATGTGGCTCTGATACCACTGTAGGGTTTTGGTGCATGTTACGTATCGGAAACATAAAAAAATTCTTGCCCAAAACTCTCCACGGATCTCAGGTGAAGCATCATAACATGATGAAGGAGAAGCGTAAGCTTGTTAATCTGACTGATCATTGCGCAGAAGTAGTGTCCACACCTCTGCTAGTATCCACTTCGTAGGATGAGCAACTGGATCTTCCTCTACTGTTTGTGATAGCAGTGTAGGGAAGGAGCAATCAGAAGCTTGTCCACTCAAGCTATGTGCACAACAATGGAAAAGGATAGGGGGCGCTCTCTTCTTATCGTCGGGTAGGGGCGGGGGCAACCTCTTCCTTCTCTTCTCTCTCTTTCTCTAATGAATAATTAGGGATGGACTAGTCTTTTATAATTAATAACTCTTTATTAATTAAAAAAGCTGCCCACTACTAATTCGATCCATACTTAATTTATTAGTAGTTTAGTCCAATTTGCTATTTAGTCCAACTAAATATGCACGTTGTTGCAGTTTGATCCCTGATTCTTTTAACTATTAATTGGTCCAACTAATTAACATGTATATCCAATCTAATCCTTGGTGTGTGACCCTCCTTCCTATTACGTTGGGAATAACAATTACAAATATTGAGCGGTGTCCAGCAACACCTTAATGCTACCCAAGCAATAGAAATAGCCATTGATATGACAAACCTCTCTGATCAATGTTACCATGTTGTATCGTCCCTTTGTCTCAATATTCTGATTGGATGTGAGACACAGGAATAGACTTGTCTCAACATATAACATCAATATCGTATATCGATTTACGTGATCCTGGCCATGCATTTGTAAGTACAACTCATCAAATGACCATGATATATACTCCCTTTATGTGTGAAGGACAAATCTTCTACATCACTACCATATCTCAGCTTGCTTCTTATCATTTCCGATTATCGCCTTTATTTACCCAGTTACGGTGTAACGTTTAACGATATCAAAACATGACAACTCCCAACTAGAGTATCTAGTGACTTCAAGTCAAAGGACCACAACACCATTGTAACTACGAGAAGCACTTGTGACATTCCCATAACTCCCATGAAGCCTTCTCTTGGGGGGTCAATCCAGTATGCCACTACTCTTAATGCATTACCATGTGTTAGACTTGATATCTCCATATCAATCTACCCACGTACTAGTCTCCATGTTTAGTAATCGTCCTGATAACCATTATACTTGACTAGGGATAATTTAAGATAACAACAATTTTAATCTAAGGGCTTCATTATATTAATCGCATATCTAAAAAATGAATAGTGTAGCCAAAACAATGTTCACTATAAAATAGATTGCCTCTAGGGCATACACCAATACAATCTACATGCTATAGTATGCAACAAGATGACGCAAATGCAAGCTACCGCTTGATCCTACACGACACATATTTACACACGCACACGAAAATATTTATTTTTGGTTGAGGTTGTGCAATCTCGAAAAGCGAACCGGTAGGTCATTAGACTCTCACATCCCCTTTGGAAATTATACAACTCTGGTGATCGGCAGAGTTTGCGGCCATTTTTTTTAGACAGGACAAGCACGAGCACTTAATTTTATGCTTTCACGCACTCATCAGACATATCCCTGGTACTTACCATCCAAGCTATTTATCCACGGGTTAAATCTGCTGACGACTTAGGATGGGTGGGATAGGCTATTTATAACCATAGTCCTAGACGTCATGATATACTCACGTAACCCGATTCTCACACTCCCTCGCCGAAATATAAGGAACCCCACCGAATCTCACCTACTCCGACCCTCCTTCCCTCGATCCCGGTGCAACGCCGTTCTTGCGGCAAAAAATGTGAAAGAGTGTAAAAAATAATCATAGCTAATCTCCTCGTGCCTTTTTTATTTTTAAAACATGCTCCTTTATTCTCTTCACTTTTGTAGGGTTTTGATGCAGGTAACGCAGCGGAATAACAAAATTAATCATGCTCAAATCCCTCCAAAGATCACAGGCAAGCAATCATAACATGATAAGGGTAGAATAGATGTGTATCTTAGTCTGAGATATCAAACGAAGAATAGTGAATTCGGCTCTACGAGTATCCACACCTTGGATCTTTGATTGGATTCCTTCTCACCGCGATGTGCTAGCAACGGAAGAAGGAGGAAGATCACGCGAAACGGAGCACCAAGGCCATGCCTAGGAGGCCGACGGCTTGTACGGGGCGGATGAGTGAGAGGCTCAGCCTCTTGCTTGTCTCTCTCTCTTTGCTTTGTTATGTTCTCTCAATAATGACTTCTCTTTAGAAAATAACAAGATAGAGTTCCTTTATATAGTAATAACTCTTTATTAACTACACAAAAGCCCCGATACTAATCATGTCCTTACAAGGATTAGTCCACTCGCAAATTAGTCCCACTAACTTAGCTTTTGGTTGCATTATGATTCTTTTATTACTTAGTCCAACTAATTAATACCAATATCCAATTTAATCCATCCGGTGTGTGACCCCATAGGTTTCTACTTAGTTCGTAGTAACTCTTTACTAACATGGAGCGGTGTCTAGCAACACATCCATGCCACCCAACTAATAGAAATAGTCACTGATCCCGACAAACCTTGTGCCCAATGTTCACAGATTGTGTTATCCCTTTGTCTCAATATCCGCATTGGACACGAGACATATTAGTCACACTCGTATATCCAATCCATTGTTCCTCGATCCTGGGAATATGCTTATCCGTGCAGATAACATCAATATCTCCATATTGATTAATCTGAGTCTGGTCAGACATTCTATAAGAACCATCCCTCGAGTGATATTACTCCCATTATGTGGGAGGGATACATCCTGTCTACGTCACTTCGATCTCTAAGCTTTCTTCCTATCTTGCCCCATAACTACCTTTATAGTTACCCGGTTAAGGCGCAACGTTTGATAATATTAAAGCATGATATTCACAACTAGAGTTTCTAGTGACTTCAAGTCTAACGATTACAATACCATTAGCACTACGAGAAGCGCTTGTGACTTTAACATAATCTAATGTATCATTCTCGTCATGGGTCAATCCAGTATGACATTACTCCTAATGCATACCCATGTGTTAGACTTGATATCTCCATATCATCTACCCACATACTAGTCTATAGTTGATTGTCCTGTTAACCAATATAATAGACTAGGGATATTTAAGATAAACAACACATTGCATCTAAGAGCTTCAATATATTAAATATATTAATAAATAATAAATGAATATTCTAGCCAAACAATATTCGTACTAAATATATATTGCCTCTAGGGCACCTATTCCAACATCTTTCTCTCTTTTTTTCATTTTTCGTTTCTATTTTTTTTTCTTCTTATCTCTTTCTTTTTTTTTCATTTTCCTTCACACAATTAATCGTCACATATGGAGCACAACATAATAATGAGTAAACCCGAGGAAATAACACATAGCAATAAAGATGACGTGGAGGTGGAATGTGTCAACTCAGTGTAATATCAAATTATCGTAGACACCCCCACACTCGATGTAAACCAACTGACAAAACCCGGTAGGAAATATAATAAGTGCCCTCCAACCAATCCTCCTCATCACCTAAAACATAGAGAATAACATGAAAATCAACCACGCCCTCCTATAAGCTCAATCAATCCCAACTCACCCTCACATCCCCTCGTAAAACAAAACTTGTAAGAGTATGCACAATGTATGTATCAAATCTGCACACCCTCATTGAACGTCCCTAACTCGACTCCCTCTATCATGACTGAAAGTGTGAGTATGCAGATGTGAAAGCAAATAATATACTCTTGAGGGGGGGGGGGGTGTTGAATAAAGTATGCCAACTTTTTTCAAAACTTTCTAACAAGTAGAAGAACTAGTGCAGACAATGAATTTTCAAGGCCTTGAACACAGGTTCAAGCCTTTGAAAAGATGCAGAGAGTTTAGAACAAGTATGCATTTTTCAAGGCCTTGAAAACAAGTTCAAACCTTTGAAAATAAACAGATTTTGTATGCTGCAAAAGCTTTGAAAGTAAATGAACTGAAAATGCACAAGACAAGTGATTTATAGAGTTCAGTCCACTTGGACCTACGTCTCTACCTCAGGGATTTGATCCCTGCAGGTTTTTCAACTCAATTCTTATTAATCAAAAGCTAAGCCCTAGAACTCAAGCACAGAGAGTTCCCTTACTCTGTTACAGCTTGTGGTTTTCCCTAACCTGTCTAGTACCTGCTCTAGCTAACTGATTAACTAAGAATTCTCTATTGTTCACCTTGAAAAATCGTTGAGAATGAATGTAGAAATAATACAGAAATGATCTACCAATATAGCTCTGTACAAAAGATCACTTAAGAGTAGAAAACTGCAGTGAAATGCAGTGAACTTCTGTGTACGGATTGGAAGAGATGAAGAACTTCTTTGATGCTTGTCAATCCAGAATGCTTTCTCGGTATTTGTCCGTTGAAAATTGTGTTATAGTTGCTTCGAATTTGAGCTCTTTAAATACTTCAAACAACTCTGCAAATCTTTCAGATTTTCAGCAACAACCTTCCTATTTTGTAAGCAACAAATTTTGACTCCTTTGAGATCTTCTCCAACGGTTGAATGATCATAATCTTCACAGATATTGTTCTAATCCTTCATTTAACCATCATGAGAAGCTGTCAAACACGTCTGATTGATCATAGGATCAAAGTATTCAAGTGTTTCCAAATCTGCAGCAATCTAGTTTAGGAAACAATCCTCAAAACTTAGAAACAATATTTCCTGCATTATCATGGTCAAACATATGTTATAATATGATTCTAAAAATGTTTAAAAATTTGTCTTTCATAATCTAACAACAGGTAATCAAACATATGCAAGAGAGATAATAAATATGATCAGTGAGTTAGCAGAAAAACTCCCCCTGAGAACATGCATTCAGATTAAACAGTTTCAAGGCTTTTAATCCAGTTTCAAGGCCTTGAAAATAGCCAAAACTATTTTCAAGCCTCTGAAGCTGATTCAAGGTTTTGAAAGCTGTTTCAAGGCCTTGAAATAGCCAAGCTATTTCAATTCTTGAACAGCCTGAGCTTTCAATCTCCCCCTTGATGAAAGACAAAACCAAATTTGGTTAGATCCTTAGTCTCTGAAAAAAATTGATTAGTCTATAAATTAAAGACACAGTAATTCCAAAAAGATCCAAATTATTTAAATACAAACAAAAGCACATAAATAGTTCAGCAGCTAGAACCAAATAATCCTAAAAACTTAAACTGAAACCTAAAATTTTCTCCCCCTTTTGACTTTCATCAAAAAGATAGAAGATGTTGGATCAAGTGTCTGTAAAATTTTGAAAACTTAAAGAAATAAATAAAGCAGAGAGAATGTGGAAGAAAGAATAGGCAAGATTAAGTGGTTTGATCTTCATCTTCATCCTGATCTCCTTCCTCTTTCTCATTGTCTTGCTCTTCCTATTCCTCTGCAATCCCTGCTTCAACAGTTGCCTCTTCAGTCTTGTCCTTTTCAGCAGCCTTTGGAGATTTCTTCTACTTTTTCTAGGTGATCGGCAGCTCATCTGAATCAGGGCTATTAGCTTCATCTTGTGCCTGTTCTGCTACCTGCTTTTCCTTATCTAAAACTGGAGTAGCTTCTTCCGGGTCTGAAGGCTCACTAGGCAAGTCCTTGTCTGATTCTCCTTTCTTTTTTCCTTCAGGATCCTCAGGAACATCAAGCAAGGTCATGCTTCTGAAGATACTTTCCACCATATACTTGACTTGTCCCATATCACTTTCTAGTCCAAAAAAAAGTAGCTTTGACATCCTCCATGTCCAGTTCCAAACCATCAAGTCTTTGATTGTCTATAGGCTGAGAGGTCTGACTTGAAGTGGGAGTCAAGGTCTTGGGCTTAGAAAATTTCTTTGCACCTAGTTCTGCTTCGGTCAGTTCCGAGTAAAGTTTCCAAACTTTCTCCTTGGTTTTCACAACTCCAATTTTCTCAAAGGCCATCTCATTGAGTTCCCCAAAGCTAGATGTGACTGATTCTTCTCCAGTAAAAGGGATCTCAAAGTGCTCAAAGAACATGGTGAGGAGGTTTGCATAAGGTAGAGGGTGAATCCTCTTACTGGTTAGGCTGAAGAGCATGTGTTCAAGAACTAGTTTTGGGAGATCAATCTCATAGCATGCATAACCAGGTACGTGATGTGCAGCATTCTCTCAGTCACCAACTCTCTTGAGTGCTCTCTAGGAAAGAAACATCTCACCAGTATAGTGTGAAGAATTTTGGCTTCAACATTAAACACAGAGTGTGTTAACTGTTTGGATGAGGTTGAGATATTTGGAAGAAAGAATTCTTCTTTGGCTAGCTTCAAAGTTTCTGATTTTGGTGGATGGTTGCTGGTGTCATACCTCTTTGGACAACCTAACACAGTGGCAAACTAAGAGTGATCTAGTTCAATTATTATCCCATCAACTTTAGATTTGATCACTAAGTGTGCAGATCTCTTTACTTGGGTTAGGTTCAGATAGAAGAGTCTGGTGATTCTGGGGTAGGCTATTTCTCTAGGATGATTTCATATGTTCCAACACATATTTATTAACCAAACTGCAGAAACCAATAGAACTTGAAGCAAAGCCATCTAACCACTGACCTTTAGAGATGTTTGAGACAAACCATGTCTCATCTGGAGCTGTATTATTTTTTGAGACTTGAGAATATATCTTCAGTGCCTTCTCCAATTGACTTTCTGGTTGTGCTTCTGTCACCTTCCCTTTTTCAGCCTGAGTTGCCTTCTTCTTTACCTTCTTTAAACTGGTAGGCTCTTTTTCTGGTTCCTTTTCTGTAATGGCTTTCTTCTTCTTCTGATTTTCTGAAAAGGAGGTTGTAGCCTTCTCGATCTTCTTCTTTGGTGGAGGAGAATCTGGAACTGCTTCTGCACTGGGAGTTCTAGAGATAGAGTCTCCACTGACTTCTTGAACCTCTTCCGCTGCTGCTTTTCTCTTCTTCTCTGAGATAGGTTTTGAACCACCAGCCATCTTGATTTTGTCTGAGGCTCTTCTTGTGCTCATTAGGGTTAGGGAGAAGAAAAGAGAGAGATGTAATGATACGGAATGAAGGAGAAGAGAAGAGGATAAATACTGAAAGAGTTTGAGTTTCAAAACGAAACTAGTATCTCTCTAATCTAAAAAGATTTGCCAAGATCAGAGAGATTTCAAACTATTATGCCGTTGGAAAAAGGAATATACTATTACTATTTTTGGCTAAATCAAACTTTTGAAAAGGGTAGGAACTATATTAGGCAAATATCTACAGAGATATCACCAAGTATAGAATGATCCAAGTTTATTGACTATTAGTGTAACAGATTCATTTTCAAGGCTTTGAAAAGGCTTTCAAGGTCTTGAAATACTGTAACACTGCAACAAGTAAAAGATCAAAGATTTGAACTGATTTTCAAAGCTTTGAAACTCAGTTCAAACCTTTGTAAACACAAATAACTTACCTTTATTACATTTTAGCTCCCCCTAAACCAATGCAGTCTTATTTAGCATTCCCAATTCCAATCTTAGAGCTGAGAACCTTTCATCTGCTAATGTTTTGGTGAAGATATCTGCAATTTGCATGTTAGTAGCAACAAATTCAAGAACAATATCACCTTTCTCAGCATGATCTCTGATGAAGTGGTGTCTGACATCAATGTGCTTGGTTCTTGAGTGTTGTACTGGATTCTTGGTAATTGAAATTGCACTAGTGTTGTCACACTTAATAGGTATGCCTCTGAAGTCAAATCCAAGGTCTCTTAGCTGTTGAGAAATCCATAGTACTTGTGAGCAACATGCTCCTGCAGCTATATATTCAGCTTCAACTGTTGATGGAGAAACTGAATTATGTTTCTTGGAATGCCAGCTAGTCAAGGATGATCCAATGAATTGACAGGTTCCAGAAGTGCTTTTTCTATCAACTTTGTACCCTGCAAAGTCAGCATCTGAAAAACCACTTAAAGAGAAGTTAGAATGTCTTGGATACCAAAGCCCTAAGTCCTTGGTACCATTGAGATATCTGAATATTCCCTTCACAGCAGTTAAGTGTGATTCTTTTGGATCAGCTTGAAATCTAGCACACATCCATACACTAAACACAATATCTGGTCTGCTTGCGGTCAGATAGAGTAATAATCCAATCATGCCTCTATACTCTTCTACATTTACACTCTTACCAGATTCATCCTTGTCTAAGGATAGTGTGGGGCTCATTGGGGTCTTGGCTTCCTTGAATTGAGCCATGTTGTATTTATTTAGCAAGTCTCTTGTGTACTTGCTTTGATTCAGAAAGATACGCTTCTTCAATATATGTATTTGAAGTCCTAGGAAGAAGTTTAATTCTCCCATCATGCTCATCTCAAATTCCCTGCTCATAAGACTTGAGAATTCTCTGCATAATTGATCATTAGTAGCTCCAAACAGTATATCATCAACATATATCTGGAGTACAAGTAAATATTCTCATGAGTCTTAATGAAAAGAGTCTTGTCTACTAAACCTCTTTTGAAATCATTTTCAAGTAAAAACTTTGACAGTCTTTCATACCAAGCCTTTGGACCTTGTTTCAAACCATAAAGAGCTTTGTCAAGTTTGTAAACATGATCTAGAAAATTGTCATTTTCAAAACCAGATGGTTGTGCAACATAAACTTCTTCTTGTAAGTAGCCATTCAAGAAAGCACACTTCACATCCATTTGAAATAGTTTCATGTTCTTGTAAGATGAAAATTCAAGTAAAATTCTAATTACTTCTAACCTGGCAACTGGAGCAAAGGTTTCTTCATAATATATACCTTCTCCTTGATTGTAACCTTGAGAAACTAACCTTGCTTTGTTTCTGCTTACATTGCCATTTTCATCCAACTTGTTTCTGAATACCCATCTGGTACCAATGACAGACTGGTTTGTTGGTGCAGGAACCAGGTTCCAAACCTTATTCCTCTCAAACTCAATGAGTTCACTTTGCATAGCAATGAACCAGTCTGCTTTTTGTAAAGCTTCCTTCACAATTTTTGGTTCTACAAGAGAAATAAAAGCATTAAAAGAACATAATTTCTTCAACTGTGATCTAGTTTGTGTACCAGTGGTTGGATCTAATATGGTATTACCAGCTGGATGGGATGAGAGATATTTTCATCTCTTTCTTGGAGACCATGGTTTAGGTTCACCATAGATCTTCTCATGTCTTGAAGTAGTGGCTTTGTCACTTGAATCCTTCTGATCATCTTTTTCAAGGCTTTGAGCTGTATTTTCAAGGCCTTGAGAACTATTTTCAAGGTCTTGAAAATGTATTCTATTTTCTTCTGAGCCTTTCTTCAATCCAAGTGGATTCTCAGTCTCTTCCTCTAATTCATGCTTGTTCAAATTCAAATATGCAAAACTTTCACTCAAAGAACCATCATAGCTTTCATCAAAAATAACATGAATGCTCTCTTCAACCACTTTGGTTCTTTTATTGTAAACTCTATAAGCCTTGCTATTCAGAGAGTAACCAAGAAATATACCTTCATCACTTCTTTCATCAAACTTACCAAGATTGTCTTTTCCATTGTTATGGATAAAACGGGTACATACAAAGGGTCTGAAGTAAAAAACGTTTGGCTTCCTCCCTTTGAATAGTTCATAGGGGGTATTCTTTAGAATAGGTCTGATCAAGCATCTGTTCAAAATATAGTTTGCTGTATTCAAAGCTTCTGCCCAGTAGTGTTTTGGCAACTTGTTCTCAAGAAGCATTGTCCTTGACATATCTTCAAGAGTCATGTTCTTTCTTTCAACAACACCATTCTGTTGAGGAGTTCTTGGAGCAGAAAAGTTGTGAGAAATACCATGCTTATCACATAATAAATCAAAATCTAACTGATCAAATTCTCAACCTTGATCACTTCTGATTGAAGCTACAGGTAGGTTTTTCAAGTTTTGAAGTTCTCTGCAAAGCTTTGAAAATTCAGAGAGAGCTTCAGATTTTTCTTTGAGAAACATAATCCAGGTGTATCTAGAAAAATCATCTACCACAACTAGCATATACCTTTTAACTTTTGGAGTAGGAGTCCTCATAGGACCACAGAGATCCATATGAAGTAATTCAGTAGGTCTATTTGTACTTACAAACTTATTTGGCTTGAAGGAGCTTCTGGTCTGCTTTTCTTGTGCACATGCTTTGCATAACTCATCTTCTTTGAACTTGGTGGATGGAAATCCTCTTACCAAGTCTTTGGAAATCAATTTGTTCAGAGTATGCAAACTGATATGACCAAGTTTCACCTGCAACTTTGTTAGTCTGAAAAGTATAAACATTGTTTGATCTAGAGGCTGTGAGAATGCAATCTCATGATTTCTCATTTTTCACCACACACTTCTCTTTATCAAAGATAACTTTGTTACCATTATCACAAAGCTGAGATACACTAAGTAAATTAAACTTCAAACCTTTAACCAGATATACATCAAAAATAGAGTTTTCAGAATTTGTACCAACTTTTCCAATACCAAGAATATTGCATTTTCCTTTGTCACCAAGTGTTATTGAACCTTCTGGTTGCTCCTTTAATTCTGAGAATAGAGATCTCTTTCCACTCATGTGTCTTGAGCAACCACTGTCCATGAACCACTTGTGTTCATTGGTGAAAACCTGCAAGCACCAATCACTGCCTTACCCAGCTGTTAGACCAAGTGTGGAATTTGGATTCATATTCAGGATCAACCATGTTAGGTGGTCTAACCCCTTTAGGAACCCAAATCTGCCTAACATGTCCTTTAAGTTGAAAAGGGAAAGTGTTCCTCATTATGTGAGGGACCCTTCTTCTAAAAGGACAAGTCATTTTAACATGATCTGTTTTACAACAGTAATGACAAGTAGGAGAGGTTTTGTTTCCAGCTTTAACAAAGCTGGTATTGTTTATTCTTGGAAAGTTTGGATTGAATCCAATACCAACTTTGTGAATAGACTGTGAGCTTCCTCCAAGAATCAAGTTCAACTTCTGTTCTGATCTAGCAAGATTGATTTTGACTAATTCAGATTCCTGAATTTTCTCAGTAAGAGTAGTCTTTTTTTTCTAAATCATCAACATGATGTCTTAGATGAACAAGGCTGTCATTCACAGAGGAGTTTTCAGTGACTACTTCCTTGACTTGTGTTTTCAAGGCTTTGAAACTGGTTTTCAAGGCTTTGAAATCACTGTCAGTTTTCTTCTGAGAGATTTCAAGATTCTGATTTAGGAAAACAAGTTGTAGATTTTCTTTTGCTTGCTCATGAACTTTCTCTTTCAAAAGTCTGATCTCTTTCAGATAATCTTCCTCATTTAAAAGCATTGTTCTGAGATATTCTGAAAGAGCTTCGTTTGGCTTTAAAATTAAACAGTTAACCATTACCTCAATGTTCTTTTCAGAACTATCATCATGCTTGGCAATGAAGCATAGATGGGCATGTTCTTCTTCAGATTCAGTGAAATACCCCGTTATTTAGAAACGGGTATTTTTAACAAATATTAAGTGTTAAGATATTAAAATGGGTATTTTATAAAAATATTGGGTGTTAATATGACATTAGATTAGTTTGGGTACTAGTTGATATTATTTAAAAGTTAATTTTAATATTTTAAACTACCTAGGTGCTTTTATGTATTTTCTTATAACTATTATAGTGTCTTTTATCTAACTAAAGGGGTGGTAGTTGTACTAAAAGCCTAAAGTTAGTGGGGTGAAAGTGTCTTTAACCCTAAAAGAAGTCATCTTCTTCCTCCAACTCTTCCATGGGCGGAAGAGTACTATTCCACCACCATAACCACTCCAAATCCTCTTCAAATTTGTTGATTTTTGTCCCAATTCAATCCCAATACGATTCAAACTCAAAAAAGCTCGACAATTTAGCATCAAGCAACCCAATTTTGCCAATTTTTGGTCCTGATTCAAAACCAAAAGTTTCGAAGTGGGTCTCCTACCACTTGCCGTATTTCTCATCTCTCTAGTCTATTAAACCCCTCAAACCCAGAGAGAATTCACACCACTCAATCTCTCAATCTCTCTCACCAATCTCTCTCTCCCGATCGGTTTTGCAAACAAACCCGACCGGAGCCGAGCCCTCTGCCCCGTCGCCGCCGCCCTGCCCCGTCGGCCGTCGCCCTCCGTCCGCCACCACCTCCGTCTCTCTCTCTCCCGCGCACCGGCGGTCTCCCTCTCCAAAACCGTCGTCCTCTTCTCTCTGTTCTGGTAAGAACCCGATTGCAACCTCATCTCTTTTCTTTTTTTGTTCTTTTATTTCTCTTATTGTTATTAAATAGTAATTGATAGGTCATATTAATAGTATCTGGGAGGAAACAACAAGTAGGCCAGTGGCCCAATGGTTAAAGCATTGACTAGTATTAAAATTGCTCTTCGGTTCGAATCTCACCATTGACAACTATTTTTTTTACTCCTCTACACTCAAAAATTGTAAGAGAAGTTATGGGGGAATGAAAGCCTTGTTAAAACACTTGAGAATTATTTCTTCGGGAAGTTTATTTCCTTGTTTAAAAATTAATCTTTCGAAAAATAATACTCTTGGGTTATGTTTTATAATAGTGAAAATTAGATAATATTAGAAGCTATGTTTTATAATAATAAACAATAGTCATTAAATATTGTGTTGTAATAATAGAATTATTGTTAACGTTTGGGGAAATAATAAGGGGTTTACACTTGCATTGCATATAAGACTTGTTTGTATTTGTGTGTTAGTGTTCGCGATAATTCCCAAGTATAGGAATATCGTTCTAAGCAGTACCCGAGTAAGAACGGGGTCGAATCCACAAGGAGAGGAGGATTAGAGAGTGACTTGCAAAACTAGAATAAACGACTAACTAAAACAATAAAACACAAACTCTCAATGGCTTTAAAGCTTGCCAAGCTATTCAAATCCACCAAAATCAATTGATGGAGCAAGTTTGAGGTTTGAGTTTAAGAACAAAGTAAACGACTACTAGAGCTACGATTCAAGAAACTAAGCGAAATACCAAGTAATGAGGGCTAGGGCTCATCGGTTTCTCTAGTGACCAATCCTCCTATTATATTCAAGCCCGATTCTCAATTCGCATGTGTCAATCCACAAGACAAGTATCTCAAGATGTGATTGCTCATACAATCCAACTCGCGACAAGAGAAGTGTGTAAATCCAACACGCTATTCAAGCACTAAAGAGGCTATTCCAATGAGATTCTCCAAATTTCAAGTGTTTCAAGCATCAACCATATGTAAACACACATAGGTGTCTCCACATGAAAGATCAAGCAACAAATGAGATTTGTAAACTCTCACTCAAATCGCCTAACTAGAACTCGATTTCTCAAAGTTAGGATTGATGAGTTCCTCTCACTCAAATGCAACTTCAAATCAAACACGTCAAAAGTATTCGCACATCTACCTATTCAATGCATCAAATACTTCAACAAGAGAAATCCGAACATTGCACTAAGCTTTCAAGTGAACCCAATTCAATCCATTCATCCTTGAAGTTCAACTTGAATCAATAGAGAGATTTAGACACTAGATAGTCCCAAATCACCCAAGCAAATTGAATTAGCTAAACATGAGTATAAATTCAAGAGAAGTAAAGAAAATTATCATTCCATTCATCATACTTGAATCCAACACAAGTTATCACCAATTCAACCTCAATACATCAACTACTACTCGATTCAAACTACAAAAACGAGCAATAATCACTTCCAACTACAATACTAAACTACCAAAGTGAATAAAAGATTTGCAACTAAGCTGCTGCTGCTATGCTACAGTGAAGAACACATGAAGAACACAGCAGCAGCAGCAGAACAGAGCAAAACAGTGCTCTACAGCCACAAAACCACCTGAAACTCACCTCCTCTCTCCCCCTCTTCCTCTTTCCCTTGTTCTTGGCCCTGATTATGCTCAAAGAGAGCTCAGGCGCTCAAGAACAAACCCTGACTTGGGTGAAATCGGAGAGAGAGAGAGGACGAACTGAGACCCAAAAACAGAGCGTTCCTTCCCGACGGGTCTCCAGAAGAAGAAGCTTCAATTCTTCAAACCAGCTTTTATAGACTTGTCTTGGAGCTTCCTTGGCCTCCAAGAATGTATCCCTACCCTTCAATTTGACTGATGACCTCTGAATCGTTCATTTTGTTCGCCTCACAAACCCTAGGTAGAATTGGGGCTTTCTGTTTGGATCACTCGTGGGCCTAATTAAGGGTTGCATTAGAGAGAGCTTGGGCTTAGGAGCGTTTTGGTACCGGATTTGGGTGATTTGGTGAAGAGATGAGGGCGGGGTGAAGCTTGGAGGAAGCTTCGACGGACGTCCATGGCTGCTGTTTCTTCTGTTGCGTCGTTCTAACGCGGGGAGAGAGAGAGAGACCGTGAGAGAGAGCTGGGGGGTGAGCTGGGTTAGGGAAATTGCACCCGGCTCCCCCTAGCTTGCTGGAATGTTTTAAAAGGCCCGGTTCCTTACTTAAAAACTTCTGAAAATGGCAATCTAACCCCCAATCCGTTAAGTATCCTTCAAATAAGCCATTAAAACGTTTCAAAACTTGCACTTAAGCCCCACTTCCGTTAGTTTCTTCTCTATTTTGCCCTTTGACATCACTTTTGACTTGCAATCTAGCCTTTAACTTGCATTTTCTTCAATTTTGGCATCTTTTCCACTTGATTTCTTCAATATAAGCCTATCTAAATCCTTCTTCACTTCTCTTGGCCCCTCTAAAGCGTCTCACTTCATCATTCAAGCTCTCCCAACTAGCCTCTTACGTTCTAAATCACGTCTTTGCCTACAAAATAAGATAAAAACAAGCAAAACTACAAAGACAAGCATAAGTCTAGAAAGAGAGATAAAATAGATAAATTACACATATTAGCAAGTTAAGAGGAGTTCGTTAACATACTAAAATATGCAATTTTAATTCATCAACACACCCCCCAACTAGCCTTTTGCTCGTCCTCGAGCAAAGAGAGCGATAAGAGACGTAATCTAATTATGAACCAATCATGAGAGACACACACTCAACTAGACAAGGCTTGACTCGATTCTAAACTAGACTCAAATATTTACAAAAACGCACACACACATTATCTATCCTAAGTGAGAACTCAAAGAAACAAAATACTAAGAGTTACTAGCTAATTTTATTTTATTTTTTGTGGGGGAAAAAGAAGAATGCATAAATGTCTCCTCAAATAAATTCTCAAAGTCCAAGAAGATTGAGAAAGAAGCCTAAGGACGTCTAAGCATATACTCATACAAATGTGGGCGGTGTTTGGTAGAAGGTGACTCATGCGAACTACAAAACTTGTTAAATTAAGTCCAATTTGCGAGAAAGTATGCCTTCAAAAATAAGGATATCATGAAACTAGACATTCTCATACTTATTCAAAAGCACCCATGTAGGATGGACTTCCAAAGCTTTGAACAAAAATTAGTTTTAGAATGGGGGATGTGGTTGTGGGCTTGTATGATCCTTTTGTGGATTTTTGGTAGATGGTGTGATTTATCATGTTTTTTTTTTTCTTTTTCATTCTTCTTCTTTTTTTTTTCTTTTTCTTTTATTTAACCTCAAATCCAAGGCTCTCCAAGACCCACAACAAAATAGAGGAATATACACGCGAGTGGGCTTTTTAAGCTAGACCAAGGGAGCTATCTAGGTGGTGACGTAACATTATCCCCGGACACCCCTCTATTTCTTAGACATCGCATGGGGTGTCATTGGTAACCACCACTCCAATGGGCTACAAGTTTCCACCGCAAAAACGAATAGAGAAAAAATCTTTTTGTGAAGTTCAAATAGCTTTAGAAAATGCACCCTTTATCAAAAGTAAAAGACGTCAAAGTTTATGTGATCAACTTAGCTTGAAGGACTTGAACATGAAACGTAAATTTAGTGTGTCGCTTTGTGAGAACGCATGATGTCGCGGAAGGTGGGATATTGGTGTAGATGTATTGAGTATAAGAAAAGAATTCCTTTCTAAAATAAACATAAAAAGAACATGGACTAAGAAATTTCATTTTTTGAAAACATCTAGCTTCCTAAAATTCCCCCTTTTCACTTTTCTCATTTTTTTCTTCAATTTTCATTTTTTTTTTGTTTTTTTTCTTTGAAATAAGTGACTCAACTATAACTTCCTAAGACTAAATAAAGCTATCAAATAAGAAAATAAAATCTAGACTCAAGATGAAAGGTGAAAATAAAACTATCAAAGAAAGAGGAAAAAAAAATCTATGGTTTGACACGGGGAAAGAGTGATGCTTCTCATGAATGGTTCACACATTTTTTAATTTTTCAATTTTTTAATTTTTTTGGATTTTCATTTTTTTTTATTTTTTTGTATTTTTCATGTAAATTACTAATGAAGAAAAAGCATGCTAGTAACCATTTAAGCCAAACAATATATCTACTTCCCACCCCCCAACTAAAATGTCACATTGTCCTCAATGTGTGAGAACAATGGGAGAGCATACAAATTTTAGCAAGAATTAAGGGATAGAAGAGACCTCATTTTAGCTTTCTTGGCCACCAAGCACAAGTCCTCCTCCAAGAGCAACCTACAAAATGTTCATAGAAAAGAAATGCAAGAAATAGAGATAAACTAATTTATTTATTTACAACTACGGAGGTGGAACAAAGAAAATGATGCTATCCCACCCCCAATCTTGGAAACTTCTTTCCATGCCATGCCCCTACTTCATTCTTAGAAAAGTACTTCTCCCTTAAAAAGTTGGATTCATCAATTAGAATAGATAGGAGAAGTAGGGGCAAGACACAAAAGATGAATAAGAGATGCAAGCAAAATCTAACAATTAATCTAGAGCAAGTGCTTATGTCATGCATCATCTTAAGAAAAGGGTTTGAAATCCTCAAATGAATTGAATCATAGAATGGGTCTTCACAAGTTTCCAAATTTTTACTTGAAATCAAAACTTGAGAGATGGCGACAACTTGTAAATCCTCAATCTCATCACTTTTAAATAGGTCATATGGATTTGGGGATGGGGCTTCACAAGTGGGAGTTAAAATAATTTGAGAACTTGAAGCCTCATCCAAACCCTTAGGCACATCTTCCATAATGATAGAATCCGAGGGAGCATTCAAGCAAAATTCAATTTCGTCACAAATACGAGCATAGCTCCCCGGATCTTCATTAGACATATCAATACTAACCGGAGTACCTCCCAATAAAACTTCAATTTCTTCACAATCAAGATCATAGGAACTCCGGTAAGTACTAGGCTATTCTAGAGCACAAGACAAGTCTACATTCCCTTCACTAGTGGTAGCATCAAATTTGACTTCTAACTCATCACATGAGTGATTTTCATTTTGCGACTCCTCCTCACAAGTGTCACAATGTGAGTCATCCAAAATGGCTTCACTCATGTCATGGGTTGAAGAGTCATCATCAAAAATATCAACCTCACTACCAATATCACTATCACTTGCTTCTTTAGATTGTGCAAATGAGAAATGAATACAATCACCTATCCTAGTGGCAACAACTCCATCATCAAACACATCATCCAAAAATTGATCTTGAGCAAGCTCGTGATGTGTGTGAATAAGAACTTGAGACTCATATGATGGTGAGTTTTGTGAAGAGTAAGTACTATATGCAAGAGACTCATTATCATGCGATTGTGAATATGAGGATTCCACTCTATCAATCGAGTGACAAAACGATCCTTCTACTTCTCTAAATGAGCCTTCAAGTTTACTTTGTGATTCTCTTAGTTCTCTTATTGAATCTCTTAGTTCTTTTGTGCCTTGGAGATATTTTTGAAATGTCTCCTCTAGAGAATCACTTATAGGCCTCTCTAGTTCTTCATTCACATAAGCTTCCCTCTCCAAATGATTAACTCCTCTTGATTCACACATCATATCATTATATTGATAAGTGCTAGAATCATGAGAGTTCAAAGTGTTTGAGGGAGGTGATTGTGCACAAGAAGCATGAGATGTGTTATCTAGTGTCCTACTACCATGCCAAGAATAATCATTCTTAGGAAAATAATCACCATTATTGTAAGCACGCTCACGTTTGGAACGCATTGATTCCTTAGAATGACTTTCATGTCTAGTAAATGCATAGTAGTAAGGAACACTAGGCCTCTCACCAAGTCCAAAATGTTCATAAGACATTTTTTTTTCAAGCAAGTAGATGAGAGGTACTTGATGAATTTCACAAGCCCTCTTGAATCTCACAAGCTTAACTAACCACAAGCAACTAGAGAAAATGTCAAGAAAAATACTAAGAAAGTCAAGCAAATCAAATCTAAAGCCTAGCCTCTCCCCGGCAACGGCGCCAAAAACTTGTTCGCGATAATTCCCAAGTATAGGAATATCGTTCTAAGTAGTACCCGAGTAAGAACGGGGTCGAATCCACAAGGAGAGGAGGATTAGAGAGTGACTTGCAAAACTAGAATAAACGACTAACTAAAACAATGAAACACAAACTCTCAATGGCTTTAAAGCTTGCCAAGCTATTCAAATCCACCAAAATCAATTGATGGAGCAAGTTTGAGGTTTGAGTTTAAGAACAAAGTAAACGACTACTAGAGCTACGATTCAAGAAACTAAGCGAAATACCAAGTAATGAGGGCTAGGGATCATCGGTTTCTCTAGTGACCAATCCTCCTATTATATTCAAGCCCGATTCTCAATTCGCATGTGTCAATCCACAAGACAAGTATCTCAAGATGTGATTGCTCATACAATCCAACTCGCGACAAGAGAAGTGTGTAAATCCAACACGCTATTCAAGCACTAAAGAGGCTATTCCAATGAGATTCTCTAAATTTCAAGTGTTTCAAGCATCAACCATATGTAAACACACATAGGTGTCTCCACATGAAAGATCAAGCAACAAATGAGATTTGTAAACTCTCACTCAAATCGCCTAACTAGAACTCGATTTCTCAAAGTTAGGATTGATGAGTTCCTCTCACTCAAATGCAACTTCAAATCAAACACGTCAAAAGTATTCGCACATCTACCTATTCAATGCATCAAATACTTCAACAAGAGAAATCCGAACATTGCACTAAGCTTTCAAGTGAACCCAATTCAATCCATTCATCCTTGAAGTTCAACTTGAATCAATAGAGAGATTTAGACACTAGATAGTCCCAAATCACCCAAGCAAATTGAATTAGCTAAACATGAGTATAAATTCAAGAGAAGTAAAGAAAATTATCATTCCATTCATCATACTTGAATCCAACACAAGTTATCACCAATTCAACCTCAATACATCAACTACTACTCGATTCAAACTACAAAAACGAGCAATAATCACTTCCAACTACAATACTAAACTACCAAAGTGAATAAAAGATTTGCAACTAAGCTGCTGCTGCTATGCTACAGTGAAGAACACATGAAGAACACAGCAGCAGCAGCAGAACAGAGCAAAACAGTGCTCTACAGCCACAAAACCACCTGAAACTCACCTCTTCTCTCCCCCTCTTCCTCTTTCCCTTGTTCTTGGCCCTGATTATGCTCAAAGAGAGCTCAGGCGCTCAAGAACAAACCCTGACTTGGGTGAAATCGGAGAGAGAGAGAGGACGAACTGAGACCCAAAAACAGAGCGTTCCTTCCCGACGGGTCTCCAGAAGAAGAAGCTTCAATTCTTCAAACCAGCTTTTATAGACTTGTCTTGGAGCTTCCTTGGCCTCCAAGAATGTATCCCTACCCTTCAATTTGACTGATGACCTCTGAATCTTTCATTTTGTTCGCCTCACAAACCCTAGGTAGAATTGGGGCTTTCTGTTTGGATCACTCTTGGGCCTAATTAAGGGTTGCAGTAGAGAGAGCTTGGGCTTAGGAGCGTTTTGGTACCGGATTTGGGTGATTTGGTGAAGAGATGAGGGCGGGGTGAAGCTTGGAGGAAGCTTCGACGGACGTCCATGGCTGCTGTTTCTTCTGTTGCGTCGTTCTAACGCGGGGAGAGAGAGAGAGACCGTGAGAGAGAGCTGGGGGGTGAGCTGGGTTAGGGAAATTGCACCCGGCTCCCCCTAGCTTGCTGGAATGTTTTAAAAGGCCCGGTTCCTTACTTAAAAACTTCTGAAAATGGCAATCTAACCCCCAATCCGTTAAGTATCCTTCAAATAAGCCATTAAAACGTTTCAAAACTTGCACTTAAGCCCCACTTCCGTTAGTTTCTTCTCTATTTTGCCCTTTGACATCACTTTTGACTTGCAATCTAGCCTTTAACTTGCATTTTCTTCAATTTTGGCATCTTTTCCACTTGATTTCTTCAATATAAGCCCATCTAAATCCTTCTTCACTTCTCTTGGCCCCTCTAAAGCGTCTCACTTCATCATTCAAGCTCTCCCAACTAGCCTCTTACGTTCTAAATCACGTCTTTGCCTACAAAATAAGATAAAAACAAGCAAAACTACAAAGACAAGCATAAGTCTAGAAAGAGAGATAAAATAGATAAATTACACATATTAGCAAGTTAAGAGGAGTTCGTTAACATACTAAAATATGCAATTTTAATTCATCAACAGTTAGCGATAATTGATTAGAATATTATCGAATTGTAGGAAATGAATTCTCCGACGAAGGATATGTCGAATACTACAGTTGATTTGCTGTGATTGCTATTTGTTGAGGTAAGTAAACATGCCAGGCCTAGTGCCCATACCTTCTTTCGTGTCTAAACTGCTTTTGTGATTTATTGTCTCAAAATTAGAATATCTACTTGAACTATTTATTTGAGAAAGTTTACAGATTTTATAAATGTGATTATATCACAACTATCACATGATTAATAAGACGTAATAACGTAAAGTGAAGGAGTTTTACCGGGGAACACTTTATTATTATGGGATCGGTTTTTGTGACTACGTTCACTCAACCCACTTTATTTGGTTGCTCGGCCGCCACAAGCCCCGAGTTTGCTCCTTGTACTTACTCCTCTGACCGCACGAAGTCTTAGGGGGGTGTCGACACTTATGGTCTTGTGAGTGTGGTATTGGTTTCGCACCTCGTTGTGTTACTTGGTTTCTCCCCGTGCCAACATGATAAAAGATAGATTTCCAAATACTTGGACCTTTATTGTTTAAATTTGGAAGTCCCGATTTGACAAGGAAGCAAGTTTGGGAATGTTTCCCTGATTGAGATGCTAAAGTGAAAAGAGTTTGGGAATATTTCCCCACAAGTGAAGTGATAAAAGGAAAGATTGGTGAATTTTTATACTCTTACTCGAATAATTTACTCTTCAAACTCATGTGTCGTTTTTAAACTACTTCATAATCTATTTACATGCTTGGGTGTTGCTTACTCAGTATTTTCCGCTGACTTTGGAAACTGTGGTGTTTCTTTTTGTTTCTGCACCACAGGTTAAGGTGGAAGCATGACTTTTGGGGGAAACCGAGACACATCACTTTAGTAAATTTAAATTTCACATCTAGACTTGTTTTATTTAGTAGTTGAATTTTAGATTGGAATAATGCCCACATTTGTGGCAAGACAAGTTTTTTAAGTTTTAATAAATTATTTTATGGATTTTGGTTAGATATTCTGTTACAAAATCTCCTTGTATTCGGGTTTGATCTCGGGTACGGAGTGACATCCCCGGGCTTCCGGCTTGGTTGTTTTGGGGGTGTTACATTCAGATTCACGAGAGCTATCTGAATCACTCCATGAAGCTATCATGGCTTTCTTTCTTCTGTCATGATCTTTCTTCTGAAAGTTCTTGCTCTTTTTGTGTGGATAATCTCTTATCAAGTGTCCTGCATCACCACACTCAAAGCAGTTCATAACTTTTGACTTGTTTTGTCAAGAGGACTTACCTTTTTAATCCTTGCTACTGGAAGGTCTATGCCTTTCTCTGTTAAATTCTTTGTTTCCAGAGTTTCTCTTCATTTTAAGAATCCTTTTCAAGGCTTTGGATATCAAGGTAATTGGATCTCATCATCACCATCCTCAGTTTCAAGGCTTTGAATTCTCTCATTCTCTTTGGCTTTGAGGGCTAGATTTTTGACACCTTATGGGAGTTCTCCATCAACTTCATTCATAGATATCTCATGTGTCAGGAGCTTCCCTTGTAGTTCATCAAGTTGTAAAGTTGAGAGATTCTGAGCTTCTTCAATAGCTGTGGTTTTTTGTTCCCATTTTGCCTTTGGAAGACTTCTGAGAATCTTCTCACCTTTTCTTCATTGGAAAAGTGTTTTCCCAGTGAGTCAAGGTTGTTGACGATATCAGTGAATCTTTTGAACATGTATTTGATGGACTCATCTGCATTCATCTTGAACATCTCATATTGTCTGAGATAAATGTTGATCTTGGTCTGCTTGACTTGGCTGGTTCCTTCAAAAGTAACCACAAGTTTATCCCATATTTCTTTTGCAGTTGTGCATCCAGAGATCCTGTTGAATTCATCTGTACTAAAAGCACAATACAAAATGTTAATAGTTTTGTAGTTCTTAGAAAGTTGCTCTAATTCAGAAGAGGAGAATAAGTCTTCTGTTTTGGGAGTTCTGATCCCATCTTTCTCTGTATAGAAAGTATGAGGTCCATTTTGAATAATGGTCCAAAGCTCTAGATCTTGATCAATGATAAACATTATAATGAGAGCTTTCCAGTGAGCAAAATTTTCTCCACATAATAGAAGAGGTTTGTTAGCAGCTCTTCCCTGTGAGAAACCACCATCACCTGCAGTACTCATGATCACCAGATGGTTAAATCTTATACAGTGATACAAGCTCAGATACCAATTGAAAGTGTGAGTATGCAGATGTGAAAGCAACTAATATACTCTAGAGGGGGGGGGGTTGAATAGAGTATGCCAACTTTTTGCAAAACTTGCTAACAAGTAGAAGAACTTGTGCAGAAAATGAATTTTCAGGTCCTTGAACACAGGTTCAAGCCTTTGAAAAGATGCAGAGAGTTTAGAACAAGTATGCCTTTTTCAAGGCCTTGAAACAAAGTTCAAACCCTTGAAAATAAACAGATTTTGTATGCTGCAAAAGCTTTGAAACTAAATGAACTGAAAATGCACAAGACAAGTGATTTATAGAATTCATTCCACTTGGGCCTACGTCTCTACTTCAGGGATTAGATCCATGCAGGATTTTCAACTCAATTCTTATTAATCAAAATCCAAGCCTTAGAACTCAAGCACATAGAGTTCCCTTACTCTGTTACAGCTTGTGGTTTTCCCTAACCTGTCTTGTACCTGCTCTAGCTAACTGATTAACTAAGAAATCTCTATTGTTCCCTTGAAAAATCCTTGAGAATGAATGTAGAAATAATACATAAATTATCTACCAATATAGCTCTGTACAGAAGATCACGTAAGAGTAGAAAACTGCAGTGAAATGCAGTGAACTTCTGTGTATGGATTGGAAGAGATGAAGAACTTCTTTGATGCTTGTCAATCCAGAATGCTTTCTCGGTATTTGTCCGTTGAAAATTGTGTTATAGTTGCTTCGAATTTGAGCTCTTTAAATACTTCAAACATCTCTGCAAATCTTTCCAGATTTTCAGCAACAACCTTCCTATTTTGTAAGCAACAAATTTTGACTCCTTTGAGATCTTCTCCAACGGTTGAATGATCATAATCTTCAGAGATATTGTTGTAATCCTTCATTTAACCATCATGAGAAGCTGTCAAACACGTCTGATTGATCATAGGATCAAAGTATTCAAGTGTTTCCAAATCTGCAGCAATCTAGTTTAGGAAATAATGCTGCAAAACTTAGAAACAATATTTCCTTCATTATCATGGTCAAAAGATGTTATAATATGATTCTAAACATGTTTAAAAATTTGTCTTTCGTCATCTAACAACAGGTAATCAAACATATGCAAGAGAGATAATAAATCGGATCAGAGAGTTAGCAGAAAAGCTCCCCCAGACAACATGAATTCAGATTAAACAGTTTCAAGGCTTTGAATCCAGTTTCAAGGCCTTGAAAATAGCCAAAACTATTTTCAAGCCTCTGAACCTAATTCAAGGCTTTGAAAGCTGTTTCAAGGCTTTGAAAGCTGTTTCAAGGCTTTGAAAGCTGTTTCAAGGCCTTGAAATAGCCAAGATATTTCAAAACTTGAACAACCCGAGCTTTCAATGACGCATAGGAAATGGCCATTATAACAAGTGATGAAAGTAACAATGAAAGGCTTCCTAGGATAGAGGTTGTGAATAAAAGGGGTAAATGGATCAATGGGGTTAACTAGTGGGCCTACAAGTTAGAGACGGGACCAGTGGATCCCCTCGCAAATCACTCTCACATCTGTTCTATTGCCACTACGAGGAGGGTTGACAACGACCTAAGTGACAGCGGTGTAGCACTAGTCGGATATCTACGTCTGAGAGGTAGTTACTTGCATTTCTAGTGTGCATTATCTTTATAAGTCCTCCTACTCCAGATTCACCCGTATGCCTCGCCTCGGATCTTCATACTCCTAGGGAATTCTATCATTAAGCCCTCGCCAAATTCAACTAATTTTGATTGCCCTTTCTCAAAAAAATTATCCTAACTCTATATTCTTGGGGCCAACTCGATTAACCAACACTTGGGTAGGTAGATCCAATAATTTAAAAGTGTTGACAATGAATAAAATTACCTAACACAACACAGAAATATAATTAAAACACGATACTAGTACACAATACTCACAATGCGAAACAAACTACATGTAACAAGGCTATGTAAGATATACGTGGCTAGAAAATATAGACATAAACAACCACCCCACACCTAAGATATTCATTGTCCTCAATGATTTTAGTGTGCATTTAGAAGAACCTGAATTCTTAATGTAGTGGTTAATGAGGTGTTCCACAAGTTTTACAGGGGCTTTCATGCGAATGAAAAAGGGCTTTCGTACAAAAGCATTCACACGAAAGAGTTTGACATTCGTGTGAAAGCTTTCACACAAGTGGACTGGAGACTATGCTCTATTCACACGAAATACTGCATCAATATTTTTTGAAGTTAAGGCATTCGTACGAATACCAGGCCCTTCGCACGAATGCCACTAAGAATTAACTCAATTTTTCACTTTCGCTTCTCGATGCTCTCTTCCTTTGCGCCCGGATTCCGATGTGAACTTTCTTGCTAGTGTTGGTATGTGCTCATCAATAAGCGGAATCCGGTACTTCTTTCTCTTTGTGTCCCTGCACACTCATTGAAAATATTCGTCCACTCTTTCTCACCCCTCAAAATTAGCTATGGAGAAATTAAAGAAAAAATGAATAACATCCTACTTGACATTAGGTTATCTCCTAATCAGCACTTGTAATTTAAGGTCGACAACCCGACCGAATTACCTCTGTCACCTCAAGAGGGTGGTCTGGCACATTGTGACGCTTCCAGCTAAGATTTCATGTGCTGATTTGAGGCATTGCTTCATGTGCTTGCAAAACTGATGGCTTGTTCCTATCACAATAATCATGTGGATCCCCTTGCGACAACTCAGGGATTTGGGGCTTCACTGTCACAGAAAATGGAACCCCAGGCTGAAACTCCCCATGAGTACTGGGGCATCGGTTTGAAGACTTGGAAAGTGTCCATGTCATCATTTACCCTCATGATCAGCTCCCCATTCTCTATATCAATGAGAGTACGCCCAGACGCTAAGAACAGCCTACCTATAATTATAGGCACATCACCAGCTGGCATATCCAATATGACAAAAATCAGCTGGAATTATCTGGCTGCCAGCTCTCACAAGGACATCTTGTATCATCCGATAGGCTCTCTTGGATGATTTGTCTGCAAACTATAAAGTGATCCAGGTTTTCTGCGTCTCCCCCACACTTAACTTTTTGAATTCCGACTGTGGCATCAAATTCACGCTCACTCCCAGATCACGGAGAGCCCTTTCAGTGTAGGCTTCATCCAATGTAGATTCAATGAAAAATCCACATGTATCCTTATTTTTCTTAGGTAGCCCACGCAAAACATAAGAACTAACCTGTTCATTTAGATTTACCCTCTGAAATTCATACACCGCTTTCTTCCCAATCACTGCATCTTTAATAAACTTCGCATATTTTGGCATCTTTTGAAGAGCCTCAATCAATGGAATATTAATATGCAATTTGGAGAATACTTTCAGAAAGTGCATGTATTCCTCGGAATCATCCTTCTTATTCCTAGTATGCAATGGGAATGGTAAATCTCTGGAAGAAGAAATTGGTCGAGTTAGCTCATCACGAATCTCATCAGATGGATGAGTCAAACCTTTTGATTGGGGGACCATGACAGGGGTCTTGGCAGAATCGAAGACCACATGCTCCTTTGCTTTTGATGCTTCTGCTCTGGCGTGATTCGGGTATGGAGGGTCTTTAAGTGCAGTACCACTACGAGTGGTGATGGCTTGAGCATGTTCTTTAGATGCAAGAGCATTGTGTTCCAGTGCTTTGTGTTCAAGTTGCTGCTTAAGATCCTAAATTGCTTCTTGAGCATCTTGGAGTGAAATTGTAGCAGTAGTGCTCTGAGTATTCATGGTCATTATGTGCTAACCCATCATCTTCATTAACCCTCTCATCTTGTCCAACTATAAAGCTAATGTCTGTTGCTGCTGATGCAATTCTAAAACATCTACTTCATGTAATGCCTCAATCGCATTCTCCTGAATTGCGCCATTGAGTTTTGCTTCATCAGTTCTCGCTGCAAGGACTGATAATTCAAACTCTCCTCTCGATCCACCACATGTCTCATCAGCTCATACGCACCCTCCAAATCGCGTTTAAACAAGAAATTGCCCCCAGCTTCGCTATCGATCTTCTCTTTGTCAAGCTTTCCAAGTGAATAATAGAAGACCTGGATAATTTGGGCTTTTTAATTTTCGTAGCAAACGATTGAGGCGCTCCCATGCTTTGACCATGGATTCATTATGCTTTTTCCTGAGTGACCAAATCTCGCTGCAGCTGAATCATGCATGAGATTGGAAAAAATTTACCCATGAACTGGGAGACACACTCTTCCCATGTCTTGATCGATTTGGATGGCATAGAATTTATCCAACCCATAGCAACTCCGTTGAGACAGTGAGGGAAGAGCATCAGTTTTATTGCTTTAGAGGTTACCCCATTGTAACGTATTAGCCCGCAGTGGCTCTGAAATCTCCCAATGAATGTATGTGGGTCTTCCTCAGATGTACCGGCAAAGGTAAATTGATCTTGTGCAAATTGAATTGTGGCCTGCTTGAGGCAGAATCTTTCTTCCTGAATTGGTGGCACCACAATTGCTGGCTCCCTTCATTTAAGATCCGCCTCAAATGCCTAAATTATTGCTTTCCCAAAACGGTTATACGACAATGAGGTCGAGTGCGGTCTAGATGTTGCCTCCATTGCTTTCTCTACGGCTTCAACCACCATAGCCTGCAACTACTCGTTGTGAGGGTAATCAACCATTGGCCTTCCGCCATTGCTACATGAGAAAACAACACTAGCACACCTTTGAGTTAAACAATTAGTAACAAAAATAAAAGTAAAATAAAGATCTAAACTAATTTCTAACTTAAATCTACCGTTGTCCCTGGCAACGTCGCCAAAAACTTGACGCACTTTCTTTTGTGTTACCGCAAGTGCACGGTTCAACTAATATAGAGTAATATTCCAAACCCGAGTTATCGATCCCACGAGGAAAATTATGAGATTATTTACCTGAAAGATTAATTTAGAGTTCAAGTAACAGGGAGGAAGTTGGTTGATTTAAGAGTTTGCCACTCCTAAACAAGTGGCTGAATTGAAATAACAAAAAGATAATTTTTTTTGTGTTTTTATAAATAAACAAGGTTTAGTTAACTATGGCGAGGGACTAGGCTATCTATGGATCACATAAGGTTGTTAGAAAATTCCTGATATCACATTGAAAGACGCTAATCCTAATTCAGTCATGCCGAGCAACTAGTCACTACGATCTACTGTCGATCTCACGTAGTTCTACGTCACAGTTTATTACACGTCGTGTCGGTCCACTATCCTCTACCCAATTGGCCAATCTTTTTCTAATCACCTTTCAGTCTATTCGATTTAGGATTGTGTTCACGTTCTCTATGACCCTAGGCCAAGTCTCCATTGAGCACTCCACCTAAGTACTAGAAACTAAGGGTAGCTACTCCATTGTTGCTAAAGTTGAAGCTCAGAACATGAACAAGAACAAAACTAGATTAAAGCATTAAGTAGGAATCACAACCATGCATCAAAATTAGCCTCTAATGGTCATTCATCCTATCACAAGGGTGTGTCAATAAGCCTAATTCTACAATACACCAAAAAAATTGAAATATACTCATAGTCATGATTCCAAAACACGAATCAATATCAATTATCCGGAAAAGATGAGTTTAACATAACCCTAGGCTCTCCATAGATCCTAGAAAAGAATCTAGCTTCTCATGGAAGATAAAAGATGCACGAGTTTCTCCATAGATAATTAAAGAGAATGAGAAAATTAATCAAACGGGGAAATCCCTGTTTTGGCGATGGTCCCGAGCGATCTCCACAGCTCCAAGCTCTCTTGAGTCTTCGTCATAGCCTCTCTATGCGTGAATGATCATTTTCAGTCGGCTAGGTCAATCTTGTTGGTGTAGATGCCATAGAGTAAATCTATTTTAGTGTGAACATTGTTTTGGCTAAACTATTCACTGTATTAGATATGGAGATTTTATTATAATGAAGTCCTTATATTTCAATTATTGTTATCTTATATTATACCTAGTCAAGTATAATGGTTATTAGGACGATCACTATGCAGAGACTAGTATGTGGGTAGATTGATATGGAGATATCAAGTCTAACACATGGGTATATATTAGGAGTACTAGCATACTGGATTGATTCTCCACGACAAGGCTACATGGGAGTTATGTGAATGTCACAAGTGCTTCTCGTAGTAAAAATGGTGTTGCGGTCCTTTAACTTGAAGTCACTAGATACTCTAGTTATTAATTATCATGTTTTGATATCGTCAAACGTTTCACTGTAACTGTTTAACTATAGTGATGATAGTTGGACATGATATGAAGCAAGATTAGAGATGGTAGTGATGTGGATAGGATTTGTCCCTCCCACATAACGTGAGTATGTATCCACGACCACTCGATGGGTAGTACTTCTAAATTCCTGGCCAGGCTCAGGTAGATAAATATATGATAGTGTTGTTATATGTTCATATAAGTTATTCCCGGGATCGAGAACTATGGATTGGATATAAAAGTGTGAAATATGTCTCTCGTGTCCAATACAGATATTGTGACAAAGGGACGATATGACACGGTAGCATTTGTCATAGGGGTTTGTCATATCAATACTATTTCTATTAGTTGAGTAGCATTGATGTGTTGCTACACACCGCTCAATATTTGTAATTGTTACCGCCCACGTAATAGGAATCTGTTGGGTCACATACATAAAGGATTAGGCTGGATATAGATGTTAATTAGTTGGACTAATTAACAGGAAAAGAATCAAGGATCAATGTGCAACAGAGTGCATATTTAGTTATACTAAATAGCAAAGTGGACTAAACTACTAATTAATCCAAGTATGGATCGGATTGATAGTGGGGCCGTTTGTATATAATAAAGAGTTATTAATTATAAAAAACTCGTCCAACCCTAATTATTCATTAGATGAAATAATTAGAGCAAGGAAGAGAGAGAGAGAGAGAGAGAGAGAGAGAGGCGCATGCATATTAATAAGTGTTGTAGTAGATGCCCTAAAGGCAATCTTTATTTAGTATGAACATTGTTTTGGATAGAATATTCATTTATTATTTTCTGAGATATTAAATATAAAGAATTCCTTAGATTACAATTCTTGTTTATCTTAAATATCTCTAGTCAAGTTTATTGATTAATAGGACAATCACTATGCATGTAGACTAGTATGTGGGTACATTGATATGGAGATATCAAGTCTAGCACATGGGTATGCATTAGGAGCAATGGAATACTGGATTGACCCACCACGAGAAGCCTATATTTTAGTTATGTTAATGCCACAAGTGCTTCTCGTTGTGACAATGGTGTTGTAGTCCTTAGAATTGAAGTCACTAGATACTCTAGTTTTGAAATATCATGTTTTGAAATTATCAAACGTTACACCGTAACTGAGTAACATTAAAGATGTAATCGGACATGATAGAAAGTAAGATGAGAGATGGTAGTGATGTAGAGAGTATTTGTCCCTCCAACATAATGGGATTAAATTTCCATGGCTGCCCGAGGGGTAGTGCTTATGGAATGTCTGGCAAGACTCAGATAAATCAATATGAGATGTTGATGTTATTTATACAGATAGCCTATTGTTAGGAGAAACTATGGATTGGATATACGAGTATGATTCTAATGTCTCGTGTCCAATATGGATATATAGACAAAGGGATATATACAACACGTTAACATTGGGCACTTGGTTTGTCGGATCATTGACTATTCCTATAAGCTGAGTTGCATAGATGTGTTGCTAGACATCGCTCTATGTTTGTAATTGTTACTACCAACTAACTAGAAACCTACGGGGTCACACACCTTATGGATTAAACTGGATGTGGATATTAATTAGCTGGACTAATTAATTAAAATTATCAAAAAGCAACCACATGCAAAGTTAGTTGGACTAAGTTGCAAAGTGGACTAATCCGTGTATGGACGTGATTAGTATTGGGGCAAGTTTGTAGTTAATAAGGAGTTATAAACTATACAAGGGGAGTCCTAGCTCTATTATTTCACAAGAGCTGTCATTGAGTGTAATAACAGAGCGAGGAGAGAGAGAGACCAAGAGTTGTCCCCTACCCTTCGGCTCCAACCCGTCAGCCCCAAAGGTGGTTTGACTAGCGTTACTCCGTTTTGCGTGATTATTTTGCTCCCTCTTCAACGTAGCTGGCACTAGACATGAAGGGGATTCCAGCTTGTAATCCTAGGTGTGGATACCAGTAGAGACTTGGACATCATTATGCATTGTGATCACACAAACAATCAAGGCACGCCATCGTTTACATTCATCACGTTATGAATGTCTGCCTGCGATCCGGGGAGGGATATGATCAGGATTTTTATTGTTATTCCGCTGTGTTACATGCATTTAAACCCTACAGTGGTATCCGAGCCATATTTCGTAGCGCATAACGTGATTTATGTGTTACCCTTTTGTCAGATTTACACCGTATAGTAAATTTTCGCGAAACAGTGATATTGGCACAGTGATGCAAATTGAATATGATTCAATAGGGAATGAGCCAAGTTTACATATCGTATGAAGTTTGGCAAATTTCGTTCACATATGGTGTGAGTTTGGTGATTTGAAAACCTAGAGTCTGGGCACAATTCGGGAAAAAGGTTTTTTGCCTACAATTGGGAACCTTCCCGGAAGGAAGGAAAATATTATAAATTTGCCCTAAAGGTTCGGCCGCCAACCCGCCCCCCTCTCCTTGGCGCGCGGACTCGGGAAGACCGCCCCACCGGATCGGCTAAGTGGTCGGTTTGGCCGTGCTGCTTGGTCCGACCGGTGTGGGCTTGGTCCGGTTGGTCCTTATGGTTCGGACATTAAGGATTGGCATGACCACTTTGACTGTTTTAACTCCGAAATCCCAAATTCAACTAAAATTGACCAAGCGCGTGAAAATAGAATTGTAACTGTATTATTTTCTTTATCGCATGGTGGTTGGATAAGGCCTAGGTTGTGGATGTGTATTTTGTGGTTTGTTTTGGTTTGGTTCCATTTTAAGATGTAATTAATTTAAGACATGCGTTTCGTCTTCTCCCTCACCTGTGAGGTCTATATATTTAGAATAGATGCTAGCTAGTATAAAATAGATAGATAATAGCCAAGTCATGGAGAAGAAGATCAAAGACTAAGGAAACCACAAGACGATGAAGACCTACAAGCTAGGATGCGTGGAATAAAGATGGAGGAACATGGAGATGAGCTTGTCACTTTAGGGCTTAAACATATACTCATTGGCTTGGGAATATCTTAGTATTAGGGGCCATATCCATACCACGTTTTATTTTATTTATTTATTTATTTATTTATTTTCTTGTTATTTATTTTTGGTGTTGTTGGAATAGATGCCCTAGAGGCAACCTATATTTAGTATGAACAATGTTTGGCTAGAACATTCATTTATTATTTATTGTGATATTTAATATAATGAAGTCCTTAGATACAATGTTTTGTTTATCTTTAATATCTTTAGTCCATTATATTGATTAACGGGACGATCAACTACAGACTAATATGTGGGTAGATTGATATGGAGATATCAAGTCTAACACATGGGTATGCCATACTGGATTGACCCACGATGAGAAGGATACATTAGATTATGTCAAAGTCACAATGGCTTCTCGTAGTGCTAATGGTATTGTAATCCTTAGACTTGAAGTCACTAGATACTCTAGTTGTGAAATATCGTGCTTTGATATTATCAAACATTGCGCCTTAACCGGTAACTATAGTTATCGGGCATGATAGGAAGCAATCTTAGAGATCGTAGTGACGTACAAATGATTTGTCCCTCCCACATAATGAAATTGTGCTTATAGAATGTCTGGCCAGACTCAGATAAATCAATATGGAGATATTGATTTTATCTGCTCGCATAAGCATATTCCCAGGATCGAGAAACTATGGATTGGATATACGAGTGTGACTATTATGTCTCGTGTGCAATTCGGATATGGAGACAAAGGGATAACACAATACATGAACATTGGGCACGAGGTTTTTCGGATCACTAACTTATTTCTATTAGTTGGGTGGCATGGATGTGTTGCTAGACACCGCTACATTTTAGTAAATAGTTACTACCAGCTAAGTAGAAACCTATGGGGTCACACACCGGATGGATTGAATTGGATATGGGTATTAATTAGTTTGACTAATTAATAAAAGGATCATAATGCAACTTCAAGCAAACTTAGTGGGACTAATTTGAAAGTGGACTAATCCATGTAAGGACATGATTAGTATTGGGGCTTTTATGTAGTTAATAAAGAGTTATTACTAAATAAAGGAACTCTAGCTTGTTATTTCTCAAGACAAGTCATTATTGAGAGAACATAACAAAGCAAGAGAGAGAGAGCACCAACAGAGGCCGAAGCCCCTATTGTCGCCCCTCACCCGTCGGCCACCAAAGGAGGACCGCCCCTCCTTTGCCTCGTTTTGTGTGATCCGTTCCTCCTTCTTCTGTTGCTATCAATACACGGTGGGAAGGAAACCAATCAAGAATCCAAGGTGTGGATACTCGTAGAGACGAAGACACTATTCTTCGTGTGATCTCCCAAACTAAGGTACACATCTTTTATGCCCTTATCATGTTATGATAGCTTGCCTGTGATCCTTGGAGGGATTTGAGCAGGATTAATTTTTGTTATTCCGCTACGTAACATGCATCAAAACCCAACAGTGTTATCAGAGCCACAGGTCGTAGCGCATAACATGATCATATGTGTTACAGTTTTTTAGTTTATACACTGTATGTTTACTATTACGCGAAAACTAAAATTAATTGTCATATTAGATGCAAATTGAATTTGATTCAAGACAAACAAGACCTAATTTAACATTGGATGTGAAGATTGGTGAGTTTGATCACATAGGATGTGAATAATTTTGGATCTAGAAACTAGGGTTTGGGAACAAGCTTGGAAAAAGGGTTTTTTCAAACATGGAAACAACTAAGCTTGGGCAACAAGACAAGGAATTGTTTTGAAAACAATACCATAGGGAGGTACGCCCCCCTAAGGGACCGCCCCCTTGCCTTGCCGCCCAAGCTAGGGCACGACCGAGGGGCTGGGCAGGCCTAGCGTGCAGCCTAGCCGCGCGTGGGGCTTGGCCGACCGCCCCAAGCCCTTTCCTTGGTCCTTGGATGGTTGGGCCATGGTCGATGGTGGACTCCTTGGACTATTTTGACCCTAGTTAACTAATTTCAAACTAAAATTAAACAAGCGCATTAAAATTGATTTTAACTGTATTATGTGTTGGGTTTTGACGTAGATTACGCAGCGGAATAACAAAAACATTCCTACTCAAAGCCCACCAAGGATCACAGGAAGAGACATTCATAACATGATGAAGGACATAGAAGATGTGTACCTTTTGGTTTGGGAGATCACACGAAGAATATTGTCCTCGTCTCTACAGTTGATCCACGTCTAGAGGTGAGATGTAGATTCTTCCTTCTCAAGTGATAGCTTGGACCAGAGGAAGAGGGAAGAAGGAATCAAGCAACGAAGGAGGCAAAGAGGGGTTTTGCCCTCTCTTTGAAGCCGACGGGAAAGGGGGCGGACGCAGGGGACTTCGGCCATCTGTGCTCTTGCTCTCTCTCTCTCTTGCTTTCTCTCCCACTCACTTATGTTATGAGAATTCATTGCGGGAAGGAAGCTAGATAATCCTTTATATAGTCCAACAACTCCTTGTTAACTACATAAAGGCCCTTGCTAGTTCTCCATGAAATTGGATTAGTCCCTTCCTTGTATATTAGTCCTACTAAGTATGCAAGGTGTTGCAAAGTGATCCTTCTCATTAATTAATCATATTAATTAATCCCAAATCTAGTTCAAATCTATTTGACGTGTGACCCCATAGGTTTCTACTTAGTTTGTAGTAACTTGTACTAACATGGAGCGGTATCTAGCAACACATCCATGCACCCAACTAATAGAAATAAGTCAGTGATCTCAACAAACCTTAATTCCCAATATCTCATATTGCACTACCCCTTTGTCTCTATATCCGGATTGGACACGCGACATAAATAGTCACACTCGTATATCCAATCCATAGTTCCTCGATCCAGGGAATATGCTTATGCAAGCAGATAACATCAATATCTCCATATTGATTTATCTGAGTCTAGCCAGACATTCAATAAGCCTCATCCCTCGAGTGGCCGTGGATATTTGCTCCCATTATGTGGGAGGGACAAATCCTCCACATCACTAAGATCTCTAAGCTTGCTTCCTATCATGCCCGATAACTACCTTTATAGTCACCCAGTTACGGTGTAACGTTTGATAACTTCAAAGCATGATATTCCACAACTAGAGTATCTAGTGACTTCAAGTCTAAGGATTGCAATTATATATAAGCACTACGAAAGGCGATTGTGACTTTAACATAATCTAATGTATCCTTCTCGTCGTGGGTCAATCCATTATTCCATTACTCCTAATGCATACCCATGTGTTAGACTTGATATCTCCATATCAATATACACACATACTAGTCAATATTTGATCGTCATGTTAATCAAAATAATGGACTAGGGATATTTAAGATAAACAACACATTGTATCTAAGGACTTCATAATATTAAGTATCACAATAAATAATAAACGAATATTCTAGCCAATAACATTGTTCATACTAAATATTAGATTGCCTCTAGGGAGCCTATTCCAACATTATGTTTTTTGTTGCATGGTGGATGGATATAGCCTAGGAGTGGATATTTACTTTTTGTGGTTTGTTTTACGGCCTGCGAGCTCGTAAAATTAATGTAATATTTAGTTAATTTTACGGTTGCGAGCTGATCATCTTCTCAACACGTGAGGTTTTATTTATTTATTTATTCTAGATGTTAGGCTAGAATTAGAATATTTAGATGATAGCCAAGAGCATGGAGAAGAAGACCGGATGACCAAGAAGCCACACAGACGATGAGGACTTTCATCCTAGGCGCGCGGCTACGGTGGAGCACATGGAGACGAGCTTGTCACTTTAGGGCATATAGATATTATCATTAGCTTGGTAATATCTTAGTTTAGGGACCATATCCATTCCACGTTAATTTTTCTTTTGTGAATATTTGTTATTTTTGTCTTGTTATTTAATTTTGTGTGTTTGGATGATCCAAGCAAAACGTTGACAAAATAATAATAAACAAGTTTGATCTTTTATTGTGGATTGCCCAATCCCAATAAACAGATCATGTTGATGAGATCAACCAAATAATTAGATAATGACTATTAAATCCCTCAATAGAAATATTGCGTCTTGCTTAAACACCCTTCATGATCAAGGTCCGTTAAATTCGGGCTTGCCAAAGCAAGGCGTTTTAATTCACCTTGGTATGTTGCCGCGACACAAACAATTAATGTGTGATTGTTGAAGCAAGAGGTTGGACGCAACTGGGCAAAGTCAATTGGATTGATGAGCCTAGAGGCATGACAATTAGGTGTTATCTAAAGGATAAGGAATAAAGGATTATTCACCTAATTGGACCAAGATTTGCATGGAATGCAATTGGAAGGGTTCCTACCTAAATAACCAATTCTTTAGTGACTTGCCAAAGCAAGCTCAAGAAGAAGTGAAATATGGATATATATATATATATATATATGATATTTTCCGCATTAATGGTGAGGGCTATTAATCCGAGAAAAATAGTGGAAGCTATATTTAAGGATCTAGCCATTGTTGAATATAGTTAAACTGTTCAAAATATTAAAATTGCATATTTCTCGTTTTTGTAGAATTCCAATGGCAAACAATCATGCATCAACTTCATCCCTGCGATCTATCCTTGAGAAGGACAAGTTGTCTGGAATAATTTTAATTGCCTAATATAGACACTTAAGGATCGTCCTTAAGCAAGAAAAAAAAATTGTACGTCATAGACAATCCTATACCTGAACCACCCCAGGATGAGTCCGTTCTAGCAGCAGTGAGAGCACATCAGAAACATGTGGATGCTTCTAATGATGTGACTTGTCTCATGCCTTGCACCATGACCTCTGAGCTTCAGACGCAACACGAGAACATGGAAGCCTACGATATGATCGAACACTTGAAACAGTTATTTCAAGAACAGGCAAGGCATGAGTGGTATGAGGTGTCCAAGGCAATGTTCAAGAGCAATCTCGCAGAAGGGAACCCATTTGGGCCTCACGTGCTCCGTATGATTGGATACATTGAGAAACTCGAGAGCTTAGGCTTCCCATTCGGCCAAAGGTTACTTTTTCTCCAGTCGCTATGACCAAATCCATTCGAATCCTACTTGCTATTGCAGCTTACTATGACTATGAGATTTGGCAGATGGATGTCAAAACGGCGTTCCTTTATGGGAACCTCCTCGGGGATGTGTACATGACACAACCGGAGGGTTTTGAGGATCCATAGAATGCCAATAAAGTCTGTAAGCTACAACGATCCATCTATGGATTAATGCAAGCTTCTAGGAGTTGGAATCAACGTTTTGATGACGTGGTCAAAGAGTTTGGCTTCATCAAGAACGAAGATGAGCCCTGTGCTTACAAGAAGGTTAGTGGGAGTTCTGTTGTGTTTCTGGTCTTGTATGTGGATGACATACTGCTCATTGGAAATGACATTCCTACTTTGCAATCTGTTAAAGATTGGCTAGGAAAGTGTTTCGCAATGAAGGACTTAGGGGTGCAGATTATATGCTCGGTATCAAGATCTATAAGGATAGATCTAGGAAGCTGCTCGGCCTAAGCCAAAATACATATATAGACAAGGTGTTGAAGCGGTTCAACATACAAGATTCCAAGAAGGGATTCTTTCCCATGTCGCATGGAGTCACTATTTCTAAGACTAGCTTTCCTTCCAATGAGATTGAGAGGGACCCCATGATTAGGATACCCTATGCTTCCATACGTATCATACGCATTGAGTATGGTATGCAGATATCAGTCTAATCCAGGTGAGAGTCACTGGATTGCTGTCAAGAACATCCTCAGGTACTTGAGAAGAACTAAGGATGCGTTCTTGATATTTGGAGGTGAGGAAGAGCTCAATTTAATTTGTTACACTGATTCAAGCTTCCAAACCGACAAGGATGACTACAGATTGCAGTCGGGGTATGTATTCTGCCTAAATGAAGGAGCTGTGAGCTGGAAGAGTTCCAAGCAAGAGACAGTTACTGATTCTACAATTGAAGTTGAGTACATTACTGCTGCAGGCGCAACAAAAGAGGTTGTTTGGATAAATAAGTTTATCACTGAGCTCGGTGTGGTCCCTAGCATCGTGGATCCCATGACGTTGTACTGTGACAACTCTGGAGCGATCGCACAAGCCATGAAACCTAGATCACACCAGAAATCAAAGCATGTACTTAGAAGATTCCATCTTATTCGTGATATGATCGATAGAGGAGATGTGAAGATGTGCAAGATTCCAACGGATGACAATCTTTCAGATCCGCTCACAAAGCCTCTCGTTCAGCGAAAGCATGAAGGGCACACTGGATCCGCAGGCATACGAGATGCAACAGATTGGCTCTAGTGCAAGTGGGAGACTGTTGGATAGGTGCCCTATAGGCAATCTATATAAAGTATGATATGGATGGAACATTCATTTATTATTTATTGTGATATTTAATATAATGAAGTCCTCTGATATGTTTGATTTTGATTTGGGCTTTAGAGTTTCACAATTACAGAACCTGTTTTGGATCTCTATACATTGCTAAGAGTTTGGAAGTCAGCCTTGGGAAAATTCTCAGTTGGCAAATTCTTAGTTTAAATGATAAGAAGCAATGCGAGAAAATGGCAATTATGTAGAGAAATTTTGTCCCTCCCACATAATGGGAGTACATATCCATGTCCACTCGAGGGGTAGTTCTTATGGAATGTATGGCCAGACTCAGATAAATCAATATGAGATGTTGATGTTATCAGTACAGATAAGCATATACTCAAGATCGAGAAACTATGGATTGGATATAAGAATGTGATGCTAATGTCTTGTGTCCAATCCGAACATAGAGACAAAGGGATATATACAACACGGTAACATTGGGCACATGGTTTGTCGGATCACTGGCTACTTCTATTAGTTGGGTGGCATAGATGTGTTGCTAGACACCGCTCGATGTTTGTAGTTGTTACTACCAACTCAGTAGAAACCTACGGGGTCACACACCTAATGGATTAAACTGGATGTAGATATTAATTAGTTTGAATATTTAATTAAAAGTATCAAAACGCAACCACATGCAAAGTTAGTTGGACAAAGTTGTAAAGTGGACTAATCCGTGCATGGACATGATTAGTATTGGGGCAGGTATGTAGTTAATACGGAGATATTAACTATATAAGGGGAGTACTAGCTCTATTATTTCACAAGAGTTGTCATTGAGTGAAATAACAAAGTGGGGAGAGAGAGAGACCAAGAGTTGGCCGCCGCCCCTACTCGTCGGCCCCAAAGGTGGTTCGGCCACCGTTGCACCATTTTGTGTGAATCTTTCGCCTCCCTCTTCGACGTAGCTAGCACTAACCATGAAGGGGATTCCAGTTTGCAATACTAGATGTGGATACTGGTAGAGAGGAGATAACTCTGGAATGGAGTTATATTATCTATTGTATTCTATCGTTTTGCGAGCAAAATAGAGAATTTAGTGTCATTCCGAGTTGGTTTCGGTATAAATTGAGAGTTTGAGCATTTCATGTGTTGAATGTGAAGTCCGGGTGTTTTCCTACATTATTTTTTGCAATATTTATCATATTTTGTCACATTTGATCTTCGTGGGCTGTTCGTGTTGTGTTTTTCAGCACGCGAGGAACAAGTGTAAGAGCGGAAACGAACTTCGGAAGTGAACGCAAGCTTAAAAGTTGAGAAAGAAAGCGAGTGATGATGACTCGAGTGCGATAGAAGCATGGGAGATGACGTGACGAGCCTTGAAGCACGTGGAGAGCTCATAATGGAGGATCGAGTGATGATACAAGGCTCGGGAAGTGATTGGGAGGCGTGCGCGACAGGATGGAAAAAGGCCAAAATTTGGCTAAGTACCAATTAGTTTGCACGACCTACTCAATTAGGTCGCACAACCTAATGGAAGAAATCAGGCGGTTTTAACAGGTCCCACGACCTACTTATCAGGTCGCACGACCTAGTGTCTGTGCCCAGTAGGTCGCACGGCCTACTTGTTAGGTCGCACGACCTACTTCGGGTGCATAAAATTCTGGAAACTTTTGGGGTTTCTTTGTAATTACCCCTAACTTGTTCTAAACACTTGGGTAACATATTAGACTTGCTTAGGGCACATTTTTGGGGAGTAAGACGTTGTTTTGTACGAGTTGGAGAGCTAGAGACCGCTTAGAGCTGGGAGTTCTTTTTTTTTTGAATTCCCAAGCTCTCCAAGAGGGGTAGAGAAACAACAAAAGGTGATCAAACTGCAACTTAAGACCTAGAAACCGAAGAGAATTCAGTGAAAGAGCTCATGAGAGTAGGAAGCACCGTAGTAGGGATACTTTCATTCTAGTATTTTGTGCGCAAGTCTCATGACAGGATGTCCCAGGTATTTGTGAATAGTGTAGATAACGGGCATACTTTTGACTTCTTTAGTGTGCCTGGAGGATTTAGTCTCTAGGTCATTGAATAATCTGTTTCCCGTGGAAACTTGTGCACTCTTGGGATCTGGGGTGGACCTTCGTGTAGAGTCGGTTCCATGTGGTACGAGTCTTCGGCCTAATCAAATCCAAGAGCGTACACCACCATCCCTTAAGGTGGTTACAAGATAAAATCCTAAAAAGCCCACACTCTTAAGCTCAAATGCACGGTTGTAAAAACAGTTGAGGAAAGAAAAGAAAAAAGAAAAATCTGAAGAAAAAAAATTGTGCTTTAAGGAGAAACAACCTAATGTGCTTCGGTTTGTGGGGAAAATTTGGATTCAATCAAATGTAGAGCTTAAGAGTGAAACTAAATTCAAGCCGTATTACACAGGAGTTGTGTCTCCCTTCAATGGGATAATTTTCATTTCAAAAGCAATAACGGCTAAGAGGGTCTGAAAACCTCAAATGAATTGGCAAAGAAAGACCACTTAGTGACTAAGAATGCCTAGACCCTCCGACTCAAAAGACGTTTCGTATCTTGGTTTGGTTTGGTGGATGTTTGGGGACGCCTTAGTGAGTTTGCGCATAGGATCATCATATATCATTTCTTGCTACGTGTTGTGAAATTTCAAAGTGAGCTTGTGAGGATTTGATGATTTCGGTTTATGATAGAGAGGTTGCCCAATCTCGGAAAAAGAAGAAAAATATATTGTTTACATAATTGCATTGTAAATAAAATCGGGTTGCATTGTGTATAGCATGTAGATTGCATAGTCATATTGTGTTGATTCGTTTGCGTCTTGAGTCGGCTAGTAAATAGTGGTTTTACTCGGGACGAGCAAAAGGTAAGTGTGGGGGTATTTGATAACTCTCTATTGGAATTTATTATTATACTCATTCTTTACTTGTATTAGGCTTATTTCACTTGATTTAAATGTTATATGTGCACTAATATGTGAAATTAACAACTTATAAGCCTAAGAGTCAAAAGTTATGTTTCTAGCTTATTTGCGCATGATTTCTCTCCTATTTGCGATGATAATTACACGGGTAGTATTTTGTTGTGTTTATCATTTAAAATAGGTGCATTGAAGCTTATTATATGCTTCGTGATGCTTGGAATGGAGCTATATGAATGGGAGAAATGAAGACGCAAAAACGAAGAAAAGTTAGAAAAGTCGCACAGTGCCAGCCTGCACTCTTTTTAATGCTCAGGAAAATCTACAAAGAATTTTGGAGCAAGACTTGCGCCGTTGGAAAATATACATCCAGGGATTCCCAAAAATATATGGTACGCCCAAAGACGAGTCCGGATGAGAGAGTACTGGCCCACGCAAGATCATCTCACAATTCTGTTTGAGAATTACAAACTGGAGGGGCTGAAGTACAATTTCGGCCAAGTTTCATTAAAAAACGTGCCCAGGCAGTAAATAACGAACTCTCAGACCTAAAACGCAGCAAGAAGCTTCCACAGAAGATCGAAGAAGGCTAGGGCAGGCGAGGGACATGGAGAACGACGTCGGAGTCGCCGAAACGCGAATTTCGTCACGAGTTTGACTATCCCTCCTATCTTTTCTATATTTACTTGTTACTATGAACTTGTTAGCATCTATTTTCAGTATATTTGAGTAAATTAATTTGTTAGGTTCCTACGGGGAACCTAGGGTTGTGTTTTGATTTCTGGATTGTTGATTTGAATTCATGTTCTTTGATTGAACTTAATTAAGTTGAATGTTTTATCTATTCTTCTATCTCTATGCTTAATCTTATGTGTGATTGGAGTCATCAACCAAGAAAACTGTTGATCTAGGTTGGTGATCGAGAGATGCTAAACCCGGATATGAATGAGAGGTAGAAGATGGCCCCGATTCGTCATGGACCGAGAGGTGAAGTGAATAGGGTTTGTCTTTAAAACGTAATTTCGACCGTTGAGAGTGAATTGCTAGATAATCGGAGACTAAGTGTTGTTCCATTTTTAGTGACATGTGCGGTAGACCGATAGGACCCGTTTATTGGTGATATCATTGGACGGACTAGAACGGACCATATGATAGAGGTGGACCGAGAGGCCTCGTTAGCTGTAGGAACGTAGCAATGTGTGAGACCGAGAGGAGATAACTTTCACTAACAGCGTGGCATGTATAGAATGTTAGCTTAGTGTTTTCAAACATAATTTCAGAAATTGAAGTTACCCCAGGTGATCCGTAGGCAACCTAGTACCAAGAAAATTGTCACACAAAAATATAGTCTCTTTAATTATTTACTTTCAATTTATTATTTAGGAACAAATCACTCTAACTTCACTCATAAATAATTACATACTCTTTATGTTAGTTTCTAATTAGCTATAATATAGTATTTGTCCTCGTGGGATCGATAACTTCGGGTTGAAATATTACGCTATATTACTTGAATCGTTCAGTTGCGGTAACACGTAAGAAATCGTGAATCTTAGCCAAGTCCGTGTCTGCATGAACCATTTGCATATAGGATGTGTGTGTCGTAGTGTGTTTTGTAGTCCTTGTCGTAGTGTTTTGTGTTATATATGTGTTCTTATTTTATAATTGCACGTTTTCTTATTTTGAGTCTACCTATCATCGAGTCGTATCGAGTCTTCTTTCGAATGGCCGTGCATTTAGAATATAGGATATTATTTTTTTTCCCTAACCTCTATATGCTTTTGGCCAACTCGACTAACCACGAGAGAATTGGGTAGGTGGACTCAATAAAGTAAAAGTGCAACCTAAACATAAACTACACTAAAACTAAGCACAATACAACAATATATTAAAATACGACTCGGACTACAAGTACTACATTGACTCACAATACGACATATTATAATCTAAATGTAACTGGCGATGCAGACACAAACTTGGCTAGCAAATAGCTAAAAATCACGATTTGTGAAAATTTTGAGAAACCTTGCAACTTAAGACCTAGAAACCGAAGAGAATTCAGTTAAAGAGTTCATGAGAGTAGGAAGCATCGTAATAGGGATACTTTAATTCTAATATTTTGTGTGCAAGTCTCACGACAGGATGTCCCTGGTATTTGTGAATAGTGAAAGTAGATAACGGGCATACTTTTGACTTCTTTAGTGTGCTAGGAGGATTTAGTCTCTAGGTCGTTAAATAATCTGTTTCCCGTGGAAACTTGTGCACTCTTGGAATCCGGGGTGGACCTTCGTGTAGAGTCGGTTCCATGTGGTACGAGTCTTCGGCCTAAGCGAAGCCGGGAGGAGATATGCCCAAGGGAGTCTTGTATGCTGTCCGATATGCCCATAGACTGTCATCCAAGTGTATGGACCAGTCTTTGCGCCCCAGATTGACTATCTTCTCCAAAATTCCCTTGATCTCCTGGTTAGACACCTCAGCTTGCCCATTTGACTACGGATGGTAGGCTAGTAATATCGTGTGCATCTTCACCCCATATTTGCTCAAAACATTGGCAAAGAATTTATTCACGAAATGCGATCCCTCATCACTAATAATGTCCCTGGGCGTCCCAAACCGCGTAAATATGTTTTTACGCGCGAATCTCTCGACTGTAGCGCCATCATTCTCGGGACAAGCTATCGCCTCTACCCACTTGGTTACATAATCGACAGCTAAACGAATATAGAGATACCAAGGGAAGAGGGGAATGTCCCCATCAAATTAATGCCCCAAACTTCAAACGACTCTACCTCCAACACGAAATTTTGAGGCATCTCATTTCGGTTGGAAATATTGCCTGTTCGCTGACACCGGTCACAATGCTGCACAAATAAGTGAGCATCCTTTTGCAGTTTAGGCCAAAAGAAACCACTCTGAAGTACGTTTACCACTGTGCATGATTTGCCGAAGTGACCTCCATAGTTCAGCTCGTGGCAGTGTCTGAGAATCTCCAATGTTTTTGGCTCTGCTACACACCTCCACAATACATTATCCGCTCGTAGCTTCAACATATAGGGATCATCCCAAAAATATCGCCGTGCATCTGCAAAGAATTTCTTTCTCTGGTGGGAGGACATATCTTTGGGGACTATATTGAGTGCCTGGAAATTTGCCAAGTCCGAAAACCAAGGCATTGCTGCAACCACTACCATAAGCTGCTCGTCTGGAAATTCTTCACTAATTGGTACCTCCTCATGATTCTCATTCTCCAAACGCGATAGAAGGTCAGCCACTACATTTTCCACCCCTTTCTTGTCCTTGATCTCTATGTCAAATTCTTGCATCAACAAACCCACTGGATCAATCTCTGCCTGGCCTCCTTCTTGGTTAGTAGATACTTGAGTGCAGTATGGTCCGTAAAGATAGTCACTTGAGAACCCACAAGATACGGCCGAAACTTGTCCAATGCAGAAATAATTGCCAACATTTCTTTCTCGGTAGTAGCACAGTTTACCTGTGCATTGTTCAAGGTCCGGCTTGCATAATAGATGACATGAGCTACCTTGTATTTTCTCTGTTCCATAACAGCTCCCACCGTATAATAACTAGCATCATACATAAGCTCAAATGGTAGGGTCCAGTCTGGCGTGGTGATGATGGGTGCATTAATTAGCTTTTTATTGAGCAGATCAAAAGCTGACTTGCACTCTGCATTAAAATCAAAAGCTGCATGCTTCTCGAGCAACCCAGACAAAGACTCTGTGATCTTTGAAAAGTCTTTAATGAAGCTCCTATAGAACCATGCATGTCCCAAGAAACTTCTCACCCCTTTGACAGAATTAGAGTAAGGGAGCTTCTCAATCACCTCAATCTTGGATCTATCCACCTCTAAACCTTTGATGGAGATCTTGTTCCCCAAAATAATGCCCTCGGTGACCATGAAGTGACACTTCTACCAGTTGAGCACTAGGTTGGTGTCAATGCATCTATCCAATACACGAGCAAGTTTCTGTAAGCAGTCTTCGAACCCATCACCATACAATGAGAAGTCATCCATGAATACTTCAAACTTCTGCTCCATCAGCGAAGATCGACATCATACACCTCTGAAAAGTAGCAGGTGCGTTGCATAACCCGAAAGGCATGTAAAAACGTAAAAGTCCCATAGGGACATGTGAATGTCTTCTTCTCCTGATCGGCTGGCTCAATGGAAATTTGGTTGTACCCGGAGTACCCATCCAAAAAGCAGTAGTGTGAGTGATGTGCCAGCCTATCAAGCATCTGATCAACAAATGGGAGGGGAAAATGATCCTTCAAAGTGGCATCATTGAGTTTGCGGTAATCCATGCAAACTCTCCACCCAGTAGCAGTACAGGTAGGAATTTGATCACCTTTTTCCCCTTCCACCACAGTAATACCTCCTTCTTAGGGACACACTGTATCGGGCTAGTCCATGTGGTGTCGAAAATCGGGTAGGTGATGCCCGCTTCCAACCATTTAAGCACCTCTTTCTTCACCACCTCCTGCATATGAGGATTGAGGCGGCACTGAAATTGAACTACCGGCTTCTTTTCCTCCGTGAGTCGGATCTTGTGTTGGAAAACTGTGGGGCCGATACCCTTGATATCTGCTATGGTCCATCCATAGCTGCTTTCCTTTCTTGCAACACTTTCAATAATTGCTCCTCCTATTCCCTGTCAAAACAAGAAGACACAATCACAGGCAAAGTATCATTAGATCCAAGATATAAATATTTCAAATGTGCAGGTAAAGGTTTTAATTCTAAAATAGGAGCAATTTAAAGAGAAGGAATAAGAGTCTTCCTGCCTCCCTCATTAAAGAGGGGTTGGGGCTGGCGCCAATGAGTCTCCATAGCCTGCTCTTTTTCGCTAGAGTCAAGTAGAGCAAGTTCCTCATATAGTCGCTCCAATAAAATGTCTTCCTCCTCATCCTTGTGTATGCCTCCACACTAAAACACTGCTCACTTACGGCATACGCGGGAAACTTCATAGCTTCAAAAACGCTGAAGGCAACTTTCTCATCATTGATCCTCATCGTTAACTCTCCATTAGCTACATCAATGATAGTTCTCCCCATGGATAGAAATGGTCGGCCCAGGATAAGGGGAACATCCTCATTTTCCTCCATGTCTAGGATCACAAAATCAGCTGGGAAGATAAGTCCCTCAACTCTCACTAGTACATCTTCCAAGACACCCCTTGGTCGTTTGATAGTGCGTTCCGCCATCTGCAAGCACATTCTTGTCGTTTTTGGTTCTGCCACACCAAGCTGCTCAAAAACGGATGTGGGCATTAGATTAATGCTTGCGCCAAGATCACACAATGCTCTACCATAAAAAGCACCTCCCACTGTCACAGGAATGATGAAACCGCCCGGATCTTTCATCTTTTTTTTGTAACGTTTTTTGAACAACGACGCTAAACTCCTCTTTCAGAGTCACAGTTTCAACATCATCCATGCGCCTCCTATTAGATAGGAGGTCCTTGAGAAACTTAGCATATTTCGGCATTTGTGAAATGGCTTCCGCGAAAGGAATATTAATATGCAACTTCTTGGAGATATCCACAAATTTCTTGAAGTGCTTGGCATCCTCTTGACTCTTCAATCTCTGCGGATATGGCAGACGCACACTATATTCTTCCTTTGGCTTCTGCCTCTCATCCGACTTCCTCACCATGTCCTTTGATTGGAGACTCACGGTAGGCACGAGAATCTTATCCAAAGCCTTTTCAGTGGCCTTTTTCGCCTCAGCTCGCGTGTGGGTAGGAAATGGAGGATCCTTAGTTGTGATCCAACTGCGATTAGTGATAGCTTTCAACTGCTCAGGTGGAGTGATTGTATTCGAAGGTAGCATACCAGGTGGAAGTCGAGTATTTTGATTGGCTATCTGACCAATCTGTGTCTCATGGCTCTTCATCGTGGATTCCATGGAGACAACTTTTCTCTCCATTCTTTCTTGATTAGCCAACAGTTTCCTCAACAAAGCATTAGTCTCTTTTTCTTATGGTTGCTGAGCCTGTTCTTGTGGAGCTTGTCTTTGCACTTGGTATGGAATAGTAGGTCTCTGGCCGGGTGCATATAATCCACTGTTTGGATTGGCATAGTTGAAGTTGGGGTGATTACGGTTATTGGGATGATATGTGTTGGACCATTGCTTCTGTCGTGGTTGACCCATGTAGTTCACATCTTCAATGGTGTCACTATACCCCTGATTTGCATCAGCTACCATCTCCCCCACCGATTTCACCTGTGCCGATGGATTCATATTGCTGAAAGCCGAAGTCATAACTGCCATCTGCTGTTCAAATTTCTGCTCCACCATCGCCTCAATCTTGCTAACTAATGCCCCATCGGATTTTAAGTCCCGACTAGTCTCAGATCGCGTCGACTCACGCTGTTAAGCAAGTCTTGGCATCTCTGCACGCCCAGACCCATAAAGTTTCCCTGAGCCATCATGTCCAGTTCCATTGATATTTCTCTATCCAGAGCATTGTAGAAGTAGTGCAATAGTTTAAACCATGGCTCTCCATGAGTGGGGCATCTGCGAAGGAGCTGATTGAATTTCTTCCTTGTGTCTCCCAAAGAATCCTCCTGTTGCGTAAAATTTGTGATGTCTGCCATTCGTTGTGCAACCTTGGATGGTGGAAGATACTTCCTGAGGAACTCTTGGCAACACTCTGCCCATGTAGTAATACAACCCTCCAGAAGTTCTAGGAGCCATGTCTTTGCTTTCCCCGATAAAGAAAAAGGGAAGAGCATCAGTTTTACCGTATCATCCGGCACCCTCTGATCATGAATTGTGGAGGTTATTTGGTTGAAGTTCAGTAGATGGTCATTTGGATCATCCCCCGGTGCTCCATTGAACAAGCACTCATCTCGAACCATATTGATTAACTGTTGACGCAATTCAAAATGAGCTTCACTGATCTATGGCCTGACGATCGTGGGAAAGTATCCATCCGGTGTGGTCGTGAAGTAGTCCACCAAAATCCGCTCATTAACTTCAGCATTTTTGACTTGTTCTGCGACATTCTGACCATTACAATTCCGGTTGTTGCCACCATTGTTCCCTCCGATGTTTGCAACTTGCGCCCCCACACCAAGAAGTGGTTGTGGATTTGGGGGGTTCAAGCGTGCCATTGCAGCTTCCATCTCCGTCAACTGAGCTCCTCAGTCTCCCTTGCTCGATTAGCTGCATCTTCCACAGCTGCAATTCTAGCTGCCTCCGCATCCTGCATATTTTTGCGGATCTTTTCAAACTCAGCTCTAGTTTGGTCATCCATAGTAATTGAGCTTGATTTCCTCTTTTCTCTACGTTGTGCGCATAAAAAGGATTCCGGGTCTTCATGTGTTGGGTGCAAAGGCTCGTCTCTAGAACGGGACATGCACCTTACAATCCAACATGAAATCACTGATCACACACAGAAAAGTAGGTGAGTAACAGATATAAACAGAAAATTAAAATCCATGCAATCCGATTTTTTTTCATATTTTCCTAAACTCTATAAAGTAAAAGTGCAACCTAAACATAAACTACACTAAAACTAAGCACAATACAACAATATATTTATATACGACTCGGACTACAAGTACTACATTGACTCACAAAACAACATATTCTAATCTAAATGTAACTGGCGATGCGGACACGAACTTGGCTAGCAAATAGCTAAAAATCACCCCACACTTGAGCTCTTCGTTGTCCTCAACAAATTTAGAGATCAACCAAGAAGACTCGGCATTCAAATGCAAGGGGCAGTGATTTTACTCGGAGTCAAAGTCATGGCACAAGAAGGTACAAATTTGGAGCTAAAACGAACTACGTGTACATGAAAAGTTGTGTGTACCGAAATTAAGCAAGTACTCAAGTATTCCCTAGGATTCTAACAACTAATCAAAGCGGCGACTATGCATCGTGACCATGTTGTCAAAATAAAATCCCAAAGCAAGTACGATGTGCCTAAACGATAAGTATAAAGAGAGAAAAGAGTACTCACAACCGACACATGGTCGGGGACGAAATCCGATAAGTGCTGACTGAGATAGCAAGAACATTCCCCAAGCAAACACTGCCCGGAACAATGAAAGCTCCCTTGCGGTCGACTATGTGAAACATACCGGGGTCTATTGATCTTTTATCGCGGTAAGAAGAAAGAACTAAGAATCCCCGAACTCGTGATGTGAGCTCCCATGAAGGTCGAGTGCGCGGTAGCACACCGCGGTCGATAGATTCGTCAATTTATTGTTCTTTTTAGAATTATGGCTACCAATATTTGTTGTTCCCTTAAAGTTTGTAGCTACGTAACGCCAAGATTAGTTCCATGAATTTCCTTTCTCCAATTTGAAAACACTCTACACATGACCCAAAACTGCCTTTATACCACACCCGAAAATTGAGAAGTGAGACCCCCAAACGAACATTGCATTGGATAGAACTTGCTAAAACACTTTATCAATCCAAAGTGCTACAAATGAATGAAAGACCAACTCCCAACTCCCATGAGGCAAGTGTTGCTGAATTAATTGGGATTGGGAATAACCAGGTTTAGGTCGAGGCTCTGATAAGGGGTCTGTTTATTCTGCGAGTTAGATCTTCAAGCCAAACATTCGTGCAAAATAGTGCACCAAGCAGCCACCTACTTCCTTTCTGATTATCCTTGTATTGACACCCATACAATTTGTAACTTCTTCTTCAATGTTGCCCAATTGACCCGGATTTTCAGCTATGCAAATCATGTGCAACTCAGTGAAAGCAAACACAAACTTACGAAAAGGGAACTATTACTGTTATTGCTGGAATAAAATACAGTAATGCTCTGTTCTGGGTTCGGCTGGTGAGGAGAATTTTCTTTTCGGTTCGGGTAAGAGGGTGATTGGTGGGTCTGGGTTTGAATCGAGGGAGATTATGGGATGTTGAAGACGATGATTCTGAATTCGAGATTCCAATTGGCGATCGTGGTGGCTATGAGAGCGAAAGGCTGAGCAGCGATGGCGGTTCATAACGGCTGAGAGGGGTCCGATGGATTTTTGGGTTTTGGGCTTCGATGGTACTCGGCTATGGTGGAGGCGTTGATTGAAGGAGCAGGGAGAGAGAGTCGTTGGTCTGGGTTTCGGCGGTGGAAGGCTGGGTTTCGGCGGTGGAAACAAGCTGCCGGCGGATGGGTCAATGGTGGCTATGGTTGGAGGCGGTGATTCATGGGTTTGTCTTGAAATTTCAGGTTGCGGGTTTGGGTTTGGGTCGATGACAGTAGTGGTGATGGGCTTCTCTGTTCGAGAGAGAAGGTGGGTTCTGCGAATTGGGAAGGGAGGACGATGGTGGTGATGGGCATTGGTGGTTCAGCCGTGCTACTGTTGAGGCTTTAACAGGTTGAATTTCTCTCTAGACCTAGTCAGAGAAGCTGCGGGGAGGTTCAGGTGTTGCAAATCAGATACTCCAAAATTGCGAATACCTCCCCTGATGCTGATGAACAACAAAGTAGGACTTCAAATGACATTTTGAGAACCATTATAAACTGCAGAAAACACCCCGTGATGTATGAAACAAGTTTTCTCGCCATTTTTTCTTCTTCCACAATCTCTTCTCCTTCACTTTCTTCTCAACTGCGCAAAAACAACCTCTTAGAGAAACTGAATACCTCAAAAATAATGGACACGTGTTGCACAAGTGAAAGCTATCTGTATATTTCTTCTTCTTTTTCGTCTTCTTCTTCTTCCAATTTTTGAGAATCGTCATCACAATAATCTCAAGTATCCCATGTGTCGGAAAGAGATTGATGTCCTCTCCGATAGTCTTCTCAATTTGTGACATCTTCATTGAAGTTTCAAGAGACAACTCATAAACTGTGATTGATTGAATTTCTTCGTCTCCTTTGTTTGAAGCCCCCGAATCATCAACAAATTCATTTCATCTTCAATGATCTCAAACTCAAGATCCTCCATCAAATTTGCAACCGGAGTGTCAAGCTCATCAACATTGATTCCTTGAAGACAACTTTCAATCTCACTAAAAATCGCATCATGCTTCTCCCTCATACTTGACTCAAGCAATGAATCTATGTTTGGAAAACTTGGGATGCACAATGGCTCATCATCCTCTTCTTTAAGCATTGGGAAAGTTGGAGAATCCTCTTGATTTGAATGGAGATCATATTGTGCGTCCACGTGTGTTGTCTCCATTCCCATTCTTGTTGCTCGTTTTCGCCATTCTTCCACATTAGGAATCAGCTCCTCAAGCATCCAACCAAGGAAGAACGGTAACTTAGTGGGAGGGGTTGAGTCAATAAGTTGAAAGGTATAACGTTGTAACTCCATTGCTACCCTCTCCCTAATGCCATTCACATGGCACTCCTTCACGATTTGCCCATATGTAAGGTTTTCATGCTCCAAATATTCTCTCAAAATGACGATATTCCTCATCCTCCATGCTTATAGTAGAATGCCTACACACAGAAAATCTCAAGAAATATCGCGAGATAACAAGAATACATAATAACAATAAAAAAATAATCTCTCTAAACTAATTTATAATTAGCAAATAAACCGATGTCACCGGAAATGGCGCCAAAAACTTGACACGATTTCTTACGTGTTACCGCAAGTGCACGGTTCAAGTAATATACGGTAATATTTCAACCCGGAGTTATCGATCCAACGAGGACAAATAGTAAGTTTATAACTAATTAGAAACTAAAATAAAGAGTAAAATAATTAATTAGGAGTGTAGTTTGAGTGATTTGTTCCTAACTAATAAACTGAAAGTAAATAATAGAGACGATATTTTGTGTGACAATTTTCTTGGTACTAGGTTTCCTACGGATCCCCTACGGTAACTTCAATTTCTGAAATTATGTTTGAAAACACTGAGCTAACATTCTATCCATGCCACGCTATTAGTGAATGTGATGTCCTCTCGGTCTTACACATTGCTACGTTCCTACAGCTAACGAGGCCTCTCGGTCCACCGCTATCAGTACGTCCGTTCTACTCAGTCCAATTATATCACCGATAAACAGGTCCCATCGGTCTACCGCACATGTCCCTAAAAAAAGCACAACACTTAGTCTCCGATTATCTAGCAATTCACTCTCAACTGCCGAAACTACGTTTTAAAGACTAACCGTATTCACTTCACCTCTCGGTCCATGATGGTTCGGGGCCATCTTCTACCTCTCGTTCATACCCGGGTTTAGCATCTCTCGATCACCAACCTAGATCACTCGTGTTCTTGGTTCATGACTCCAATCACACATAAGATTAAGCATAGAGATAGAAGAATAGATAAAACATTCAACTTAATTAATTTCACTTAAAGAACATGAATTCAAATCAGCAATCCAAAAATCAAAACATAGCCCGTAGGGAACCTAGCAAATTAATTTACTCAAATATACTGAAAATAGATGCTAACAAGTTCATAGTAACAAGAAAATATAGAACAGATAGGAGGGATAGTCAAACTCGTGACGAAATTCGCATTTCGGCGACTCCGCCGTCGTTCTCCATGTCTCTCGCCTTCCCTAGCCTTCTTCGATCTTCTCCAGCAGCTTCTTGTTTTATTTTAGGTCTGACGGTTCGTTCTTTACTGCCTAGGCACGTTTTTAATGAAACTTGGCCAAAATTGCACTTCAGCCCCTCCAGTTTGTAATTCTCGGATGGAATTGTAAGCTGATCTTGCGCGGGCCATATATTGTTAGAAATCCCTAGATTTATACTTTCCAATGGCACAAGTCTTGCTCCAAAATTATTTGTAGATTTTTCCTGAGAATCGAAAAGAGTGCAGACTGGTCCTGTGCAACTTTTCTAACTTTTCTTCGTTTTTGCGTCTTCTTTTCTCTTATTCATCTAGCTCCATTCCAAGCATCATGAAGCATCTCATAAGATACAATGCACATATTTTACCTGATAAACACAACAAAATACCACCGTGAAATTATCATCGCAAATATGAGATAAATCATGCGCAAATAAGCTAAAAACACAACTTTTGACTCTTAGGCTTATAAGTCGTTAATTTCACATATTAGTGCACATATAACATTTGAATCATGTGAAATAAGCCTAATATAAGTAAGGAATGAGTATAATAATAACTCCTAATAGAGAGTTATCAAGAGGTGGGCATCATTCTACATTGTGATCACACAAACAATCGAGGTACACTATCGTTTACTTTCGCCACGTTATGAATGCTAGCATGCGATTTGTGGAGGGATTTGATCAGGATTTTTACTTTTATCCCGCTGCGTTTCCTGCATAAAAACTCTACAGTTGTATTAGAGCCACAGGTCGTCACACATAACGTTATTTCAGTGTCACCGTTTTATCAGTTTTACACCGTATAGTTTATTTTCGAAAAAGCTGATATTGGCACAATGATGCAAATGGAATATGATTTAATAGGGAATGAGACAATTTTACATATCGTATAAATTTTGGCGAATTCGTTCACATATGATGTGAGTTTTAGTGATTTTAAAAGCTACAGTTTGGGCACAATTGGGAAAAAATGTGTTTTTTCCTACAATTGGGAATCTGCCCGCAAGGAAGGAAAATATTTGGATATTTTCCCTGAGGGGTTCGTCCACCAACCCCCCACCCCACCCCTCCTCCTTGGCGTGAGGACTCGTGCAGACCACCCCACCGAGTGGTCAAGTGGCCAGTTTGGCCGGGCTCCTTGGTCCGACTGGCGTGGGCCTGGTCTAGTGGGTCCTTGTGATTCGGACAATAAGGATTGGCGCGACCACTTTGAAACTAAAGAGCATGAACTGAGGGGGAGTTATTACTCCTATTCTTCTCTAAACCCCTGCACTTGATCATACTGTTTTAGATGATGACAGAAAATTTAATTATGTGATTTAACATGCCTTGATCTCATTATTTGCCTAAGTTATTTTGTAGGAACTGGTAACTAATTTTGCCTATGCAGGTTTAGTAAGTTTCCTTATTTGCAGAAATGTATAAGTGGCAATCAATTTCTGCAGATTCAGTGTTATTATTAAGGAATGTTGCATGGACATTCCTTAAGCTTGCAGATGAAAGATCAGATCAAAATTAATCAGAAAAGCAAGCAAATAGTCGTTACGCTAATAAGGTTAGCTAGAGAAGGTACTAGATAGGTTATGAAGAACCACATAATGCACAGAGTAAAGCAATTCTCTGGGTTTGATATCTAGGTCTTAGCTTTTGATAAATAAGAAGCTTGTTGAAATCCCGAAGGGATTAGATCCCTCAGGCGGAGAGGTAGGTCATTAAGGACTGAACTCCGTAAAATCATTGTGTTCTTTGCCCTTACATTTCAGTTCTGCACTCAGCTTGTTAACTGCTCCAAAACAGGTTTTCTGTTCAAAGCCTAGAAAGGCTTTCAAGGCCTTGAAAAATATCAGTAATTTTTTCTCTATATGTTTTGATTTCAAAGGCTTCAAACTGAGTTCAAGGCCTTGAAATACTTCTAGATATTCACACTTTGTTTTAAAAATACACTTTTGGAAAAAGTTCCCATACCCTATTCAACCCCCCCTCCTTTTAGAATATTTGATCATGTATTTACATACCTACATACTGTCTTTCAATAGGTTCGGCCAGCACAAAAAGGAGGCTGAAAATTTTGAATTTAACCCTAGGGTTTCGGCCAAGGTGATCGACCCGCCCCTTGGTGCACTCGCCCAGGTATAACCGGTTCGGACATGCTTGACCGGTTTGACCAGTTCGACCGTTTTGGCCAGGTCAGACCGTTTTGAATGGTTTGACCGTTTGACCGAGTTATCACAATTCAATTAAAATTGACTCAGCGCGATAAAACTGGATGTTTAACTGTCTTATGTGTTTTATCGCATGGTGGTTGGATGTGGCCTTAGTTGTGTGGGTGTTTTAGTTTTTGTGATTTGGTTTTGGTTTTGATGTAATTAAAGTAATTAATTGTATGGCCTGCGTGTCATCTTTTTCCTTGCTTGTGAGGTTCCTCTATTTAGTTAATAGTTATTAGCTAGAATTTGATAGATAGAAAATAGCTAGCACCATTGACAGAAGATCAATGACCAAAGAAACCACAAGACGATGAAGACCCACAAGCTAGGACGCAGGGACTAAACACGGAAGCACATGGAGATGAGCTTGCTATTTTAGGGCTTATAGATATTCCCATTGGCTTGGGAATATCTTAGTTTTAGGGGCCACATCCACACCACGTTTATTATTGCTTTATCTTGTTTTATTTTAATGTATGAAAGATGCATGCAAAACGGTAACAAGATAATTAGAAAACGGTTTGGATCCTTCATTTGGGATTTCCCAATCCATATGAGTAGAACAGTTGATATGATCAACAAATTAAAATGACAAAGAAAAACCATCAACGATAATATTGTATTTTGCCTTCTCTTGCATAGCACTCGTCATGATCAAGATGTATTGAGTTCGGGCTTGCCAAAGCAAGGCGACTTGATTCATCATGATGTGACGCGATGACACAAGAAAGTAATGTGCGACTACTGAAGTAAGAGGTCAACGCAAATAAGCTACTTTAGTAGGATAGAAAGATTAGAGGCAATGCAATTAGGAGTTATCTATGAGATAGGTAAAGAATAAGGAGCTATTTGCCTAATTGAACCAAGAGTTACATTGGATTCAACTGGAAGTTGTTCCTACCTATATAACTGAATTTTTAGGTGACCTCAAAGCAGACCCAAGAGGAGGTAAAATATGGATCTTGGCGCACTAGAAGATACTACCTCCGTTTCGTCTGTTTCAGCCTACTTCCCTAAAACGAAAATTTCGTCTGTTTCAGCCTACTTTCCTCTTTTAGTAATATTTAGATGCAAAAAGACCAGGATGTCCTTCTTTACTTAACACACTCAAATACCCACAGCCGGTAGACAGATAGAGAGAGAGAGAGAGAGAAAATGAGAGTGAGAAAAGAGAGAGAAAGAGAACAACCCCTTCTGTATGAAACTTCCACCCCAGATCTACTCACGCTTATTGATTTGTGTGGATTCTAGTGTTGATTTTCTATCTTGGATCATCTTCCTCTTCACATGAAGACCCATGTTGCATATGTTCCTGAATCGTTCGTTCGCCGGTATAAACGCTCGGAGGCGGCGAGGCGGTGGCTTTTGTTTGACAAAGACCACAGCGAGAGAGAGAGAGAGAGAGTGAGAGAGGGAGATGACGAAGAGTTAGCCGAACGAGGAATCAGCAGATTCCGACAGCGGTGGCGTTCGATTCCGATGGGGTTCGTTTATGTCAGCGGTGAGATTTCCGCTTGTTCGTTTCCGGCGGCAGTGTCTCTGGGAGTGGCGGTGGCTGTGTTTTTCTGGTGATTATTGTGTCTGTTCCTCTTCTTCTTCTCCTCTTGCTTCTGTTCTTGTTCTTCTTCTATCTTGTGTTTTGAAAGCCCTGTTTGTACTGTGATTAAGGAACAATCTGATGTAAATTTGATGTATTATATTTGCTGCTGGTGATTGTGGTGGTGATGGTCTGGTGGTGGTGATGGGTGTTGGTGGCGAATTCTCATTCAAAACTGGTTGTGATATGTAAATTATCAATTTTGCTTTGATTTTTTACCTTTGTTGTTGAATAGTTGCTGAGAAATTGAAGGAAACATATTTGTTTGGTGATTGTGCTGGTGAACTGGTGATGGTGTGGTGGTGAATGGTGATGTTGATTGTGAGAGAGAGGAGGGTTGTAATTTTATGGAAAGGTGAGGGTAAATTAGTCAAAGGCACAGGTTTCTTAAAACCTGTGCCAACTTTCTCTCAGCTCAAACACATGAAACGGAGGTAGTATATGATATTTTTCGCATTAATAGTGAGGGTTGTTAATACGAGTAAAATAGTGGGAGCTATATTTAATAATCTAGCCATTGTTAAGTATAGTTTAATTGTGCACAATATAAATTTGCATATGTCTCATTTTGTAGATTTCCAATGGAAAGCAATCAACAAACATCGACTAAGGAAAAACTGTGTGGAATGGATTTTCTAGACTGATACAAAAACATGAGAATTGTTCTCAAGCAAGAAAAGAAGCTGTACATTCTAGAGCAACCAATTCCAGAAGCACCACATGTTGTTGCAACTGCTGCTGTAAGGAAGGAAAATCAGAATATTGGTGATGACTCTACTGATGTGACTTGCCTAATGCTTTGTACCATGAACTCTAAGCTTCGGAAGAAACACGAGAGCATGGAGGCATATGATATGATCATACATTAGAGACAACTCTTCTAAGAGCAAGCAAGGCACGAGCGGTATTAAGTATCAAAATCACTGTTCAAGGGTAATCTGCCAGAGGGAAACCCGGTGAGACCTCATGTACTCCGTATGATCAGGTACATAGAGAATCACGCAAGGTTAGGGTTTCCATTCAGCTAAGAGTTGCCTATGATCTCATCCTGCAATCGTTGCAGGACAGTGATAATCAGTTCATCAATATGAAGGAGATCAACTAAACTCTTCCACACTTGCTCAATGTATTGAGGACCACTGAACAGAGTATTAATAAAGATACATGCAAGACCATAATGATGGTTAATAAAGGGGAAGATCAAGAAAGTTTCTCAGAACTCTAAAGGGAAGAGAAAAGTAGTTTCAAAGCCCAAGGATGTTGCCTTGAAGCCTACTGGCGGAGTTGCTAAGGGCCCATGCCACTATCGTAGTCAGCAGAGCCACTGGAAGACAAACTGCCCAAATTATCTGGAAGATAAGAAGCTTGGAATAGCGATTCCAAATCCAGGTATTTTTGTTATAGATGTCAATTTGTCTATCTCTTCTTCATGGGTATTGGATACCGAATGTGGATCTCACATTTTCGAAATGTGCAGGATCCAAAGAGAAGAAGAAGACTTGCTAAAGTGGAGATTGACCTACGCATTGCGAATGGAGCAAGAGTTGCTGCATTAGCCGTATGATCTTAAGAGTTATTTCTACCTTTTGGACTTATTTTATAATTATAAAATTGTTATTTTGTACCCGCTATGAGTAGGAACATTATTCTATTTCTTGTTTGGACAAAAATATTTTTCTATCATTATAAAGGACACGTGTTGCTCCGTTTATTTTGATTGTATGCATTATTGCAATGCACTTTTGTCTAATGGGTTGTATATCCTTGATCTAGATAATTTCGTCTATAATATAAATACTAAGAGGATTAAATCTAACGATTTAACTCCCGCATACCTTTGGCATTGTCATTTAGGCCATATAAACGAAAAACACATTTCTAGGCTCCTTAAGGATGAATTTATAGACTCAATTGATAATGAATTATATGAGACATATGAGGCTTGTTTATTAGGAAAAATTACTAAGTCCCCTTTCCCAAAGAAGGGTGAGAAGACTAGTGAGATGTTGGAACTCATACATACTGATGTGTGGACCATTCGCCACAAGACGAGACAGATATTTAACGTGGTTCACTAACGAATTCGTAAGGAACTCGCTAGCTACCTCCACGGCCATAACCCGATATTTTATTGAGAAGAGAAACCGATTACAATGCACACCGTGGCCGCAACTGAAACAACCCGGGATCTCGGTTCAGGGTTAAAGAGATAATCGACAACCAAAAGCAGAAATATACTATTAAGATTACATTTCGCTTAATGTACATAACAAAATTTCGATAATAGGTACAATTTAAAACATAGCATTTGTGATCTAGTAAGTGATCTAAGTTAAGCTATACTTCTTCGTCTCGTTCCAGCGTTCCCATCCCCCACTTTGATTGACGGCCTGCGGTTTTAAAATGGCAAAAGCCGATGCAGTTTTGAAGAAATTGATCAGTAAAATCTGAGTAAGTACACACTATGACATGTAAAGCAACGAGTGGCACGGAAGCATGAGTTGAAACAAATCAGAAGATTTAAACAGTAAAACTATCATATTGGAGAATTTGGATCAACTTGGAGTAACCGAGTAACAAAAACCTCTCAATTTAATAACATTGAGAAATCACGAGTAGTTGGTAAAATATCCAGAGTAAACAAGTTCATTTGAACTGATAACGATAGTAGTTCATGAGTAGCCAAGATCTACAATTCATTTCAATCGCTTAGGGCATATCAAGAGCCACAAACAACATTAATAAGTAGTCAATTTTTAATTTCGACTTCAATCAACTGTTTAATTTAGCTAAGGCGTGTCAAGAACCACCAGCAGGATCGATGTAAACAGAGGGATCACGAACTAATCACTAAGGGTTCCTTCTACGGTCTATCGAACCCTATTTCACCCGAGCGTTAAGGGAGCCCATTCGTCAACCCCGCTCACAACATTAGCTAAAAGGCCTTTAAGTGTCGACACCCCTATACCGTAGTGACCCTTACAAGTATAAGTAGCACTCTATAGCTCTATAAAACCCTTGGCCTCAATAACTTGGTACATTTTGGCTCATCGGGGGCGGATTTTTTAACATTGACGTTCTATCCAATAATAAGAAGCATTGCTTCAATGGTCTTAGCCATAAGAAAATGGAGGATCGCTTGACGCCTCCCACTAATAACAGTACTCTGTACATCGTCCTAAGTCTATTAGAGGTATTTTATTTCTTCTCTTTCACATAACCAGAATCGGAATATCAAAATTTCACAAGTAATTTCCGAGAGTTCTCAAAGGAGATGAATAAAATAGTTTTCACAACATTCGAGTGGAAAACATGCATTCTCATACTTTTTCATATAACAAGCATTCATTTGAAACATCGCACACATGCGCACATTTGATATGAAAATGTTGTACATATGTACTTACCACTAAGATGGAGCACAATCAAAATCAAGAAACTAAGCCTAGCACTCCGACGACAACCGCTCTCTCCTACGGGGTTGATGTCTACAATCACACGTATGACGTACTCGTTGTAACCAATTTACACATGCATAATAAAAATGCAAACCTACACGTACATAGTCTTAAATTTCACTAATGCACATATAATGATGTTTAATTATCAAAACAAGTCCAACAAAACACCTAGAAGTTCAAAAATTCAAGTTTTCTAAAAAATGTGAAACTACAATTCTGGACAGAATTGTAGCTCTGACTTTGGATCCATATTTACCATATCAATTCATCTCCTAAAATATTTAAATTAATTTATGATGAACCTATATGTGACTAATTTCAGAAACATCAAGAAAATCATGCATAGCTCTTATGAAACTCAAGTTACAAAAATAACAAACACTGCTATGCAGAGAAGAGTTTGGGAAAAACTTTCAAGTTTGCAAGGGTATTACTAGCACTTGGAGAATAGAAACAAAACTCATCTTCTCCAGAATTAATCCCCTATGTGTCTACTTTAATCACAAGAAAGATTTGGTGCCATAAGTTTTTGGAAATGAGATTTTTAACAAAAATGGTAAAACTTGCCTAAAAACAGTGTTTCAGAAAACTTGCAACTTAGAATGAGCATATCTCCCTAACCAAAAAGGCTATGGAGTTGAATTTTTTTCAAAATGACCCTATATGAGTCTAGTTTCATAATATAAAAGATTCCAAAAATTCTACAGAAACAAAATTTAGAGATAATATACGTTTTTCACAAACTGGTCAGATTGTAAAAATGTGCAATTTTCACCTAGAGCACTTAAAACATGATCAAATCAATTATATGACACATGCAACTTATGGAGACTTGATTTTAACCCAAATTACATCATTTTAGGCATTAATTAAGACTTTTACATGCTCTTGACACAAATGATCAAAATTTTCTTGACATGCAAGTGCAACTACCAAAATTTTTACAAAGTGCATATGTGTTTTAGTGTGAGTTTCATGAAATAGTCAAAATTTTTGAGTTAATCACATGATCTAACCATGAAAATGAAGAATCAAGCATGGAGATGAAGAAAAATAAGATGAAATTTCATCAATCAAAGCAAAATATGGACATGCATGAATGAATTCAAGACTAGAAGAAAATTTACCCAAAGATTCAAGGAATGGTGGAGGAAAAGAGTGAAATTGACCTTCAATCCTTGAGAAGAATGATGAAATAACTCCCCTCCATGATCATACTATGCTTGGACTAAAGTTTTTCATGTTTTGGAGGCTTGAAAATGACTTGATGGTGTTTTGTGATGGTCAACACCCAAAAACGGGAATGGAGATATTGAGAGAGAGAAGAAAGCATGTATGTGTGTTCTTGAAGAGAAAATCATATGAATAATTGAGGGAGAAAGAGATAGGAAGTTGTGGTGATGAATGGGATGAGTGATGGTGAGTTGGTGTAAGTATAAGAGTGTGTACATGTGTAGATTTTCATAAGTAGTGTTATTTTAATAGGAGTAGAAATAAGAATGAATTATTTTATTGGTGTTGACCAAAGTGATGGAGGGGGTAGTTGGTTGTAATTAGAAAAAAATTAGAGGAGTTGTGGATGGGGCTAAAGAATTGATAGCCAAAAATTAAGGGGTAAAAGAAATGCAATTAAAAAGTCTCCCAACACCATAGTTGGGGTAGGAATTGGATTACCAAGAGAATGAGGGTTGACATGCAAATACAAGAAATTTAAGATAACTACAAAATTCCATATGCAAGAGGTGTATAAATGAGAAGTGCCAAAAATTGAGGGGTGAAAATATAAATTCTAATTAATAGCTAACCCATAAAAGTCAATTTTCATAAATTAGAAAATTGCCAAATAATTTCAAATAATCCACTTTGTAAATAAATGTCAAAATTTATTCTTTTTTTTAGAAAATTACAAGTATCTCCCACGTATACAAAATGAGTTTCCTATCGTATTATCCAAGTTTTTAAAACTACAAAATAAGCCCAAAATAGAATATATATATATATATATATATATATATATATCATAGATGTTAAATGACACAATTACATTTTAAAACTAAGAAGAAGTCGAGGAAAATTTTAAAATGTAAATTTCTTAAAATTCTCAATTATTTTTCGAAATTACTAAATAACCCCAACTAAAATACGGGGTATTAATTGAATTTCTTTGTTGTCACATGCTATCTTCTTCACACCTTTCTTAGGGATGGCCATCGGCCTAGTGGCATGACAAACTGCCCTACCCAATCCGTAACATTAGGGGTTTGGGCTTGACCAATTTTAGCCCACCGTGGGCTTGGGCTCAAAATCTGAGCCTGATCACAATATGGGTTGGGTTTGAGTTTCGTACCTTTGAACCAACCCAGCACGACCCGAATGATATCTTTATGTCTGTTTCAAACAACTAAGAGTTTCTGACTGTTGAGTGCACAACAGGATATGTTCTATTTGAACGGACCCCATAGCATAATTGTTTTCTCCACCGTTATCCTTGTGCGATAGCTGTAATCTCCGAAAGCTGCTGAGAAGTGTAATGTCCAGACTTGTTGACACTTTCGGGATAAACAGTTCATCATTTCCTCCTCTGATTTCGTTGGTCTTCTCTCCGGGAGCTCGAATGACGATTCTCAAGTTTGTCTCCAGAACCACAGCTGATACATCAACGATCTTGCTAGTTCGAATCTTTTTTCCAATCCTATTGCTTCCACGGTAGGAAACGATCGTAAAATGTTGTAGGAATAAATATTACTTCAGTAGATTTTTACAGATTTTATTTACTTACACAACAATAAAGTAAATAATTCCCTAAAAAAAGAAATTCCCTAAAAAAAACAATATCCATACTGATATAATATTTACTTATTCTGTCAGAGACTCCCGGACCATCCACAATTTTTGTTTCCATAACTATTGACCAAGGAGGAATAAATAAAATGATTCGTTTACACAGATCACTTAAAGCAAAAGCTACAGCTACTCTCTAACGGTAACTTTTCCACGTTCTACACCATCAACGGCTCGACACCATATACTGAGAACCTATCCTCACCGTTCGATTTTAAGAAGATCCAACGGCTCAATTTGGAAAGAATAATTGGACCGTTGGAGGAGAAGCGCCGCTTCTCATCTTAAAAAGGGATTCAAACCCCACCGATTCTCCTTCATTCTTCCCTTGGGACGGAACCAGAGCGCACAAGTGAGAGAGAACTGGGAAGAAGAGAGAGAGAGCAAATCAATCAGACTCTGGTCTCGTTTGGAGAGGTGGCGACCGAGAACTCAGAGAGAGAATCAATAAACGGCCGTCTCCAGTTGTTCTTGTCGTCGCTGATTTCAAGCATCGGAGGAGTCTTTGGCCAGAATCAAGAACCAGAAGAAGAAACAGAGTCCGAGATGGCCACCAGAGCTGTTGCCGTCGCAGAACAACCCAGAGGTACCACTCTCTTTTTCTTCTTCTTCTTCTAATTAGGGTTTTCCCAATCGATGTTTGTAATTAGGGTCTTTTGATTCTACGAATTGAAGTGCCAATTTCTAATTCCGTTCTTAATCGATTATTTCCCTCACATCGGTTTTGCTAAACGACTAAAAGATTAGCCTTTCTGTGATTTTCCCTTAATGGGTTCTTCTGGATCTAGTAATCATAGAGTTCGAACTTGTAGATCGCTGCTATTGGTCCATCTGTGTATCTGATTCCTTTGTTAGGGTTTTGCTGCATATAATCTTTAAGATCAATAATTGGGGGTTTTTACACTGTGGGTTCTTGAATCTCCTTTCAAATAGGGTTTCGCTGCATACAATTTTTAAGATCCATAATTGGGGGTTTTTTACTTTTTACAGTGTGGGTTCTTGAATCTCCTTGCAAATAGGGTTTTTACTGATTGTGTTTTTATTATCTGATTTAGGCGGAGAGAAGCTGAAGAATGGGCAAGGTGACGCAAGAAGGCGTGCCCTTGGAGATATAGGCAACCTTGTGAAAGGACCCGCTGCTGTGGAGGGGAAGCTTCATCGTCCCATTACAAGGTTTGCTCCTCTCTCTCTCTCTCTCTCTCTCTCTCTCTCTCTCTCCGGTTCCCCTAACATATATGCACGTATTTGTCTTTCAGGAGCTTCTGTGCTCAGTTGATGGCAAATGCACAAACAGCGGCAGAGAATAATAAGAAGAAACCTCTTGCTGAGATTGTCAATGGTATCCCTGCGAAGAGGAATGCTGCAAAGAAAGAGGTTGTCCAAAAGAGACCCCCAAAGGTGATTGAGATCAGTTCTGATGAAGAGAGCAAGGCCAAGGAAGAGAAGCCTGTTGCTGCAAGGAAGCCCAAAGTGGTGTCTGGAAAGGAGACCAAGACCCTCACTGCAGTCCTCACAGCCAGAAGCAAAGCTGCTTGTGGACTCACCACAAGACCCAAGGAAGCCATCGCAAACATCGACGCATTTGATGGAGACAACGAACTCGCGGTTGTGGAATATGTGGAGGATATTTACAAGTTTTACAAGCTGACAGAGGATGAGGGTCGAGTTCGGGATTACATGGATTCGCAGCCAGACATCAACACCAAGATGAGATCAATCCTCATGGATTGGCTGGTTGAAGTGCATAAGAAGTTTGAGTTAATGCCTGAAACCCTTTATCTCACCATCAACATAGTGGATAGGTTCCTCTCAGTGAAGACTGTGGCAAGAAGAGAGCTGCAGCTGGTTGGCATTAGCGCAATGCTCATTGCCTGCAAATATGAAGAAATCTGGGCTCCTGAGGTACCAATTTTCACTGACTTTGCCTTCATATTATAACATCCAAGTGGTTGAATAAAACAGTTTATTGATTTGGGATATTTTGTGTGTGTGCAGGTTACTGATTTCATTGGCATATCAGACAATGCCTATGTGAGAGAACAGATTCTTGTGATGGAGAAAGTAATCCTAGGAAAGCTGGAGTGGTATTTGACAGTTCCTACTCCCTATGTGTTCCTTGTCCGATACATAAAAGCATCCGTTCCGGCTGATCAGGAAATAGAGAAGATGGCGTTTTTCATTGCGGAGCTCGCCTTGATGTACTATCCCACTGTCATATTCTTCTGCCCATCCATGCTTGCTGCTGCAGCGGTGTACACTGCCAGGTGCACTTTAAACAAGAGCCCATCTTGGACTGAAACATTGAAGCACCACAGTGGCTATTCAGAAGAGCAATTGATGGATTGTGCTAAAATGTTGGCTGGTTTTCACTCAGAGGCAGCAGGGAGCAAGCTCAAGGCGGTGTACAGGAAGTTCTCGAGTCCAGACCGTTGTGCCGTGGCTCTCATTCCACCAGCAAAAAGTCTTTTAGCTGCTGCTGGTCCTCCTACCTTGGGATGAAGGGAATCAATCAGTGTGTTTTAGCCTCTAGTAGAAGTGCTGTTATGCTTAAGCACTTTGATTTGCTTTTAATTCTGGAGATGATGATGATCATCTCCTGCTAGATCTCTCTCGGATTTAACAAATTTTATTGGTTGATTGTCATTTGTTTTGGCTATTTGTTAATTCAAAGCACGTTGCTATGAATGATGCAGTTGAATGATGTGTACAAACTTTGCTACAAAATGAATAGAGAACCAGGGCTGTGTCATATTGCAACCTGCTACCTAGTTTGCAACTGTTTTATGCCGTTCAGTAAAGCTATTTTTGTGCGTAGGCTGCTGAACTTAGGACTCGCAGGACACGCTTGCTATCAGCAAAGCAGATCAAAACATATACTGACATAAAACAAAAAAAAAAAAAAAATGGAGGACAAGGTGTAATGTGGCTTATCAAATTGCAATTTGTTGACTATGTGAAAGTGAACAACGCCAATGAAGAGAGACGCGACTCTTAGGTAGGTTATCAGCTGAATGATCTGGTTTGATCACTTTAATTTGTTGTTCATTTTGTGCTAAGATGTTAATTTGTTGCTGTAGTTTGCAACTGTTTTATGCCGTTCAGTAAAGCTATTTTTGTGCGTAGGCTGCTGAACTTAGGACTCGCAGGACACGTTTGCTATCAGCAAAGCAGATCAAAACATATACTGACATAAAACCAAAAAAAAAATGGAGGAAAAGGTGTAATGTGGCTTATCAAATTGCAATTTGTTGACTATGTGAAAGTGAACAACGCCAATGAAGAGAGACGCGACTCTTAGGTAGGTTATCAGCTGAATGATCTGGTTTGATCACTTTAATTTGTTGTTCATTTTGTGCTAAGATGTTAATTTGTTGCTGCAGCAAGCTGAAGGCAAGGAGATGTTGAAAATCCGATCGCAGCTACTGGATGGAAAACTTCAAACCCCATTGCACGGTATTTTCAATGCCCTAACATGAGTATGGTGTTTAGGATTACCTGTGTACAGCTTATGGCAACCCCAAATGTATTGAGATAAGTTCTGACTAAAGAAAGCAAGCCCTAGAAAGAAAAGAAAAGCAAACAAATCCTTAAACAAGTTTCATTCAACATGTAACATAATACCCTTGGCATAAGTTGTATTCTAACATGAATTCTGCAATGTAAGTGAAGAGCAGCACTGTCCACACAATTACAAGCCTGATCTTTCCTTACTGTCAGTTGAAGAAGACATCACATGATATTGTGATGACTCCTATGAAACTGTCAAATGAAATGAGATCCACGTATATTAACTTCCTAACATATCAATGCATCTTTTCTCCATACAATCTAAGGCATAGTTTTTTACTGTCAGTGTCCATTTTGTTTTCAGTTTAATCAAGTTCCATTATGTTTCCTCCATGGATCACATTTGAATCCTTTCACAACCTACCCATTTTCCCTTAATTCGCAGAAATCAAGATTTATTCAGACTTGTTGTTTATCCGTCTGAGTGTGTCACTTCCACTGTTTTCCTCTATCATTGTCATTGTAGAAATTGATAGTTTCTTGATTCTCGAATTTAGAGCCTTTTCAGGTTTGAGCAGTAGACATTGGTAGTCTGATGCCAGCAGCCAGTATTTAACACCTAATCAATATTACAATTACAAATCCTAAGTGAGATAGTAGCTCTATATTGGGACTAATAGAATCTACCTTATATTTTTTTGGATACTGTTGCTGGCCTGCGATGCTCTACTCTGATATGCTGTAGTAACATTCCCTTACTCTTGGAGATAAATTGCATTTTCTTTGTATCCAGTGCTATACTTATTTTAAGTTTCTACTGTCTCGGGCTGGTGAATTATTAAGTGATTGCATACTCTTTGTGCTTTAGATCTGTTTAAAGGCTATGGTTTTTTAACTTTTTCCATCTGCATGACGTGTGAATGTGTTTCATGGACATGTCTTCCTATGTAGCTGGCTACCCATTTGTACAATGTTGATTGCCTACATTGCTCGATATGTCCTGATATTTGTTTTGGACTTTACAATGAAATCTCATTGCTAACATGAATCCCAGGAGAAGCCTATCAAAATTTCTATATAAGGGAATGATCTCATTATTCTATATATCGCTTACAGGGTTGTTTATCTTCAATGATGGTGCACTTGGTGTTTCTAAAATGTAGCTGTAAGTTTGCAAATCACTGATCTGTCTGGATAATATATTCCCTGTTTGGTAAGCTATGACCACTAGTATTAACAAACTTGCAACAAGTTTTAATTCTTTTGAATTTCTTAATATATCAAACCCTGATTGTTGTTTTGTTTTTTAACAATGCACTACTCAGTTCCCAGTGGTCAAATTAGGCTCGAGAATATTTTTATTTCTTCACAAACTGCCCCTTTTCCTTACCAAGCTTGCATTCAACTTCACTAAAACCTTAACAGACCAACCCTCGTAGCCCCTCCAGCCATCACCAAAAAAAAAAAAAAACAAAAAAAAAAACAAAAAAAAGAAAGGAAAAGATTCAATTGCATATCGCATCCCCTGCTTTCTGAGATTAGCCACCGACAACTCTGTGACACATCCTTGCACATCTTGTCATTTCTCTTTCTCTGTCGAAGAGAGGTTCTTCTCCAGATACGAGCTATGACACAATTTTTTTTTTCTTGAACTCCTGCTTAATTTAGATACAACAGGATTCATCCAATTCCAAAAGAAAATAAATAATAATAATAATAATAATAATAATAATAATAATAATAATAATAATAATAATAATAATAATAATAATAATAATAATAATAATAATAATAATAATAATAATAATAATAATAATAATAATAATAATAATAATAATAATAATAATACAGACCTAGTTAGATGTTTAAAAGAAATTTTGGCCTTCTGATTGAACTCTTCCTCATTCTCTTGTCACGTTTAACTACCACACATGCTTATTGATGAAAGAAGGAATTAACAACTGTGGCTTTTTATTAGCGAACATGATATGCCAAATCATGGTCCCCACTCAATTTTTAATTTTGTAATTTTACCCTTATTTTTCTTATAAATTATGATTAAACCCCTTACAACTATATTTGGTTAGTCACTATTAGTTATATAGTGCACAGTTTAGCCGCCCCTCCATGCCGTTGGGTCACGATTTGACAAGTTGTGCTATCCCATGTCATTGGCTGTTGTTTTTCAGCGGTCACCAAGAGGAGACATGCACCTTCTATGATCCAAGACAACGCCTTGCTTATCACAGAAGACCCCCGGGTTATCAACAGATTGTGTAATTCGTTTCTCACATGAGGGTTGAGTCCTATACTCACAAGGCGATGTTTCGTTTTTTCGTCTTCAGCAGTTCGCTCAGAAGAGAATCCAGCTTCCTGATTCAACTTATGTGAATCCATACGGCTTGTGCTTCTGGTACACCTGGGTCCTCAGATTTTGTGCTAGTTGGAATTGTTGGCAGTCTATACCCTGAGACATCAGTCATTTTCTCCCTGTTTCCCAATGTAGGCCATTGGCGGGTCTATGAAAAGGAATTCATTCCATCGCGCAGCATTCCTGTCTTCTTGAATGGGAAATTTTATTTTTTAGGTGAGGATGGAAGTATGCGACAACTTTCATACTCTTTGGAGGGAAGAACAAGGTGGAAGGTTCTTAACAGACGTCATAAACTACAACTTCCATCAGCAGCAGTTTGTCAATGTTTCTTAGTTTCTGTACGTGAAGCTCCCCTGTTATCAGTTTTTGTCGGTAGTTCGGGGGAATGGGTTGGTTTTTACAGATTTGATGCGCGTGGAAGGAAATGGTTGGAGTCAAATAGCTTGGGGGATTGTACCCTTTTTCTCAGTGAAGCTCTAAGATTCAGAATCATGGAGCTGAAGCTCTATGATTCTCGGGGCAGATGAAAATGAAGCAAGAATGAAGAACAAAATTTATTTTCCTCGATTCAGCACAACTAACGGCTACAAAAGTACTGTCTTATTCTATGGAAGCTTGCAGATTTCGGACAGACGATAAAAAACTACGTCCAGGGGAACTTTTATGATACAAAAGAAGTGCTGAACTCTACTTGGTCGCGGGATAGATTAGTTCCTCTATTTCCGTTCTTCTGAAGGTAGACCATCATTCTGTGATTGCTTTAATGCTTATTCTTAAATGTTCATATTCTTCTGGCTCCCGCGTGGCAGTACATATTTAATTATTTGTGACTTTTTTATGGTGAATTTATTTGTGACTTTTATATGGTGACTTTTATATATATGGTTAATTCCACACTGATGTTATCTGATTTTTTTGTTACATTGTAGTATCAAATTATTTGAGCTGTTACTTAGTTGGGATGTTTATATGTAGGTTATTACTGATTTCATTGTCATAACAGACAATGCATAGGTGAGGGAAAATTCTTCTCATGGAGAAAGCAATCCTGGGAAAACTGGAGTGGTGTTTGACAGTTTTTTACACCTTATACATCAAAGCATCAGTTCATCTGATCAGGAGGTGGAGAAAATGGTGTTTTCATAGCTGGGCTTGGACTGATGCACTATCCAACTGTCATTTACTCCTGTCCGGCTATGCTTGCTGCAGCGGCGGTTTTACACTCCCGATGCATATTGAACAAGAGCCCGTATTGGACTGAAACACCACAGTGGTTACTCGGAAGAACAATTGAAGGATTGTGCTAAAATGTTGGTTGAATCTCGTGCAGAAGCTGCTGTAAGCTATCTTAAGGCAGTTTACAGGAAATTCTCCAGCCCAAGCCGAAGTGCTGTTGCTCTTATCCCCCCAGAAAAAGGGATTTTAGATGTTGCTCATCCTCAGACCTTGGCATGAAGTCATCAAGTGTTTTGAACAAGTAATAGGAGACCATATTAGTACTTGAGCAGTGGTAGTATTCTTTTTTTTTTTTTTTTTTTTTTTGATGAATTAGCAGTGGTAGTATTCTGAGTCGAGGAGATGTTATGATCTGTCTCTGTAATACTGACTTAGTGAATTTTTTCATTTAGTAAAACAAAATGTTGTGATCACGAGTTACTTTTACTGAATGTAAAGAAATTCTGGCAATAGGAATCAAAGAAATTATCAAATGTCTCGGTATAGATATTTTCAGCACCCCGCACAGACCTTTAACTGATGCTGAAACACCCGTAGAACTGCAAAATTTAGAAGACTACTAATAGTGTGCTAGATCAAAGAGTTTATGTTAGGCTTCCTTGCACCAATCTCGGAGTTTCAAGTTTAGTTTCATAGCTTGAAATAGACCCTACATTGCACAAAACAGCAAAAATGAAACGGTGGTTAGGCTTCCTTGCACCAAACTTGGAGATACAGCGTTACCATAAAATATCAATCGTCGCTCCTAGGCTAGAGAGAGTCTCTGCATGCACAAAGCACAGTTTTTTGAACTCTTTCAAGTACATAATATTTGAGTTAGTCACTAGCGATATCAGGTAAGCTGCCAAAAATAGTGGTACTTTCAAGTGCTAAATATTTTATCCCAAGCTCTTTGCTTGAATAAATTAACTATAGCATCAAAAAATGCGGTAGCAACGTAACGTACTAAACTGGGCCACAATCATCCATCTTACATTGCTACTGGTACTACAAACTAAAGAGTTGGGGGCAAAAAATAAGTGTAAATTTTAACATTCACAATCCGCATTGGTCGTAAAGAGTAATAATAACCAGATCGAAGAAGTTACCAAGTTTGAAGCAATACATAATACTTCATAGCACGTTCGTTCTTACATCGATTGATAATTTCAGAACTGAAATTAGATTGCTAAGTACTACAAGTATGATTTACAAAGACAATGCATCTCCAGAGAAGACGACTCCAAATTCCAAAAGCCTAGCTAGCTTTTCAGTTCGCCCTGATCCTACTCGTGCAGTTCACTGCAGTTACAATATTCCGTTGTTTCGGAATATCTGTGGCATCTTCAATCAATCTGATCCTCTTCTTTGCTGCTTCGGCATTCTTGTAGCCATCGTGAAGTTTCCTCTTGGCGGCTTCTAGCTTCCTTTCAAGTGCTGCTTCATCATGGATAATATCAGTTGTTTGCAGCTTAATCTTGGCTTTGTCAATTGAATCGTCCTTTTTAATCCCTGAAGTAGTATTTGCTTCCTTATCTACTGATCTAGTCCTTGAAACAACATCCTCCTTCTTGATTGTGTTTCCCAACAACAAGTGCTTTGTGTTCTCTTCCTTTTTAACCAGTCGTCTTCCAAGCCCAATCTTTCGAGTTGTGACTGTTTTCCTAGTTGTTAGGGTTTCTTCTTTAGAAGCCCCAGCTGCAGGACAAGTAGCCAACTTCTCTGTCTTGACTGTGATCAGTTCTTCTGTCTCCTTCTTCACTAGGCGGCTGCAGGACATGTGTTTCTGGTCAGTCTTTGTTAGTGGTGGTTCTGGGAAGGCCTCTGAGGCAGTGGCACATCGCTTGCGAATAGTATCAGCGGATTCAGTATCATCCTTGCACTTGTTAAGATCATCATCGTGGCCGGGGCCAGAGCCAGAGCCAAACGCGTTCTTGTTCTTGTGTTTAAAAGGCTTCCTGGCGTTCAGGAATTGGACAATGTGGTCTCTTTTCTTGATGAAATCATCAGGCCAGTAGAGAACAGCGACAGAGAGAGCACCGTGCAAAACATCAAACACGTTCAAGTGGTTCTTTGAGAAGAAATCATACCACTCAGAAGCTTCACACATGTTAATTCCCTCTGAAGCCATGGCTGTTTGTGTGATGGAGATCGATGATACTTGGGGATAAAGAAACCAGAGAGAGATAGAGAGACGATGAGGTTGGAATAGTAAGACGAGAGAGTTCTCCAATCAATTTTATATTGAGAGAGAGAGAGTCAGAGTCGGTTGCCAGAGACGAGGAGTAAATTAATTGGAAACCTAGATGGTTTCGGGGATTTAATTTAGGAAACATAGATGAAAAACACGCCTTCCCTATACACGTCGGATCATACTACATCCAACGCTCCAGAGAGAAAAGAAAAATTGACCGTTGGAGGATATCACCGCCCTCGCATTCACATCTTTAGTTGTTTCATTCCCTTGAAAGAAAAAACAAGAGAAACCAAAAGAACAGAGAGAGAGAGAGAGATTGCCAGATTAATTAGAGGATTTTCGTTGCTTGAGAGAGAAACAGAAGGCACGTGAGCAGAGAGAGAGAAAAGACAGAGGCACCCAATTACACTGTTAGGATTTACGAATTCTCCTTAGTTCAACTGTTGAATTTCACACATGGGTATCGATGAATTATTCAAAATTTGAAGAACTTTTGGGTAGATGATCCAATCGTTGAATCAATTTGCGTTTCTAAACTATAAATCACTCGTCTTGGTTCATCTGGAAGTCCGATTTCCTTTAGTAGGTGTTTGCTTAAGCATACAATTTTAAAGATTGAGAATTGGGGGTTTTCTTACCATGTGGATTCTTGTTTATCTAGCTTATTCGAAATTTTCACTGTATAGAGCTTGTTGGAGCCGCAATAAACCAAAAAACCTCAACTTGACGCAAAAAATGAAAATAAGCTCGTTTAGAAAGTGACAGTACTAATATGGGTTTTTCCCCCCAAAAACCGATATTAGGACCATCGTTTATCGTGTTTTTAGAATCCAGCAAAAAATCGATTTTAGTAACATCGGCATTTATAACCAATATTAAGAGTATCGGTTCACGTACTTTAAAACCAATTTTAGGGCCATCGGTTATTCAGAGGAGAATTTAACAGAAACCGATGTTAGCCATTTTCCACCGCAATCAGTGCATTCCAATTCCCCCTGCACAAAACCAACCTGTCCAAACCACAACTAGAATACAGTTTCACACATCCACAACTCAAAAAAAAAAAAAAAAAAAAAAAAAAAAAAAAAAAACAACACAAACAAACAACACAAACAAACAAACAAACAAACTGAAATATGTCCGGAAAAAAACACACATATTACATAAAATGATTAAAATGTGAACCGTACTAATTCAAATACGCGTCTTGCAATCAAAATAAATCATCCGACAACTAAGAGCATGTTTGGGAACTCGGATTTATTCTGAGTTGATTAAAACGGCCCTTTTAATTTAACTTCATTTGTTATGACACAAAATTTTAAGCTGAAAATCTACATATTAAAAGAATCTCAGTGCAATTGTAGAATTTCAAAAATTGAGGATTATGCAGCTAAAAATCTGAGAAAAAAATAATTTTAATGTGTTCTTGCGTAGTTTCGGTGGAATGTCCTCGTTCTTTTTCTTCCGTTTCTTCGGTGCCTTCTTTTGTACATTTTTAATGGGAGAGGAACCTCTAGGCAAGGGCGGGAGGGGAAATACAGCACAGCTCGAGTGTTGAGTTACTTGAGTGACTTCAGACCGATTCTCCCCCGTCTGTGAAAGATCTATCCCGAGATCGAAATGCGGCCCACTCATCCCTACATGACAACAAATAATTAAAATACGAGATATTAGAAGAAAAAAATCTTAATATAAAAAGAACTTAGTGCTAAAAATGACATACCCTCAGTTTGTGCAATGCTAATAAGAAGTGGTGGAGGCGGTGGTGGAGGAGTTGTGGTGATTTTCACTATCACATTGTTTGAGCTGCTACTTAGTTTGGATGTCTTGGTGTAGGTTACTGATTTCATTTTCCATAACAGACAATGCATATATGAGGAGGGTACAGATTCTTCTGATGGAGAAAGCAATCCTGGGAAAACTGGAGTGGTGTTTGACAGTTCCTACACCTTATACATCAAAGCCACGGTTCCATTTGATCAGGAGGTGGAGAAAATGGTGTTTTTCGTAGCTGAGCTGGGGTTGATGCACACTATCCAACTGTCATTTACTTATGTACGGCTATGCTTGCTGCAGCGGCGGTTTACACTGCCCGATTCATATTGAAGAAGAGCTCGCATTTGGACTGAAACACTGAAGCACCACATTCGTTTTACTCAGAAGAAAAATTGAAGGATTGTGCTAGAATGTTGGTTGAAATGAATATCGCACAGAGGCTGCTGTAAGCAATCTTAAGGCAGTTTACAGCAATCTTGATGCACTATCCAAAAGGGATTTTACATGTTGCTCATCCTCAGACCTTGGCATGAAGTGATCAAGTGATTTGAATAAGTAATAGGAGAGCATATTAGTACTGTAGCCCGGTAGTATTATAATTCGAGTAGATGTTGTTATGATCTCTCTGTAATATTGGTTCAGTGAATTTTTTCATATTTAGTAAAATGTAATGTTGTGATCATGAGTCACTTCTAATAAGTCGCATGTACCCATGAGTGCAACCCTTCTTCAGATAATCACTTACCTTTCGGAACTTATACCAAGTCATTGCCTCAGATACATTAACTGATAAGTAAAATTTCCAAACCCTACAGCAAGGGATTAATACGAGGCCATAATCCTTGATGCCGATAATGTCTGAATCCCAAACAATTGGTTTTGAAGCTCTATTTCTATCATACACAAGTAGATGTGGAAGACATTTGGATTTTCATATACCGTATCAACTTAATATCTGATCAGGTATGAATGTTAAATTTTACTATTCTCGGGGGATAAGTTCATTATAGTAGCATATCTACCAAGTGTTACCATAGACAATCCCTGGTAATTTGTATGGATATTGCAAGAAACTAAATCTATCCATCCACTTGATGACTTTGTGAAGGTATTTAAGGTAACTTGCCGATTGAAAACAGTGGTTTGAACTTTGAAGCTCTAAGTTAATTGAGGCAACTTGTTAAGAGTAAAGAAACTTATACATAATTAGTTTTATAAGAAATCAAACTTAAATGCTGCATACATACATAAACCCAATTTTAGGGACTGAGGCAAATGTAAACTCCTCTTGTAGGTCCTTACACTGTTCCATGATTTGACAACTGTTAATTTACTAAATCTATTTTATCTCTCTTGAGACTCCAAAAGCTCCCATGATTTTTAGTTTGCCTTTATCCTAGATGGTGGTTGTCGCCTGGTAGATTGAGTCAGAATATCTGTGGCATCATCAATCAGTCTGATCCTCTTCTTTGCTGCTTCGGCATTCTTGTAGCCATCGTGAAGTTTCCTCTTGGCAGCTTCTAGCTTCCTTTCAGGAGCTGCTTCATCATGATCAATATCATCACTTGTTTCCAGCTTAATCTTGGCTTTGGCAATTGAATCGTCCTTTTTAATCACTGAAGGTGTTTTTGCTTCCTTATCTGCTGATCCTGACGTCCTTGAAACAACACCCTCCTTTTTGATTGTGCTTCCGCACAACAACTGCTTTGTGTTCTCCTCCTTTTCAACCAGTCGTCGTCCAAGCCCAATCTTTCGAGTTGTGACTGTTTTCCTAGTTGTTAGGGTTTCTTCTTTAGAAGCCCCAGTTGCAGGACAAGTAGCCAACTCCTCTGTCTTGACTGTGATAATTTCCTCTCTCTTCTTCTTCACAAGGCGGCTGCTAGACATGTCTTTCTGGTCAGTCTTTGGTGGTGGTGGTTCTGGAAAGGACTCTGAGCCAGAGCCTGAAGCGTTCTTGTTCTTGTGTTTAAAAGGCTTCCTGGCGTTCAGGAATTGGGCAATGTCGTCTCTTTTCCTCATGAAATCATCAGGCCAGTACAAAACAGCGACAGAGAGAGCACCGTGCAAAACATCAAACACGTTCAAGTCGTTCTTTGAGAAGAAATCATACCACTCAGAAGCTTCATACATGTTGATTCCCTCTGAAGCCATGGCTGTGTGATGGAGATCGATGATACTTGGGGATAAAGAAACCAGCGAGCGAGAGAAAGAGACGATGAGGATGGAATATTGAGACGAGTGTTCTCCAATCAATTTTATATATAGAGAGTCAGAGTCGGTTAAATTAACTTTGGAAACCTTGTCGTTCACGATTTAGGAGATTTAATTAGGAAACATAGATGAAAACACGCCTTCCTTATACACGTTGGATCATAGTGCATCCAACGGCTCCAGAGAGAAGAAAAAATTGACTGTTGTAGGCTTTCACCGCCCCCTGTATTATACTAAAAAATACTAAAACACCACAGTTCTAACACAAAATACCAAAATGCCACCCTTTTAAAACATCAATTTCGTATTGAGGTTCTTACAAGTAAAATCTCGTTTTTGTTTTACTGTTTATGTCTATGCTGGGACCAACCCAGAAGCAAGCTTCAAATCCTTGTCTCTTCTTTTTCTTTCTCCAGGATAGAATAACATAAAATAACTTACATTCATAATTCTCACAGATATTCCTAGCAAAAGTTAATCAAAAGAATGAAACGCAAGATCTGCAATATAATGTTCACAAAAATTTAGACAGGTTAATATGTAAATTGATTTTCAACAATCGTGTGAAGATCTAATACATCATAAATTGTATATCAACATATACCTAAATATCATAACTACTGAGATTTTATCACATGAATAACAAAGTCGCAACACAAGTTCTAAACCAATTTTTTTACACAAATCCAGCAAAGATAGTCTATAACTTCGAAAAATGCGACGGTAGAAATTGAAAGGATAACTGTGGTTGCTTTCCAGTTGATCTAGAAACATGAATAATTTGGGCACCAGAGCTACAAGTTAATTTTCACACTGATGTTATCTGATTTTTTTGTTTCATTGTACTATCAAATTTATTTAGGGAAATGCTAAACGTCACCCTTCTTTCTCCACCTTTCAAGTTCATCCCTTATGTGGATGTATTTGATTGGTGATGTGATTATAGAAATATCTTGAAATAAATAATTGGCACAATCATATCTTGACACTTAAGGGTGAACTTGAAGGGTGAAGAAAAAAGGGTGAAGCATAGCAGCCCTCATTTATTTAAGTTGTTACTTAGTTGGGATGTTTATGTGTAGGTTATTGATTTCATTGCCATAACAGACAATGCATAGGTGAGGGAACAATTTCTTCAGATGGAGAAAGCAATCATGGGATTTGACAGTTCCTACACCTTATACATCAAAGCATCGGTTCCATTTGATGTGGAGAAAATGGTGTTTTTCATAGCAGAGCTTGGACTGATGCACTATCCAACTATGGTACTATTCTGTCTATCCATGATTGCTGCAGAGGCGGTTTACACTGAAGCACCAGAGTGGTTACTCGGAAGAACAATTGAAGGTTTATGCCAAAATGTTGGATGAATATCGCGCAGATGCTACTTTAAGCAACCTTAAGGCTGTTTACAGGGAATTCTCCAGCCCTGGCCAAAAAGTGTTGCTCTTATCCCACCCACCAAAAGGGATTTTAGATGTTGCTCTTATCCTCATACTTTGGCATGAAGTGATCCAGTGTTTTGAACAAGTAATAGGAGAGCATATTATTACTTAAAGCACCGGTAGTATTCTGAGGCGAGGAGATGTCGTTACGATTTCTCCGTGATAGTAAAACAAAATGTTGTGATCTATTAACAGAGGTTAACAGAAGAAGGGCTAAAGTGCAAAGAAGTTAACAGAAGTGGATGGAAAAGGGGTCCTTATGACATTTCTAGAACTATAGTGCTCTACTAGTATTTCCTATAATGACATTGTAACCCTGCCATACTAATTGGGCCTTAGTAGTATTTATCAATCTTGTGATACAATAAGATCTGATCCAACGACTCACATTGAGACCGTTGTAATGCTTGTATAAATTCTCTGTTCTGCATCAATGACAACTAAGGCGGCACCCTAATTTGTCCCTTCATTATATCGTCTTCTTCCTTTCTCTGCAACTATGATGAACAAACCCTAATTCGTTTATACGAATTTTCATGGTATCAGAGCCTCATGTTGGCTACCATGGATCACTAATCCTCTAATCCTCTCTATCTACTCTCAAGTATCCACAATCTTATGCCTTTTAAGCTTGATAATTCTAAGTATGTTCTGTGCCGACATCAGCTTTCAACTATTTTTCGTACCCAAAACTTATACGGGTACATCGATGGCCTATTACTCCTGCGGCAGCGACTTTTTCTGATCCTGATGTCCCTGGTGGTTCAATCCCTAATCCGGCGTATCGTGACTGGTATGCTCAAGATCAAACCCTTCAAACCCTAATCAACGCTCCTCTCACTCCAGAAGCTCTCACGCATGTGATGGTAAGACCTCTTCTCACGACGCTTGGGTTGCCCTTGAACGGAGGTATGCATCTCTCTCTCGCTCCCATATTCTGCAATTGAAATATGAGTTGCATGTTGGAATTGTGCCCTAGAGGCAATCAATTTATTGTGACAAATATGTGGATTTACGATTCATTATGTTATCTATATGGATATATGATAACATGAATGAAGTCCTTAGAATATAAGTGTTATATTCTTAAATATCCCTAGTCGATTATAATGATTAATAGGACAATCATCTATAGACTAGTATGGGGTTGGATTGATATAGAGATATCATGATCCAACACATGGGTGTGCATTATGGGTAATGACGCACTTGATTGACCCATCTTCGAGAAGGCTACATACATGTTATGTTGAGTCACAAGCACTTCTCGTGGTGCAATGGTATTGTCATACTTAGACTTGAAGTCACTAGATTGTCTAGTTGTGGATTATTGTGATTTTGGTAGCGTCAAACACCACACCGTAACTGGGTAGCTATAAAGGCGTGTACTAGATACAATAAGAAGCAAGATTAGAGATCGAGTGGACGTAGATAGAATTTGTCCCCCCCCCCACATAACGGGAGCAAATATCCTAGGCCACTCGAGGGATAGTGCTTATAGAATGTCTGGCCAGACTCAAATAAATCAATATAGGATATTGATGTTATTTGCACGAATAAGGCTATTACCAGGATCGAGAAATTATGGATTGAATATACGAGTGTGACTTGTATGTCTCGTGTCCGATCCGGATATAGAGACAAAGGGATGAGACAATTACTTGTACAAGGTTTGTCATGATGACTATTCTATTTGTTGGCTAGAACGGATGTCTTGCTAGAGGCCGCTCCATATTAGTAAATAGTTACTACCAACTAAATAGAACCTATGGGGTCACACGCCATATAGGGCTGAACTAGACTTGGGAATTAATTAATTAATATGATTAATTAATTATAAGGATCAAATCGCAACAACTTGCTAACTTAGTAGGACTAATATGCAAGTTGGACTAATCCATGTATAAACATGATTAGGATTTGCCAAGGTGGACTAATTCATGTAGAGACATTATTATGATTAATTTGCAGAAGAACTAATCCGTGTATGGACATGATTAGGACTAGTTTGCAAAAGGGACTAATCCTTATTTGAGTAGGATTAGGAGATGGGTTCTTTATGTAGTAGGACAAGGAGTTGTTGGACTATATAAAGAACACTCCTAGCTTATTTTCTGTACACACACATCTATATGATAGAGTAGGAGAGAAAAAAGTAAAGGATAGAGAGCAAGTCCCAAGGAGGGTCGAACCCCCCATTGGGACCGCCCCTACCCGTCGGCCTAAAAGGAGAGCCGCCCACCTTTGGTGCTCCATTGTTGCGCGATTCTTTCTTCCTCTTCCATTCTTCCTAGCTAGCAAAAGGAGTTGGAGGATCTACACTTCACCTCTAGGCGTGGATCAACCGTAGAGACGTGACACAGTTCACGTGACAAGTCATCACAGGAGAAACCCTAAGGTGCGTAACTTGATTTCTTCCCTTACCATCGTTATGTCTCTTGTCATGTGATCCTTGGAGGGTATTGAATGGATAAATTATGTTTTTCCGCTGCGTATCCATGATCAAAACCCTACAGTGGTATCAGAGCCACATGTCGTAGAGCATAAATGTGATTTATGTGTTACGTTTTGATAATTTTACACTTTAAATTTATTGTTTATCACGTAAAACAAGACAAATCAAGCATATGGTGCAATTTTTCAATAATTAATCATAACAAGACCTAGTTTTTGCATTGGATGCATGAATTAGTGAGTTTGAGAAATTTTAGAATCTTAGATCTAGGGTTTGGGCATCCTATGGAAAGAATGAGTTCTTTTTATACAAGGAAACAACCAAACTTGGGCACCAAGCAAGGGAGTTGTTTTGGAAACAACTCCAAAAGGAGGTTCGGCCCACGTAGGGGACCGCCCCTCCTTGCTTGCCGCCCAAGTAAGGGACGGCCAAAGGGCCGGGGTAGCCCTAGCCCACGGCCTAGCCGTGTGGGCTAGGGGCCGGGCGGTCCTGGCGATCCTCTTTTGGGGTTCGGGCAATTGGATTGTTGGGCCCCTTGGACCGTTTTAACCCTAGAAAATTCCTAAAATCAATTAAAATTGACCAAGCGCGTTAAAATTGAATTTTAACTGTTTATGTGCAAATCGCATGGTGATTGGATATGGCCTTAGGATGTGGTTTGGTGTGATTGTTTAATTTTGTGGTTTGGTTTACCGCCTGCGAGCTAATCAATTTGTTGTAATAATTAATTAGGGTTTTATGGCCTGCGAGCCATTTTTTTCTCAACTTGTGAGATTTATTTTATTTAGTATAGCTGTTAGCTAGTGCTAGATAAAATAGATTGTTAGCCAAGATTGAAGAAAAGGAGCCCAGAGCCAAAGGAAGCCACAAAAGATGGAGCATAGCGCATTCCACAAGACTATGAAGGATGGACCAAAAGATGAAGACGCATGGAGATGTGTTTGCTTTTAGGGTTCATAGATAATTCCGTTGGCTTGGAATTATCTTAGTCTAGAAAAGGCCATATCCATATCACGTTTTATTTTATTCTGTGGTTGTTTATTTTGTTGTCTTATTATTTTGTGGTTGGTGTATGGATGATGCATGCAATTAGGATAATAAGATAATTAGACAACCCGAATCTATTATTTGGAGTTTTGCCAATCTCAAATAGATAGATTAGTTGATATGGATCAACAAAACAATTAAAAATTGAATTTGAAAATCCCTCAAAATTTCAAATATTGCGTTTTGTCTTCTCGTTATTTAAACACTCATCATCATCATGTTTTACCAAGATCGTGCGTGCCAAAGCATGGAGACTTGGTTAATAATGAAGTGGTGAGATGGCACACCTCGTGTGCAATTGTTTAAGTAAGAGGTTGGGCGCAACTAGGTGTTTAATAGGGTTAAAAGCTAGAGACAACCAATTGGGATTATCCATAAAGATGGATAAATAAGGAGTTATTTTCCCAATTGAACCAAGAGTTGCATAAGGGATGCAATTGGAATTGTTCCTACCTAAAGTAGTCAAATTTTGGGTGACTTGCCAAAGCAAGCTCAAAAGGAGATGAAACATGGATCTTGGCCCACTAGAAAATATAATATATTTTCCGCATTAATATCTTGAGGGTTATTAATCCGTAGAAAAATAGTGTGAGCTATGTTTAACAATTTAAGTCCTTGTTAAATATATTTAAAACGTCACAAACTTTGCATAATCCTATTATGATACCCATGGCATTAAACAAACAAAACCGCGACTTTATCTATTTTCTAGACTGGTATAAAATTGAGAATTGTTCTCAAATAAAAGAGAATTTGTTGTACTTCGTAGAACATAAAGTTCTCTTCCACCGATTACCAAAACACACTAAAACCTATGAAAGGAACACCAAAGAATGGTTCTTTGGTTATGACTTGCCTCATGTTAGCTGCCATGAACTCTGAGCTTTGGAAGCAAGAAGAGAAACATTGAGAAGTATGATATGATCATACATTGAAAGAAGCTCTTTCAAAAGAGCGAGCTAGACATGAAAGGTTTGAAGTGTTGCTCCACTTTGCGTTATGCAAATAAGCTAATTCAATATGATTGAAACATTAGTGAATGGGCATTATCTATGAAATAGATAAAGAATAAACGGTTATTCACCCAAGTGGACCAAGAATTGCTTTGAATGCAATTATAGTTTTGTTCAAAGGAGATTTACTCAATATGAGTGAAAATCACTAAACAAAACACTGATAATGGGCATGGGCAAAGCTGTTAATGGTTAACAGCATGGGTAAGGGTAAATGGTTTGCGCCGACCCCATGGGTATAGAGCAAGTCTGTTGCTAAAACCAAGTTGGCTTGGAGTCCCATAGGTGGTGTAGAGGAAGAGAGACTACCCAAAGTACCTGGAAGTAAGTAATAAAGGAATTATGAATTCCAATATAGGTATTTTGTTATACAAATCAATGTATCTATATCATCATCATGAGTATATGATATTAGATGAGGATCTCACATTTATAGAAATATGGAGAATCTCAAGAGATTAAGACAATTGGATAAGGAAGAAATAATCATACACATGGGGCAATGAAGCAAGGGGTTGCTAAATTAGCCGTAGGGAATTATTTCCACCTTTATGAAATTATTCATGAACTAGACAAAAGTGATTATGTCCCTGCTATGAGTAGGAACATTATCATAGTTTCTTGTTTGGACAAGAAAGCTCCTTATCATAATAAAGGGCAAATGTTGTTCCATTTATTCTGATATGCATTATTGTAATACAATTTTGTCTAAAGCGGATTGTATATCCTTGATCATGATAATTTCATCAATAACAATAATACCGAGAGGTTTGCATATAATGATATGAACTTCACTTATCTCTAGCATTATCGTTTAGGCCTCATAAATCAGAGATACATATCTAGAACTCCATGAGGATGGACTTCTAGAAACTCATTTGATTATTGAATCATATGAGACCTGTAAGACTTATTAGGCAAAGATATGATCTTTTGGGAATCATACATATTGATGTATGAAGGCCGCTAAGCACAAATGCTAAAGATGGTTTTCAACACTTCATCATATTTACTGATGGGACCAGAGAAATATGGATTTGTGTATCTTATGAAGAAACAAATCAGAATCCTTTGAATTGTTCAAAGAATTCAGGAATGAAGTAGAGAACCAACTTGGCAAAAATATTATGGCTCTACGATTGGATCATAGAGGATAGTACTTGAGCCAAGAGTTTGACAAGAATCTATGGGAGTATTGGATATGATCCAAAACTCGCTCCACCTAGAACGCCACATGGGTTTGGAATGTCTAAAAGGAGATTTCGGACCTTTTAGGACACGGTTCGACCCATGATGAGTCAAACAGAACTTCCAGTTTACTTTTGGGGCTATGTTCTAAATACAGCAAATTTCACCCTTAACCTTGTTCCATCAAAAACGAATTATGAAAAACACCATATGAGATATGGACTAGGAAGTGTCCTAGTATGTCATTCGTAAAGGTTTGGGGTTATAAAGTTTATGTAAAAGAGTTTACAAATAAACTTGGACCCAAGTCGGATAAATGTTTTGTGGGATATCCTGAAAAGGATATTATTTCTACAACCTAATCGAGAACAAACTGTTTGTTTCTCGAACCACAGTGTTTCTAGGTAGAGAATGTCTCTAAAAGAAACAGTGGGAGGACAGTAGAACTTGAAGAAGTTCAAGAAACACAACAGAACATTGATCCTTTTGATGGAACATAAGCAGGATTACAAGGTGTTATGGAGCAACCTACTCAGATAACACAAGAACCTCATAGGTCAGGTAGGATATGTTAAGGGACCAGAGAAATAAGGATTTCTCATAACCCGTGATATATTGCTCATCGAGATGAGCCTACAACCTATGAGATGGCCACGTATGAGCCATACTCTCAGAAATGGCTAGGAGCCATGGGATACAAAATGGAATCCATGTATACCAACAAAGTATTGACTTTGGTGGAACCACCTAAAAGGTGCAAGTGGGTTATGAGGAAACCAACATGGATTGTAATATGATTACCTTTAAGGGACAATTGGTTGGGTAAGGATTTCCTGTGAGTTCATTGTTTAGACTATGACGAAATCTTTCCCAGTTGCGATGCTTAAATGCATTTGCATCTTGCTTGTAGCAATATGTCTATAGATTGAGTCAAGCTTCTTGGAGTTGGATTCTTCAAATTGAATATGCAATCAAAGGAGTTTGGTTCCATCAAAATAGAATATGAGACTTGTGTTTACAAGAAGGTTAGTGGGAGCATAATTATGTTACTGGTCTTGTATGTGGAGACATACTAATCATTGGGAATAATGTTCCTACTTGGCAATATTACGTAGATTGACTAGGGAATTAATCTTCAATGATAGACTTAGGCGAAGCAACCTATGAAGATCTATGGAGATAGATCAAGATGGTGGTGCGGCTTAAGTCGTAGTACATAAATTGACAAAGGTGTTGAAATTGTTCAACATGTATAGAATATGAATTCTTACCCATGTCACATGGAATTGGTCTTTGGAAGACTAATTGTCTTTCCAATTAGATTGGAAATGGACCGTATGAATGAGATTCACGAGATACGCCATGTTATGTACTAGGCCAGTTGTGTCATATGGCATGACACAAAGATACCAGTCAAATCCGGGTGAGCATCACAAGATAATTATCAAGATTACCCTTAAGTACTTGAGAAGAACTAAAGGATAAATTCTTGATAAATGGAGGATAGGAAGAGTTTACTGTAAGGGGTTACAGTGATGCGAACTTCAAATATGACAAAGAAGATTCAGATTATAAGTCGATTTTTTAGTTTTGCCCTAGTGGGAGCGACTGTGAGCTGGAAAGGTTCCAGGCAAGATTCAGTCACTGGTTCTAACATAAAGGACTGAGTAAATTAGTGCATAAGATGCATTTACTCAGAATATTCAATCTCAATCAAATTGTTAATGGAGGAGATGTAAATATTTGCAAGGTACCAGCAGATGTCTCGCCCCTGTGCAGCGGAAGCGTGGAGGGCCGCGCTAGATCAATAGGCATATGATGCAGGAGATTGACTCTAGTGCAAGTGGGAGACTGTTGGAATTGTGCCCTAGAGGCAATCAATTTATTGTGACAAATATGTGGATTTACGATTCATTATGTTATCGATATGGAGATATGATAACATGAATGAAGTCCTTAGAATATAAGAGTTATATTCTTAAATATCCCTAGTCGATTATAGTGATTAATAGGACAATCATCTATAGACTTGTATGGGGTTGGATTGATATAGAGATATCATGATCCAACACATGGGTGTGCATAAAGGGTAATGGCGCACTGGATTGACCCATCTCCGAGAAGGCTACATACATGTTATGTTGAGTCACAAGCGCTTCTCGTGGTGCAATGGTATTGTCATCCTTAGACTTGAAGTCACATGATTGTCTAGTTGTGGATTATTGTGATTTTGGTAGCGTCAAACGCTACACCGTAAATGGGTATAAAGGCGTGTACTGGATACAATAAGAAGCAAGCTTAGAGATCGTAGTGGAAGTAGATATAATTTTTCCCTCCCACATAACGGGAGCAAATATCCTAGGCCACTCGAGGGATAGTGCTTATAGAATGTCTGGCCAGACTCAAATAAATCAATATAGGATATTGACGTTATTTGCACGAATAAGGCTATTCCCAGGATCGAGAAACTATGGATTGGATATACCAGTGTGACTTGTATGTCTTGTGTCCAATCCGGATATAGAGACAAAGGGATTAGACAATTACTTGTACAAGGTTTGTCATGATGACTATTCTATTTGTTGGCTAGAATGGATGTCTTGCTAGAGGCCTCTCCACATTAGTAAACACTTACTACCAACTAAATAGAACCTATGGGGTCACACGCCATATAGAGGTGAACTAGACTTGAGAATTAATTAATTAATATGATTAATTAATTAGAAGGATCAAATCGCAACAACTTGCTAACTTAGTAGGACTAATATGCAATTTGGACTAATCCATGTATAGACATGATTAGGATTTGCCAAGGTGGACTAATTCATGTAGAGACATGATTAGGATTAATTTGCAAAAGAACTAATCCATGTATGGTTATGATTAGGACTAGTTTGTAAAAGGGACTAATCCTTATTTGAGTAGGATTAGGAGAGGGGTTCTTTATGTAGTAGGACAAGGAGTTGTTGGACTATATAAGAACACTCCTAGCTTATTTTCTCTACACACACATCTATATGATAGAGTATGAGGGAACAAAGCAAAGGCGAGAGAGCAAGTCCCAAGGAGGGCCGAACCCCCCCCATTGGGATCGCCCCTACCCGTCGGCCTAAAAGGAGAGCCGCCCACCTTTGGTGCTCCATCTTTGCGCGATTCCTTCTTCCTCTTCCATTCTTCCTAGCTAGCACAATGAGTTGGAGGATCTACATCTCACCTCTAGGCGTGGATCAACCGTAGAGACGTGACACAATTCACGTGACAAGTCATCACAGGGGAAACCCTAAGGTGTGTAACTTGATTTCTTCCCTTACCATCGTTATGTCTCTTGTCCTGTGATCTTTGGAGGGTATTGAATGGATAAATTCTGTTTTTCCGCTGCGTATCCATGATCAAAACCTACATTGCAAACCTTGAAGAAACGTTCTGATTCTGTGGATCTATACATGGAAAAGCTTAAAGCGAGTCATGATAAACCTGCTGCCTCTATGGATAATATTGATGATGAATATATGCTCTTATATGTGCTAAATGGTCTTCCTCCTGAGTATAACTCTTTTTGCACTTCTATTCAAAACAATCGTTCTAGTTCTATTAGTTTTGAAGAACTACATGTTTGCTTAAAAGCTTCTGATCTCTCGGCACCTACTGCCTTTCTTTCTTCTGCAGGGAATTCTGGGTCTAATTATCGAGGCCGTGGTGTTCTTGGCCCTTTTCCACCCAACGGTCGCAGTGGTTATGGCCGTACTGGTTCTTCTTCTGGTTAAAACCCTAGTGGTCGATTTGACTACTCAAACCCTAGAGGCAGAGGTAACTATAGGGGTAACCATAACTGTGGTCAGTCCAATGGTGGTCACAGCTGTAAGTCTGGGTCTGCACCTGTTAATTGTCAAATTCGTGACCGAGACTACCATTCTGCTGTTGATTGCTGGTATAGGATGGATTCCTCCTATCTGGGGAAACCACCACCTGAACATTTTACTGCTTACAATGCTTCAACCTCTGGTTCCTCTACTCCATATTGGCTTTCTGATTCTAGAGCTAGCAATCACATGACTGCAGATATGAGAAATTTGTCTATGGCTGACACCTATCCTGGTTCTAATTGTGTGACTATGGGTAATGGTCCGACCTCTTCTATTAAACACACTGGTACTGCGACACTTAACACGAAGTCTCACTCCTTTCTTTTACCTAATACTCTTCATGTTCCTAATCTTGCTACAAACTTATTATCTGTTTATCAATTATGTCAACAACACAATTGTTTTTTTACTTTTAATGCCAATTTTTTGTCTATGCAGGATCTGGAAACTGGCAAAATTCTCTACCAAGGCTTGAGTGAAAATGGTCTTTACCCCATTTATGCATCACATTTTCATACTTCATCTCCATCTCCCAAGGCTTGTTTGGGTAGTAAAATAAATGTGCCTTTGTTGCATTATAGACTGGGTCATCCAACAAACAATAATCTGGTTAAGTTATTTGGTTCTTCTTATAAATTATCTTCTGATTCTGCTGTGTGTGAATCTTGTTTGAAAGGCAAAATAACAAGGTTACCTTACACTAATTCTAGTACTGTCACACATACACCTTTACATTTGCTTCATTATGATGTTTGGGGTCCTTCTTCTGTCAAATCTATTCATGGCTACAGGTTCTATGTGCTGTTTATTGATGATCATACTAGATATACATGACTTTTTCGTCTCTTTCACAAATCAAAAGATGTTTCTGTCTTTCCTAAATTCAAACTCCATGTTGATAATCTTCTTGGGAACAAAATCAAAATCATAAGATCCAATGGAGGTGGTGAATACATGTATTTTGTTTTTCAACATTTTTTACAAGACGATGGCATTACACACCAAAAATCGTGTCCTCACACCCCAAAACAAAATGGTGTATCTGAAAGGAAACATAGACATATTTTGGAAAATGCTATTACTCTTCTTCAACGTGCTACTTTACCTCGTTGTTTCTGGTATCATGCTATAGCTACAACTGTCTATCTGATAAATAGAATGCCAAGTGAAAACACTGATGATAAATCTCCAGTTGAACTCTTGTTTAAATCCAAACCTGATTATGATATGCTCAAAGTTTTTGGTTGTGCTTGCTTTCCTAATCTTAGTCCTTATAATAAATCAAACTTGGATGCTAGAACAATGAAATGTATCTTTCTTGGTTATGCAGACAATTACAAAGGTTATATTTGTTACCACAATACCTCTCAAAGGTTTTACATTAGCAGAGATGTTGTATTTATTGAGCATTTATTTCCTTATTCTGACTCCTTGAATGTCCCTCATGCAGCTTCTCCTGATCTTTCACCAGACATCATTAATGTTCCTTCAGAAAAAATTAATGCCTCTATCCCTAGGTTCGTTCCCCCTGCACCATCTCTTGGAAGTGATGAATTTCCACAACATGGTACTCAAGTGACTAGTGCCGCTGTTCCTAGCCCTTCTCTGGTGCAGTCTAGTGGTGATGGTTCAATGCAACAAGAACATATGCATACATCACAAGAACAGATGCCACCATCATTACCAATTTTAGACATGGCACCAGAAGAGACTCAGGTTAAACCACCACAATCTGGGCATCCCATGAGAACAAGAAGAAAATCCAGAATCTCCAAGAAAAAGATTCTGGATCTTGCCGCCGTTAATGGTCATACTGGATCTGATCCTTATCTTCACTCTACTTCTTCTAAGAAGAGATCATCCTCTAAGTCTCTGTCTGGTTTTGGTTATGCACATCTATCCGCACTCAATATTTCTTCTTCACATCCAACTAGTTTTACTGAAGCTAAGAAACACTCTCAGTGGCAACAAGCCATGACTGATGAGTATCTTAGTCTCATACAGCAACACACTTGGAGCCTTGTTCCTAAACCACCACATGCAAATGTGGTTGGAAATAAATGGGTTTTCAAAACTAAATTCAATACTCATGGTAGTGTTTCTAGATACAAAGCTAGACTTGTTGCAAAAGGGTTCCATCAAAACTATGGAGTTAATTTTTATGAAACTTTTAGTCCTTGTTAAGTCAATATCCCTGAATGTGTTTTGGTTGGTAATTGTTTTGAGTGATGAAAGACAAAGACCAAGACATAAGCAGCGAAGAATTTCAGTTATCTCAAGGCCTTGAGATATTGACTGAACTTCAAAGCCTTGAGTTATTCTATTCTACTATATGTTCTAACAATTCTGTGTTGCAGATTGAATATTTGATTATAGAAATCAGTGGTTTACTGCATATACTTTTGGATTACCCTATTTAAATATCTAACACAATTGCAGATGATCAGAACAGGAAGAATCAAAGCTATCTGGGTTTAACTTTGAAATTCTGTGAAGCAGGTTCAGAGCTCCAAGGCCTTGAGATGTGCCTTCAGCTGCTGACAGTTTTTACAGAACTTAGTTGATTCTTTCTTGCAGGTTGTGATTCTTAGTATTGTGATTATTTACTCACTTCTAAGTGTCTTAAACTTGTTTTTTCATGATTCATATGTTTTAGAAGATATACAGGTTATTGTTCTAAGTCTGTTAAACAGTTTTATCAGAAACTATATAACCAAACAGTCATAGCACTGTTATCTGTCTGGATTTTCTTGTTGCTGTGTTTCAATGCTGTTGCAGGGTTTTTAAACGTGCAGGAGAAATCTCAAAAAACTCCAACGGATATCCACTTGAAGCCGTTTGAATTTCAGTTGAAAACAGAAAGAGGATTTGTAGGAACTGAGATCCTAAAATCTCTCAATCGGTTGCAGCTGTGGATAAAAAGAGACCGGTTTGAATTTTGAAGAAAGAGAGGCTTGCAGAATACTCAGAGAGGCGTGACAAAATTTTGGGAGATCATTCATTCAAACACACAATCATTCAAGCTTCATTCCAGATTCCTGAAGATCAAATCAATCCAGTTTTCCAGAAGAACACATCCAGGCTTCAACAGCTTATCTTCATACTGTGTTCTTCACTTGTACTTCTATCTGTGTATCTTTAGATTATCTACAACCTCACTTAACCTAGTGGTTGCCTGTTCAAGTGAACAACAAGAGGTTCTTGTTAGCTCAACAGTTAGTAGCTGGAACTAGATAGGTTTGGAACCACAAGCTGTATAGGTGTAAGGGAAATCACTTAGGCTTGAAGATCTAGGGCTGTTTTTGTGTGAGTAATAAGAAGTGTTTGCCCAATCCTGGTGGGATTAGATCCCTCAGGAAGAGATTAGGTCCATTGGGACTGAACTCTGTAAATTGCTTTGTGTTCTTTACTTTAGAGTTGATTATTATCTGCTGCACACAACTCAAATCAAACTAGGGTTCAAAAGCTGTTTAGAATTGTTTACAGTTCAAGGCCTTGAAGCTTACTATTTCGCCTTTGTAAGTTTCAGACAGTTTACTAAAATCTCAAGGCCTTGAGATTTGAGTTTCACACAAAGTCTTTCTGTTAAACTTTGAGTTTTGCAAAAAGTTTCCATAATCTATTCAACCCCCCCTTCTAGAGTATTTAGGTCCTATATTTAGTTTACATTACACACTTTCAATTGGTATCAGAGCTTGTGTCACTGTTTTTAGATCTAACAATCTGGTGATTATGAGTAATGTAGGAGATGGTGGATTCTCACAAGGAAGGGCAGCCAACAGACCTCCATTATTCTGTGGTGATAACTTCATGCACTGGAAGGCATTGATGAAGATGTTCATCATAGATCAAGACATGGAACTATGGTCAATAGTTCAGAATGGTCCTCATGAGTATTACACAACAATTGATGGAGTTAGATGTATCAAGTCTGAGGAAAATCTTTCAGTAACTGAACTGGAAAAGGTATCAAAACATTACAAGGCTATGAATCTGTTATACTGTGCTTTAAATGCAGATGAGTTCACCAGAGTATCAAACTTCAAGAGTGCCAAAGAAGTATGGGATAAACTGGTGGTTACATATGAAGGAACAAGCCAGGTTAAGCAGACAAGAATCAACATACTTCTGAGGCAATATGAGTTGTTCAAGATGAATTCAGATGAGACAATCAAAGAGATGTTCAAAAGATTCACTGATGTGGTAAACAATCAGGATTCATTGGGAAAGAAGTTCTCAAATGTAGAGAAGGTCAGAAAGATTATGAGAAGTTTGCCAAAAGCCAAGTGGGAGCCAAAGACAACAGCCATTGAGGAATCTCAGGACTTGAGTCTTCTTAAGCTAGATGATCTACAAGGAAAGCTGCTCACTCATGAAATGTCTATGAAGGATGTGGAAGGTGATTTGAGTGAAAATATCAGGAACCTAGCACTCAAGGCAAAAGACAGTGAAAAGTCTCAAAGCCTTGAGACTGAGGATGAGCCTGATGATGAAGAGGCTTTAGCATTGATCTCCAAGGCCTTGGCCAGGATTCTCAAAAATAAAAGAAACTCTGGTAACAGGGATTACAACAGAGAGAGATCAAGACCCTCGGGCAGCAAGGATTACAAAGGTAAATCTTCATCACAGTCACATAAAACTAAAGTAATGAATTGTTTTGAGTGTGGTGATGCAGATCATTTAGTAAGGGACTGTCCACAAAAGAAGAAGAACAGGAACTTTCAGAAGAAAGATAGTGACAACAGAAGGAAGAAAGCCATGATGGCTTCTTGGAGTGATTCTGATTCATCAAGTGACTCAGACACAGAAGAAGAGCAAGCAAACCTATGCTTCATGGAAAAGCATGATGAGGAAAATTCATCAGACATACACATTGAAGACATGGTAAAGAATTTACTTGCTAGTCCTTCTGAAATCAATGCACAAAAGTGGGATTGGCTATAATCCAAATTTTCTAAAGCAAGGCCAAACTACTTTTGTCAAATCTGGTAGCAGACATTCTCCAAAATGTCATTACTGTGGAAAAATTGGTCATGTCAGATTAACTTGTCCCTTCAGAAGATCAGAACCTCATATTATGAGGAATACTTATCCTTATCAGCTTAAGGGACAGGTTAGGCAGATTTGGGTTCCAAAAGGAATTAGGCCACCAAATATGGCTGATTCTGAGTATGACTCAAAGTTCTGCACTTGGTCTAACAGCCTGTTAAGGCAATGATTTGTTTTTGCAGGATGTCACCAAGGCCTTGAAAGATTAGAAATGGATTTTAGACAGTGGATGTTCCAGACACATGAGTGGAAAGAAGTCTCTCTTTACTGAACTTAAAGAAAAAACTGGAGGAACAATCACACTCGGTGACAAAGCAAAATGCAATATCATTGGTATAGGTAGTATTGGTAATGGTTCTAAAAATTCTATATCTGATGTTTATCTGGTAGATGGACTTAAGTATAATTTGCTTAGTATCTCTAAGTTATGTGATAAAGGTTATAAAGTTATATTTGACAAGGAGAAATGTGTGTTGCAAGATGATAAATCTGGTGATTGCATACTCACTGCTCCTAGATCATATAATCTATATGCTATGAATACTAACAGTGTTGCAGGTGACAAGCTAAAATGCCTCAAGGCCTTGAAGGAAGATTCAAAGCTTTGGCACATAAAGCTTGGGCATATTAGTATACATACTTTGAATAAACTCATCTCAAAAGACTTGGTAAGAGGTTTACCATCACAGAAATTTTCAGATGATGAAGTTTGCAAGGCATGTGTACAAGGTAAACAGACCAGAAGCTCATTCAAGCCAAAGAACTTTGTAAGTACTTCTAGACCCTTAGAATTGCTGCATATGGACTTGTGTGGTCCTATGAGAGTTCAGACTCCAAAAGGTAAGAGGTATATGCTTGTGATAATTGATGATTATTCTAGATTTACTTGGGTGATGTTTATTAGAGACAAAACTGAAGCTTTATCTGAATTTTCTAGACTATGCAAAGAGCTTCAAACCTTGAAAAATTTACCTGTTGCATGCATTAGAAGTGATCATGGTAGGGAGTTTGATCAACTTGACTTTGATTTGTTTTGTGCAAAGCATGGCATTTTACACAACTTTTCTGCACCTAGAACTCCACAGCAAAATGGAGTAGTTGAAAGGAAAAATAGGACACTTGAGGATATGTCCAGAACCATGCTTCTTGAAAGTAATTTGCCAAAGTTTTTATGGGAGAAGCTGTTAACACTGCCAATTATGTGCTGAATAGATGCTTGATTAGACCTATTTTGAAAAAGACCCCCTATTAACCGTTTAAAGGTAGAAAGCCTACTGTTTCTTATTTCAAACCCTTTGGTTGTATCTGTTTTGTGCATAATAATGTTAGAGACAATCTCGGTAAGTTTGATGCTAGAAGTGATGAAGGTGTATTTCTTGGATATTCTCAAACTAGCAAAGCTTATAGAGTGTATAATAGAAAAACCAAGATTGTGGAAGAGAGCATTCATGTAATTTTTGATGAAAGTACTAAGGATTCTCTGAGTGAAAGTTTTGCAGATCTAGATTTGAACAAGCAAGAATCAGATGATGATGCTAAGAAACAAGACAAAGGCAAAACTAATGTACAGAATCAATCAGCAGAATCTCAAGGCCTTGAACCTCCTGCTGAACCAAAATCTCAAAGCCTTGAGACAGAAGCTGAATCTTTCTATGATGCTCCTTCTACTGTATCAAGGAATCAAAGCCTAGAAGGAGAATACTCCTGGGTACCAAGAAAGAAGTTTAAATACCTTGCACACCATCCAGCTGACAACATGATATCAGATCCATCAACTGGAACTCAGACAAGAGGACATTTAAAGAACTTGTGTGCTTTTAGTGCATTTGTATCTTTGATTGAGCCTAAGAATACCAAGGAAGCTCTAGAAGATGCAGAATGGATCATTGCAATGCAGAGTGAGCTGAATGAGTTTGAAAGGAATAAGGTTTGGAATCTGGTCCCCAGACCTAAAGAAAAATCAGTTATTGGAACCAGATGGGTATTCAGAAACAAGCTTGATGAGAATGGCAAAGTGGTAAGAAATAAATCCAGACTTGTAGCTCAAGGATATAATCAAGAAGAAGGTATATATTATGAGGAGACTTTTGCTCCTGTTGCCAGGTTAGAAGCTATTAGAATACTTCTTGCATTTGCATCTCACAATCACATAAAGTTTTGTCAAATTGATGTTAAATGTGCTTTTCTGAATGGATATTTACAAGAAGATGTTTTTGTAGCACAACCTCCTGGTTTTGAAGATGAAATTTTCCTGATCATGTTTATAAACTGGATAAATCTCTTTATGGTTTAAAACAAGCTCCAAGGGCTTGGTATGACAGACTTTCAAAATTTCTACTTGAAAACAATTTTAAAAGAGCCTTAGTTGACAAAACTCTTTTCATTAAACATCATCAAAGTGATCTGTTGGTAGTTCAGATTTATGTAGATGATATATTATTTGGTGCTACTAATGATGCTCTTTCAAAATAGTTTTCTAGTCTGATGTGCAGGGAGTTTGAGATGAGCCTAATGGGTGAACTGAATTTCTTTCTTGGACTTCATATATAACAAATGAAGAAAGGAATTTTTGTGCATCAAGGAAAATATACCAAGGACTTATTGAATAAGTACAATATGTCACAGTCCAAGGTGCTTAAGACCCCTATGAGTTCATCACTCACTTTAGACAAAGATTCAACTAGTAAGAGTGTGAATCATAAGGAATACAGAGGTATGATTGGATCACTATTGTATTTAACTGCTAGCAGACCTGATATTATGTTCAGTCTGTATGTGTGCTAGATTTCAAGCAGATCCTAAGGAAAGTCATTTAACTGCAGTTAAGAGAATTTTTAGATATTTGAATGGAACCAGAGACTTAGAGCTTTGGTATCCAAGAAGATCTAATTTTATGTTGAGTGGCTATTCAGATGCAGATTTTGCAGGATATAAAGTAGAAAGGAAAAGTACTTCTGGATGCTGTCAATTTCTTGGATCTTCATTGATCAGTTGGCATTCCAAAAAGCAAAATTTTGTAGCACTATCAACTGCAGAAGCTGAATATATTGCAGCTGGTGCATGCAGTTCACAAGTGTTATGGATTTCTCAGCAACTTAGAGATCTTGGCTATAACTTCAGATATGTGCCTATTCATTGTGACAATACAAGTGCCATTTCAATCTCTAAGAATCCAGTTCAGCACTCAAGGACAAAGCACATTGATCTGAGACATCATTTCCTTAGAGATCATGCAGAACAAGGCGATGTTTTTTTAAATTTTATCTCAACTTCAATGCAGATTGCTGATATTTTCACTAAACCTTTGCCAGATGATAGGTTTTCATCTCTAAAGCTTGAATTGGGGATGTTAAACAAGGATGCATTGGTTTAGGGGGAGTATTAGTACTTATATGTGTTTATGTGCTGGAATCTCAAAGCCTTGAGATTATACTTTCTGAAGCCTTGAAAGTATACCTCAAAGCTTTGAAGTTTCTCAAACTGCAGAAAATTGCAAGGCCTTGAGATTGTTCTACAGGTCTTGATAATATCTGTATTTTTTTAAAAAAAAATGGATCACCAAATATTATATCTTATCTTTTTAGATAACTGTATAATATTTGAATTACTAAGAGAATTTTCTAAAATATTCCAAAAAGATTTTTCAAGATCCTATTTTTGCATGTTGATATTGCAGAGTCCTTTTATGACTCATCCTTTTCAACCTACTTAAGGTGAAATTCAGGGCTTTTTCTTCTCATTCTCTTTCAATTTTCTGCGACTCTACTCTCTCTCTCTCAAATCCTATAAATCACATTCTCTTCTAAAAACCCTAAACCCTAAAATGGAGCGCAAATCAGCTAGAATTCAGCAACAGGGAAAGCCCTCTGGCAGATCCAAGAAGAGAGCAAATAAGAAGGAGAAGATAGTGATTTCTGATTCAGATTCAGAAAACACTCAAAGTTTGCATGAGGATACCCCTCCAGCAAAGAAGTCCAGAACAGAGAAGGGAGATGAAGACTCAAGTGTGGATCCACAACAAGAGACTCAGGGTGGTGATCAACCTAGGTCAGAGATGAAGAAAGGGGGAGAAAAGAAAAAGACTGGTGAAGAGGAAAAAGGGAAATCAACTCCAGAAAGCCAGAAGAAACTAACTGAAGGAGGACAAGAAAAGACCAAACCCTCAGAGAAGAAAACTAGGGTTAAGCAAGTTTCTGCTGCAACTAAGAAAGGATATTAAGGTAAGAATTTACTTCCTACAGAGTGGTTTGTTAGTTATGAGGTTAGAACTGTTTGGATGCAGGGATATGCTTCATCTAAGGTAGCTTTCTGTAGCATGATTTCTGATGAGTTATTGGATAAATTGGACATAAACTGTATGAGAAAGTTAAGAGAAACTGCTGTTTGGAAGGTATTGAATCCTAGTTCAAAGGCCTATCCTAGGTTAACTAGGTTATTTTATCTGAACTTGGTTTCTGAAGGTGAAGATAGAATGGTATTAACTTCAAAAGTGGCTGGTGTGGATTTGAGGTTATATCATAGGACTTTTGCCAAAGTCTTGGGCATTCCTAGAAAATACAATGTTGGAGATTATCCTGATAGGAAGGCGTGTCTGAATAAGGCAAATGATATGTTCTTTATTGAAGGTGTTCCCTCTTGTCCAAAGCAGTTGACACACTATGTGCTCAACTGTGAAGCTAAAATCTTGTTTACAATTCTGATGAGGAGTGTAGTTCCTAGGGAGAACTCAAGGGAGTTGGTAACTGATAAGGTTCTGATTTTGATGTATCTGATATCTCAATGGTTTGAGATAGATTTGCCAACAGCTGTTATGGAGCATATGATTTATTGTGCAACCAGGACTAGAAACCATCCTCTTCCATATGCCAACATGTTACCTCTTTTCTTTGAATATTTTGATGTACCTATGAAAGGAGAAGAAAATATTACTGGAGGTTTTGGGTTGATAGATGAGACTGCACTTCAAAGGATTGGAGTAGTTCAGACTTGGAAAGGGCATTGGAAGTTTTATTCTGATTTGTCAAAGGAAGAACTTGCTGAGAGGGAGTTTGTGAGGCCGAAGGGAACTACATCTGGGAAAGGACAAGCCAATGAGGATTACTCTCTGCTGGTTGAGAAGTTAGAAGATCAGCAGGTTGAGATTGAAGATCTCAGACAAAGGTTATTTGACCTGTCAATTGAATTTAACCAGTTCAAGGGCTTGATGAATGCTATGAACGGGAAGCTGGATGTTGTCATCAAGGGCTTGAATCTGGAGAAGATACCTTCTGCTACTAGTCATGACACCAGTGTGGATTCAGAAGAAAAGCTGGGAGATTTTCTGAAGAATAAGAAGAAGAAGAAGCCAATTCCAGTTGTGTTAACTTCAGAAGATTTGTATGAACAAACTGATGAAGAAGATGCTGGTGAATACATAGGTGTTGATGCAGCTACAGAGGTAGATTCTGTACAGGCTAAGAAGAAAGTGGATGAGATAATTCAAGAAGTGGTTGCTGAAGTGGAAGCTGAACAAGAAGGTAATCAGTCTGCTGAGGATGCTGCAAGTGAAGAAGAAATTGGAGAAGGCTCAGAGAAAGGCTAGACATCAAAGAAGAAGCGAAGATCAGAGACTGCCAAAGCCTTGACCCTCTATCTCTTTCTCTTCTATCTTTTCTGTTCTCAAGGCCTTGACTTTTTAGCTAAATTTTTTGTTTTAAGTTTATTTTCAGACTCTGAGTAATGATCCAACATTTCTTCAACCTTATTTGATGAAAGTCAAAAAGGGGGAGAATTTATGTGGTTCTTCTGTGTTTGCAGTGTCTGGAATAATAATAATAATAATGTCTAGTTGTTTTGTGGTTTAATCAGTTAAGTATCTATATTTCTGTGGTAATTTGTATTTTTTTCATACTGGTTATCTGTTTGGCATTGGTATATATTGTATCTGCAAATTGTGGTTATCTAATTTTTGAATATGAGTGGCAGGAAGATCTATACAAGACTGTAGGTTTTGTCTTTCATCAAGGGGGAGATTGTTAAGTCAAGATCCCTGAATGTGTTTTGGTTGGTAATTGTTTTGAGTGATGAAAGAAAAAGACCAAGACATAAGCAGCAAAGCATTTCAGTTATCTCAAGGCCTTGAGATATTGACTGAACTTCAAAGCCTTGAGTTATTGCTATATGTCCTAACAATTCTGTGTTGCAGATTGGATATTTGATTATACAAATCAGTGGTTTACTGCATATACTTTTGGATTACCCTATTTATATATCTAACACAATTGCATATGATCAGAACAGGAAGAATCAAAGTTATCTGGGTTTAACTTTGAAATTCTGTGAAGCAGGTTCAGAGCTCCAAGGCCTTGAGATGTGCCTTGAGCTGCTGACAGTTTTTACAGAACTTAGTTGATTCTTTCTTGAAGGTTGTGATTCTTAGTATTGTAATTATTTACTCACTTCTAAGTGTCTTAAACTTGTTTTTTTCATGATTCATATGTTTTAGAAGATATACAGGTTATTGTTCTAATTCTGTTAAACAGTTTTATCAGAAACTGTATAACCAAACAGTCATAGCACTGTTATCTGTCTGGATTTTCTTGTTGCTGTGTTTCAATGTTGTTGCAGGGTTGTTAAACGTGCAGGAGAAATCTCAAAAAACTCCATCGGATATCCACTTGAAGCCGTTTGAATTTCAGTTGAAAACAGAAAGAGGATTTGTAGGAACTGAGATCCTAAAATCTCTCAATCAGTTGCAGCTGTGGATAAAAAGAGTCTGGTTTGAATTTTGAAGAAAGAGAGGCTTGCAGAGAGAGGTGTGACAAAATCGTGGGAGATCATTCATTCAAACATACAATCATTCAAGCTTCATTCCAGATTCCTGAAGATCAAATCAATCCAGTTTTCCAGAAGAACACATCCAGGCTTCAACAGCTTATCTTCATACTGTGTTCTTCACTTGTACTTCTATCTGTGTATCTTTAGATTATCTACAACCTCACTTAACCTAGTGGTTGGTTGTTCAAGTGAACAACAAGAGGTTATTGTTAGCTCAACAGTTATTAGCTGGAACTAGATAGGTTTGGCACCACAAGCTGTATAGGTGTAAGGGAAATCACTTAGGCTTGAAGATCTAGGGCTGTTTTTGTGTGAGTAATAAGAAGTGTTTTCCCAATCCTGGTGGGATTAGATCCCTCAGGAAGAGATTAGGTCCATTGGGACTGAACTCTGTAAATTGCTTTGTGTTCTTTACTTTAGAGTTGATTATTATCTGCTGCACACAACTCAAATCAAAATAGGGTTCAAAAGCTGTTTAGAATTGTTTACAGTTCAAGGCCTTGAAGCTTACTATTTCGCCTTTGTAAGTTTCAGACAGTTTACTAAAATCTCAAGGCCTTGAGATTTGAGTTTCACACAAAGTCTTTCTGTTAAACTTTGAGTTTTGCAAAAACTTTCCATACTCTATTCAACCCCCCCCCCTTCTAGAGTATTTAGGTCCTATATTTAGTCTACATTACACACTTTCAGTCCTGTTATTAAGCATGCTACTGTTAGAGCTGTGGTAGCTCTTGCTGCTACCTATAATTGGCCTTTACAACAGTTAGATGGGAAAAATGCCTTTCTCCATGTTCAACTCCAAGAAACTGTATTTACGCAACAACCACAAGGTTTTATTGACCCTACTAAACCTGACTTTGTTTGTAAACTACATAAATCTATATATGGGTTGAAACAGACTCCAAGATCATGTTTTTTAAAATTCACTACTTATAAACTGTCTCTTGATTTCACACAATCAAATGCAGATTTCTCCCTTTTTGTTAGAAAAACTCAAAATGGCATAACTTTGCTTCTCTTATATGTTGATGACATAGTTCTCACTGGAAATGACACTACTTACATTCCTCATTTGGTAAAATGCCTTCATTCTGATGTTGACATGAAAAATATGGGATCTCTTCACTACTTTCTGGGTTTAGAAATCAAAAGGTCCTCAGATGGTACTTTTATTCATCAGTCCAAATATGTACAGGACTTGTTGCACAAATTTAATATGTTACACAACAAGCCTTGTCCAAATCCTCTTCCATCTTCTGGGAAATTTCATGCTAATGATGGTGTTCTTCTTGATGATCCAACTGTTTTTAGACAACTCTTGAGCTCTTTGCAATATTTGGTGTTTACCAGACCTAATATCTCTTTTGCTATTAATCACTTGTATCAATTTATGCACAATCCCACAAATGTGCATCTAATTGGTGCTAAACGAATTTTTAGATATATCAAAGGCACTTCTACTCATGAGATTTTTTATTCTACTGGGCCCAATCATCAACCTGGCCCAATGCAAGCCTTTGCAGATGCTGATTGGGCCGGTAACCCAACAGACCGCATAAGCACTTCGGGTTTTGTTTTATTTCTTGGGCCCAACCCAATTCATTGGGCTGCCCAGAAACAACCCACTGTAGCCCGTTCATTAACTGAAGCGGAGTACCGGGCCTTGGCCGTTACTGCAGCTGAATTGTATTGGCTCAAACTTTTATGTCAAGATCTTCATATCCCAATTTTTACTCCTCCTATTTTATTGTGTGATAATGCTTCTGCTGTCAAAATGACTGTCAATCCGATTATGCATGCTCGCACGAAGCATATCGAAATTGACTATCATTTTGTCATTTTGGCAAAACCACAACAGAAATTAAACTCCGTCGAACATGAGTACGACAAGGTCCCATCCACCCTTAGTCCAAGCAACCTCGCTGAAATCCAAAAAAAAAAAACAAATCTTTCTCATTCTGTCTCTTTCTAGACAACCCTATGAAGCCCCAACCCACCATTAGAGTATCAGAATTGATTAGCACTAAGATAGGAACCCTAGATTTCAATCCTTTGGTATCGATTTCCACTGGTAGAATTGTTATCCATTCGAACTATACCCTAATTGTTTAAAAGAAATAACTCAAACAAGTAATGTATGAATTGGGCGTTAGCGAAACCCTTATTTCAAAAATATAGGCAAAAGAGAGATAGAGAGAGAGGTATCTACCCTGAAAATTATGTAATTTTGAAAAATAACCGGGCTCGGTGGTCGAAAGGTGGTTGCCAACATTTGATTTGGTTTGTTGCTTCGCCGGAAATTATGGCGGTTTAGGCTGCGGTGGATGGATTTTGGAGAGGAGCAAGTCGATGGGGGGGGGGGGGGGGGGAGCTGACTGGTTGCTACGCTTGGATGGTCGAAATCACCAGCTTCATCGCCGATGGGGATGAGGTGGAAGAGGGACATGACTGGGTCTAGTGGTTATTTTGTAATGTTGTCTTAAATTTTTTAAAATACAAATCCCCCCTCTAAAATTATTCCATCCAAAAAACGTCAGTCGTCCATCAATCAAGGGGACTTGAAAGCAACAAATTGAAACTATGGGTACCATGGATGCTGAAATTGAAAATATGGGTATCAAATCCGCATCAAACTCAAACTATGGGTAACACGGATGCAATTTTGCCTTCTTTAGATACCAACAACCAATTACATGGAACTTATTGGGGTTCATCCAATTTATGATATCAAAGTCACTGTTTTTAGGCTACGAAGTTGTTAGGGTTTAGGAATTTTCCTTCGTTCAACCGATGAATATCTCACATCGGCGTCAATAACTTGTTCAAACTTGGACAAAGGTTTGGTTTGATGATCCAATTGTTGAAGTTCTGATGTCCTTCAGTTGGTTTTTTTGCTTAAGCATGTAATTGTAAATATTGAGAATTGGGGGGTTTTCCGACCATGTGATTCTTGTGTATCTAGCATATATGCTTGAATCTACTTTCAGTTGAGGTTACCTTGTTATTGACGGTACTATTTTTATATTAGCTTAGGCGGAGGGAAGCTCAAGAATATATAAGGATATGGAAGAAGGCGTGCCCTTGGAGATATAGGAAAACTTGTGAAGGTGCCTAGTGATGTGGATGGGAAGGTTCTCTTAGATACTACCAGTACATTTGTTTCAGCTGTAACTTTCAGTTGACTTTTGGACTTATTTTAAGGACATGTTTAGAAGACAATTTTACCCCCCTTCACACAACCTAATTACAGTCTCTCTCCGTGTCTCTTGTCTCTCCATGTCTCTCTAGTCTGTCTCTGCTACTAACAAAAATTTACAGATGGAGCTGGACCAAAATTTCTAGACAAGATTGGACCAATATCAACACCCACAACATCAACAGCGAAAATTAACAGATCTAAACCAAAAATAATATATCACAAGAGGAAGATTACAAGAGGAAGAGAAGAAGGACATCCTTTAATCGAAAATCCGATTAGAACGCCATAGTTTTTAACCTCTATCAAGTTGTCGTTTCTGGTTCGGGACAGCCTAGGAGAAAGGGTCTTCTTGGCCACCGTCACCAGTGCCACCACCCTCGAATTGGACCGTTGGTTTCAAAGAACATATCTTGAAATAAAAACTTTGTGAGTTGAAATGTCAAAGGAGGTGTACCCTTTATAATGTGCACAATATAAGAGAAACACACAAGATTGAGATCTAGGTTGTAGTTTATCATATTGTTTGGCCTTCCCCAAGGGTAACATACGCACCCAAATGGTTTAAGAAGAGAGTAATCAAGTGCAACACCAAACAAGCATTCAAATGAATACTTGTTTTGAAGAATAAATTTAGGAAACCTATTAATAAGGTAATTGGCAGCGACAACTGCCTCAAGCCAGAATGAAAGCGGCAACCTAGACTGATGAAAAAAATCTATAGCAATTTCAACTAAGTGCCTATGTCTTCTTTCCACTCTGCCATTTTTCTCAGAAGCGTGAGGACATGTATTCTGGTGGACCATGAGGTTGAAGTAAGAGGCCAAGTTGAGTGGTCATGTACTCCACACCATTGTCTGTTCTAAATGCTTGAACATTTGAGTATTCACTAAGGCTGTGAAATGAAGGTACGCAGTATATTTGATTTTCAGAGAGTATAACCAACGAAACCATGTGCAATCATCAATAAGAGGACAAAATAATTAAATTGTTGAATAGAAGACTGAGGAGAAGCTCTTCAATTGTCTGAGTGAACTAACTGAAAGGGTGCAGTAGTTAAGGAACCGAAAACATAAAATGGAAGCTTGTGCATTTTAGCTACTGGGCAGGGCTCACAAAGACAATGATGTGAATACATGGAAATTGCAAATACTTATCTAACACATTGTAAACATGAGGATAGGGGTGGCCCAATATGAGATGACACAAAGAGAAGCTTGAATAGTAGCAGCAGCAAACACATATGGAGATGTGTGTTGGAAAAGATGCCCTAGAGGCAATCTAATTTTAGTATGAATTAGCTAGAATAATCATTGTATTATTTATGGATATATTTAATATAATAAATTCCTTAGATTTGCAAATTTTGTTGTTTATCTTAAATATCCCTAGTCAAATATATTGATTAATAGGACGATCATCTGTAGACTAGTATGGGGTTGGATTGATATGGAGATATCACGATCCAACACATGGGTATGTATTAGGAGTAATGGCATACCGGAGTGACCTATATCCGAGAAGGCTACATACAAGTTATGTAAAGTCACAAGTGCTTCTCGCGGTGATAGGATATTATCATCCTTAGACTTGAAATCACTAGATCCTCTAGTTGTGAAATATTGTGCTTTGACATCGTCAAACGTTACTCCGTAACTGGGTAGATATAAAAGCACATATTGGGCACAATAGGAAGAAAGCTTAGAGATGGTGAGTGATGTAGATAGGGTTTGTCCCTTCCACATAAAAGAAGCAACTATCCGAGGCCACTCGAGGGATGGCGCCTATGGAACGTCTGGCCAGACCCATATAAATCAATATGGGGATGTTGATTTTATATGCATGGATAGGGCTATTCCCAGGATCGAGAAAAATGGATTGGATGTACGAGTGTGAATTGTATGTCTCGTGTCCAATCCGGATAATGAGACAAAGGGATGCGATAATACGATCACAAGGTTTGTCGGATGACTATTTCTATTAATTAGGTGGCATGGATGTGTTGCTGGACACCGCTCCATGTTTGTAAATAGTTACTACCAATTAAGTAGAAACCTATGGGGTCACACGCCATATGGATATAATTGAACATGGTATTTAATTAATAATTATTAATTAAATCGGATCGTATTGCAACGAATCGCTAACTTAGTAGGACTAATTAGCAAGTAATACTAATCCATATATGGATATGATTAGTATTGGGCTCTTTATGGAAACAGCTAGGAGTAGTTGGACTATATAAAGGAACTCCTTCCTTCCCACTCATGATGATGATTCATAACACATTGAGAGGAGAGAAAGGAGTAGAGAGCAAGAGACAAGAGGGCCGGCCGAACCGACCCCCGTGTCCGCCCCCTACCCGTCGGCCCAAGGAGGCCGAACACCTCCTTGTTGCTTCGTTGCGTGATTCCGTTGTCTCCTTCCTCCGTTCTAGATAGCACAAGAAGGCAAGGAAGTTCCAATTCTCTATCCTAGGCATGGATCAACCGTAGAGAACGTGACACTATTCGCGTTTAGTCATCACAGGAGAACTCAAAGGTAAACATGAATTTATCCTTTACTATCGTTATGTGTTCTTGACTTGTGATCCTTGGAGGGATTTTAACGGAATATTTTTTATCTTCCGCTGCGATTCCATGTTCAAAACCCTACAGTGGTATCAGAGCCACACGTGGTAGAGCATAATGTAGTTTTATGTGTTACGATTTTGCTGTTTTAACACTTTAAGTTCGTGTTTATTGCGTAAAACGACATATTAAGCATATTAGATGCAATTTAATGGATATTCAATCAAAAAAGATCTAATTGTGCATTGGATGAAACAAATTAGTGAGTTTTGTCACATAGGATGTGAATATTTTGGTTTGAAGATTAGGGTTTGGGAACATGTTTGGTAAAAGGGGTTTGTCCAACATGGAAACAACTTGGATTGGGTAACAAGGAAGGAGTTTTTTTTTGAAACAACTCCATACAAGGTTCGGCCCCCTATAGGGACCGCCACTTGCTCCTTTCCGCCCAAGCCACGCACGGCCTAAGGGGCGGCCGGGCCTAGGCGCGACCGGGGTGACCGGCGGCTTGGGCTTGGCCGGGCCCTGGGGCTGTGTGTGATCCAATTGGGCTTTGGGAAGTTCCTTTGGATTGTTTTTGACCCTACTTCTTCCACCAAAATAATTAAAATTGAACAAGCGCGCTAAAATTAGTTTTAACTCTTTACGTGCTATTCACATGGTGGATGGATATGGCCCTAGGATGTGGTTTGTGGGTGAATGTTTAATTGTGGTTTGTTTTACGGCCTGCGAGCTGATCAATTTGATTAATAATTAAAAGTTTACGGTCTGCGAGGCGGTATTTTCTCTCAACTTGTGAGATTTATTTTATGTAGTATAGGTGTAGCTAGCACTAGATAAAATAGATTGTTAGCCAAGATTGAAGAAAAGAAGCCCAAAGACAATGGAGCCAAAAAGATGGAGCATGGAGAATTCCACAAGACTATGAAAGATGGACTAAAAGATGGACGCGCATGGAGATGTGATCTATTTTAGGGTTCATTGATATTCTCATTGGCTTGGGAATATCTTAGTCTAGAAAAAGGCCATATCCATTCCACGTTTAATTTTCTGTTGTGGTTGTTTGTTTTATTGTCTTATTATTTTGTGATTGGTGTATGGATGATGCATGCGATTAGGATAATAAGATAATTAGACAACCCGGATCTATGTTTTGGAGTTTTTCCCAAAATTGAAACATATAGATCATGTTGATATGGATCAACAAAACAAATTAAAATTGAAGGCAAATCCGTCATTTAAAATATTGTGTTTATGTCTTCTCGTTATTTGAACACTCATCATGATCACTATATCCCATGTTCGTGCGTGCCAAAGCAGGGCGTCATGGTTTATCGTGATTAGATGCGATGGCACGTAACAATGTGCAAATTGTTTAAGTAAGAGGTTGAAAGGCATATAATTGAGATTATTCATGGGGATGGATAAATAATAGTTATTTTCCCAATTGAACCAAGAGTTACATATGATGTAATTGGAATGTTTCCTACCTAAATAACCAATTCCGGGTGACTTGCCAAAGCAAGCTCGGAAAAGGCGAAATATGGATCTTGGCCCACTAGAAAATATAAGGATATTTTTCGCATTAATATGGAGGGTTATTAATCCGAGAAAAATAGTGGGAGCTATATTTAATAATCTAGCCATTATTGAGTATAGTAAAATCATACTAAAATCTTGTATATTTCTCGTTTTGTAGAATTCCAATGGCAAACAATTCATCGAATTCATCACACTCCCTACGTGCTGTTCTTGAGAAGGACAAGCTTTTTGGAACCAATTTTCTGGACTGGTATAGAAATTTAAGAAATATTCTTAAACAAGAAAAGAAACTGTACACACTAGATAAAAGCAGTTCCATAGGGTCCAGAAAATAATACCGCAGCAGCTATAAAGGCGTATCAAAATATCGTTGACGATGCTAATGATGCGGCCTGCCTTATGCTTTGCACCATGTCTCCTGAGCTTCAGATGCAACATGAGAACATGAATGCAGTCGATATGATCAAACACTTAAACAACTCTTCCAAGAGCAGGCAAGGGTTGAACGGTATGAAGTTTATGGGGCATTGTTCAAGAGTCACTTGGCGGAAAGGAACCCAGTAGGACTGCACGTGTTGCGGATGATTGGGTATCTTGAGAATCTCGATCTCCTAGGGTCCCCGATCGGTCAAGAGTTGGCCACAGATCTCATTCTGCAATCCTTGTCGGATAGTTATGAACAGTTCATCATGTACAATAACATGAATGAGATCGCCAAGCCTCTGCCAGATCTACTCAATATGTTGAGGACAGCTGAACAATCCATCAACAAGGGGAAGGGCAAAGCCATACTGATGGTACAGAAAGGAAAGGGCCAAAAGGTTTGCCTCTACTTCCAAGGGAAAAGGCAAGTCAGTTGCCAAACATAAAGACACTGCTCTTAAACCTGCTGGTGGCGTGGCAAAAGGCGTGATCAAGGGTGATTGTCACTACTGCAGTCAGCCTGGACACTGGAAAAGGAATTGCCCAAAGTATCTGGAGGATAAGGCTTGGGATAGTGATCCCACAACCACCAGGTATTTTTGTTATAGATGTTAATTTAACTACTTCTTCATCATGATTATTGGATACTGGATGTGGATCTCATATTTGTCGAAATATTCAGGATCTAAGTAGAAGTAGAAGATTGGCAAAAGGAGAGGTGTACGTGCGCGTTGGGAATGGAGCAAGAGTTGCTGCGTTGGCCATAGGCGTGTATAGGCTGTCTCTTCCTTCTGGATTAGTATTAGAATTAAATAATTGCTTTTATGTTCCTGCTATGAGTAAGAACATTATTTCCGTATCTTTTTTGGACAAGGACGGTTTTACTATTTCAATAAAGAACAATTGTTGTTCCATTTATTTTCATAGTATTCACTATTGTAGTGCACAATTATTTAATGGATTATAAATCCTTGATCTAAGCTATCCAATCTATAACATAAATACTAAGAGGATTAAAATGAATGATTTAATTCCTGCTTATCTATGGCATTGTCGTCTAGGCCATATAAATGAGAAACATGTATCTAGACTCCATAAGGATGGATTTATAGACTCATTTGATTTTGAATCATATGAGACATGTGAGGCTTGTTTATTAGGAAAGATAACAAAGTCTCCTTTAAATAAGAAAGGTGAAAGGACTAGTGAGAAATTAGCACTCATACATACTGATGTGTGTGGGCCGTTTGCTACACCTGCCAGAGGTGGTTATGTCTACTTCATTACATTCACCGATGATTTCAGTAGATATGGATTTGTATGCGTTATGAAGGCCAAATCCGAATCTTTTGAGAAATTCAAGGAATTTAAGAATGAAGTCGAGAAGCAACCTGGCAAAAGTACCAAGCTCTACGATGAGATCGAGGAGACGAATACTTGAGCCAAGAGTTTGATGATTATCTTAGAGAGTGTGGGATATTTTCCCAACTCACTCCACCTGGAACGCCACAATGGAATGGCGTGTCCGAGATGAGGAATCGAACCTTGTTAGACATGGTGAGATCTATGATGTGTCAAACAGATCTTCCGTTATCTTTTTTGGGCTCTGCTCTAATGTGTGCAGCTTTCACCATTAACCGTGTTCCATCCAAATCAGTCATGAAGACACCACATGAGATGTGGAGTGGGAGCCGTCCCACAATGTCATTCATGAGAATATGGGGCTGCGATGTCTATGTAAAACGTTTACAGCCAGAAAAACTCGGGCCAAAATCGGATAAGTGTAAGTTTGTGGGATAAACTAAGGGTTATTACTTCTACAATCCAACCGAGAGCAAAGTGTTTGTTGTTCGGACTGGCGTGTTTCTAGAGAGAGAATTCGTCTCTAAAGAAGCAAGTGGGAGGACTGTAGAACTTGAAGAAATTCAAGAACCACAAATTACTGATTCGGTTATGGAACATGAACAGGAACCAGAACAGGTTGTGGAGCAACATGTTCAAGTAACACAAGAGCTTCGTAGGTCTACGACAGTGCGCCAGGAGCCAGAGAGGTATGGACTTCTAGTGACTGAAAATGGTGACATAATACTCATAGGAGATGAGCCCACTACTTATGGAAAGGCCATGCAAGGGTCGGACTCTTAGAAGTGGCTAAAAGCCATGAAATTCGAGATGGAATCCATGTATACAAACCAAGTATGGACTTTGGTGGAACCACCTCAAGGGGAACGCCCCATAGGGTGCAAATGGGTCTTCAAGAAGAAGACCGACATGGATGGTAATGGAGTTACCTATAAGGGCCGATTGGTGGCTATAGGATTCAGACAGATTCATGGTATAGACTATGATGAAACCTTTTCCCCAGTCGCTATGACCAAATCCATCCGAATCCTACTTGCAATTGCGGCTTATTATGACTATGAGATTTGGTAGATGGATGTCAAAACAGCATTCCTTTATGAGAATCTTCTCGAGGATGTGTACATGACACAACCATAAGGTTTTGTAGATCCAGAGCATGGAAATAAAGTCTTTAAGCTTCAACGATCCATTTATGGATTGAAGCAAGCTTCTAGGAGTTGGAATCGACGTTTTGATGAAGCTGTCAAAGAGTTTGACTTCATCAAGAACGAAGATGAGTCTTGTGTGTACAAGAAGGTTAGTGGGAGCTCCATAGCATTCCTGGTCTTGTATGTGGATGACATACTGCTCATTGGAAATGACATTCCCATGCTGCAATCAGCTAAGGATTGGCTAGAAAAGTGTTCCTCAATGAAAGACTTAAGGGAAGCAGCCTATATAGTCGGTATAAAGATATATAGCAATAGATCTAAAAGGCTGCTAGGCCTAAGTCAAAGTATATATATAGACAAGGTGTTGAATTGGTTCAACATGCAAGATTCCAAGAAGGGAATCTTGCCCATGTCTCATGGAATTACTCTTTCGAAGAGTGATTGTCCATCCAATAAGATTGAAATGGACCGCATGAGTAAGATCCCCTAAGCCTCGGCCATAGGATCTATCATGTACGCCATGTTGTGTAATAGACCGGACATATCATACGCGTTGAGTATGGCGAGCAGATATCAGTCTAATCCGGGTGAGAGTCACTGGATAGCAGTCAAGAACATCCTCAAGTACTTGAGAAGAACTAAGGATGCGTTCTTGATATTTGGAGGTGAGGAAGAGTTAAGTGTAACTGGTTACACGGATACAAGCTTACAAACCGACAGAGATGATTTCAGATCGCAGTCGAGATTTGTGTATTGCCTAAATGGAGGAGATGTGAGCTGGAAGAGTTCCAAGCAAGAGACGGTTGCTGGTTCTACAACAGAGGCTAAGTATTGCTGCAAGTGGCGCAGCAAAGGAAGCTGTTTGGATTAGAAAATTTGTTTATGATCTTGGTGTAGTTCCTAGCATTGAGGATTCCACAGTGTTGTATTGTGACAACACAGGCACGATCGCTCAGTCTAAGGAACCCATATCACACTAGAAATCCAAACACGTACTCCGGAAGTTCCATCTTATTCGAGAGATTATCGATAGAGGAGATGTGAAGATATGCAAGATTCCTACAGATGATAATATGGCAGATCCATTCACAAAGCCGCTTGTTCACCGCAAGCATGAAGAGCACACTAGGGCGATTGTCATAAGCGATGCATCAGATTGGCTCTAGTGCAAGGGGGAGACTGTTGGAAAAGATGCCCTCGAGGCAATCTAATTTATTATGAATTGGCTAGAATAATCATTGTATTATTTATGGAGATATTTAATATAATGAAGTCCTTATATTTGCAAATTGTGTTGTTTATCTTAAATATCCCTAGTCAAATATAATGATTAATAGGACGATCATCTATAGACTAGTATGGATTTGGATTGATATGGAGATATCACGATCCAACACATGGGTATGTATTAGGAGTAATGACATACCGGATTGACCCATATCCAAGAAGGCTACATATAAGTTATGTAAAGTCACAAGTGCTTCTCGCGGTGATAGGATATTATCATCCTTAGACTTGAAATCACTAGATCCTCTAGTTTTGAAATATTGTGCTTTGACATCGTCAAACGTTACTCCGTAACTTGGTAGCTATAAAAGCGCATATTGGGCACAATAGGAAGCAAGCTTAGAGATGGTGAGTGATGTAGATAGGGTTTATCCCTTCCACATAACATGAGCAATTATCCGAGGCCACTCGAGGATGGCGCCTATGGAACGTCTTGCCAGACTCATATAAATTAATATGGGGATATTGATGTTATATGCATGGATAGGGCTATTCCCAGGATCGAGAAACATTGATTGGATATACGAGTGTGACTTGTATGTCTCGTGTCCAATCCGGATAATGAGACAAAGGGATGCGATAATACAATCACAAGGTTTGTCGGATGACTATTTCTATTAATTAGGTGGCATGGATGTGTTGCTAGACACCGCTCCATGTTTGTAAATAGTTACTACCAATTAAGTAGAAACCTATGGGGTCACACGCCATATGGATATAATTGGACATGTGATTTAATTAATAAGAATTAATTAACTCGGATCATATTGCAACGAATTGCTAACTTAGTAGGACTAATTAGCAAGTAATACTAATCCATATATGGATATGATTAGTATTGGGCCCTTTATGGAAACAACTAGGAGTAGTTGGACTATATAAAGGAACTCCTTCCTTCCCACTCAGGATGATGATTCATAAAACATTGAGATGAGAGAAAGGAGTAGATAGAAAGGCACAAGATGGCCGGCCGAACTGAACCCCCGCGTCCGCCCCCTACCCGTCGGCCCAAGGAGGCCGAACACCTCCTTTTTTCTTTGTTGCGTCATTCCGTTGTCTCCTTCCTCTGTTCTAGCTAGAACAAGAAGGCAAGGAAGGTTTAATTCTCTATCCTAGGCAACCGTAAATAAGGTGACACTATTCGCGTCTGAAGTTATCACAGGAGAACTCAAAGGTAAACATGAATTTATCATTTACTATCGTTATGTGTTCTTGACTTGTGATCCTTGGAGGGATTTGAATGGAATATTTTTTATCTTCCGTTGCGATTCCATGTTCAAAACCCTACAATGTGGACACATTCGTGTGGAATGATTTGGAAGCACAACAGGGGCCTTGAAAAATAATGGCCAGCGTAGCTTTGTCCTGAATGAAAAAACCAGCAGAAACAAAAATAATTTTACAATCATTATCTTTGGTGAATTGAGAAAATGAAAAAGGTTTATAATCAACTGGAGTGGGATGAAGGAATTGGAGCCACTTCCAATAACAATAGATTATGCACCAGAATGAGGTTGTGTTATCTGCAAAAGTGAAAATTAGTCATATCATGAGTGATATGATTGGTTACCCCTGTGTCCATGCAACAAGGTTTTGGTTCAGAATCTGCAACTAGAGAAGGAGCCTGAGATGCAAGTCTTGCATATACTTGTTGGTGTCAAGTCTATACCAACAATCAAGAGCTGAATATCTAATTATGTTGCAGATTTGACAAACCACAACAGCGCCATATGAAGAAGAAGAAGAAGAAGCATCTCGTTTGTTAAAGAAAGAAAGTCTTCAAGATTGCAAGCACTATGACACTCCAATGTCCACCAAAGATTCAGTTACAAGCAATGCAGACGTAGAGTTACAAATGTATCATTTTTCAGAAGTATGGTTGGTGTCCTACAATATCTCGCCTTTACCAGACCTAATATTCTTTTTGCAGTTGATAGTCTTTGTCAAAAAATGCATTGGCCCGACAATAGGGATTTTTCCTCTCTAAAATGAATGTTGAGATTTGTGAAGGCCACTCCTAATCATGGGCTCAGATTTTCTGCAAGGTTAGATATGCTGATTGGGCAGGTTTAATGTTTGATAGAAGGTTCATTACTGGGTTTTGTGTGTAATTAGGTGATAACTTGGTGTCTTCCAGCTCAAAGAGGAAACATACATTTGCAAGAAGCTCCACTAAGATAGAATACAGAGCAATGGCCACCACTGCAGCTGAACCCAAATGGCGGACTTATCTGCCAAGGGATTTGCATATAGCTCAGCCTTTAGCTTCTCTACTTCTGTGTGACAATCGTTTTTGCTTTGGAACTGATAGCATATGTGTTAACGGCTGCAAGATTTAATGAATTGCAGCAAATTTTTTGTTTTTTGATAACTAGTTCTGTGTTCAGGAACATTTGATGTGAAATTCAAAGTGCTATGTATTTCTAGTAACATTGGGATTGTATTTGTAATCAGGAATGGATAAAGTATGGGTTGGGTTAGAAATAAGTTCATCTCTAAAATGAATGCTGAGATTTGTGAAGGTCACTCCTAATCATGGGCTCATATTTTCTGCAAGGTTACATATGCTGATTGGGCAGGTTTAATGTTTGATAGAAGGTTCATTACTGGGTTTTGTGTGTATTTAGGTGATAACTTGGTGTCTTCGAGATCAAAGAGACAACATACATTTGCAAGAAGCTCAACTCAGATAGAGCACAGAGCAATGGCCACCACTGCAGCTGAACTCAAATGGCGGACTTATCTGTCAAGAGATTTTCATATAGCTCAGCCTTTAACTTCTCTACTTCGGTGTGACATCCGTTTTTGCTTTGGTACTGATAGCATATGTGTTAACGGCTGCAAGATTTAATGAACTGCAGCAAAAGTTGTTTTTGATAACTTGTTCTGTTTTCAGGAACATTTGATGTGAAACTCAAAGTGCTATGTATTTCTAGTAACATTGGGATTGTATTTGTAATCAGGAATTGATAAATTATGGGTTGCGTTAGAAATAAGTCCAGTTTTGCATTTGTAATTTGTATAAAATCTCTAACTAACTACTTAAAAGGCCAGTTAGGCTAACAACTTGTAATCGATGAAAGCAATTCAACTTCCATTTTCTCCTCATTCTCTCTCTTCTTCTTATCTTCTTCACATATTAATGGCTGACCCGAGGGTTCCTAGAGATTTTTCCCCCTTCCGGGTGCCCGTGAGCTGCCTCTTTTAGTAAGCCCGTCTGCTGCTACAATTTTTTATGATGAGTTCATTGAGCAGCTGCGAAGCCAAGCACTCGTTTTTTTTCTTGTGGAGTAGTTTTTGGTACCGTTAGTATATAAACTGATACCAAAACATCACTTCTCTTGCATACACTGGTAGAGTATCATAAGAGCTCAAATGACGCGTACAAAATCGTAGGAAACTAACATTGCATTTCATCTTGTTAACAACTATTTTTTGGCAATTCAACTAAACAGAAAGATACCTCAACTCTTTTTATCCTAATGACAAACATCATGAGCTGCTTCACTATCCTCCTCCACCTTCACTTTATTGTCACATCAAGTCTTCCTTCCTCTATTATGATGGTCCTCACCATCCAACTCCACCTTCCTATCTAGAAATTCAGAATTCTCCTTCCGGACCTCTCCATTATCATAAACCTCTTTCTTCCATATTGGAACCGACGGCTTGAGCTCATCAATCAGAAACTTACATTCATCTAATGAGTCTGTCCGATGCAGAGACGAGACTGCAATGAAGACTCGTTTCCCCAACTGGAACTGGCCCAAGCCGGTGAGCCACCGCGAGAGTCAAGATTCCACGATGATCGAGCCGCCGAACAGATGGACATGAGGCAACGGATCACCATCGGTACATAAGCTTCATATCTAAGTTCCACAACTGACTTACCCTGGAACGTGTCACGCGTTGTTCCAGAGAAAGTTGATATGTTGTCGCACTATGGTGCTTGGACATAGTTGATGTACTTCAACAAGCCTATTGGGGTATTCTCTTCTAGGATCTCTATCAAATTCTTCTCTTCTTCATTCGGCGCTGCCATTTATTTCGGAACGGTGAATCTCTCCTTCCTTCTGACGTACAAAGAGAAATGAAAATAGGTACAAGAATCATAACAATATAGAGTCATAGAAATTGTGAAATAAGCAGCAAGGAGGAAACACGAGATTCAAATGCAAAAGGTTAATTCTGCTATTTTGTAATGTTCTTTGCACAAGAAGAGTAACAGGAAATAGAGCTCCATTTTCTGATTTCTGAAAACGGATAGGAAGATAAATTTAGTTTTCTACCGTTACACCTACAACGGGTTAATTCAAGGGAGAAAGAAATTGGTAGCACTATGTATAAATTGCAAATAAAAAACATAAGGTGAAAATACTGGATTCTATCGAATTAACTAACACTGACCATCTCCTTGATTTCCAACTTAACCAGACACTTAGTGCATGTTTGGTATTGGATTAAAATTGGACTCTTTTCAACAATTTCATTTTTTATGACTACAAATTAAAAGCTGATAATCTGCAGATTAAAATAATCTCTGTGCAATTGTAGAATCTCCAAAATGGAGGATTATGCAGCTGAAAATATCTAACTATATGATTTTGATATATTTTTTTACATTAGCATGACCAAAGTTCAATAATAAATAGGTGTATTCAATTACTTCACTATAGAGCTCTTAAAATTTTCTTAAATGGATCAAGTCTGTGATCTATAATTTCAGCTCATACGAAACAGATTGTGACTTTACTTCAGCTGAATTTTTCACCCTTATTATATTCAGCTGATTTTTCAGATTTTCAGCTAGCTGATACCAAACAGGGCAACACGAGGCTATAACATTCGCCCCAACTCCGTAGTTGAATTCTACTTCCCGCTTTTGTTTTCATCCCACAACCCACGACACTAAACGCTTTAGCCTTCATTTTTTTATAAGCAGCAGGAGAAGGACGGAAACAGGCGAAGCTATCACAATTAACCCTTATTTTGAATATTTTGCTACACACACGATCACATGTTCTACGTACGCCCATTACAATGGTAAAGACAGTGGCGGACCAACGAATTAGAAGCAGCCGGTGAGCAATTCTGTACATTCAAAATCGTGTAAATTTATTGCATGCCCCCCATAAGGTTTTCGTTTTTCTGGAAATTTAGCATGAGTGGCTCAAAAGTTACCATTCGTCCACCTACATCACTTGGCATGGTTGCGCAAAGAACTGTTTGGAATCTCCAATATCACTCGATTAAACAAGAAGAAAATGCTCAAGTTTTTTTATGTTCATAGTCCATGATTCCCTCATTTCCAACCTTCAACCACATGTAGTAATCTTAGATTAAAAAAAATCAAGGGGGTTTGAGTTTTTGTAGGATGAAAACAGTTACAATAAAAAAACACACACATTAAGCTATCAAACACCATGAAATTAAGCTTTCATTAAGGCGTATAACTATCCCAATCCCCAATTTCTAATTATAAAACCCAGCTTATTAGGTATCTCAATCAACCAGACATAAATCAACTACTAATAAGAAGGAGAGACCAAAAACATAGACCAATAAGAAGAAGATTTAATCAATAGTAAATCTCCATTTTCAAACCATAAGGAAAATCAAATCGTTTGCACTTGCCTGGTTTTGATTGAAAAGAAGGTATCTGTAATGTGATGGAGACTCCACCGCACCCAAATACGAAGGTGTCTTCAGGGTCGTCGGCCGTCGGAGAGAGAGTGATCTGAACCATGATTCAATTAATTAATTCAAAAAGAATTTGATAGAATCTCACCGATCAAATTGCTGAAATAAAAAATCCCACTCCAATTTTTAGCGAAAATAAGAGCATTTTGTTCAAGTTGAAATGAAAAATCGGTTGATTGGGGGAGATTACAAGAAGCTAATCGATTATCTTAACAGTTCCGATTTGACGCAATCACAACAACCCCATAAGCACGATATGCAAGGAAACTATATTGCGAGAGAGAGAGAGACAAAGAATTAACAGAAGTGTGTAATTTGCAGCTTGAGTTGTAGTCAGCTATGGCAGAAATCGCTAGCATGTGATGTCAGTTCTTACCGATGAGGTGCAGGACAGGCCACAACTGTATGAACCGTAGCCACTGCGGATTGACATACTCAGTTGTTTTTTGAGAGAAATGATTTTATGATGAAAAAGGTAAACTGAACCGAAAAGGTACTTTGTGACTCAAATTAAACAATTAAGGCATCTGGGAAGTGGTGAGTCCACTGTCTCGGTTCCTCTACATCTTCATTGAAGGATAGCTCCATTCTAGAAAGAGAATGTGCATGCATGTTCATAGATCTTGGAATGCATTTCCATCTAATCAATCTAACTCGTTGCGCCTTTATCTCTGATTCTATCGCAAATTATGTTGGTGGAGGATTGATCTTTCACCAGAGCATCATATCTTCCCACGATCAGATCTATGAGAACTTGGGCATCACCCTCTATGATTATGTCGATCAAATCTCTTTCCTTCGCTAGATCCACTGCCATCTCCATGGATAGAGCTTCGGATTACTTTGCTCTGTTGCTCCAGGTCAAATCTCTTTCCCTCGCTAGATCTATTGTCATTTCCATGACATACTCACAGTTGAAGAGACTAATAAATATACATCTATTGGATTTTCCGATGTTTGAACTCAAGATCTGTAAAGAAAATGTCAAGTGTCTAAAGTCTTAAGAATTCTAACGTAGCCAACTTAACTAGACCCTGAAAGATCAATTACGGTGGACTCTTATTACTAATCAAGGTGCACACCACGTAACTCAGATACTAGCTTCTACTATAAGATATAGAAAATAGTTGAACCGCTCGAGAGTCAGCTTGGTCACCAGTCAAGTTAAGAGTCTTAGGTTTGTCCAGGGATTGATTATTATGAAGTTCGGCTAGTGAGCATTGTCCTAAAGCCGAACTGATGAAACACTATATTCACGGTTCAAACGGTCGAGCACGTGGTTCTAGTGGTTGGACCACGCCTTTTTTTAGTGTGATTGAACCATATTTCATTGTTCAACCAGCCAGATAATATGTAATAATATTTTTTTATATTAATATAGAATAAGTTTGTTTTAAAAATAACCAAAAAAATTGACAAACATATATTTGAAATTACACAATATTAACATCATATAAGCTCAAAAACATAATATTAACATCATCTATATAAAGTTAGACATAAAAGTATACAACTGAATGGTTGGGAAATGTGTGTTAAAAAAATGTCTAGAAATTGTGCTAACTTCCCTAAAAAAGAAATTTTTTTATAGAATTTTTTGAAAAAGTAACAAAAAAAATGGAAACATAAAACAAAAAAATCTAATGAAACAATATAAAGAAATAAACGTTTGACATTTAACTACCTTACAAATTTGGGTTGACTAATGCCGCAATACATGACATTTCACTCCCAGCACTATCAAAAGGGCTGACATTACGCTTCAAAGTATTCTAACAGTTGACGCCAAATTTAAAATAGTGCTGAAAATATTAAAGATGGAAACAACGGTCGTCAAAATATTAGAGTGGGATATCAACACTTACGATAATGCACAAGTTTAAATATCAACTTTTATGTGGTGTGTGTCGCAATGTCAGCTTGCCTAAATTACAAAGGAGTTAAATGTCAAAAGTTCAAAAGTAAAATATCAATGGCAAGTTAAAACTAACTGACTTAATGTGGAACTCTTCTTTTTCCGTCAATACTAGTTGGATGCTTCTTGTACATTGTATGGATTTAAATTAAAAATTTGGCAGAAGTTAATAAACAAGCATTTAATTTTTTCAAGAAAAACAAGGTTTTGTCCCACACTGTTTACAACCCGCTAGGTTTGCCGGTTGAGGTGTGAAACCAGCGTTTTGACTTAAGTGGTCTGAATATTGGACAGAACCGATCCAGCCAACATTTCCGGTTTTTAAAACCATGCTTATATTTAAAAAAAAATCTTTAAAAAATTATACTCTCTCCGTTCCTCCAATCTCTTCAAAATTCCTTATTTTGGACGTTCCTTTTGGTTCTTCAAAATTTTCAAATAAGGAAACTTTCTACCCACAAAATACCATATTATCCCTAATGAAAAAAACAATTTTTCTTAATTGAGCTTAACCAATCAAATTAACAAATTAACCTAATTAATTAATCCAAAACATAGTTGTGGAATTCTTAATCAAATAGAAATGTTATGTTCTAAAAAAATAGATATGCTAGCCCACTTTTTCAATACCCATCTCAACCTAATTTTGACCAAAAACTCTTCACACTCTCTATGTTCTTCCCCAATTGTGCTGACTATCTCTCCATCTCCCTCTCTCTCTAGGGTTTTGTCTGTTCTTGAGAAACCCTAGAAATTGACCCCTTCGTCATGTAGATCTGGTGTTTGTTGTTTGATTCCCACCACATATGCAACGAGAAATCAATATTTACGGTGGTGAAATTAGATCTATGGATCATGATGAGTCCAATCTCCGATGGCTTGATTCATGTCAAAATCGATGTCTTTTGATGAGGATCGGTATATTTTTAACCGATATATGGCTACTATGATATTGATGATGCTCCGTACGCCTCCAGTAGGTTCTACGGCTACCGCGGTGGAGCTGGAGAATCAAACCATCGCCAATTAAAATGACGATGGCTTGGATTGTCAAACCATTGCTAATTTGGTGGACGATGGAGCGGACAAAGAAACGGTTTCTGATTTGGAGGATGATGTCTTGTAGACCCTAACGGTGGCCGATTCGAAGGAAGATAAACCGATCCGGCTCCAAATTTGGGGGAGGTGAATCGTATTAAGGGGCGTGAGAAAACCCTGACCCTCACTTGTTATGATGTTACTTATTCTTTTTTATGGGTTTGCTACATGTTATTGATGGCTGATCTGCTTAAATGTTCTTGTTTGTTGATATCCTTAGCTGTTCTTGTTGGCTAATCTCCTTAATTGTTCTTGGTGGCAGATCTCTTTCGTTGTTCTTGTATATGGGTTTGTGGTGAACTATGATGAATCCTAATGTGATATGTCTTGTGATGTTCTGCACCTTTTTATAGGATCATCACTCAGTGACCTCTGACCTAGAGTGTTTGGTGCTAAGATCATCCCTAACAGGTTCTCCCCTTTGTGATGCAGTGTTAAATGGTTGAGTTACACATTCATGCACCTGCATTGTCTAGCATACCCAGTGATGTAGAGTGATGCATCTTCTGAGGGTGTCTGGATAGTCATGTATGTCATGATTATTGCATTACAGCAATGACATGTAATTGAAGCAATTAAGAAACTTCCAAGTATTAAACTCTTGCTTCTTGGTTGTAGTTGTTATTATTCCAATTATTAAACTCTTTCCAGTATTACACTCTTGCTTATGCACTCCAACACTTCACTTAATAAAGGTATTGATGCTCATACTACAACCACGAGTATGTGATGAAATTCATTTCTGATAGTTATTTAGCTTACAAAATATTAAGACATTGCTTCATGTGTCTGTCCAATTACATTTATGTCTCCACGTGAGATGAAAATATACAAAAGATACAGCCACACTACTTGTGTTTGTTTAATTGCCTTAACCTAATTCCTACTATAGGATTTGATTGTCTATATGTTCTTCCTTCTCCAAAATATAATCAATGCAATCCATCACAAGTGCCTTGTCAACCTGCAAATCCCTTGGTAGAATGCCTAATGATCTAAGGTGTGCCTTACCCATATGAGGTTGCTTGTATATGTTGTGTCACTTGACCTTCATTATCTCAATCATGCATTGTTGAATCCCTTGGTAGAATGCCTAATGATCTAAGGTGTGCCTTGCCCATATGAGTTTGCTTGTATATGTTGTGTCCCCTGACCTTCATTATCTCAAACATGCATTGTTGACTTGATAAAAAACATCAACCAAATTCTCGTGCTTCAATGCGTTAAATGCCATTTGCACAACCTGAATTAATTCTTCAATACTCTATGTCTGCATCTCTTGAACTTTGAATTGAGCATAAGAATCCCAAATCATTTATGTTGGTGTCTGGACTTCTTGGTGGTTGATTAACAATGTTTATGTGGAAACCATCACGGTGACATGCCTCCAATAAATCCACATCATCAAATGCTACGTGACATGATGCATTATATTGCCGGATTTTTATTTCTTTCAACAAAATAGGAGGCTAGTACCTCTTGATTGCAGGAATTACTTGCCCAAGTATCATATCATTGATGACTTGTTGTTAACATAAGAAATTGGTTTCATTTCAATTGTTCATCTAGGTCTACTAAGTGAACTTCTTTGTGTTGCTACCTCCTCCAAAAATGGCAAATTCCCGACCTCCCATCACATATTATGTCACCACTTGGGCCATAAATAGGCCTACTCACTGCACACATGAACATGAGCTTGGGTATGAAAGCTTTGTTGATTGTTGACCTATAAGGATTCACTTCATCTGGTAGAACAATGAACCTTTCATTTCCATGCTTCATGTAAAACCATTTTTCATCTATGTGAACTATGTTATCCGTGCTCTTGAACTTGGTTTCACCAGCTACTTCTACTGTAATTGCTTTCATACACCATCTTAGTCTTGATATCTTGTGAACATCAGTAAGAAATGGGTGTAATGCACTTGTTGATGCCATCAAGTACCATCATTCTTCCATCTCCAAGTGGTTTTTTGGCCAAAGCCATAATTTCTGCGAATGAAGTTTAGTTATTAAGTGGTGGGTTTCATGAACTTTTTCATAACGCAAACCTCCTTTGAGTTTCTGTGTTTAGGTTGTTCACAATTTCTCTTCTCAAATTGTATGTTGGGGTATTAAGTAATGAATTGCATGCATTTTATCATAGTGCAAACATACATTGAGGTTTTGTTTTGTGTTTGTGCAAAATTTTACTTCTCAACTTGTATGTTATGGTACTAAGTGATGAATTTCATGCACTTTCTGGTAGTGCAAACATACTTTAAAATTCTATTTTTAGGTTTTGCACAATTTAACTTCTCAATTTCTATGTTACGGTACTAAGTGATGACTTTCATGAACTTTCTAATATTGCAAACCTCATTTGAGGTTCTGTTTTTAGGTTGTGCATAATTTAACTTCTTAATCTGAATGTCGGGGTATTAAGTGATGAATGTCGGGGTAAACGCTTTTGCCTTCACTTTATTTTCATAAGCAGCAGGAAAGGACCGTAATAGACAAGGCTATCACAATAACCCCAATTCTGAAGCTTTTGCTTCACACACGATCACAGGTTCTACATACACCTAAGTTCAATGGTAAAGACAGTGGTGGACCAACGAATTAGAAGCAGCCGAGGATCAATTTTATACAATCAAAATCATGTAAATTTATTGCATGCCCCCATAGAGTTTTCGTTTTTCTGGAAATTTAGCATGATGGGCTCAGAAAGTTATCATTCGTCCACTTACATCACTTGGCATGGTTGCGCAAAGAACTGTTTGGAATCTCTAATATCACTCGATTAAACAAGAAGAAAATACTAAAGTTTTTTTTATGTTTTTAGTCCACGATTCTCTCATTTTCAACCTTCAGCGACATTTAGTAATCTTAGATTCAAGACTTCAAGAAAAATCAAGGGATTATGAGTTTTTGTAGGATGACAACAGCTACAATCAACAAACACACGCATTAAGCTATCAAAAACCATGAAATTAGGCTTTCATTAAGGCGTATAACTATCCAATTCTCCAATTTCTAATTCATAAACCCCATCTTATTAGGTGTCTCAATCAACCATAGATAAATCAACTACTATTAAGAAGGAGAGACCAAAAATTTCAACCAATAAGAAGAAGAGTTCATCAATCGTAAATATCCATTTTCACCATATGTAAAATCAAATCGTTTTCACTTGCCGGGTTTTGATTGAAGAGAAGGTATATGTAAATGTGATGGGGACTCCACCGCACCCAGCTACGAAGGTGTCTTCAGGGTCGCCGGTCGTCGAAGAGAGACTGATCTGAACCATGATTCAATTCACTTATTCAAAATAATTTGATAGAAACTCATCGATCAAATTTCTTAAAAAACAAATCCCACTCCAGTTTGTAGCGAAAAGAAGAGCATTTTGTTCAAATTGATATGAAAAATTGGTTTATTGTGGGATATAACAAGAAGCTAATTGATTTTCTTAAGAGTTCCGATTTGACGCAATCACAACAACCGCCTTAGAAGAATATGCAAGAAAACTATATCACGAGAGAGAGAGACAAAGAATTTACGGAAGTGGGTAATTTGCAGCTTGAGTTGTCAGGGGAAGTAGAAATCGCCACCTTGTGATGTGAGTTCTTACCAATGAGGAGCAGGAGAGGCCACAACTCCGCAATATAAGTCTTCGTCGATGATAGAGAAGGGGCGGGGCATTCAGTTTTATTCAAAGACTTGGAGGGATAAATGATTATTCTCTCCAAACACAGGGGTTGGTGGAGACTGGATTAGAGAGGTTTTATGTTTCAAATTTCAGTTCTCACCGAAGTCAATTTATTTTCTTCAATTTTTTTAATGGCGTGTGAAACGTAGCCACTGCGGATTAGAGACTCACAATTATTTTAGAGAAATTATTTTATTACGGAAAAGCCAAACTGAACTGACAAGGTATATTGGGATTCAAATTAAACAATTAAGACATATGGGAAGTAGTGAGCCCACTGTATCGTTCCTTAGAATCTTCATTGAAGGATAGCGCCATTCTAGAAAGAGAATGTGCATGCTTGTTCATAGCTCTTGAAATCCTTTTCCGTCTTATTGATCTAAATAGCTGCGCCATATCTCTGATTCTATCGCAAATGATCTAGGTGTAGGATCGATCTTTCACCGGAGCATCAAATCTTCCCGCGATATGATCTATCAGAACTTGGGCATCGCCCTCTATGATTATGTCGGTCAAATCTCTTTCCCTCGCTAGATCAACTGTCATCTCCATGACAGACTCACAGTTGAAGAGACTAATAGATATACATCTATTGAATTTTTCCAATGTTTGAACTCAAGACCTCTAAGAAAATGTCAAATGTCTGAAGTCTTAATAATTCTGACATAGCAAACTTAACTACACCCCCGAAAGATCAAGTACGGTGGACTCTTATTACTAATTAAAGTGCACACCACATAACTCAGATACCAGCTTCTACTATAATATACAGAAAATAGTTGAACCGCTCAGGTGTCTGCTTGGTTACCTGTCAAGTTAAGAGTCTTAAGTTTGTTCACTAATCGAACATAATAAGTTCGACTAGTGAGCATTGTCCTAAAGTCGAACTGATGAAACACTAGATTCATGGTTTAAACGGTCGAGCATGTGGCCCTAGTGGTTGAACCACACCATTTTTTAGAGTGATTTAACCACGGTTCACTGTTCAACCAACCCGATAATATATAAGAATATTTTGTATATTAATATAGATAATATTTAAATTTAACAATAACCAAAAAAATTGACAAACATACAGTTCAAATTATACAATATTAACATCATATAATTGATAACTCCGTTTTTGGATTTATTTTATTACTTACTTTTCTGCGTTTTGTGGGCTCAACATGGAGAATATATCGTCTTTTCGAGTAAATTATGTTAATATGTGTGAAAATGACTTCTTGAGCTATTCTTGTTAAATTCGGGCGTTTTTAGTTTAATTTCGAGCTTGTATTGTGATATGATCGCGGGTTGTGTTTTCATGATGTGATTCGCAGAAAAATAGGTCTTGGTTATCATACAGGAGAAGGAAACGAGCTTCGGAAACGAGGAACTCAACAAATAAGGAGCCAAAAGACTTAGAAGAAATGAGCAGGAAAAGAGTGTCTTCGTACGATGACAAAAGTCTTCGCACGAAGACTTTAATCTTAGCCAAAATATAGAGCAGTAGAAGTCTCTTCGTAGAACAAGCTGTGGCACTTATGTGGGAAGGCCTTCGCCGAAGAGACCACAGTCTTCGTACGAAGACTCTTCGTGCGCAGAGAATACTGTTCGTATGAAGAGATCCCTGGCAGAGAGTTTTGCGCGGGGTTTTGACGTAATTTATCAAGACTTTGTCTCCTTATGTTGGAAACATATTTAAGCATATTATGTCGTGATTTTCAGTAGTTAGCTAGGTTTGGACGTGTTCTTGAGAGCTAGGAGCCATTGTGGAGCTTTGGGAACTATTGGATTCCATTTGTTTGCTTCCTAAACTCTTTCTTCTTGTTAGTTTTTGTTTATGATCATCAAACTTGCTATGTTGATCTTGTGTAGTCGTAGCTAAACCCTTTTTACTAGGAATTCTCTTTTGGTATCTAGGGTTTCGATATGAACTCGCCATTTTGAGATTATGCTTAATGTTTTAGACTTAATTGGATGTGTTCTTCTATTATTATGATTCGTTCATGTAGTAATATCTATCTTTCTTGCTCCTAGCTAATGTAGGTTTGATTTTAATTAATACTCACGTGGTAACTCCGTGAGAATTAGTCGGTAAAGTGAACGTTTCACCTAGTCGAATCATTACTTGGTAACTCAGTAGTGGTAACTATGATCGTCAAAGTAGAATATTGAACTTCAATGCATGCCTAAAGTGAAATAAGCTTGGTAACTCGGTTTAATTTGGTTCTAGGCATAGATAACTCATTTGGTAACTCGGTGAGTCCTACGTTGCTTGATTAATAATAAAATACACGTTAGTGTTTCATGAATCAAAACATAGTTCATATCATCCCTAGTGATCCTCGAGAGAATTCCCGGTATTTGTTTCTCTATAGTAACTTCTCAATTATTCTTGTTAATCGGTGTCGTTCAAACGGTTAACTTATTAGTTGTCTTTCAGTTTTCGCTGAATTAGTAAAACACAAACAACGCGATTTTCCCACACAAGGTTAAGAAATATCAACTAATTTACAAGGAGTCCTTTGGGTTCGACAAACATGGTCTTACCGGAATTATTACTACACCGACAATTGTGCACTTGCAGTTGGAGTGTGTCAAGTTGTTGGCGCCGTTGCCGGGGACTTCGGCTAAATTAGTTACTATTTTTAACCTTAGGGATTTACTTTTCTTTTTAATATCTGTTACTCACCTACGTTCTTTGTGCGATTGTTATTTCAGATTGAGTTTCACGGTGCATGACCCATTCTAGAGATGACCCCTTGTACCCAGGGCTTGAAGACCCGGAATCTTTATTGCCCACGGAACGCAGAGACACGAGGAACACAAAATTAGCTGCTATGGATGATCAAGATAAAGCTGAGTTGGAGAGGCTCTGTATGGAGGCACAAGATGCACAAGCTGCCAGAGTCACTGCGGAGACTAATGTGGCCAACATGGCACGAGAAACTAAGGAGCTTAAAGCTCAAATGGTTGAGATACAAGCAGCTCTCGCACACCAGAATCCCCAAAATCCACCACCACCTGGTGAAGGGGTAGTTGTTGGAAACAATGGAGGCAAAAACGGGGGAAACAAAAAAAAAAATTGGCAAAAAAAAAATTCCTGCAGCCCAAGTGGACAATGTTGTTATTGACGACCGTCCTATGGTGGACTACTCCAGAACTACACCAGCAGGCTACCGGCCGACCATTGTGAGGCCACACATCAATGCGCAACATTTTGAGCTGCGCCAATCAATGCTTAATATGGTTCGTGATGAGTGATCATGCTCTGGAGCTCCGGGATATGATCATAATGCTCACTTTCTCAACTTTGAATCCATCACCTATAGACTACATGATCATCGGGTTCCGGACGAGACAGTTAAGCTAATGCTATTTTGTTTCTCTTTATCTGGAAAAGCAAAGCAATGGCTATTGAAGCTTCCAGCTTGCAGTATCGCGACATGGGCAGAGTGTTGCCACAAGTTTCTTAGAAAATATCTTCCACCATCCAAGGTTATCTTCCATCGTCCAAGGTGGCTCAGCAAATGGCTGAGATTACCAAGTTCACACAGGATTAGGATAGTTCATTGGGAAATACATGGAGGAGGTTCAGCAAGATTCATCGTAGGTTCCCTAATCATGGGGAGCCATGGCATAAGTTCCTTCATTATTTTTACAATGTGTTGGATAGGGAAACGGCACCAAAGCTGGATATGCTAGATGGGGGAAACTTCATGGGGTTAGGAATACAACGAGCTCAAAACCTGCTGAACAGTGTGGCAAAGAGAGAGACTACGAGGTCTGAGACTCGTAGATATTCAAAATCCGGGGATGGAGGTCGAGCCAACAAAATTGATTCGATTGAGCAGAAACTGGAATCTATGACCTCAGCCTTTCACAACATGAAACAACAAAAGCCAGACATATATAGCCTTCCAGCAAAAATGAATGAGAAGCTGGTTTCTATTGAGGCTACTATGAAGAGCCCTGAGATGCAGATTGGGAAAATAGCCAATCATAACACCAAGCTTCCCCCCCAGGCATGCTTCCTGCAAAGACTATCACACCTAATGAGCAGCTGAATGCTATCACAACTCGCAGTGGCATCACTACTTAGGATCCTCCATATTCTAGCCACGCATGAGAAAAAGCAACTAAGGCCACTAAAAAGGCGTTGGATGAAGAAATTCACATGCCTACCGTGAGTCCCCAATCAAAGGACACGGTGAGGAAGTCGGAGGAGAAGCAAAATCCTAAGGAGTATAGTATGCGTGTGCCTTACCCGCAGAGGTTAAAGAGCCAAGAGGATGCGAAGCACTTCAATAATTTTGTGGATATCTTCAGGAAGCTGCATATTAATTTCCCTTTTGCGGAGGCCATATCACAAATGCCAAATTACGCGAAATTTCTCAAGGACCTCCTCTCTAATAGGATTAGCATGGATGACATTGAACCGTGACTCTGAATGAGGAGTGTAGTACCGTGGTGCAAAAGGTGTTGCCAAAGAAGATGAAGGATCTGGGTGCTTTCATCATTCCTGTGACATTGGGAGATGCTTTTCATGGTAGAGCATTATGTGATTTTGGCTCTAGCATCAATTTGATGCCCACATCTTTTTTTGAGAATTTTGGTGTGGGAGATCCAATGACTACTCGAATGTGCTTGCAGATGGCATATCGCACCATCAAACGCCCAAGGGGCGTGTTGGAGGATGTACTTGTTAGAGTCGAGGACTCATCTTCCCCGCTGATTTTGTGATTCTATACAAGGAGGCCGATGATGATGTCCCACTCATTTTGGGACGACCATTTCTTTCTACGGGGAAGACTATCATTGATGTTGCCAATGGAGATTTGACGATAAGAATCACCGACTAAATGGTGGCATTCAATGTCTATGAAGCAATGAAGTTCCCTGCATGTGTAGTGAGTGAGTAGTGCTTCGGTGTGGGGGCATACACACCGGATGAGGAGGATGTACTATTGGAGCAGCTTTATGAGGAACTTGCTCTGCTTGATTCAACCGAAAACGAGCAAACTATGGAGGCTCCTTGGCGCCAGCCCGTATCCTTTTTTGATGAGGGAGGCAGGAAGACTCTTACTCCTTATCTTGTTATTGCTCCTGTTTTAGAATTAAAGCCTTTACCTGCTCATTTGAAATATTTATACTTGGGGCCTAATGAAACTTTACCTGTGATTGTTTCTTCTTGTTTGGATACGGAACAGTAGGAGAAACTGCTCAGAATATTGCAGGGAAAAAATGCAACTATGGGATGGACCATATATAGCAGACATCAAGGGGATCAACCCCACAGTTTGCCAGCACAAGATCCGGCTCATGGAGGATAAGAGGCGGTGGTCCAATTTCATCGCCACCTCAACCCTCATATGCAGTAGGTGGTGAAGAAAGAGGTGCTTTAATGGTTGGAGGCAAGCATTATTTACCCAATTTCCGACAGCACCTGGACTAGCCCGGTGCAGTGTGTCCCTAAGAAGGGAGGTATTACTGTGGTGGAGGGGGAGAAAGGTGATCAGATTGCTACCCGTACTGTTACTGGGTGGAGAGTTTGCATGGATTTCCGCAAACTCAATCCTGCCACGTTGAAGGATCATTTTCCCCTTCCATTCGTTGATCAGATGCTTGATAGGCTGGCGCATCATTATCATTATTGCTTTATGGATGGGTAATCCGTGTACAACTAGATACGTACTAAGCTTGCGAATCAGGAGAAGACTACATTCCCGTTTCCCTGTGGGACTTTTTCTTTTACACGCATGCCTTTCGGGTTATGCAATGCATCAGCTACTTTTTAGAGGCGCATGATGTCAATCTTTTCTGATATGATGGAGCAGAAGTTTGAAGTGTTCATGGATGACTTCTCGTTGTATGGTGATGGGTTTGAAGACTTCCTACAACAATTAGCCCGTGTACTGGATAGATGCATTGACACCAACCTAGTGCTCAACTGGGAGAAGTGTCATTTCATGGTTAATGAAGGCATTGTTTTGGGACACAAGATCTCCAGCAAAGGGTTAGAGGTGGATAGAGCCAAGATTGAGGTGATTGAGAAGCTTCATTATCCCCCTTCTATCAAATGGTTAAGGAGTTTCTTGGGACATGTAGGGTTCTACAGGCGCTTCATCAGATGTTTTTCAAAGATCTCGAAGCCTTTGTCCGGATTGCTGGAGAAAGAGGTGGTCTTCGAGTTTAATGCAGAGTAGCCTTTGATTTTCTCAAGGAGAAGCTGATTAACGCACCTACGATCACCACCCCGGACTGGACTTTACCGTTTGACCTCATGTGTGAGGCTAGTGACTATGCGGTGGGTGCAGTTCAGGGACAGCGAAATAATAAGGTAGCTCATGTCATCTATTATGCTAGTTGGACCTTGAAAAATGCACATATAAACTTTGCTACTACTGAGAAAGAAATGTTAGCTATTATTTTTTCGGTTGACAAGTTTCGGCTGTATCTTGTGGGCTCTCAGGTGACTATCTTTACTGACCATGCGACACTCAAGTATCTACTCACCAAGAATGATGCCAAGACGAGATTGATCTGGTGGATATTGTTAATGCAAGAGTTTGATATATAGATCAAGGACAAGAAAGGGATAGAGAATATTGTGGAAGATCACTTATCAAGGCTAGAGAGTGAGAATCAGGAGGAGATGCCGATCAGAGAGGAATTTCCGGACGAGCAACTCATGGTAGTGGTCGCTGATGTGCCTTGGTTTGCTGACTTGTCAAACTTCAAGGCGCTCAACATTGTTCCCAAAGACAAGTCCTCGCACCAGAGAAAGAATTTCTTTGCAGATGCGCGTCAATGTTTCTGGGATGATCATTATCTGTTCAAGCTGGGAGCTGATAATGTATTGCGGAGATGGTAGCGCCGTCAGACACGTTGGAAATTTTCATACACTGCCACGAGTTGAATTGCGGGGGACATTTTGGCAAGTCGCGCACAGTATCCAAGGAAATTCAGAGTGGTTTCTATTGGGACACATTGCATAAGGATGCTCATCTGTTTGTGCATTAGTGTGACCTGTGTTAAAGAATCGGCATTCCAACCGCAATGAGATGCCTCAAAATTTCGTGTTGGAGGTAGAGCCGTTTGACGTCTGGGGTACAGACTTCATGGGGACATTCCCTTCTTCACTTGGTAATCTTTATATATTGTTGGTTGTTGATTATGTGACAAAGTGGGTGGATTCTTTGGCATGTCCAAATAATGATGGCGCTACAGTTGAGAAATTCGTGCGCTAGAAAAATTTTACGCGGTTTGGGACACCCAGGGCCATTATTAGTGATGAAGGGACACACTTCGTGAAGGGTCTTCGCCAATGTCTTGAGAAAATATGGGGTGAAGAAACACAAGATATCACTGGCATACCATCCGCAGACAAATGGGCAAGCTGAAGTGTCAAACCGAGAAATCAAGGGAATTCTAGAGAAGACAGTCAATCCAGGACGAAATGACTGGTCCCTATACTTGGATGACAGTCTATGGGCATATCGGACAACATACGATACTCCCTTGGGCATGTCTTCTTAACATCTAGTGTTTGGGAAGTCGTGTCATCTCTCGGTGGAACTTAAGCACAAGGACTTTTGGGCGTTGAAGAAGGTCAACTTGGATGCTAAGATCTCAGGCGAGCGGAGGAAACATGCGTTACTTGACCTTGAAGAATTTCGGTTGATGGCCTATGAGAGTGCAAAGATCTACAAAGAGACGACCAAGCAATGGCACGACAAGCAAATCATACCGAGGGACTTCAAGGTAGGACAGAGAGTGTTGGTTTTTAATGCAAGACTGAAACTGTTCCCGGGAAAGTTGAATTCAAGATGGAGCGGCCCATACACGATTACCGCAGTCTACCCGTGGGGATCCATTGAGGTAGAATATGACAATGGGGGTCATTTCAAGGTGAACGGGCAGATGGTCAAGCCATACGTAGAGGGGAATTTCATTGGATTCATTGAGTGGCTCAATGCAATTTCGGATGTCTGATACTCTCTAAGGTAACTAGGTCGGGCCGTCGACCTTAAATTACAAGCACTTGTTGGGAGGCAACCCAACCTGTTTATTTCTTTAGTGTAAATTTCAATATCGTCTTGTATATATTTTATTTTAGTTTTTTAAGAGGTGCGAGAGAGAAGGACTAATATTTTGAATGAGTTTGTGCAGGAATTCTAGGTGAAAGGCCTATTCCGGACCCCCGTCTTGATGCGCGTATGGAGAATATCAAGAAAATCGAGAAAAATCGGACCAAAACACGTATCGGGGTTCGGAATGAAGAAATTGAGGGAGGACGACATTCCTACACTCACTCAACACACCACCTGGAAAAGATTGCGTATCCGGACTCGCTGTCTTGACATACGTGCAAATGCGTTGAAGATTAGAAAAAGTTGGCACAATGGCACGAATTACGAGGTGAATTTTTGCAAACAGTACTGAAAGCAGAATTATTACTACACCAACAATTGTGCACTTGAAGTTGGAGCGTTTCAAGTTTTTGTGTGGGGGTGGTTGAGATCTTTTCGTAGACAGGTGGATCGCGTATATCGGAGTCCGGAAGCAAAAGTTATATCAAAAAAGGATGCTCAAAGAGATAAGACGCGGCCAAAAGCATCTTAAAATGCCAAACACGCCTTTCGAGGAGAAAAATTGATGAACAATGGGTTCCCTGGAATTCGGGAATGTTTTACAGCATAAAAGGAGTCTCGAGGTCGAGGAGATCCTTAGGAAAGCAAAGGCACGGGTAAATAAGCGAAATTTGACGAAAAAAGTTGTTTTTGGTATTCCGAGGAGTCTCTTCGTGTGAAGAGAAACCTCTTCGTATGAAGACAAAACACTTAGAAATTTTATTGGGTTGGAAAATTCTCTTCTTGAAACAAGGTCCTGTCCGTATCTGGGAAGGCCTTCGCACGAAGAGGTGGAAGTCTTCGTGCGAAGACATCGAGCAAAAAGACTCTTTTGGCCAGCCAGTCAAGAGGAAGAGGGGGAGTATTTTTGTGGGTATTTTAGTTAATCCCCTTGAGAACACTACATCTGAACGAAAAGGAGGAAGAAAAACAAAAAAATCATTCACACAAACCTTCCTTCATACCCGTCGGCCTCCCTCTCTATCTCAACATCCTTCACCAAGAACACTACATAACCCAATTTTTCTTCGAACCCAACCAACTTGGTTGAGATTGAAGTGATTCGGGTCGTTCTTCAAGAGTTTCCCAGCAAATCATCACTCACAAGCCCTTTTTGAGCTGAAATTGAGAAAAGTGGGTTTCGGGTTCTTCATCCTTAGATCTGAAATTGGAGCAATTGGGTGAGGATTTGCCTTTTGGTGAAATAGGGACTATCGACGGGGAATAAAAGGAGAGTTCAGAAAGTGCGAGATTTTTGAATTTTCCGGAATATTTTTCGACGGCTATTTTAGCCCTTTCTTGTCGTAATTTTCGCGGAACGGCACCCGTAAGACCGGTACTCCGGGTGCCACAGGTATAAACTTGCTCTCTCGAAATTTAATTTACACGAGTCTAGGCGCTTTGATTAAAAGCCCAAATTTCCATTGTTGTCACTTAGTTGCAACGTTTGGGGGCTATTGACTAGTGTCATAGGATTTGTGTGATTGATTGTGAACTTGCTTACTTTCTGTACACACTTTCTTTCAACATGCACGAAATTGACTTGCGTTTTATTCATTTTCTTGTTACGTTTTTGAAATGGCACCCAAAAATAGAAATACATGAGAGGAGTCGTCTCATGAGACTTCCAGCTCGGGTGAATCCCCACTCAAGATACCGGAATCGCCAAAGTACCCTATCTTGAGAGGTCGTTGCCTAGAGACCCCGGGGTGAAGGTTAGAACGGATTCTAAGCGGAAATTAATGAGAATAAAGTAGGGCCCGATCGGTATTGTAATTACCGGTTTGTAACTTATGAGGCCCACTTAGATTCCTTCACCGATACCTATTTGAAAAAGAAAGGGAAAGCTGAGAGAGAATTCCCTATGCACCTTGACATGTCTGAACCCATGAAGGCTATCTATGAGCGAGAAAAGTTGCACAATTGGTTTAAACTGGTAGGGAAGACGAGATCTAAGGTAGCCAGGGAGTTCTGTCTAAACCTGAGGTATGCCAAGGATGGTGAGAGTAAAGACTCGCGGCTTGTCTACTGCGGAGGCGCGTGGATAGTCTTCACGCCAGAGAGTATCCGCTTTGCACATGGGGTCCCGCCTTTGGATGACGAGTGTGCCCATCATAACACCATGAGAAGTGGGAAAATTATTGCGAGGGTGAACTTGTTCTGCTTTAGGAAGGGGATAGACCCATGGGATCGGAAAGGTGATGTGCCTCAGAGGAAAGTTGAGAAGAACTTCATTAGACCCGTGTCTAGGTCGTGCTGGGAGCTACTAGAGAACTGGGTTCTGGGAATCACATAGAATCCCAGGTATTCATTCAATCTATGTGTCATGGCCATGTGTTTTTGGTCAGTGTATAGGATTTACATCCGCAAACTCATTTGGGCCAACTGCCTAGAGAGGGTGTCTAAGTAAAACAAGCTAGGGCCCGGTCATACCTGTCTAATAACCCATTTGGTCAAGACTGCTGAGATTCACATACTTGGAGGGGACATGGACTTGGAGACGTTCCTCGTACGTAAGTGGTCTTGATTTGATTAGTCAGCGAAGACAAAGGGAAACGGTAAGAAGAATATGAGCTCTAGGTTTGACAATCAGGTGGCCTACGATTCGCTGAGAGAGGAGATGGGGAGAGATCGCATGGAGATTAGGAGCCATTTTTCTCACACCAGGAGCAATCATGGTTGGTCGGTGGGTGGTACAGTCTAGTGGGCGGGCGGAAGAGGGCTTTGTCCCAAGGATATGGGGAGAGATCGCATGGAGAGTAGGCGCCAGTTTTCTCACACCATGAGCAATCACGTGAAGCTCGGGAATTTGATTCAGATGGTAGGTCGGTGGGTGGTTCAGTCTAGTGGCCGGGCGGAAGAGGAATTTGTCCCACCGGTTCCGAGTACTGATCCGTGGTTTCATGAGGATGAGTACGAGTATCCGGTTCCACCCACCGACGATGATGTGGAGTTAGAGGAAGTCGAAGATGAGGGTGATGAGGATTTTGGAGACGCGGATGTCCCGAGCTCCGATGATGAGTAGAGGAGAGAGATCCCATGCGCTAGTATTGTTGAGTCCTCGTCGTATCGTTGAAGACAACGATGCATCCTAGTGTGGGGTGGTGGGACCCTTTTACTAGCCATATCGAGTCTTGCATCGCCACTCACATGTAGTTAGATTTTGGTTATGTCCTTATTTTATTTTTGATTATTCATTATTCTGTTTGCACGTTTAAATTATTGACTCCCCCTACCCTAATCGAGTCTTTAGTCGAGTTGGCCTTTGCGTATAGATTAGGATTTATACAAAAATCTAAAAAATTGAAATATTTGAGAAAGGGAAATCAAAAGAAGCTTAGAATTTGTTAAAATTGAGGAGTGTGAGGAATTTAGGCATAGGGAACGACTTGCGACCGAGAATGACAATGTGATTTCCCCCTAGTACGTATAGAGAGACTTTCCTAACGGGAATGCATGCCTATTTTAATACACTTACTTAATTTTCAAATCAAAAGTGTGTGCCTTGTTTTCATACAAGAGTTAAGCTAGGTGTGAACTAAACAAGCCCAACGTTCATGTGTACGTCTTAGGTAGTCGCTAGTCTGCCTCATAGTGGCACACAGAACAGCTGTGCGAGGATGTGTATTAGAGAGCTCACTGCTTAATAGATCTCACCTTGTAGGACCACTAGAAAACCCTATTTGAACCTTGGATTATTTACTAGCCTCTTGACCTAGGGTGACGATTCTTGCCCTTCATCACAAATCGTTTAGAATCACCAATTTAGTGCGTCACGAGGGAGTTTTAGTTGAGGGGGTTCGATGAGGGAGAGCTTATTTTCATATACTTGTGAGTTCTACATGATCGCATGCGCGTTAATTGTTATCTTAGAGGGGATGCGAGGGTGAGTGAGTGGGCTTGCACACTTCGGTGTGGCGTGTTCCATGTCATTACACCATGGACACAGTTGTGGAGAGCCGTGAGTGCGTGACGTCTAATCTGCACGAAAAATGGGGTTGGTGGATCTTAATCAGTGGCTCGTGCTAGGTATCAGTTCTTTTGTCATCATGGTGTAGGAGGATCGGTTGGATTAGGCACAAGACAGACATTTCTTAACTACTTGAGAGGGGACAGGGCTATCTTCTAGTGTGGGGGTGTCGGCTTTTGACTACGGACATCGAGATTCCGCTTTTGACAACTCCAACCCCACACACATGTTTTGCTTGTTTGCGGCTTAGATTGGTGGCACCGTGTACTTCGATGAGTTAGGGGGAGATGAATTTTCCTTGTGATATAGATTCATTGGATCGTCTATTACCTCCCCTGAACATATTTGCTTTGCTTAACTCTTGGAAGACCACTCGTATATTTTTAAGTATGTTGTGATATTGAGTGATTGATAAAAAAATGAAATATATATATATATATAGATGAAAAAAAAGAGAGAGAAAAGGAGAGGTTGAATAACGGAATAAATGGAGCTTAATGAAAATTGAGTGGTGGAAGTTCATTGCAACGGTTTGCATTTCGTGCATGATTCGCAACGGTGACCACGGAGATCGTTATTGTACCGGGGTTTGAGGGATCGAGGGCCGAAGACGGTGTGTTACAGGTTGCAGATTCTATCATCATGGTGAGGGTGTGAGAGATGTGGGTTTAAATATGAGAACGTGACGCTTTAGGGTTATATATCATTGTTATCCTTATGTCCTTAAGCCTCATTATTCTAAAACCGTTAGTGGAATAGGAGCTCGGAATATAAATGTGACTTAGCCTAGCATAGCCTCTTATTTTATTGGCACACGCGAAGATGTAGGGTATTCTTGTACTTAGTAAGGATAGGCTTTCTATACAAACTAGGGGAAATTCTTGTTGTCCAGTTGAGTTTCAATTCATGCCTTGTCCCTAGATTTCTCACCACTCCATGATAACTGATTTGAGCTAATTGAGATTGGCCATTCTCGCAAAATAAAAAGAAAAAAAATATATATTGTTATTTCAATACTTGCATTGTTTATATTGCATTTGCATGTAGGTGCGTTGTGTATAATCGAGCTGTGTCGACTAGTAAAAGGAGGGTTGTGATTGATCTTCGCCTCAGACTAGTATACAAATAAATGTGAGTATGCAAGGTTGGGATATGTATGCAAATGGCCTAGGGAAGGTATGCAAATATAATTGGGGATTTATGCATAGTTGGAATGCGAGGATTGAGAGAGTTTGATTCGGGAAATTGAGATTTGGCTTGGATATTTGCTCGGGACGAGCAAAATGTAGTGTGGTGGTAGTTGATAACTCCGTTTTCGGATTTTATTACTTACTTTTCTGCGTTTTGTGTGCTAAACATGGAGAATTTATCGTCTTTTCGAGTATATTGTGCTAATATGTGTGAAAATGAGTTCTTGAGCTATTCTTGTTAAATCGTGGCGTTTTTAGTGTAATTCCGAGATTTTATTGTGATATGATCGCAGGTTGTGTTTTTATGTTGTGATTCGCATGAAAATAGGGAATGGTGATCATACGGGAGAAGTAAACGAGCTTCGGAAACGAGGAACTCAACAAATAAGGAACCAAAAGACTTAGAATAAATGAGCAGGAAAAGAGTGTCTTCGCACGAAGAAAAAAGTCTTCGCACGAAGACTTAACACTTAGTCAAAACCCGGAGCAGCTGAAGATTCTTCGCAGAACAAGCTAAGAAAATTATGTGGGAAGGCCTTTGCACGAAGAGGCCACAGTGTTCGTACGAAGACTCTTCGTGCGAAGAGACGTTTGTCTGTACGAAGAGATCACTGGTAGAGACAGTTTTGCGCGCAGTTTTGACGTAATTCATCAAGACTTTGTCCCCTTATTTTGGAAACATATTTAAGCAACTTAGGTAGGTATTTTAAGTATTTAAAAAGGTTTGGACGTGTTCTTTAGAGCTAGGTGCGATTATGGAGCTTTGGGAACGATTGGATTCGATTTGTTTGCTTCCTAAGATCTTTCTTCTTGTTAGTTTTGGTTTATGATCATCAAACTTGCTATGTTGATCATGTGTAGTCGTAGCTAAACCCTTTTTACTGGGAATTCTCGTTTGGTAGCTAGGTTTCGATATGAACTCGTCGTTTTGAGATAATGATTCACGTTTTAGACTTAATTGGATGTGTTCTTCTATTATTATGAGTCGCTCATGTAGTAATCTCTATCTTTCTTGCGCCTAGCTAACGTATGATTGATTTTAAGTAATACTCATGTGGTAACTCCGTGAGAATTATTCGGTAAAGTGAACGTTTCACCTAGTCGAATAATTACTTGGTAACTCGGTAGTGTTAACTAGGATCGTCAAAGTAGCATATTGAACTCCAATGCATGTCTAAAGTGAAATAAGCTTGGTAACTCGTCTTAATTTGGTTCTAGGCATAGATAACTCATTTGGCAGCTCAGAGAGTCGTACGTTGCTAAATTAATAATAGAAGACATGTTAGTGTTTCATGAATCAAAACATAGTTCATATCATCCCTGGTGATCCTCGAGAGAATTTCCAGTATTTGTTTCTCATTAGTAACTTTCTCAATAATTATTGTTAATCGTGTGATTGTTCAAACGGTTAACTTATTAGTTGTCTATCAGTTTTCGTAGAATTAGTAAAACACAAACAACGCGATTTTCCCACACAAGGTTAAGAAATATCAACTACAAGGATTCATTTGGGTTCGACAAACCCGATCTTACCGGAATTATTAGTACACCAACAACTGTGCACTTGCAGTTGGAGCGCGTTAATAAGCTCAAAAACATAATCTTAACATCATCTATATGAATTTACACATAAAAGTATACAACGCAATGGTTGGGAAATGTTTGTTAAAAATTTTCTTGAAGTTGTGCTAAATTCCCTAAAAAAAGAAATTGTTTTACAGAACTTATTGAAAAAGTAAGAATAAATGGAAACATAAAACAAACAAAATCTAATGAAACAAAAGATATAAACCTTTGAAATCTATCTACCTTTAAAATTTGGGTTCGCTAATGCTGCAATACATGACATTACATATGTGGTGTATGTCGCAATGTTGCTGGCCTAAATTACAAAGGAGTTAAATGTCAAAAGTTCAAAAGTAAAATATCAATGGAAAGTTCAAATTAACGGACTTAATGTGGCACTCCTCTTTTTCCGTCTATACTAGCTGGATGTTTCTTGTAAATTGTATGGATTAAATTTAAAATTTGACAGAAGTTAATAAATAAGCATTTGTTGTTTCAAAAAAAAGAACAAGAACAAGTTTTGTCCCACATTGTTTACAACCCGCTAGGTTTTCTTGTTGAGGTGTGAAACCAACGTTTTTACCTAACTGGTCTGAATATTGAATCGAATGACGCGCATCTACTAACGCGTTCAGACGCAAGTATACGGTCAAATAATATAATGGATTATTTGGGACTCCTAGTTATCAAATCCATGGGAAGGATGTGTACTTTTTCTAGATTTTTCAAGTAAATTTATTTTACTCAAGTAACCGGTAAAAAGGTTGGTGAATGGAGTGGTATCATCCTCAAACAAGTGACTAGCAATGACAATTAAAAATAATGCAAAAAAAATGATTTGGATTAAATCAATTGAGAGAAGACTAGGCAATCTATAGATCACCTATGGCAGTTTTGATGATTCCGGATTCCATATTCTAACACAATAAATCACTAATTAGTTAAGTTGGGTAATGGCACTGACAATCACCTCTCAGTCTCATGTCGCTCTACATACCGGTACCGTCTGTCCCTCTCATGTCACACCGTCTACCGACACGTTCTAGCAGGCTAACGATAGTGCACATAATGATGTCCTCTCAGACCACCACACGAACACTTCCCTATCTCCTACTGAATCTACACTCTTCTCGCCATTACTATTCAACTCACCTCTCAGTCTCATTGATTAGAATGTCCACGTTTACTCATCCCAACTAGGTTAGAGTTGCTCTCGCACACTCACTAGTTAAGTAGTAAGATCGTGTCATGACTCCTAACTTACTAAGGCTTAAGCACAACAAAACGAGATATTTACTAACTATGATCATCACTAAGAATATATTACACTTGAATGAAGAAAATAATAATCAACACCACACATCTTTATTCTACTTTGTCAACGGAAGAACTCAATATGATAAAAACTAGAACAATCCTCATTCAATCATAAATTCTAAGCTTGAAAGTCATCAAATCCGGAAAATATCCTCAAAACATAAACCCTAGGCTCTCCATAGAAGCCTAGGTACGAGTTTAGCTACTCACCATGATAGTATTCATAGAAAATATTCCATACAAGATAAAGAAAGTAATAAAAGTGGATCAAACGCAAAGAAGATGATGAACGCTTTGATCCGGGCTTGTCTCCTTGCTTCTTGATGTTTCTTTTAGCTCTCCTTGACGTTCTTGGCTCTCAATAGACTCCAATATTCATCTACTTCCGTCCCCCAGCTGCTTAGGTTGAAGTGGGGAAGCTAAAGTCTTCAAAAATTACATTTAAGCCCCAAATTATGCACATGTATCGCAGCCATTTCGTGCGAAATAGAGCATTTCGTGCCAAATGGATTTCGTGCGAAACTGGGCTTCATGTTCTTAAATCTTCAACTTCTTGGTTCCAAGCCTCTTTCCTTATCCTTCCTTTCTTCTGAAGCTCACATTCTTTATTCCAATCGCTCCATAAGACCTATTTCCTGTCAAAGACGACAAACAACTATACCAAGCGATCAAATCCGACAAATATGCCATAAATCAACACATAAAACATGCCCGGGCTAGAATTAAGCATGTGAAGGAAACAAGTGATAAATCATGATCAATCACCAACAATAGGCTCAAAACTCTTCCCAAAACTATAAATCATGTGGTAAATGTTATAGACATATAGCTCCTAAAAGGCGCTATCACCGAACCTGTCGAGCCAACAGTGTTGGTCTTAAAAACCATGCGTAAAATTTTAATAAAAAAAAAGTATACTCTCTCCGTTCCTCGAATGTCTTCATAAAAGCATGATTTGTATGCAACGATGTTTGGAAAAGTATGCAAGTAGCTAGGCTCGTATCATGTTGGTAGAATGGAAGTTGAAGTAAGAATGTGGTCTGATTTTGATTTGTTGCTCGGGAAGCGCAATAGGTGAGTGTGGGGATATTTTATAACTCCACATTAGGATTTATATTCGTATAGAATTCATCACCTTTTTGCGTGACTTAGATGCATTTAAGTGATAGATTGACCATTTTTTAGGCGTTTTGGGCATGCTTGAGTATTTGGACTCGATTGTTTAATACGGGCATTTCTTGTGTAATTTAGAGCTATTTTGTCACATTTGATCTTCCGGTATGTTTCGTGTTGTGCTTTTCACGAACCGTGAGCTTGGAGACGTGCATTGGCAAGAGGAAACGAACTTCTGAATGTTTGAAGTTTCAAGAACGGTGAGTGGAATGGAAGACGAGTGAAGGAAATACCAAAGAAGCGAAGAAAAAGAGAATTATTTTCTAAGACCAGTCTGTACTTGGAATTCTAGGCGAAATCAGCTTGAAGACCACCCGCTGCTAGTCCTAAGACCAGTCTGACTGGTCCTAAGACTAGTCGGATGAGCTGCACTCGAACAATTGGGGTTTTAATGTAATTGTTAACCCCGTTTGGGCAAGAAGTGAGGAGAATTACGTATTAACTGACCTGGGAGCTGGGGAAATCACATATTCACGTTTTTTTTGGAGGATTGAGGCTTTTGGAGGAAGAAAAACGCTAGAGAGAAAGATTGAAGACGAAGATCATCAAGACTTGAAGATTATTCGTTCGATTTCTCATCTTTTACCCTCTTATTCTATGATTATGGAGATTATCACTGTGCTAAACAAGATTATGTCTAGCTAAACTTTTGTTTGCTGGATAAGCTATGGATAACTAGGGTTTGGTTAGGATTTTCTGGATTATGACTTGATTCACGTTTTTAGCTTAATTCTACGTTTATGCTTTGATTATGCATTGTCTTCTAGTTCTTATTTATATGTGTGCTTGGCTTGATCACCCCTAGCATGCTTGTAACCTAGTTAGTTGCACGATAGTGAACATAATCCGGGTGTGTTAAGAAAACAATTGACATTCTTGTAGTTCTTGGTGACCGAGAGGAGAACAGAACTTGAGTGACCGAGTGTGGGTTGTTTCGGTTGGGATTGGTAGGTTCTAGTGAAAGCGGTGGACCGATAGGACCCGGTGAACGGACCTAACAAGCCAACTAGAGCGGAACGGTAAGCATAGGTGGACCGAAAGGACCCGAAGTTAACCGGAAAACAAATTTATGTGAGATCGACAGAAGAGCGTAATAGTGTGACCCGATGTAATCAATCATAACTAGAGTGTCTTAAGAGTAGTGCGGAAATCATTATCAACCCTAGGGATCCTATATTATCTAGTTCTCCTCCATAATCATATTCACTACAAACATATTCCTTTAAATTGAAAAACATACAAAAATAGTTAGCTTAGTTGTTATTTACCTTAAGTCACTTGTTTGTGGGTGACTAACCTTAAAATCAAACCACTTATTACCGGTTACTTAGGTATATTTTAATTGATTCTTAATTAGCTAATAATCGTTTATTTCCCTTGGGTTCGATAACTCAGAGTCGTAAACTACTCCACCTACTACTTGACCGTGCGCTTGCGTTTAAACGCGTTAGTAAATTGCGTCAAGTTTTTGCCGCCTTTGCCGGGGAAGTAAACGGTTTATTAGTTTAGTTAAAATTAATTTAAGATACTTCTTTTATTTTATTTTATTTGTTACTATATGTTTACCTGACAGGTGTGGTAGTGTTATTTTCTCAGGTAGTGATGGGGGAAGGCCAAGTGAAACAACCCGGGAACCTACGGTTCCTCGCTAGTACAACTTAACGAAATCCAAAAGTGCTTTATTGAAATAAAAGTAAAGGAGAAACCCTCCTTACATTATTTAAACAGAAAACAAACGTCGTCTTAAACAAAGGACTAGAACTAAACTTTATTGTTTGCTAAAAGAACTAAAGCTCCAGCTCGTGCACGCGTTTTCCCCCAGCTAGCTTATTCTTGACCTGCGGGTTTTAAAATAGCGAAAGCCCACCGCAGAAAACGTTTAATTAGTAAAAACTAAGTAAGATATACCACGACACGTAAAACAGAGTTTTTGGCTAACACGAGAATATACACAGTAAAATTAAGCAGTAACCACATTTTATTCTTATATTTGGTTGAGGCATAACACGAGCCCCAACAGGTACGGTGTGGACAGAGAGGTCACGATGGAATAATAATAAAGTAGGGTACTTCTACGGGATATCACAGTCCATCCCGATTCTCCCTAAAGAACTAGTGAGACCTTAAGTGTCGACACCCCTATACAGTCATGACCTAAACATGTATAGGTAGTACTCCTAGTTTTCACAGTAGATAAGAGGGTACAATTCCCTAGGGAAATCACACATAGGTATTCCCGGCCTTAGCCTTCACACGCATCCTCTGTACACCGTTCCCAATTCTATTATCGTACATTTATTGTTCAAGATTCCACGGGAGTAATAAATCACAATTTTAAATAGTGATCACATGCTTCTCAAATCGTTCGAAATAAAACGCTAGAAGAGTTCAAAGTATTATAAAGCGGAAATTGAATTTACAGTTTGGGATAACGCACACGAAACAGCACATTTTGATATTTAAAGATGTTGTGCATATAACTTACTTGGAATTGGAAAGAGAGAATTCAACACAAGCAGCACGGAACTTAGTAGTAGGGGTCCTCGACGAACTCTCCTCCTACGAACTCGGAATCTACAATATCACATAATCCTATATTAACACATATTCATCCATACAACAAATCACAATTAAATGTCCTATATGAAATGCAAGTGAAATTCCCCACATAATCCCCCAAACAAGTTATATTTCACTAGCTACTAGTTACACGATTATTGTACATATTTATTAAGAACATAATGGTGTATAATTATAAAAGTAATAGTTGAGGTAAAGAAAACTTTATTTAATATATTATAACATTTAGTAGCTAATATTTATAAATAAAGGTAGCTATTTAAAAATAAGCTTGATGTCTACTATATATAACATAATAATTATAATACTAAGAAAACGTTATTATGTGACAAGAGTTTATTTTCCGATATCTACAAAACATGGCTAAATAGTTGGTTAAGAAAAGTAAATATTATACTTGCAAAATCCCAAATCTACGTAATAAGATTATAGGTTTATTTTCATAAAATGATTTCTAAAGTTATATTTAATAGTGTGTATAAATATATGAAAATGCTAGTTTATGTTATGTTAAGAACAAATTGGATTTACACTTTGATAACATATAAGAAAATCAGTTTGTTAAAGGTTGCACCATACCCACAACTTTACTAACCTACAAAACAGGCCCCAACAAGTTCGTGAAAAGACACTTTTATACCCCCAGGTTCACAAACAACAAAACAACACAGTTCTTCCCCAATTTAGTTCACTGTAACATTGTTTCCCCCAGAAATTCATTTCATCTTCTTCTCAAATGGAGTCCCAGCGACTTCATCACGCTCACTCCCCAACAGGTATTGAAAATCAAACATCGAAGCGAAGATTTAGGGGTTTACCGATCGGGAACGGTGATGAACAAGGTGGCGACAATGGAAGCGGAGGCGGGGCGATGGTGGCTTCTGCCGCCGCTGGTTTCGCCGGAGCAGAGGGAAGGACGGAGGAGAGGGAGACGGACGGACGAAGGTGCAGAGGACGGCGACGCAGAGGGGCGGCGTCGGGCGTCTCGGCGGCGGTCCTGGGTTCGGCCTGGTTCCGTCGCCTGGGTTCGCCGGCGGCTTTCGACGAGAGCAGAGAGAGAGATGGAGAGTGCGAGAGAGAGGCAGAGGGAGTGAGAGATAGAGGGTGCGAGAGAGAGAGAGAGAGACAGAGAGAGTGATTGGGTTTGAAAACCCGACTGAAATTGTCAATCACTCGGAGGATTTTTCGGGTTCGAATTGGAATGTCGAATTGGCGAAATTGATGATCAAGATTGAGGCTTTGACTTGATAGGGATGAATCAGGACGAAAATCTGGAGAAACAGAGGCCGAGTTGTTGAATTTCCGCGAGGGTGGTCGCCGGAAAATCAGGAGCAGTGAACTCTGCTCCAAAGATGGAAGGGATGAAGATGGTTGGAGGTATTTTACGGTGTGACGGGTGCACCAGTTATCGCGGTGATTCGCTACACATTATTAATTAAACTACACTTTAGACACGCTAAAAACGTCACACGACCCGCTACACTCCACCCACTAATTTACACACATTAACTATATAAAAAGTTGTCATCTTAAAAAAAATACTTTTTTTATAAAAAAAATGTTGACAACAATAACAATAATAATAATAATAATAGTTATAGTAATAATAATAATAATATAGTAGTAGTAATAATAATAATAATAATAATAATAATAATAATAATAATAATAATAATAATAATAATAATAATAATAATAATAATAATAATAATAATAATAGTAAACTATTAGATAAAAAAAAAGAAGAGAAAAACTTTTATAATTTCACATAATGACCCCAAAAATTTGCCAAACTCCCAAAAATGCCCCATAAAATACCGGGGTATTACACCAAGGGCATATTAGCCTCACGACGGAGTAGCTGCAAGCTATGGTAGTTGCAGCCGTAGAGAAATCTATGGAGGCAACATCTAGACTGAACTAGACCTCAATGCCTTATAACTCTTCTGGAAGCGCAATAATCCAGGCATTTGAGGCGGCTCTTAAAGGAAGGGAGCCAGCAATTGTGGTGCCACCAATTCAGGCAGAAAGCTTATGCCTCAAGCTTGGCACAATTCAATTTGCTCAAGAGCAGTGCACCTTTGCTGGTACATATGAAGAAGACCCACATTCATTCGTTGGTAGATTTCAGAGCCATTTTGGGCTAATCCGTTACAGTGGGGTCACCTATGAAGCAATAAAACTGAGGCTCATCACTCATTGTCTAAAAGGACATGTTGTGGATTGGTTAGATTCTTTGCCATCCACATAAATCAAGACATGGGAAGAGTGTGCCTCCCAATTCATGGGTAAATATTTTCCCATCTCACGCATGATTCAGCTACAGAATGAGATTTGGTCATACAGGCAAAAGTAGCATGAATATATGGTCAAAGTATGTGAGAGTCTCGACTTCTTGCTACGTAAATTCCCTAAACTTGGCATTGCCAAAGCCCATATCATCCAGGTCTTCTATGATGCACTTGGAGCGCTTGACAAATAAAATATCGACAGAGAAGCTGGGGGCAATTTTTTGTTCAAATGCGACTTGGAGGGAGCATATGAGCTGATGAGACATGTGGTTGAGCAAGAGGAGAGTTGGGATTATGATTACCATCAACAAGAACCGATGAAGAATAGCTCAATGGGATATAGCACGGTTCAGGTGAATGCAGTAGAGGTAGTGCATGAAGCAAATGTTTCAGAGATGCATCACCAGCAGCCAGTACCACCTTCAGAGTTGACCGAGATGACAGGGATAATAAAGACAATGTCTCAGCACATGATGGACATGTCCATGTAGGGTTTTGATTCATGGATGCGCAAAGGAAACAAAAACAATCATAAAACCATGCAAAACCCTCCAAGGATCACAAGTCAAGAGACATAACGATGGCAAGGGTTAGAAATCAATAACACAACTTAGGGTTCTCCTTTGATGACTTCAAACGCGAATTGTGTCACGTTCTCTATGGTTGATCCACGCCTAGAGTTGATCCTAGAATCTCCCAAGTCCTTGGTGCTAGCCCGGAAGAGGAAGAGGAAGAAGAATCACGCAAAACGAGACCCAAAGGAGGGCTCGGACTCCTTGTGGCCGACGGGGACCGGGCGGCGGCAAAGGGGGCGGTCGGCTCCCTTTGTTGCTTGCTCTCTCTCCTTTTGTTCTCTCCCACTCTTGTTATGTTCAATTATGAGCATAAGTTATGTGGGAAGGAAGGAAGGAAGGTCCTTTATATAGTCCAACAACTCCTTGTTAACTACCTAAAGGACTTATTCTAGTCCTACTAGAATTCAATTTAGTCCCTTCCTTGCAAATTAGTCCCTACTAAGTTTGCAAGGTTTTGAAAAGTGATCCTTCTAATTAATTAATCCAATTAATTAATTCCCAAATCTATTTCAACTCTATATAGCGTGTGACCCCATAGGTTCTATCTATTTGGTAGCAACTATTTGCTAATATGGAGCGGTCTCTAGCAAAACATCCATTCTAGCCAACTAATAGAATAGTCATCTTGACAACCTTTGTACAAGTAATTGTCTCATCCCTTTGTCTCTATATCCGGATTGGACACGAGACATACAAGTCACACTCGTATATCCAATCCATAGTCTCTCAATCCATGGGAATAGCCTTATTCGTGCAAATAACATCAATATCCCATATTGATTTATTTGAGTCTGGCCAGACATTCTATAAGCATTGTCCCTCGAATGGCCTAGGATATTTGCTCCCGTTATGTGGGAGGGACAAATTCTATCTACGTCCACTACGATCTCTAAGCTTGCTTCTTATTGTATCCAGTACACGCCTTTATAACTACCCAGTTACGGTGTAGCGTTTAACGCTACCAAGATCACAATAATCCACAACTAGAATATCTAGTGACTTCAAGTCTAAGGATGACAATACCATTGCACCGCGAGAATCACTTGTGACTCAACATAACGTGTATGTAGCCTTCTCGGAGATGGGTCAATCCAGTGCAACATTCCCTAATGCACACCTATGTGTTGGATCGTGATATCTCCATATCAATCCAACCCCATACTAGTCTATAGATGATTGTCCCATTAATCATTATACTGGACTAGGGATATTTAAGATAAACAATACAATTGTAAATCTAAGGACTTCATTATATTAAATATCCAATAAATAATAAATGAATTTCTAGCCACAAATAATTCATACTAAACTAGATTGCCTCTAGGGCATCTATTCCAACAGTCTCCCACTTGCACTAGAGCCAATCTGGCGCATCTCGTATGCCCATACTCCTAGTGTGCCCTTCATGCTTCCACTGCGTGAGAGGCTTAGTAAGCGGGTCTGACAGATTATCATCAGTAGGAATCTTGCATATCCGAACGTCTCCTCTATCGATAATATCTCGAATCAGTTGAAACTTCCTGAGCACGTGCTTGGACTTCTGGTGCGATCTGGGTTCCTTCGATTGCGCGATCGCCCCAGTGTTGTCACAGAACAACTCAACTGGATCCGCAATGCTAGGGACCACACCAAGTTCAGAAACAAACTTTCTGATCCAAACAGCTTCCTTTGCTGCGCCATTTGCAGCAATGTACTCAGCCTCTATTGTAGAATCAGCTACCGTCTCTTGCTTGGAACGCTTCCAGCTCACCGCTGCTCCATTCAGGCAAAACACATATCCCGATTGTGATCTGAAGTCATCTCTGTCGGTTTGGAAGCTTGCATCAGTGTAACCCCTTACACGCAACTCTTCCTCACCGCCAAATATCAAGAAAGCATCCTTAGTTCTTCTCAAGTACTTTAGGATGTTCTTGACTGCAATCCAGTGACTCTCACCCGGATTGGATTGGTATCTGCTTGTCATACTCAAGGCATATGACAAATCTGGTCTAGTACATAACATGGCGTACATGATAGATCCTATGGCCGAGGCATAGGGGATTCTACTCATGCGTGTAGGGTTTTGATTCATGGATGCGCAACGGAAGCATAAACAAACATAAAACCATGCAAAACCCTCCAAGGATCACAAGTCAAGAAACATAACGATGGTAAGGGATAGAAATCATAAACACACCTTTGGGTTCTCCTTGATGACTTCAAACGCGAATTGTGTCACGTTCTCTATGGTTGATCCACGCCTAGAGTTGATCCTAGAATCTCCCAAGTCCTTGGTGCTATCCCGGAAGAGGAAGAGGAAGAAGAATCACGCAAAACGAGACCCAAAAGGAGGGTCTCGGCCTCCTTTGGCCGACGGGGACGGGGCGGCGGCAAGGGGGCGGTCGGGCCTCCTTGTTGCTTGCTCTCTCTCCTTTTGTTCTCTCCCACTCTTGTTATGTTCACTAATGAGCATAAGTTATGTGGGAAGGAAGGAAGGAAGGTCATTTATATAGTCCAACAACTCCTTGTTAACTATCTAAAGGACTTATTCTAGTCCTACTAGAATTCAATTTAGTCCTTTCCTTGCAAATTAGTCCCTACTAAGTTTGCAAGGGTTTGCAAAGTGATCCTTCTAATTAATTAATCCAATTAATTAATTCCCAAATCTAGTTCAACTCTATGTAGCGTGTGACCCCATAGGTTCTATCTAGTTGGTAGCAACTATTTGCTAATATGGAGCGGTCTCTAGCAAAACATCCATTCTAGCCAACTAATAGAATAGTCATCTTGACAACCTTTGTACAAGTAATTGTCTCATCCCTTTGTCCTATATCCGGATTGGACACGAGACATACAAGTGACACTCGTATATCCAATCCATAGTTTCTCGATCCATGGGAATAGCCTTATTCGTGCAAATAACATCAATATCTCATATTGATTTATTTGAGTCTGGCCAGACATTCTATAAGCACTATCCCTCGAGTGGCCTAGGATATTTGCTCCCGTTATGTGGGCGGGATAAATTCTATCTACGTCCACTACGATCTCTAAGCTTGCTTCTTATTGTATCCAGCACACGCCTTTATGACTACCCAATTACGGTGTAGCGTTTAACGCTACCAAGATCACAATAATCCACAACTAGAATATCTAGTGACTTCAAGTCTAAGGATGACAATACCATTGCACCGCGAGAAGCGCTTGTGACTCAACATAACGTGTATGTAGCCTTCTCGGAGATGGGTCAATCCAGTGCAACATTCCCTAATGCACACCTATGTGTTGGATCGTGATATCTCCATATCAATCCAACCCCATACTAGTCTATAGATGATTGTCCCATTTAATCATTATACTTGACTAGGGATATTTAAGATAAACAACACAATTGTAAATCTAAGGACTTCATTATATTAAATATCCAATAAATAATAAATGAATTTCTAGCCACAAATAATTCATACTAAACTAGATTGCCTCTAGGGCATCTATGCCGACAATCCGTTCCTTCTCAATCTCATTGGAGGGACAACCACTCTTCGAAAGAGTGATTCCATGTGACATGGGCAAGAATCCCTTCTTGGAATCTTGCATGTTCAACCGTTTCAACACCTTGTCAATATATGTACTTTGACTTAGGCCTAGCAACCTCTTAGATCTATCTCTATAGATCTTTATACTGAGTATATAGGCTGCTTCCCCTAAGTCCTTCATTGAGAAACACTTTCCTAGCCAATCTTTAACAGATTTCAGCATGGGAATGTCGTTTCCAATGAGTAGTATGTCATCCACATACAAGACCAGAAAAGCTACAGAGCTCCCACTAACCTTCTTGTAGACACAAGACTCATCTTCGTTTCTGATGAAGCCAAACTCTTTGACCACTTCATCAAAACGTCGATTCCAACTCATCGAAGCTTGCTTCAATCCATAAATGGATCGTTGCAGCTTACAGACTTTGTTGGCTTTCTTTGGATCCTCAAAACCCTCCGGCTGTATCATATACACGTCCTCGAGGAGATTCCCATAAAGGAATGCTGTTTTGACATCCATCTGCCAAATCTCATAGTCGTGGTATGCTGCAATCGCAAGTAGGATTCGGATGGATTTGGTCATAGCGACTGGTGAAAAGGTTTCATCATAGTGAATACCATGAATCTGTCTGAATACTTTAGCCACCAATCGGCCCTTATAGGTAATCACATTACCATCCATGTCGATCTTCTTCTTGAAGACCCACTTGCACCCTATGGGCCGCGCCCCATCGGGTGGTTCCACCAAAGTCCATACTTTGTTGGTATACATGGATTCCATCTCGGATCTCATGGCTTCCAGCCACTTCTGAGATTCTGGGCCACTCATGGCCTCCTCATAGGTAGTAGGCTCATCATCTATGAGAATTGTGTCACCGGAATCGGTTACGAGAAGTCCATACCTCTCGGGTTCCTGGCGCACTCTACTAGATCTACGAAGCTCTTGTGTTACCTGAACAGGTTGTTCCACAACTGCTTGTGGTTCCTGTTCATGTTCCATAATCGGTTCAGTGATTTGTGGTTCTTGAACCTCTTCAAGTTCTACATTCCTCCCACTTGCTTCTTTAGAGACAAATTCTCTTTCTAGAAACACGCCGGTCCGAGCAACAAACACTTTGTTCTCGGTTGGATTGTAGAAGTAATAACCCTTAGTTTCCTTAGGGTACCCCACAAATTTACACTTATCCGATTTCGGCCCCAGCTTGTCTGATTGTAAACGTTTTACATAGACATCGCAGTCCCAAATCCTCATGAACGTCAGTGTGGGACGCCTCCCACTCCACATCTCATATGGTGTCTTCATGACTGATTTAGATGGAACACGGTTAATGGTGAAAGCTGCACTTAATAGAGCGTAGCCCCAAAATGATAATGGAAGATCGGTTTGACACATCATAGATCGAACCATATCCAATAGGGTTTGATTCCTCCTCTCGGACACGCCATTCCATTGTGGCGTTCCGGGTGGAGTGAGTTGGGACACGATCCCACACTCTCTAAGATAGTCGTCGAACCCTTGGCTCAAGTATTCTCCTCCACGATCCGATCGTAGAGCCTTTATACTTTTGCCAAGTTGCTTCTCTACTTCATTCTTGAATTCTTTGAACACTTCAAAGGATTCGGATTTTGCCCTCATAAGGTACACAAATCCATATCTACTGTAATCATCAGTAAATGTAATGAAGTAGACATAACCACCCCTAGCAGGCGTGGCAAATGGCCCACACACATCGGTATGTATGAGCGCCAATTGCTCACTAGTCCTCTCACCTTTCTTATTGAAAGGGGACTTTGTCATTTTTCCAAATAAACAAGCCTCACATGTCTCATATGATTCAAAATCAAATGAGTCTAGTAATCCATCCTTATGGAGTCTAGATACACGTTTCTCATTTATGTGTGGTATTAATGTTGTAGACAGGATTGCTTAGATCAAGGACATAAAGTCCATTAAATAATTGCGCACTAAAACAGTGAATATTATTTAAATAAAAGGAACAACAATTGTCTTTTATTGAAATAATAAAACCATCCTTGTCCAAACAAGAAATAGAAATAATGTTTCTGCTCATAGCAGGCACAAAATAGCAATTATTTAATTCTAAAACTAATCCTGAAGGCAGAGATAGCTCGCACACGCCTATGGCCAACGCAGCAACCTTTGCTCCATTCCCAACGCGCAGATCTACCTCCCCTTTAGCCAATCTCCTAATTCTCTTTAGATCCTGCATATTTCGACAAATATGAGATCCACATCCAGTATCTAATACCCATGATGTAGAGAAAGTTAAATTGACATCTACAACAAAAATACCTGGTGGTGGTGGAATCACTATTCCAAGCCTCTTCTCATCCAGATATTTTGGGCAGTTCCTCCTCCAGTTTCCAGGCTGACTGCAGTAGTGACACTCACCTTTAGTCACACCTTTCGCAATGCCACCAACAGGCTTAAGGGCAGGTTCCTTGGTCTTGGCAACTGACTTGCCTTTGCCCTTGGAGGAAGAGGCAAACCTTTTGCCCTTTCCTTTCTGTACCATCATTATGGCCTTGCCCTTACCCTTGCTGATGCACTGTTCAGCCGTCCTCAACATATTGAGTAAATCTGGCAGTGGTTTAACGATCTCGTTCATGTTATAGTTCATAATGAACTGTCCATAACTCTCGGGCAATGGTTGCAACACGAGATCGGTTACCAACTCTTGGCCGACCGGGAACCCTAGTCGGGCGAGATTCTCCAAGTACCCGATCATTCGGAGTACATGGGGTCCCACCGGGTTCCCTTCTGCCAGATGACACTTGAACAGTGCCTTAGATACCTCATACCTCTCTACCCTCGCCTGCTCTTGGAAGAGCTGCTTTAAATGTTCGATCATATCGACAGCATTCATATTTTCGTGTTGCTTCTGAAGCTCAGAAGTCATGGTGCAAAGCATAAGGCAGGCCGCATCATTAGCGTCATAAACACGTTTTTGATACGCCTTTAGGGAAGCAGGTGTTTGGTTCTCTGGACCTTCTGGAACATGCTCCTCTATTGCGTACAGTTTCTTCTCTTGCTTGAGAACAATTCTCAAGTTTATGTACCAATCAAGAAAGTTGGTTCCAGAGAGCTTGTCCTTCTCAAGGACAGATCGTAGGGAATGTTGTGAACTCGATGAGTTGTTTGCCATTTGGAATTCTACAAAAAGGAAAATACGCAAGTTTTAGTGTTTGTTAATTTTTTACTATATTCAATAATGGCTAGTTTATCAAATATAGCTCCCACTATTTTTCTACGGATTAATAACCTCAAGATATTAATGCGGAAAATATCATTATATTTTCTAGTGGGCCAAGATCCATGTTTCATCTCCTTATGAGCTTGCTTTGGCAAGTCACCCATAATTTTTCTACTTTAGGTAGGAACAATTCCAATTGCATCCCATATGCAACTCTTGGTTCAATTGGGCAAATAACTCCTTATTTATCCATCCATATGGATAATCCCAACTGATTGCCTCTAGGTTTCTTAATCAAATTAATAGCCTAGTTGTGTTCAACCTCTTATCTAAACAATTGCACATTGTGACGTGCCATCGCATTCCATCATGATGAACCAAGTCGCCATGCTTTGGCACGCACGAACTTGATAGATAATGATGATAATGAGTGTTTAAATAACGAGAAGGCAAGAACACAATATTTGAATTTTGAGGGATATTTAAATTCAATTTTAATTGTTTTGTTGATCAATATCAACTAATCTATCTATTTGAGTTTGGGCACAACTCCAAATAATAGATCCGGGTTGTCTAATTATCTTATTATCCTAATTGCATGCATCATCCATACACCAACCACACAATAATAAGACAATAAAATAAACAACCACAAAACAGAAATTAAACGTGATTGTGGATATGGCCTTTTCTAGACTAAGATAACTCCAAGCCTATGGAATTATCTATGAACCCTAAAACGAACACATCTCCATGCGTCTTGATCTTTTGGTCCATCCTTCGTAGTCTTGTGGAATGCTCCATGCTCCATCTTTTGTGGCTTCTTTGGCTTTAGGCTTCTTTTCTTCAATCTTGGCTAACAATCTACTTTATCTAGCACTAGCTAACTTCTATACTAAATAAAATAAATCTCACAAGTTGAGGAAAAAAATGGCACGCATGCCATAAAACCCTAATTAATTATTACAATTAATTGATCAGCTCGCATGCCGTAAAACCAAACCACAAAATTAAACATCCACATCAAACCACATCCTAAGTCCATATCCAATCACCATGCGATTTGCACATAAACAGTTAAAATCCAATTTTAACGCGCTTGGTAAATTTTAATTGATTTTAGGATTTCTAGTGTTAAAACGGTCCATGGGCCCAACAATCAAATTGCCCGGGCCCAACAAGATGAACCACAAGGCCCTAGGGCCGGCCCGGCCCAAAACCCACAAGCCTAGGCCGCGGGTTAGGGCCGCTTGGCCCCTAGGGCGGCCATGCTTGGGCGGCAAGCAAGGGGGGCGGTCCCTAAGGGGGGCCGAACCTCCTTATGGGAGTTGTTTCCAAAACAACTCCCTTGCTTGGTGCCCAAGTTTGGTTGTTTCCTTGTTTTGGAAGAACTCCTTCTTCCCCAAGGATGCCCAAACCCTAGATCTAAGATCCTAAAATTTCTCAAACTCACCAATTCATGCATCCAATGCAAAATTTGGATCTTGTTATGATTAATTATTGACAAATTGCATCCCATGCTTGATTTGTCAAGTTTTACGCGATAAACAATCAAATTAAGGTGTAAAACAACTAAAACGTAACACATAAACCACGTTTATGCACTACGACATGTGGCTCTGATACCACTGTAGGGTTTTTATTCATGGATGCGCAACGGAAACACAAAAAATCATAAAACCATGCAAAACCCTCCAAGTATCACAAATCAAGAGACATAACGATGGTAAGGGTTAGAAATCAATAACACACCTTAGGGTTCTCCTTTGATGACTTCAAACGCGAATTGTGTCACGTTCTCTATGGTTGATCCACGCCTAGAGTTCATCCTAGAATCTCCCAAGTCCTTGGTTCTAGCCCGGAAGAGGAAGAGTAAGAAGAATCACGCAAAACGAGACCCAAAGGAGGGCTCGGCCTCCTTGTGGCCGACGGGGATGGGGCGGCGGCAAAGGGGGCGGTCGGCTCCCTTTGTTGCTTGCTCTCTCTCCTTTTGTTCTCTCCCACTCTTGTTATGTTCAATTATGAGCATAAGTTATGCGGGAAGGAAGGAAGGAAGGTCCTTTATATAGTCAACCAACTCCTTGTTAACTACCTAAAGGACTTATTCTAGTCCTACTAGAATTCAATTTAGTCCCTTCCTTGCAAATTAGTCCCTAATAAGTTTGCAAGGTTTTGCAAAGTGATCCTTCTAATTAATTAATCCAATTAATTAATTCCCAAATCTAGTTCAACTCTATATAGCGTGTGACCCCATAGGTTCTATCTAGTTGGTAGCAACTATTTGCTAATATGGAGCGGTCTCTAGCAAAACATCCATTATAGCCAACTAATAGAATAGTCATCTTGACAACCTTTGTACAAATAATTGTCTCATCCATTTGACTCTATATCCGGATTGGACACGAGACATACAAGTCACACTCGTATATCCAATCCATAGTTGCTCGATCCATGGGAATAGCCTTATTCGTGCAAATAACATCAATATCCCATATTGATTTATTTGAGTCTGGCCAGACATTCTATAAGCACTATCCCTCGAGTGGCCTAGGTTATTTTCTCCCGTTATGTGGGAGGGAAAAATTCTATCTACGTCCACTACGATCTCTAAGCTTGCTTCTTATTGTATCCAGTACACGCCTTTATAACTACCCAGTTACGGTGTAGCGTTTAACGCTACCAAGATCACATTAATCCACAACTAGAATATCTAGTGACTTCAAGTCTAAGGATGACAATACCATTGCACCGCGAGAAGCGCTTGTGACTCAACATAACGTGTATGTAGCCTTATCGGAGAAGGGTCAATCCAGTGCAACATTCCCTAATGCACACCTATGTGTTGGATCGTGATATCTCCATATCAATCCAACCCCATACTAGTCTATAGATGATTGTCCCATTAATCATTATACTGGACTAGGGATATTTAAGATAAACAACACAATTGTAAATCTAAGGACTTCATTATATTAAATATCCAATAAATAATAAATGAATTTCTAGCCACAAATAATTCATACTAAACTAGATTGCCTCTAGGGCATCTATTCCAACAGTCCACACAGGTCAGCTTTGTTACAATTGCACTACAGGTGGCTCATGCAGAAATCAAGGATGTTAAGGATGTGAGGGTGAGTGTGAGATGGCTAGCACACTTCGGTGTGGCGGTGAGTCGTGTCCATACATCACGATCACGAGGAGGCGAGGCCATGTGCGTGACATTCTTTCCGCACTACTTGGGTGGGTTGATTGATTTGCATGGGAGGGTGTTCCACGAATTTACTTTCATCTTTCGGTGTTGCGTAGGATAGGATGGGTAGTGGCACACATTCACATTACATATTCGGCTTTGAGAGAGATTGAGCTTCATAGAGTGTGGGAATGGTGATTACTTCACAGAATTCAGCATCTACTTCAGCTTCTATCCCCACCTGATTCTTACGAGATTCAGGACTACTTGGATATACGTCTTTAGTGATATTTTGTATTTCATTGTATTCCGTTTTATTTATATGAGAAAAATATAGTAAAAAAAAAAGAAATAAAATATAAATAAAGAGAGATAAAATAAAAGAGATGTGCTTGTTATTGTTAGTTCGGTTCATTTGATTAGTAGTTTCGTTGATTAAAAAATCCGAGTAGTTGCTTATATCGCTTGTGCTTCTTCACGTTTGTGGCCGCGAGAACGAAGTTACACCGGTGGTGAGGGAATTGAGGGCCGGAGTTGTGAGATTTGGGCTTGGTATTCATTCATCGTGGTGAGGGAGTGTGAGAATGGGGTTATTGGTGAAATTTGTCACGACGAGTAGGACCGCGTTTCCAAAAAGCCTATCATATCGTCCCTAAGCCTTCAACCGAATAAACCCGTTGAGATTAAAAGCTCGGACGGTGTACTAGCCTACGCTAGGATGTCTCTACCGTTTTCGGCGCACACGAGAGGTAAGTCGCTTGTAGAGAGAAACTTTAAACTCTCTATGCTTTCTAGGGGGATTTCAAGTTGAGAAACGTAAGTCTCACTCAGTTTGCGCTTATCTACGTGGCGTGTTTTGCGACTTGAGAGATCTAAGAGCTTGATTACACGCCCGTTCGAATGATTTGAGATTGCCCGATCTCACCCAAAAAGATAAAAAATGGTGTTTGTGTATATATATTCTATTTTGAATTGAGTCATAGTATTGCATTGCATCATCTTGTTGCATCATTTAGTAGTGTGTTGAATCTTTGTTTGTGTCGAGTCGGCTAGTTGAATATTTGTATGCAACGATGTTTGGAAAAGTATGCAAGAAGCTAGGCTCGTATCATGTTGGTGGAATGGAAGTTGAAGTAAGAATGTGGTCGGATTTTGATTGTTGCTTGGGACGCGCAATAGGTGAGTGTGGGGATATTTGACAAATCCACATTAGGAGCTGTATTCGTATAGAATTCATCACCTTTTTGCGTGACTAAGATGCATTTAAGTGAGAGATTGACAAATTTTTAGGCGTTATGAGCATGCTTGAGTATTTGGACTCGATTGTTTAATCCGGGCGTTTCTTGTGTGACTTTGATCTATTTTACATTTTATCTTCCGGTATGTTTCGTGTTGTGCTATTCAGGAACCGGGAGCTTGGAGACGTGCAATAGCAAGAGGAAACGAACTTCGGAATGTTTGAAGGCTCAAGAACGGTGTGTGGAATGGAAGACGAGTGAAGGAAAGACCAAAGAAGCGAAGAAAAAGAGATTTTTTTCCCAAAATTGTCCTAATACCAGTAAAGTGGTCTTAAGACCGTCTGTACTTAGAATTATGGGCAAAATCAGCTTGAAGACCACCCGCTGCTAGTCGTAAGACCAGTCTAACTATCCCTAAGACCAGTCTGACGAGCTGCACTCAAAAAATTTGGGTTTTAATGCAACTGTTAACAACTTTTGGGAAAGAAGTGAAGAGAATTACGTATTAACTTAACTATGATCTGGGGACATCGCATATTCACGTTTTTTGGAGGATTGAGGATTTTGGAAGAAGAACAACGCTAGAGAGAAAGATTGAAGACGGAGATCATCAAGACTTGAAGATATTCGTTTGATTTCTCATCTTTTACCCTCTTATTGTATGATTATGGAGATTATCACTTTGCTAACAAGATTATGTCTAGCTAAAATTTTCTTTGCTAGATAATCTATGGAGAACTAGGGTTTGGTTAGGATTTTCCAGATTATGACTTAATTCACGTTTTTAGCTGAATTCTACGTTTATGCTTTAATTATTCATTGTGTTCTAGTTCTTATTTATATGTGTGATTGGCTTGATCACCCGTAGCATGCTAGTTACGCAGTTAGTAGCACGATAGTGAACTAATCCGGGTGTGTTAAGAACACAATTGACATTCTTGTAGTTCTTGGAGACCGAGAGGAGAAAAGAACTTGAGTAACCGAGTGTGGGTTGTTTCGGTTGGGATTGTTTAGGTTTTAGTGAAAGCGGTGGACCAATAGGACCCGGTGAACGGACCTAACAAGCCAACTAGAGCGGAACGGTAAGCGTAGGTGGACCGAAAGGACCCGAAGTTAACCGGAAAGAAAATTTACGTGAGATCGACAGAATAGCATAATGAGTGTGACCCAGTGTAATAAATCATAACTATCGTCTCAAGCGTAGTCCGGAAATCATTATCGACCCTAGGGATCCTAGATTATCTAGTTCTCCTCCGTAATCCTAATCACTACAAACATATTCCTTTAAATTGAAAACATACAAAAATAGTTAGCTTAGTTGTTATTTACCTTAACTCACTTGTTTGTGGGTGACGAACCTTCAAATCAACCCACTTCTTACTGGTTACTTAGGTATCTTTTAATTGATTCTTAATTAGCTCATAATCGTCTATTTCCCTTGGGTTCGATAACTCGGAGTCATAAAAATACTCCATTTACTACTTGATCGTGCACTTGCGTTTAAACGTGTTGGTAAATCGCGTCACCTTCCTTGCTTTTGAAGCTCACGTTCTTGATTCCAATCGCTCCATAAGCCCTGTTTTATTTCAAAGACAACAAACAACTATACCAAGCGATCAAATCCGACAAATATATCATAAATTAACACATAAAATGTGCCCGAACTAGAATTAAGCATAGGATGGAAACAAGTGATAAATCACGCTCAATCACGAACAATAGGCTCAAAACTCTTCCCAAAGCGTATAAATCATGTGGTAAATGTTAGAGAAATATAGTTCCTAAAAGGCGCTATTAGATTCCTCCACAGTTACTCTTTGCCCGTCCCGAGAAACGATGACGCTCAAAAACCCCACACTAGAGACATTGCATACACACCAACCAACCAATGCATACCCCCACCGCTTTGCATACTGACTTTCTGCTAGTCAACACGACTCACGACTCAATACACAAAGACACGACTATGAAAACTACATGATATTTACAATGCAACTCAAGTATGTACAATGCAACAAAGGGAAAGAACATTTTTTTTCTTTTTACGAGATTGGGAAACCTCTCTAACCTAAACCGAAAGTCATCAAATTCTCACTAGCTCATTTTAAATTTCACAACCCGTAGCAAGAAATATGATATGATAATCCTACACACAAACCTACTAAGGCGTCCCCAAACATCCACCATATCATACCAAGATACGTCACGTCTTTTGACTAAGCGTCTAGGCATCCAAAGCTCCTAAGTGATCTTTTTTCGCCAAGTCATTTGAGGTTTTCAGATCCTCTTAGCCTTTATTACTTTGAATGAAAATTATCCCATTAACGCGAGACACAAATCCTGTGTGATACGGCTTGACTTTAGTTTCCCTCTTAAGCTCTACGTTGGATTGAATCTAAATTTTCCGCGCAAACGAAAGCACATTAGGTTGTTTCACCTTTAAAGCTCAATTTTTTTATTCTTTTCTTTTTCATTCTCCTCTATTTTTACAACCGTGCAATAGAGCTCAACAATGTAGGCTTTTTTGGATTTTCACTTTGAACCACCTTAAGGGATGGTGGTATACGTCCCCCAACTTTACTTAGGCTAGAGACTCGTACCACATGGAACCAACTCTACACGAAGGTCCACCCCAGATTCTAAGAGCCCACAAGTTTCCACGGGAGACGGAATAATCAATCACTTAGAGACTCAATTCTCCTAGAACAATAAAGGAGTCAAAAGTGTCCCTGTAATCTACCTTCACCTTTCCCTAGATACCCGGGACATCCCTTCGTGAGACTTGTGCACAAGATACTAGAATTAAAGTCTCCTTACTACGGTGCTTCCTACTCTCATGAGCTCTTTCACTGGATTCTCTTCGTTTTCTAGGTCCTGAGTTGCCCTTTTCTCAAACTTTTCAATTTTTAGGATTTTTTATTTTTTTAATCTTATCTGTTTTCTTTTATTTTCATTTTTTCTAACTCTATATGCATTTTGGGTTAACTCGATTAACCAACAAATATGGGTAGGTGGACTCAATTAAATAAAAGTGCAACAGTATATACAATGCAATAAATAAACGTGCAAATGCAACCCTAAGGACTGACATCTACATGCAAACTCGACTCACTAAACTACATGTGACAAGGCTATGCAATACAAGGCTATATAATGGCTAACTAGCGGACAGCTAAAAACTCCCCCACACTTAAGCGCTTCGTTATCCTCAACGAAAGATAAAGTGAAATCAAGAGGACTCGGTTGCCTAAGCGCAGGGCCGGTGGGTCTAGTTGGACTGGGTCTCCTCGTCTTCCTCAACTCGGACATCCGAACTCGACTCTGGGTATACATCAGACTGGTAGTAGAACAGTCCGTTGTAGGTGTTCGGGTGCTGCAAAGTGACACTCCCCGTTAGGGCTATGTCTTAGATCTACCCTCTCTGATGGGTCCGGTCAAAGCTCACCTGCACTGACTACTCCGGAGATGCTCAAACTGTCTCCGAGACCTAGCTCTGTCAATTCCTACATGCAGTCTCTGGGACTCAAGCATGGGCATTCGCACTCGCGAACCTGAAGCTGCAGAACTTAGTATTGCAGACAGCATAAAGGCTAAGCTCTGCACCGCCTTTTTCCTCCTACCAATCACCGGAAGGGGAGGCATATCTAAGTTCAACTCATAACGAATTGTAGACGGAGACACCTGAAGGCGGTAGCCAGAACCATCTCCCTCGTTCACATTCTCCTCTCCCTTGCTCATAACCACATCTTCCTCAGGATTGAAGACGGGGTGATCATCAACCACTCACCCCCGTATCCTCTTATAATTACCACCCTATGTAGACATTATGATAAAGTAAGTGAAAATGAAAATCGAGTGCACGTGAGGTCTAGAGTGAGCTAAGCAAGTGCTCTATCGACTCAATTTGGCAGCTAGCGCGCAATCCCCACAAGTTGCTTGGGGCCTTCGCGGGACACACTTCACAAGTATAAATTGTAAAAATTTAAACATATAAAGTGCCTAAACAAGAATTAAAGCGAGAGAAAGAGAGGTACCTACGGTCCCGGAGTACCGTTCTTACAGGACCGGTTTCGCAAAAATTGGTCAAGAAAGGACCGAACCGGTCGGCCAATTTTCCGAAAACTTGAGCGAGATGAGGCGAGTGTACCTCCTTGTGCTCCTCGGTGTCCCCGTCGAACGTCTCTTCTTGAGATTTGGCCGAATCCAACTCCAAAGCAACGAATCGGAAAATTTTGTGTTCTTGATCTCTTCCTCTTCACTTTCCCCCACACTCAAACTACTCACTATCTCTCATAACCCCAAGAATTAATCTTATAGACGAGCTTGCAAGGAGAAAACCCCAATAAGAATTTTCGGATTTTGACAAGTTTTTAGGTTTTATTTGTTTGTGTTCTTGAGTTTGAGATAGAAAGAAGATGAAGATGGAGAGTTTTGATCCGTATGAGGGCTTGGGAAGACTCCTTGGCCGGTTTTTTATATAAATACCCCTCCCAAATTGACCAAAAAGCCTTTAATAAGTGACCAGCCTGAAGCATTTCGCACGAAATGGGGTATTTCGTGCGGAACGCATTTCGCACGAAATGAATTTCAAAAACCAAACAGGGGCCTCTTTTTCGCACGAAATGGAGTCCCAAAAAAAATCTAAGTCTTGGTCATTTTGCACGAAATGGCCCATTTCGTGCGAAATGGCCTGATTCTCGTGCCCTTTTTGCTCCAATTTCTTCGTTTGGCCTCCGTATTCCTCAATTCTTGCACCAATGAACTCCATTAATAGTGGGGAGTAAACTTTGATTGGAAAATTCCCAAAATCCGGGTAATTCCCCATTTATTCTCGTTTTTGCTCTCGTGTGCATGAATCTCGCCAATTAAGCTCGTGAACCGCAACTTCCGCTCCGAATTCCGATGCGTGCAACCACAATTTAACAACTTGCTGCCATGATCTTCAAAAGTAGTTAATTACCCCTCGACCTCGAGTTATTTCTCTGCATAGCACAATTTCCTCCAAAATATCTAGATGTTCCTCGGTTTGCGTGCAACCTCGTGCACATGCATCAAGAAGGGAAATCTGGAGTGGTCTTCGCTACCTGTGTCCTTCACACTCATAGGAAATATTAGAACCACTCTCTCTCTCTCACGCCTCAAACTTATGTATTGATATCAAAATAGAATAAGAAAACAACTAACGAACTAACTACATTGGGTTGCCTCCATTCTGATCCCCATATATGAATCCCGGATGATCTCTGGTCCCTGACCTGTAGTTCCCCTGATTTCAGTTCCGCTACCCTTGTTCCCTCACATAGCTGACGTCTTCACTTGCAACATGAGTCAACCTGCATCAAATTCTTGCTCTTCTACCACAGACACATTTTCTTATCTTGATAAACGTGCTTTTTCCATGTCAGTCACCATCTTAGTAATCTCCTTTTTTTTCACACATCGTTCTTTGGCTCCGGCAACTTGGAGAACCTCCTAGATTCATAGATTTGAGCATCCTCTTTTTCAATTTGCTTCATCAAATCATATGCTCCATCCTTGTCAACTATGTAAAGGAAGTTACCGCATGCATCCCTGTTCAACAAATCTTGGTTAGGACGCTCCAAGCCATGATAGAAGACCTGGAGGATCTTGTAGTTGCCAAAGTTGTGATTCAGACACCTGCTTATCGTCCTCATGAAACAATTCCATGCTTCTACAACTGTCCCATCAACATGCTGCTGAAAACCAAGAATCTCTGCCTATAAGCTAATGACACGCTGCGCGGGGTAAAACTTGTTCCTAAATTCATCAACACACTGCTCCCATGTGGTGATCAATTCTGTCTCCCTGGATTCTAACCACTACTCTGCAGCTCCCTTTAGAAAATAGGGAAACAAAATCAGCTTCAGTGTCTCTGGGGTCACATCCTTGTACTTCACTATTTTGATGTAGGCATCAAACTTCCCAATGAAGTCATTAGGATATTCATCCCGATTCCCATAGTACTGAAACTTGTTCTGCACCGTTGTGATGGTGCTAGGCTTCAAATCAAAGTGCTCAGCCTAGATGGATGGCACTACAATAGCTGGCTTGGGTCCTCTCTGAGTTGATTGAAAATTTTCAACCAAAGCTTGTCCCGATTTGTTGTAGGGAATTTGGTTCTTTTTCTCATCGAGCTTCTCTTGCAACTCAATCAACTTCTGATTCAACTGGGTGTTTTTCAAGTGCTCACCAATTGCAAACTGTCTCTGATTCCTTCTCGGTGTTCTGAATAGTTGTTCTGGGTCTTCAAATGGGGGTACAAGGTCTCTAGAGATCCGGTGCATACACTGAAAACCTAAAACACAATTCAAAAACAAGTCAGAAATCACATAAATAATAAACAAAAAGAAAAAGAGTAAATCAAACTAATTGCTAAATTAGAAATTGTAACCAATTCCTTCCCCGGCGACGGCGCGAAAAACTTGATGCGCATCTACTAACGCGTTCAGACGCAAGTATATGGTCAAGTAATATAATGAAGTATTTGGGACTATGAGTTATCCAACCCAAGGGAAGGATGTGTACTTTTTCTAGATTTAACAAGTAAATTTAATTTACTCAAGTAACAGGTAAAAAGGTTGGTGAATGGAGTGGTGTCACCCTCAAACAAGTGACTAGCAATGACAATTAAAAATAACGCAAAAGAAATAATTTGGATTAAATCAGTATAGAGAAGACTAGGCAATCTATAGATCACCTAGGGCAGTTTTGATGATTCCGGATTCCATGTTCTAACACGATAAATCCCGAATTAGCTAAGTTGGGTAATGGCACTGACAATCACCTCTCAGTCTCATGTCGCTCTACATACCGGTACCGTTCTGTCCCTCTCAGGCGACACCGTCTACCGACACATTCTAGCAGGCTAACGATAGTGCACAGAATGATGTCCTCTCAGACCACCACATGAACACTTCACTAGCTCCTACTGAATCAACACTCTTCTAGCCATTCCTATTCAACTCACCTCTCAGTCACATTGATTAAGAATGTCCTCGTTTACTCATCCCAACTAGGGTAGAGTTGCTCTCGCACACTCACTAGTTAAGTAGTAAGATATGGTCATGACTCCTAACTTACTAAGGCTTAAGCACAATAAACGAGATATTAACTAACTATGATCATCATTAATCATAGATTATACTTGAATGAATAAAACAATAATCAACATCACACATCTTTATTCTACTTTGTCAACGGAAGAACTCAATTTGATAAAAACCAGAACAATCCTCATTCAATCATAAATCCTAAGCGTGAAAGTCATCAAATCCAGAAAACATCCTCAAAACATAAACCCTGGGCTCTCCATATTATTCATAGCAAAATATTCCGTACAAGATAAAGAAAGGAAGAAAAGTGGATCAACTGCTAAGAGGATGATGAACGCTTTGATCCGGGCTTGTCTCCTTGATTCTCGATGTTTCTCCTAGCTCTCCTTGACGTTCTTGGATCTCAATAGACTCCAATATTCCTCTATTTTTGTCCCCTAGCTGCTTAGGTCGAAGTGGGGAAGCTAAAGTCTTCAAAATTACATTTTAGCCCCAAAATTATGCACATGTCTCGCGGCCATTTCGTGCGAAATAGAGCATTTCGTGCCAAATTGATTTCGTGCGAAATGCTCCTATTTTGTGTGACATGCATCTGGGCTTCATGCTCTTGAATCTTCAAAATCTTGGTTCCAATCCTCTTTCCTTATCCTTCCTTGCTTCCGAAGCTCACGTTCTTGATTCCAGTCGCTCCATGAGCCATGTTTCCTGTCAAAGACAATAAACAACTACACCAAGCGATCAAATCCGACATATATATCACATAAAAGGTGCCCGGGCTAGAATTAAGCATATGAATGAAATAAGTGATAAATCATGCTCAATCACCAACGAAAGGCTTAAAACCCATCTCAAATCCTATAAATCAAGTTGTAAATGTTAGATAAATATAGCTCCTAAAAGGCGCTATCACCGAACCAATTGAGCCAACATTTCCGGTCTTCAAAACTATGCTTAAAATTTTATAAAAGAAATCTTAAAAAAATGATACTCTTTCCTCGAATATCTTTAAAATTTCCTTATCTTGGACGTTCCTTTTGGCTCTTAAAATTTTCCAAATGAGGAAAGTTTCTACCCACAAAATACCATATTATCCCTAATGAAAAAAAACAAAACCCCTTTTTAAATTGGGCTTAACCAATTAAATTAATAAATAAACCTAATTAATTAAGCCAAAACATAATTGTGGGCTTCTTAATCACTTATATATGTTATGTTCTAAAAAAATAGATATGCTAGCCCAACTTTTCCAAATACCCATCCCAACCTAATTTTGACGAAAAACTCTTCACACTCTCTATGTTCTTCCCCCATTCGGCTGATTGTATCTCCATCTCCCTCTCTCTCTAAGGTTTTTTCTGTTCTTGAGAAACCCTGAAAATTCACCCCTTTTTCATGTAGATCTGGTGTTTGTTGTTTGATTCCCACCACATACGCAATGAGAAATCGATTTACGGTGGTGGAAGTGGATGCTATGGACATGACGAGTCCGATCTTCGATGGCTTGATGCATGTGGAAATCGATTTCTTTTGATGAGGATAGGCATGTTTTTTTACTGATATATATGGCTATTATGATACCGGTGATGCTTCGTATGCCTCCGGTAGTTGCTGCGGCTACAGAGATGGAGCTGGAGAATCAAACCGTCGCCAATTCAGATGTTGATGGACGAGATAATCAAACCATCGCTGATTTGGTGGACGATTGTGCGGACAAAGAAATGGTTTCCGATTTGGAGGATGATGTCTCAGATACCCTAACGGTGGTTGATTCGAAGGAAGATGAACCGAACCGACGCCGAATTCAGGGAAGGTGAACCATAGCAAGGTATGTGAGAAATCCCTGGCCCTCACTTTATGATGTTACTTATTCTTCTTTCTGGGTTTGCTACATGTTCTCGATGGCTAATTTCCTTTAATGTTCTTGTTTGTTGATCTCCTTAATTGTTATTGTTTGCTAATCTCCTTAATTGTTCTTCGTGGCAGATCTCTTTCACTGTTCTTGTATCTGGATTTGTGGTGAACTGTGATGAAACTTAATGTGACATGTCTTGTGATGTTATGCACTTTTTTATTGTATCATCACCCAATGAACTCTGACCTAGAGTGTTTGGTGCTAAAATCATCCCTAAACATGTTCTCCTCTTTGTGATGCAGTGTTAAATGGTTGAGTTACACATTCATTCACCTGCATTTCCTAGCATACCCAGTGATGTAGAGTTATGCATCTTCTGAGGGTGGCTTGACACCATTGTATGTCATGGTTATTGCATTACACCGATGACATGTAATTGAAGCAATTAAGAAACTTCCAAGTATTAAACTCTTACTTCTTGGTTGTAGTTGTTATTATGCCCAAATTATAGGAAGTGTTAGTTAAGTAAGAAATTGTGAAACTTGCAAGTATTACACTCTTGCTTATGCACTCCAACACTTCACTTAATAAATGTATTGGTTCCCATAGTATACCACAAGTCTGTGATCAAATTCATTTCTGAGACTTGTTTAGCTTACAAAATATTAAGACAATGCTTCATGTGTCTATCTAATTACATTAACGTCTCCACGTGAGATCAAAGTATACAAAAGATACAGACACACTACTTGTGTTTGTTTAATTGCCTTAACCTAATGCCTATTATAGGATTGAATTGTCTATATGTTCTTCCTTCTCCAACATATACTCAATGCAATCCTTCACAAGTGCCTTGTCAACCTGCAAATCCCTTGGTAGAATGCCTAATGATCTAAGGTGTGCCTTGCCCATATAAGGTTGCTTGTATATGTTGTGTCCCTTAACCTTCATTATCTAAACCATGCATTTTTTTCTTGATAAGAAAACATAATTATCGTGCTTCAATTCTTCAAATGTCATTTGCACAGCCTGAATCAATTCTTCTATACTCTGCGTCTGCATCTCTTGTTGTATACATTGAATTGAGAAGAAGAATCACAAATCATTTATTTTGGTGCGTGGACTTCTTGGGGGATGATTAACAATAGTTATGTTGAAACCATCACTTTCACATGCCTCAGTAAATCCATGTCATCAAATGCTACGTGACATGGTGCATTATCTTGTCGGATCTTTATTTCTTTTGAATAAATATGAGGCTAGTAACTCTTGATTGTAGAAATTACTTGCCCAAGTATCATATCCTTGATGACATGTTGTTAACATAAGCAATTGGCTTCATTTTAATTGTTTGTTTGGGTCTACTAAGTGTACTTCCTTATGTTGCTACCTCCTCCATAAATGGCCAGATTCCTAACCTGCCATCACATATAGGTCACCAGATAATGTGTTTAGTCTTTCATCAAGGGGGAGATTAATAATTTTGAAGCTCATGGAAATTTTGTTTTGAATATACAAGCAGAGATATTAGCTCCTTGATGATGAGAGCCAGAAACACAATCATACGAAATTGCTAAGTACCAAAGCTTCAAAGCTTTGAGTTACTGTAGCATTTCATATATGTTGTTTTATCTAACTGTATGTGTGCAGGTTTTGTTTATGTTTTGATGATGTTATGGATTAATTATATGATCTCATCTATCAATCTATGTTCTAAGTTGATCATTGGATGACTAAGTTGGATTGAGAATCCATTGTTCATTCTGGTGAAGTTAGCAGGCAAAGCTTCAAAGCTTTGAGATATTCTAGTTACTCTTCACTGCTAAGCTCTTCTAATCATCTACCTGTATGAAGGTGGATTCAGTGATACTTAGAACTTGATACAAGCTAATTAGTGTCTATTATTGTGTGATCCGTAATAGTTACTAGATATACTCATGAGATTGAATACATTTGTTAACTTAGAACTATTAGCAGAAAACTCTAGCATAGGTTTCTCATTAACTGATAGTTGTTGTGCAAGCACATCTTTTTGCTAGATTGTATTGTTATTTGTTTGATCTTATTTGCTGAGTATTTTCAGGTTTGTTGAACACTCCACGTCAATAAACAAATCAGCAATGCATTCAAATTAAGTTGTTGATAGGATCTTATCAAATAGGAGATATTTTAGGAATTCTTATTCCTGCAATATCTCAAGTCAGTTGCAGACTTAGATCAGCTACTTAAATTTGAAATGAAGAGAGTTATTTGAGATACAGAGATCGTGGTTTTGAAGATAGAAACTTACTAGAAATATCAAGTTCATACAGCTCTTCAAATCATTCAGGAATTTAACTCCAGCAGACTGAAGATCATTCACATTCAGAAGAACTCTTCCAGGCTTAACCAGCTTATCTTTTCTGAGTTCTTCTTCTTGTACTCAATTGTATTATTTATTCTTCATATCTAAAACCTCACTAAACTTAGTATTTTGGTTGTTCAAGTGAACAACAAGAGGTTCTTATTGTTTCAACAGGTTATAGCCTGTAACTAGATAGGTTGGGAACCACAAGCTGTATAAGTGTAAGGTAGCTCACTTAGGCTTGAGATCTAGTGCTAAATCTGGGTGATTAATAAGAAGTTGTTTTTGAATCCTGTATGGATTAGATCCCTCAGGCAGAGACTAGGTCCAATTGTAACTGAACTCTGTAAAATCTCTGTGTTCTTGCTATTTACTTTTGCTGCATTTACATACAGTTTATATTGGAAGTTTCAAAGCTTTGGAGCTTTCCAAGTCTCAAAGCTTTGAGTCCTCTATACTCTGCTGTTATATCTTTAAGCTTATCAAATTCTTTTCAACGCTTTGAGATATCAAAAGTTTGCTCTACTTAAGTTTCAAAAAGTTGTGTTTTAGCAAAAGCTAGCATACTCTATTCAACCCCCCCCCCCCATTCTAGAGTATTTATATAACTGTTTACACCTACATTACACACCTTCAATTGGTATCAGAGCTTTGGGTCACAGTTTAAAGATCTAACAATGTTGTGACAATGAGTTTTGTAGGTGAAGGAGGATTCTCACAGGGAAGGGCATCGAATAGACCTCCACTGTTTTGTGGTGATAATCTTGTGCATTGGAAGGCATTGATGAAAATGTTCATCATAGATCAGGATATGGAACTGTGGTCTATTATTGTGAATGGACCAAATCTATTCTATACCACTGTGAATGGTGTTAGAACCATCAAACCTGATGAAGATCTCTCAGTTACTGAACTCGAAAAGGTATCTAAAAATTGCAAAGCTTTGAACTTATTATATTGTTCTCTTAGTGCAGATGAGTTCAACAGGATATTCAACTGCAAAAATGCAAAGGAGATCTGGGATAAGTTGACTGTTAACTATGAAGGAACTAGCAAAGTCAAGCAGACAAAGATTAATATCCTTTTGAGGCACCACGAACTGATTAAGATGAATTCTGATGAATCCATCAAAGATATATTCAAAAGGTTTACAGATATTGTAAACAACTTGGAATATATGGGAAAAGTATTCTCAAATGAAGAAAAAGTCAGGAAGATTCTCAGAAGCTTGCCTAAAGAAAAATGGGAGCCTAAAACCACTGCTATTGAAGAAGCTCGGGATTTAAGCATTCTGGAACTTTATGATCTGCAAGGAAAGTTACTCACTCATGAGATCTCTATGAAGGAGGTTGATGGTGAACTGAGTGACAACATCAAGAATCTGGCACTCAAGGCAAAAGACAATGAAAAACCCCAAAGCCTTGAACCAGAGGATGATGATGATGATGAGAAAGTCTTAGTCTTGATTTCCAAATCCTTGGCCAGAATTCTCAAGAAAAAGAGGAACTCTAGGAACAAGGATTACAAGAAAGAAAAGTTCAGATCCTCAACCACAAAGCATCAGAAAGGTAAGTCTACTTCACAGTCATACAAACTTAAAGTTATGAATTGCTACGAATGTGGAGATGCAGATCATCTGGTGAGAGACTGTCCTCAAAATAAGAAGAACATAAAATTTTCAAATAAGGAAAATGACAACCGAAGGAAGAAGGCAATGGTAGCCTCATGGAGTGATTCAGACTCTTCAAACTCAGATTCTGGTGATGAGCAAGTCAATCTATGTTTAATGGCTGGACATCAAGAGGACCATTCCACAGAGAAGCCAATTGAAGACATGGTAAAAAATCTCTTATCTAGTCCTTCTGATGTATTGCCTGAAATTCTAAAAAGCATGTTTCTAAATGAGGAGAGTTACAAGAATGAGATTGATGCTTTGAAAATGAAGGTTCATGAGCAGGCAAAAGAAAATTTTGATTTGTCTTTACAGAACAAATGTCTTGAAGCTACTAAGTTAAAAATTGACAGTGACTTCAAATCCTTGGACAGTAGATTCAAAGCTTTGAAATCACAAGTCAAAGAAGTAACTGATCAAAACACTATTTTAACTGACAAATTTGTTGATCTAAAAAATCATTCTGATGATTTAGAACAACAAAATACTTCATTAACTAGTAAGCTTCAAGAATCCAAGAAAATTATTTCAACTTTTGCTGGCTCAGAACAGAAGTTAAGTCTCATGCTTGGAGGAATTCTGCAGTCTGTTTAAAAAAGTGGAATTGGATATAATCCAAATTTTCCAAGAACAGGCCAAACCACATTTGTAAAAGCAAGAAGCAGACATTCTCCAAAGTGTCATTACTACTGTAAAATTAGACATGTAAAATTAACATGCCCCTTTAGAAGGACAGAACCTCACATGATGAGGAACACCTATCCTTATCATCTTAAGGGACAAATGAAACAGATTTGGGTTCCAAAAAGAGTTAGACCACCTAACATGGTTGACTCTGAGTATGAATCCTAATTCTACACTTGGTCTAACAGCCTGTTAAGGCATTGATTGAATTTTCATGATGTCACCAAAGCTTTGAAAGATCAGAAATGGATATTGGATAGTGGACAGTGGATGTTCCAGACATATGAGTTGGAAGAAATCTCTATTCTTAGAGCTCAAAGAGCAATCATAAGGAACAATCGCACTTGGTGACAAAGCAAAGTGCAACATAATTGGTATTGGTAGTGTTGGTAACAATTATGCATATTCATTTTTTGATGTTTATTTAGTTGATTGTCTTAAATATAATTTATTGAGTATTTCTCAGCTTTGTGACAAGGGTAATCAGGTAGTCTTTGACAAGGAGAAATGTGTGGTGCAAGATGAAAAATCAGGCAATTGCATACTCACTGCTCCTAGGTCATATAATTTTTATGCACTATGTACTGACAAAGTTGCAGATGATAGTCTGAAGTGTCTCAAAGCTTTGAAGGATGACTCAAAACTATGGCACAGAAAGCTTGGTCATATAAGCATGCATTCTTTGAATAAGCTCATCTCAAAAGATCTCATAAGGGTATAATCAATTCTCAAATTCAAGGATGATTAGTTTTGCAAAGAATGTACTCAAGGTAAACAAACCAGAAGCTCATTCAAGCCAAAGAATTATGTAAGTACCTCCAGACCCTTAGAATTGATGCATATGGACTTGTGTGGTCCTATGAGGGTTCAAAAACCCAGAGGTAAGAGATATATGCTTATTGTGGTTGATGATTACTCTAGATATACTTGGTTTATGTTTATTAGAGAAAAGTCTGAAGAATTATCTGAATTTTCTAAACTGTGCAAAGAGCTTCAAACCATGAAAAACTTACATGTTGCATCTATTAGAAGTGATCATGGTAGGGAATTTGATCAACTTGATTTTGATTTATTTTGTGCAAAGCATGGCATCTCACACAAATTTTCTGCACCTAAAACTCCTCAGCGGAATGGAGTAGTAGAGAGGAAAAATAGGACACTTGATGATATGTCTAGAACCATGCTATTTGAAAGTAAGTTGCCAAAATCTTTGTGGGCAGAAGCTGTTAATACTGCCAACTATGTGCGCAATAGATGTTTGATCAAACCAATTTTTAAGAATACCCCTTATGAACTTTTTAAAGGCAGGAAGCCTAGTGTTTCTTACTTTAAACCTTTTGGCTGTACTTGTTTTGTGCATAACAATGGCAAAGATAATCTTGGCAAGTTTGATGCTAGAAGTGATGAAGGTGTGTTTCTTGGTTATTCTCAAACCAGCAAAGCTTACAGGGTTTACAATAATAGATCTAAGATTGCAGAGGAGAGTATTCATGTTGTTTTTGATGAAAGTACTGATGATTCTCTGAGTGAAAGTTTTGCAGATCTTAGTTTGAATCAATATGAGGCTGATGAAGACCTTGTAAAAGTCAGCAAGAGAAAAACTAAGAACCAAAAACTTTCTGAAGAATCTCAAGGTCTTGAACCCCCTGCTGAGCCAAAATCTCAAATCTTTGAGACTGAGATTGACCGGAAATATGATGCTCCTTCTACTGTATCAAGAACTCAAAGCTTTGAAGGTCCATACACTTGGACACCCAGAAAGAAGTTCAAATATCTCTCAGATCATCCTGCTGAGAATATTATATCAGATCCAACAACTGGAACTCAGACAACAGGTCAATTGAGAAATTTGTGTGCATTCAGTGCTATTGTATCACTCATTGAGCCCAAAAATAAAAAAGAGGCACTAGAAGATGCAAACTGGATCATTGCAATAAAGAATGAGCTGAATGAGTTTGAAAGAAACAAGGTTTGGAATTTAGTTCCTAGACCAAAGGATCAATCAGTGATTGGAACAAGATGGGTGTTCAGAAATAAGCTTGATGAAAAAGGTAAAGTTGTGAGAAACAAAGCAAGACTGGTTGCACAAGGATACGATCAAGAGGACGGTATTGACTATGAGGAAACATTTGACCCTGTTGCAAGGTTAGAAGCTATTAGAATACTTCTTGCCTTTGCATCACATAATCACATAAAACTTTTCCAAATGGATGTCAAATGTGCTTTTCTGAATGGTTATTTACAAGAAGTATTTGTTGCTCAACCACCAGGTTTTGAAAATGACAGTTTTCCTGATTATGTTTACAAACTGGACAAAGCCTTATATGGAATTAAGCAAGCTCCAAGGGCTAGGTATGACAAACTCTCAAAAAATTTATTGGATCATGGTGTTAAGATAGGTCTGGTTGATAAAACTCTTTTTATCAAGAATCAGGATAAAGATATGTTAGTTGTTCAGATATATGTAGATGATAATCTATTTGGTTCTACTAATGATGCTCTTTCAAAAGAGTTTTCAAGTCTAATGTGCAGGGAATATGAAATGAGCTTGATGGGAGAACTGAATTTCTTTCTTGGACTTCATGTACATCAAATGAAGAAATGATTTTTTGTGCATCAAGGAAAGTACACCCTGGACTTGTTAAACAAGTATAACATTAGTCCAAGGTTGTAAAGACCCCTATGAGTTCATCACGGTCTTTAGACAAGGACACAACTGGTAAGAGTGTAAATCAGAAAGAATCCAGAGGTATGATTGGTTCAATTCTGTATCTAACTGCTAGTAGACCAGATATTATGCTTAGTGTGTGCATGTGTGCAAGGTTTCAGGCTGATCCTAAAGAAAGTCATTTAGTTTCTGTGAAAAGGATTTTTAGATATTTGAATGGAACAAAGACTTGGGGCTTTGGTATCTAAGGTCTAACTTTTTGTTGAGTGGATATTCAGATGCAGAATTTGCAGGATAAAAAGTAGACAGAAAGAGTACTTCTGGATGCTGCCAATTTCTTGGATCTTCATTAATAAGTTGGCATTCAAAGAAGCAGAATTCAGTAGCTCTATCAACTGCAGAAGATGAATATGTTGCAGCTGGAGCTTGTTGTTCACAGTTTTTATGGATTGGACAGCAGCTAAGAGATCTTGGATATGATTTCAAAAATGTTCCTATCAACTATGACAATACAAGTGCCATTTCTATTTCTAAGAATCCAGTCCAACACTCAAGGACAAAGCGCATAGATGTGAGACATCATTTTCTTAGAGATCACAGAGAAAAAGGTGATATTTTTCTATCTTATATTTCTACTTCTAAGCAAATAGCTGATATTTTTACTAAACCACTGCAGATGAGAGGTATGCATCCCTAAGGCTTGAATTGAGTATGTTAAACAAGGATGCATTGGTTTAGGGGGAGTAATTAGTTACTATTTGTATTATCTGCGTGATTTCAAATCCTTGAGATTATATTTTCTGGAGCCTTTAAAATATGGCTCAAAGCTTTGAAGTTTGTGTATTAGACTGAAACTTCTCAAAGCTTTGAACTACTGTTTCATTGCTTTGATAAGTGGATTTGCATTATCTTTAAAAATTGGATCATGAAAAATTTTGTAATATCTTTTTAGATAATTACAAATCTTTTCAAATGTTCAGAGATTTGATAAAAAAATCTACAAATATCTTGAAAATCTTCTGAAATTTCTTTGCATGCAAATCTACTAATTTTAGTGAAACTCTTTTACCTACTTAAGCCAGATTCAGGACTTATTTTCTCTCATTCTCTACTTCTATCTCTTCGTCTCTATCTCTCTCTATCTCTTCCCATTCTCTCAAACTCTCTCAAACCCTAACCCAAATGGAGCAAAAATCAGAAAGGATCAAGCAGCTAAGTCAGACCTCCAACAAGAGGGTGAAGAAAAAGGCAAATAGAAAAATCACCATTCATGGATCAGAATTAGAAGACACAGCCGGTGTTCATGAGACTTCACCTACTATAAAGAAGACCAAGAAGGGGAAGGAAATTCAAGAAGAAGCAAGGGTTGGGTCAGATTCAGAATCTGCAACAGAGGAGTGGTGAAAGAGAAAGAGAACAAGGATCATGAGGAAGATTCAAGTAAGTAGAAGAAAGAAGTGACTTCTAAGAAGGAAAATAAGAATGTACCATCTTCAAAAGATAAGAAGGTTGGTGACAAGAAAATGGGAGCAACTCCAGAAAAGAAGGGTGAAGCAACTCCTGAGAAGAAGAGGGTTAAGCATAGTGCACTGAAAACCAAGAAAACCATAAATTTTGGTAAGAACCTCTAGCCTGAATCTTGGTTTGTTAATTCTGAAGTTAACACTGTTTGGATGGATGGGTATGCATCATCTAAGGTTTTTTTTGTGGTCTGATCAGTAGTGAGTTATTGGACATTTTGGATTTAGACTACATTAAGAGTTTGAGAAACTCATCTGTTGGAAGTCTGTTAAACCATCCTTCTGAAGCTTATCCTAGGTTAACCAGACTGTGTTATTTGAATCTGGTACAAGAACTTGATGATAGTGAAAAATACATTCTCACTTCAAGAGTGGCTGGTGTGGACATTAAGTTAGATCACAAGGTGTTCTCCAAAGTTTTGGGAGTACCTAGGAAGTATAAGGTTGGTGACTATCCTGATAGGAAATAAATTCTAGAGAAAGCTAAAGTCATGTTTTTCATGGAGGGAACCACTTCTAAACCCAAGCAGTTAACACATTCAGTGTTTAACTGTGAAGCTAAAATCATATTCTCAATCATTATGAGATGTGTTGTCCCCAGAGAATATTCCGAAGAGTTGGTAACAGACAAGGTGCTGATCTTAATGTATGTGATTTGTCAAGGGTTTGAGGTAGACCTTCCTACTATGGTGATGGAGCATATGGTCTATTGTGGAACTAGGACTAGGAACCACTCCCTACCCTATGCCAATATCTTACCATTATTTTTCAAGCATTTTGGGATTGCTATGGAGGATGAAGAGAAGATTACTACTGGTTTTGGGGTAGTTGATGAAGCATCTCTTCAAAGGATTGGGATTGTGTATACTGCTAAAGGCAAGTGAAAGTTATATTCAGAGTTGAATGTTAAGGAGTTGAAGGAGAAGGAATTCATCAAACCTAGAGCTGCTTCAACCCCTAAGGTGCCTGGTAATCAGAATTTCTCACAGATTAAAGATAGGGTTGAGATTATGGAAGATGGTGTGGAGGATTTGAGACAAATTATGTTTGACTTATCCAATGATCTGACTAAGTTCAAAGGTTTGGTGCTTAACAAACTTGACCTGATCATCAAAGGTTTGGATCCGGAGAAAGTGTCTTCTTCAGAAAGCAGAGATACCAACATTGATTCAGAGGAAGTTTTGAGAGAATCTCTCAAGAAAAAGAAGAAGAAGAAAGGTATTCATGTTGTTCTAACATCAAAGGATCTCTTTGACCAATCTGAAGATGAGGCAAATGCTGAGGAAACTGCTGCAGAGAAAGCAGAAAAGGAAGCTGCAGATCTAGACAAGCTGGTTGATGAGGTTTTAGAGAAGATGGGAGCTGAATCTGTAAAAGCTGAAGAACCAGGAAGGCATACTGAATAACAAGCTGAAGATGTTGAAGTATTAGAAGAAGAGCAAGAGGAAACTCAAGGGAAAAGCAAAGTCCTCAGGATCTTCAAAGCCTTGAACCCATTCTCTCTATTCTTTCTACTCTTCTCAGTCCTGAATTTAAGGTTATTTTTTTTCTTTCTTATTTTCTTAAAAAACACTCAGAACAGATCCTACATTTCTTCTACTCTTTTGATGAAAGTCAAAAAGGGGGAGAGGATTATGTGTTTTGTGCTGCTTCTGTTAGTTTTTATGTTTTAAAGATGTTTAGTATCTAGTTTTATGGTTTTTTATAAATTCTGGATCTGGTAGATGTTATCTATGCAATTCTGTGGTATTTGAATTTCTGTTATTCATATTCTGTGATTTTTTACTACTGACTGTAAGTTGCAGGAGATCAATATCCAGATAATGTGTTTCGTTATTCATCAGGGGAGAGATTGATAAGTCTGAAGCTCATAGAAATTTTGTTTTGAATATACAAGCAGAGAGCTTAGCTCCTTGATTATGAAAGCCAGAAACACAAGCATAAGAAATTGCTAAGTACCAAAGCTTCAAACCTTTGAGTTACTGTAGAAGTTCATATATGTTGTTTTATATAACTTTTTTTGTGCAGGTTTTGTTATGTTTTGATGATGTTATGGATTAATTATATGATCTCATCTATCAATCTATGTTTTAAGTTGATCATTGCAGGACTAAGTTGGATTGAGAATTCAATGTTCATTCGGGTGAAGTTAGCAGGCAAAGCTTCAAAGCTTTGAGATATTCTAGTTACTCTTCACTGTTAAACTCTTCTAATCATCTTCTTGTATGCAGGTGGATTCAATGATACTTAGAAGTTGATACAAGCTGATTAGTTTCTATTATTGTGTGATCTATAATAGTTACTTGATATACTCATGAGATTGAATACATTTGTTAACTTAGAACTGTCAGCAGACAACTCTAGCGTATGTTTCTCATTAGCTGATAGCTGCTATTCAAGCAGATCTTTTTGCTAGATTGTATTGTTATTTGTTAGATCTTGTTTGCTGAGTATTTGCAGGTTGGTTGGACACTCAAACGTCCATAAACAGATCCGCAATGCATTTAAATTAAGTTGTTGATAGGAGCTTATCAGATAGGAGATATTTTAGGAATTTTGTTCCTGAAATCTCTCAAGTCAGTTGCAGACTGAGATCAGCTACATAAATTTGAATTGCAGACAGTTATTTGAGATACATAGATCGTTGTTTTTAAGAGAAAAACTTACTGGAAATATCAAGTTCATACATCTCTTCAAATCATTCAGGAACTCAACTCCAGCAGGCTGAAGATCATTCATATTCAGAAGAACTCTTCCAGGCTTAAACAGCTTATCTATTCTAAGTTCTTCTTCTCGTACTCAATTGTATTATTTATTCTTCATATCTAAAACCCCACAAAACTTAGTAGTTTGGTTGTTCAAGTGAACAACATGAGGTTCTTATCGTTTCAACAGGTTGTAGCCTGTAACTAGATAGGTTAGGAACCACAAGTTGTGTAAGTGTAAGGTAGCTCACTTAGGCTTGAGATCTAGGGCTAAATCTGGATGATTAATAAGAAATTGTTTTTGAATCCTGGATGGATTAGATCCCTCAGGCAGGGGCTAGGTCCAATTGTGACTGAACTCTGTAAAATCTCTGTGTTCTTGCTTTTTACTTTTGCTGCATTTACATACAGTTTATATTGGAAGTTTCAAAGCTTTGGAGCTTTCCAAGTCTCAAAGCTTTGAGGCCTCTATACTCTGCTGTTATATCTTTAAGTTTATCAAATTCTTTTCAAAGATTTGAGATATCAACAGTTTGCTCTCCTTTAGTTTCAAAAACTTGTGTTTTAGCAAAAGCTAGCATAATATATTCAACCCCCCCCCCTTCTAGAGTATTTATATACCTGTTTACACCTACATTACACACTTTCATCATCTATGTGAACTATGTTATACCTGATCTTGAACTTGGTTTCACTTGCTGCATCTACTATGATTGCTTCCATACACCACTTTAGTATTGATATTTTGTTAACTTCAGTTAGACATGGGTGTAATTCACTTGTTGATGCCATCAAGTCTCCATTTTCCATCTCCGTATTGTTGTTTGGCCAAAGCCATAATTTTCTGCAAATGAAGTTCAGTTATTAAGTGGTGGATTTCATGAACTTTTTCATAATGGAAACCTCCTTTGAGGTTCAATTATTAGGTTTTGCACAATTTCTCTTCTCAATTCGTATGTTGGGGTATTAAGTCATGAATAGCATGAACTTTGGCATAGTGCAAACATAGAGGTTCTGTTTTGAGTTTGTGCACAATTTAACTTCTCAATTTGTATGTTAGGGTACTAAGTGATGACTTTCATGCACTTTCTGGTAGTGCAAACATACTTTAAGGTTCTATTTTTAGGTTATGCATAATTTAAATTCTCAAGTTGTATGTTAGGGTACTAAGTGATGAATTTCATGAACTTTCAGATAATGCAAACCTCATTTAAGGTTCGATTTTTAGGTTGTGCATAATTTAACTTCTCAATTTGAATTTTGGGGTATTAAGTGATGAATTCCATTTGTCATAGTGCAAACATACTTTGAGATTATGTTTTTTAGGTTATCCACAATTTAACTTCTCAATTTATATGTTAGGGTACTAAGTGATAAATTTTATGCACTTTTTGATTAGTGCAAGCATAATTGAGGTTTTGTTTTTAGGTTGTGCACAACTTAACTTCTTAATTTGTATGTTAGGGTACTAAGTGATGAATGCAAACCTCCTTTTAGGTTATTTTTTTTAGGTTGTGCACAATATAACCACTTCACATTAAATTTTCAGTGATAATAAATGATGATTTGAGAGTTCAAAATAAAATACCTGCAAGTGTTCTTATAGTCTTTCTCTTTTTCAGCTCATTGTCTCTAATTGTATCAGCATCCAACTGTGGATTCGGTCTCTTGTTGCCACTATACTTTGACTTCACAGACATTGGAACTCCAGATTTGTCGCATACCTTAATCTCATACCAGATTGTGTAGACTTTTCTTAAACTCACATTCCTCTTTGTTGCAGCTAGTGCAAGTGTTCCCTTATTAAGCTTGAAAGTTGTGCTATTTAGGAGTGCATTTTTTGAGATATGATGAAGCAAGAAACACTTTATAAACTCCATCTCCTCTTCTTTCAATCTTCTTTGTGTCATTTTCTTACTTGCGTATTTTTCTATTTGCATATATGTGGAGTGATGGAGCAGAAACTGTTGTTGCTGTTGCTATCCAATTGAAGAGTTGATGGATTGAAATAATGGTGGATTGAAGAGCTGATGGATCTCCATCTTGTATTTCTTCTTTTCCTTCTTCTATTTCTTCTTCTTCTTTTGGTTTTTTGGAGTTTCTGGGTTTCTCTCAAGAACCTGGAAATCTGAATGAAGACCGGTTTATGTTTTAACTCCAAGATGAATTTATATGGCTTTTCTGATTACACCCTCAAATTGATGGAAAGTGTTTAATTTGAGGGAAAAATTGTAAAAATTATTGTTTCTAATTTGTGCTGCTTTATCTTTGGTGGAGAATTATAATTTCGCGGTTTAGTCAATGACACATGTTTCCCGCTTACCCAAACCAGTTGAATCACAAGGGCTATATTGACATTGTGGATGCCTCCAGGTGTTTTGAAGATATGAAGGAATTGACGGAGTATATGTTATTGGTACATAATTTAGTAGTACAACTAGCTTTAAATCTGTGCGATGCCCGGGAGACTCCAATTTTTTTAAGTAATGTATACAAGAAAAGACATATTTTATTTCCCCAATCAAAAATGAACTGTATTGTAAATATTATAACAAAATAATAAGTATCACGAATTTTGGTCTCAATGTTTGTTATCCAATATTATAAGTACATAATATGTTATTTAATAAGTACTAATTAGATTTCTTACAACTGTAATAATACTTCCAAACAAACACATACATCCCTTTTTTTGTCCAAAAACGCATACATCCCTCAAACCAGCCGTAATAAAGAACAAAACAAGTTATTATTTGTTATTTTTCACACCAACAGAAGGGTGCAATAACAATAATTTTTTATTCCTAATTCGATTTCAATACATGTATTTTCTGTGACACTAATTTATTAAAATATTTTATTGGACAATTTAGATTATTGCGTTGTGATTGAAAAATATTCATGTTTTATACCAATTAAACTTATGTTTAACAATCACTCCAATTTTGGATGAAAATAGGCAATCCTTTACTGAATGATTCTAGTTCATTCCATTACTGGGCATACATTTTTTTAATTTTATAATTCACATCATATTGGACTGATGTTTTTATTCTCTTCCATTTCTATTCCATAATTCAATTTCATTTGGGAGGATTCAAACGTTGCAAATTTTATATTAAAAAATTTCATACCATTTTATAGAATTGTAATTTGATTTTGGAGAATGACATTAGTTATTCGACAATGTCATGTGGCAATTCCTAGGCAAACCCTAAAAAGTCCTTCTGAAATAGTATTATATATTAATCTTATCTTTTAAAAGACACAATTATATTAGTTAATTGCCACGCACATTAAATGTGTGACTTTTATTCTCAAAGCAATTTTTAGTCAGATAGTCAAGATGCGAACCGGTGATTAAAATAATTTGTTATGAATTTCATCGTAGAGATGGAAAACCAACCCTGAGGTGATTCGCTCTTTCAAAAGAGAAAAGATAAGTTTGAAGAAATGATTGTCAAGATTGATCTTGAGAAGTCTTATAATAGACTTGCTTGGAGCTTTGTTCATGAGACTCTTGTTTACTTTAATTTCCCCACAAATATCATTACTCTTATCATGCATTGCATTTCTTTCAACGGCTGTGCTTTGGAATGGTAAGGTGTTAAATAATTTCAAGACTGGAGGGGGTCTTAGGAAAGGGGATCCCCTTTCCCCTTATTTGTTTGTGCTATGCATGCAGAGACTTCCTCATATTACTGATAAGTTGGTTAGTGACGCGTGTCTACTAACGCGCTCGGACTCAAGTCCAAGTATAATCAACATCATACATCTTAGTATGTCATCCAAAATCCGGATCTTAGTATAACCCTAGCATGAATGTTCATCCAAAATCCGGAAAATATCATTAAAACATAAATCCTAGGCTCTCCATAGATGCCTAGGTATGAGTTTAGCTACTCATAGTACAAGTCAACATATTGTTTGAATAGTTCATACTCGTAAATAGAGAGAAAATAGATCAAACACTAGAGATCATGATTTTTGCGTGATCCGGGCTCGTATCCTTGCTTGATGATGCTCCAACAAAGTCTCGTTGCTCTCCTTAGTGTTCTTGGCTCTCCACAGTGGTCTCTTCAGGTCACTTGCTCATTAGGTTGAAGTAGGGAAGCCAAAAATCCAAGAATTGCACTTTTGATCCCCAAATCCGGCCATTTCCCCCGCTATTTCGGCCTCCATTTCGGGCCGAAATGCTGGCCGAAATGGCTGCTGCATCTCGTTCTTGAATCTTCGTCTTCTTGCCTCCTTTGCTCCTTTCCTTGCCCTTCCTTGCTTCCAAAGCTCGTGTCCTTGGTCCAATCACTCCAATAGCCTTGTGTCCCTATAAAAACAACAACACAAACCATACCAATCGATTAAATTCGACAAATTAAGCATAAATCAACATAAAGAACATGCTTTGACTAACATTATGCGCATGAAGAAACAAGTGATAAATCATACTCATCTCAACAACAATAGGCTCAAAAACTCTCAAAAGACGTATCAAACATGTGGTAAATGCTAAAGAATTATAGCTGCTAAAAGGCGCTATCAAACTCCTTCACACTTACTCTTTTGCTCGTCTCGAGCAACCATGAAGCGCAAGACTCCAACACTTGAGACATTTCATACATACCACAACCAAATCAATGCATAACCCACCACTTTGCATACTTAACTTTCCGCTAGCTAACACGACTCACGACTCAATACACAAAGACACGACTATGCAAACTACATAATATGTACAATGCAACTCAAGTATGTACAATGCAAGGAATGAAAGAAAATATATTTTTTCCTTTTTTTGGTAGAGATTGGGAAACCTCTCTATCCCTAACCGAAAATCATCAAATCCTCACTAGCTCATTTTGAATTTTCACAACACATAGCAAGAAATAAGATAAAAGGATCCCATGCACAAACTCACTAAGGTGTACCAAAACATCCACCAAATCATACCAAGATACGGCACGTCTTTTGATTCAATGCGTCTAGGCGTTTCAAGTTTCTAAGTGATCTTCCTTCGCCAAGTCATTTGAGGTTTTCAGACCCTCTTAGCCGTTATTGATTTTGAAATGCAAATTATCCCATTGACGGGAGACACATCTCCTTTGTAATACGGCTTGACTTTAGTTTCCCTCTTAAGCTCTGAAAGAACAGGTTGTGCAAGACTTGAAATAGCTTGGCTATATCAAGGCCTTGAACAAGCTTTCAAAGCCTTGAATCAGTCTCAGAGGCTTGAAAATTGTTCAGCTATTTTCAAGGCCTTGAAACTGGATTCAGAGCCTCGAAACTGCTTGAACCTGTATGCACATTCTCAGGGGGAGTTTTCTGCAAACTCTCTGGATTGACTTACTCTCTCTCTTTTATATGTTTGATTCTCTGTTATTAGATGATGAAAGACAAATTGTTTTTAATCTTAATATATCATATGTTTGACCATGACAATGCAGGAAATTTTGTTTCTAAGTTTGCGGGATTATTTCCGAAACTGAATTGTTGCAGATTTGGAAATACTTGGACACTTTGATCCTGTGATCAATCCGACGTATATGACAGATTCTCATGGTGTTTAAACTAAATGTTACAACAAGATCTCTGAAGATTGTGATCATTCAACCATTGGAGAAGATTTCAAAGTAGTCAAACTCTGTTGCCTACAAAATAGGAAGGTTCTTGCTGAAAATCTGGGGAGATTTGCAGAGTTGTATGAAGTATAAATAGAGCTCAAATTCGAAGCAAATATATAAAATTATCAACAAGAAAATACAAAGAAATAGTTATGGATTGACAAGCATCAAAGCAGCTCATCATTCTTCCAATCCATTCACAGAAGTTCACTGCATATTTCACTGCAGTTTTCTACTCTTAAAGTGTTCTTCTGTATAGAGCTATATTGGTAGAACATTTCTGTATTATTTCTACATCTATTCTCAAGGTTTGTTCAAAGTGAACAATAGAGAATTCTTAGTTAATCAGTTAGCTAGAGCAGGTACTAGACAGGTTAGGGAAAACCACAAGCTGTAACAGAGTAAGGGAACTCACTGTGCTTGAGTTCTAGGGCTTAGCTTTTGATTAATAAGAATTGAGTTGAAAATCCTGCAGAGATCTAATCCCTGAGTTAGAGACATAGGTCCAAGTGGACTGACTCTATAAATCACTTGTCTTGTGCATTTTCAGTTTATTTACTTTCATAGCTTTTGCAGCACACAAAAACTGTTTATTTTTCAAGGGTTTGAAATTGTTTTCAAGGCCTTGAAAAAGGCATACTTGCTCTAATCTTTCAGCATCTTCTTCAAAGGCTTGAACTAGCTTTCAAGGCATTGAACTTCATTGTTTGCACAAGAATTCATCTTCCTAGCAAATTTTGCAAAAAGTTGGCATACTCTATTCAACCACCCCCCCCCCCCTTCTAGAGTATCTTAGCTGCTTATACATTTGCATACTCACACTTTCAATTGGTATCGAAGCTTGTATCACTGTATAAGATTTAACCATCTGGTGATCATGAGTACTGCAGGTGCTGGTGGTTTCTCATAGGGAAGAGCTGCTAACAGACCTCCTTTATTATGTGGAGAAAATTTTTATCACTGGAAAGCTCTCATGAAAATGTTCATCATTGATCAAGATCTAGAGCTTTGGACCATTATCCAAAATGGACCTCATACTTTCTACACAGAAAAAGATGGGATCAGAACTCCCAAAACAGAAGACTCACTCTCATCTTCTGAATTAGAGCAATTTTCTAAGAACTACAAGGCTATTAACATTTTGTATTGTGCTTTTAGTACAGATGAATTCAACAGGATCTCTGGATGCACAACTGCTAAAGAAATCTGGGATAAACTTGTGGTTATCTTTGAAAGAACCAGCCAAGTCAAGTAAACCAAAATTAACATTTATCTCAGACAATATGAGCTGTTCAAGATGAATGCAGATGAGTCCATCAGAGATATGTTCAAGAGGTTCACTGATATTGTCAACAACCTTGACTCACTGGGAAAACATTTTTCCAATGAAGAAAACGTGAGGAAGATTCTTAGAAGTATTCCAAAGGAAAAATGGGAACCAAAAACCACAGCCATTGAAGAAGCTCATAATCTCTCAACCTTTCAACTTGATGACCTACAAGGGAATCTCCTGACACATGAGATATATATGAATGAAGTTGATGGAGAACTCCCAGATGGTGTCAAGAACTTAGCTCTCAAAGCCAAAGAGAATGAGAGAACACAAAGCCTTGAAACTGAGGATGGTGATGATGAAGATCCAATTGCCTTAATTTCCAAAGCCTTGACAAGGATTCTCAAAATGAAGAAAAACTTTGGAAACAAAGATTTCAACAGAGAAAGGCATAGATCATCCAGCAGCAAGGACTACAAAGGTAAGTCCTCTTCTCAGAACAAATCAAAAGTTATGAACTGCGTTGAGTGTGGTGATGCAGGACACCTGATAAGAGACTTTCCATACAAAAAGATCAAGAACTTTCAAAAGAAAGATCATGACAGAAGAAAGAAAGCCATGATAGCTTCATGGAGTGATTTAGATATCTCTAGTGAATCTGAATCTGAGGAAGAACATGCCAACCTATGCTTCATGGCCAAGCATGATGAAAGTTCTGAAAATAACATTGAGGTAATGGTAAATTGTCATATTTCAAAACCAAAATAAGCTCTTTCAGAATATCTCAGAACAATGCTTTTAAATGAGGAAGATTATCTGAACGAGATCAGACTTTTGAAAGAAAAATTTCATGAGCAAGAAAAAGAAAACTTACAACTTGTTTGCCTAAATCAGAATCTTGAAATCTCTCAGAAGAAAACTGACAGTGATTTCAAGGCCTTGAAAACCAGTTCCAAAGCCTTGAAAACACAAGTCAAGGAAGTAGTCACTGAAAACTCCTCTGTGAGTGACAACCTTGTTAATCTAAGACATCAGGTTGATGATTTAGAGAAACAAAAGATTAATCTTACTGAGAAACTTCAAGAATCTGAATTGGTCAAAGTCAAGCTTGTTGGATCAGAACACAAGTTGAACTTGATTCTTGGAGGAATTTCACATTCTGTTCACAAAGCTGGTATTGGATTCAATCCAAGCTTTCAAAGAAGAAACAATACCAGATTTGTGAAAGCTCGAAACAAAACTTCTACTACATGTCATTACTGCTGCAAAACTTTTCATGTTAAGATGACTTGTCCTTTTAGAAGAAGAGACCCTCATATTATGAGGAACACTTTTCCTTTTCAACTCAAAGGACAAGTTAAGCAGATTTGGGTTCCTAAAGGGGTTAGACCACCTTGTAGGGTTTTGATTCATGGATGCGCAACGGAAGCACAAACAAACATAAAACCATGCAAAACCCTCCAAGGATCACAAGTCAAGAGACATAACGATGGTAAGGGATAGAAATCATAAACACACCTTTGGGTTCTCCTTGATGACTTCAAACGCGAATTGTGTCACGTTCTCTATGGTTGATCCACGCCTAGAGTTGATCCTAGAATCTCCCAAGTCCTTGGTGCTAGCCCGGAAGAGGAAGAGGAAGAAGAATCACGCAAAACGAGACCCAGAAGGAGGGTCTCGGCCTCCTTTGGCCGACGGGGACGGGGCGGCGGCAAGGGGGAGGTTGGGCCTCCTTGTTGCTTGCTCTCTCTCCTTTTGTTCTCTCCCACTCTTGTTATGTTCACTAATGAGCATAAGTTATGTGGGAAGGAAGAAGGAAGGTCATTTATATAGTCCAACAACTCCTTGTTAACTACCTAAAGGACTTATTCTAGTCCTACTAGAATTCAATTTAGTCCCTTCCTTGCAAGTTAGTCCCTACTAAGTTTGCAAGGGTTTGCAAAGTGATCCTTCTAATTAATTAATCCAATTAATTAATTCCCAAATCTAGTTCAACTCTATGTAGCGTGTGACCCCATAGGTTCTATCTAGTTGGTAGCAACTATTTGCTAATATGGAGCGGTCTCTAGCAAAACATCCATTCTAGCCAACTAATAGAATAGTCATCTTGACAACCTTTGTACAAGTAATTGTCTCATCCCTTTGTCTCTATATCCGGATTGGACACGAGACATACAAGTCACACTCTTATATCCAATCCATAGTTTCTCGATCCATGGGAATAGCCTTATTCGTGCAAATAACATCACTATCCCATATTGATTTATTTGAGTCTGGCCAGACATTCTATAAGCACTGTCCCTCGAGTGGCCTAAGATATTTGCTCCCGTTATGTGGGAGGGACAAATTCTATCTACGTCCACTACGATCTCTAAGCTTGCTTCTTATTGTATCCAGTACACGCCTTTATAACTACCCAGTTACGGTGTAGCGTTTAACGCTACCAAGATCACAATAATCCACAACTAGAATATCTAGTGACTTCAAGTCTAAGGATGACAATACCATTGCACCGCGAGAAGCGCTTGTGACTCAACATAACGTGTATGTAGCCTTCTCGGAGATGGGTCAATCCAGTGCAACATTCCCTAATGCACACCTATGTGTTGGATCGTGATATCTCCATATCAATCCAACCCCATACTAGTCTATAGATGATTGTCCCATTTAATCATTGTACTTGACTAGGGATATTTAAGATAAACAACACAATTTTAAATCTAAGGACTTCATTATATTAAATATCCAATAAATAATAAATGAATTTCTAGCCACAAATAATTCATACTAAACTAGATTGCCTCTAGGGCATCTATTCCAACAGTCTCCCACTTGCACTAGAGCCAATCTGGCGCATCTCGTATGCCCATACTCCTAGTGTGCCCTTCATGCTTCCACTGCGTGAGAGGCTTTGTAAGCGGGTCTGACAGATTATCATCTGTAGGAATCTTGCATATCCGAACGTCTCCTCTATCGATAATATCTCGAATCAGATGAAACTTCCTGAGCACGTGCTTGTTCTTCTGGTGCGATATGGGTTCCTTTGATTGCGCGATCGCCCCAGTGTTGTCACAGAACAACTCAACTGGATCCGCAATGCTAGGGACCACACCAAGTTCAGAAACAAACTTTCTGATCCAAACAGCCTCCTTTGCTGCGCCATTTGCAGCAATGTACTCAGCCTCTGTTGTAGAATCAGCCACCGTCTCTTGCTTGGAACTCTTCCAGCTCACCGCTGCTCCATTCAAGCAAAACACATATCCCGATTGTGATCTAAAGTCATCTCTGTCGGTTTGGAAGCTTGCATCAGTGTAACCCCTTACACGCAACTCTTCCTCATTGCCAAATATCAAGAAAGCATCCTTAGTTCTTCTCAAGTACTTTAGGATGTTCTTGACTGCAATCCAGTGACTCTCACCCGGATTGGATTGGTATCTGCTTGTCATACTCAAGGCATATGACACATCTGGTCTAGTACATAACATGGCTTACATGATAGATCCTATGGCCGAGGCATAGGGGATTCTACTCATGCGTTCCTTCTCAATCTCATTGGAGGGACAACCACTCTTCGAAAGAGTGATTCCATGTGACATGGGCAAGAATCCCTTCTTGGAATCTTTCATGTTGAACCGTTTCAACACCTTGTCAATATGTGTACTTTGACTTAGGCCTAGCAACCTTTTAGATCTATCCCTATAGATCTTTATACCGAGTATATAGGCTGCTTCCCTTAAGTCCTTCATTGAGAAACACTTTCCTAGCCAATCTTTCACAAATTGCAGCATGGGAATGTCGTTTCCAATGAGTAGTATGTCATCCACATACAAGACCAGAAAAGCTACAGAGCTCCCACTATGGGCCGCGCCCCATCGGGTGGTTCCACCAAAGTCCATACTTTGTTGGTATACATGGATTTCATCTCGGATCTCATGGCTTCCAGCCACTTCTGAGAGTCTGGGCCACTCATGGCCTCCTCATAGGTAGTAGGCTCATCATCTATGAGCATCGTGTCACCGGAATCTGTTACGAGAAGTCCATACCTCTCGGGTTCCTGTCGCACTCTACTAGATCTACGAAGCTCTTGTGTTACCTGAACAGGTTGCTCCACAACTGCTTGTGGTTCCTGTTCATGTTCCATAATTGGTTCAGTGATTTGTGGTTCTTGAACCTCTTCAAGTTCTACGTTCCTCCCACTTGCTTCTTTAGAGGCAAACTCTCTTTCTAGAAACACGCCGGTCCGAGCAACAAACACTTTGTTCTCGGTTGGATTGTAGAAGTAGTAACCCTTAGTTTCCTTAGGGTACCCCACAAATTTACACTTATCCGATTTAGGCCCTAGCTTGTCTGATTGTAAACGTTTTACATACACATCGCAGCCCCAAATCCTCATGAACGACAGTGTGGGACGCCTCCCACTCCACATCTCATATGGTGTCTTCATGACTGAATTAGATGGAACACGGTTAATGGTGAAATCTGCACTTAATAGAGCGTAGCCCCAAAATGATAATGGAAGATCAGTTTGACACATCATAGATCGAACCATATCCAATAGGGTTCGATTCCTCCTCTCGGACACGCCATTCCATTGTGGCGTTCCGGGTGGAGTGAGTTGGGACACGATCCCACACTCTCTAAGATAGTCGTCAAACTCTTGGCTCAAGTATTCCCCTCCACGATCCGATCGTAGGGCCTTGATACTTTTGCCAAGTTGCTTTTCTACTTCATTCTTGAATTCTTTGAACACTTCAAAGGATTCGGATTTCGCCCTCATAAGGTACACAAATCCATATCTACTGTAATCATCAGTAAAAGTAATGAAGTAGACATAACCACCCCTGGCAGGCGTGGCAAATGGACCACACACATCGGTATGTATGAGCGCCAATTGCTCACTAGTCCTCTCACCTTTCTTATTGAAAGGGGACTTTGTCATTTTTCCCAATAAACAAGCCTCACATGTCTCATATGATTCAAAATCAAATGAGTCTAGTAATCCATCCTTATGGAGTCTAGATACACGTTTCTCATTTATGTGGCCTAAACGACAATGCCATAAATAAGCAGGATTTAAATCATTTATTTTTATCCGCTTGGTATTAATGTTGTAGACAGGATTGCTTACATCAAGGACATAAAGTCCATTAAATAATTGCGCACTAAAATAGTGAATATTATTTAAATAAAAGGAACAACAATTGTTCTTTATTGAAATAATAAAACCATCCTTGTCCAAACAAGAAATAGAAATAATGTTTCTGCTCATAGCAGACACAAAATAGCAATTATTTAATTCTAAAACTAATCCTGAAGGCAGAGATAGCTCGCACACGCCTATGGCCAACGCAGCAACCTTTGCTCCATTCCCAACGCGCAGTTCTACCTCCCCTTTAGCCAATCTCCTACTTCTCTTTAGATCCTGCATATTTCGACAAATATGAGATCCACATCCAGTATCTAATACCCATGATGTAGAGAAAATTAAGTTGTTATCTACAACAAAAATACCTGGTGGTGGTGGAATCACTATTCCAAGCCTCTTGTCCTCCAGATATTTTGGGCAGTTCCTCCTCCAGTGTCCAGGCTGACTGCAGTAGTGACACTCACCTTTAGTCACGGCCTTGGCAATGCCACCAACAGGCTTAAGGGCAGGTTCCTTGGACTTGGCAACTGACTTGCTTTTACCCTTGGAGGAAGAGGCAAACCTTTTGCCATTTCCTTTCTGTACCATCATTATGGCCTTGCCCTTACCCTTGTTGATGCTCTGTTCAGCCGTCCTCAACATGTTGAGTAAATCTGGCAGTGGTTTAACGATCTCGTTCATGTTATAGTTCATAATGAACTGTCCATAACTCTCGGGAAACGATTGCAACACGAGATCGGTTGCCAACTCTTGGCCGACCGGGAACCCCAGTCTGGCGAGATTCTCCAAGTACCCGATCATTCGGAGTACATGGGGTCCCACCGGGTTCCCTTCTGCCAGATGACATTTGAACAGTGCCTTTGAGACCTCATACCTCTCTACCCTCGCCTGCTCTTGGAAGAGCTGTTTTAGATGTTCGATCATATCGACAGCATTCATGTTTTCGTGTTGCTTCTGAAGCTCAGAAGTCATGGTGCAAAGCATAAGGCAGGCCGCATCATTAGCGTCATCAACACACTTTTGATACGCCTTTAGGGCAGGAGGTGTTTGGTTCTCAGGACCTTCTGGAACATGCTCCTCTATTGCGTACAGTTTCTTCTCTTGCTTGAGAACAATTCTCAAGTTTCTGTACCAATCAAGAAAGTTGGTTCCAGAGAGCTTGTCCTTCTCAAGGACAGATCGTAGGGAATGTTGTGAACTCGATGAGTTGTTTGCCACTTGGAATTCTACAAAAAGGAAAATACGCAAGTTTTAGTATTTGTGAATTTTTGACTATATTCAATAATGGCTAGTTTATCAAATATAGCTCCCACTATCTTTCTACGGATTAATAACCCTCAAGATATTAATGCGGAAAATATCATTATATTTTCTAGTGGGCCAAGATCCATCTTTCATCTCCTTATGAGCTTGCTTTGGCAAGTCACCCATAATTTGACTACTTTAGGTATGAACAATTCCAATTGCATCTCACATGAAACTCTTGGTTCAATTGGGCAAATAACTCCTTATTTATCCATCCATATGGATAATCCCAATTGATTGCCTCTAGGTTTCTTAATCAAATTAATAGCCTAGTTGTGTTCAACCTCTTATCTAAACAATTGCACATTGTTACGTGCCATCGCATTCCATCATGATGAACCAAGTCGCCATGCTTTGGCACGCACGAACTTGGTAAATAATGATGATAATGAGTGTGTAAATAACGAGAAGGCAAGAACATAATATTTGAATTTTGAGGGATTTTAAATTCAATTCTTAATTGTTTTGTTGATCAATATCAACTAATCTATCTATTTGGGTTTGGGCACAACTCCAAATAATAGATCCGGGTTGTCTAATTATCTTATTATGCTAATTGCATGCATCATCCATACACCAACCACGCAATAATAAGACAATAAAATAAACAACTACAAAACAGAAATTAAACGTGATGTGGATATGGCCTTTTCTAGACTAAGATAATTCCAAGCCAATGGAATTATCTATGAACCTTAAAGCAAACACATCTCCATGCGTCTTGATCTTTTGGTCCATCCTTCATAGTCTTGTGGAATGCTCCATGCTCCATGCTCCATCTTTTGTGGCTTCTTTGGCTTTGGGCTTCTTTTCTTCAATCTTGGCTAACAATCTACTTTATCTAGCACTAGCTAACTTCTATACTAAATAAAATAAATCTCACAAGTTGAGGAAAAAAAATGGCACGCAGGCCATAAAACCCTAATTAATTATTACAATTAATTGATCGGCTCGCAGGCCGTAAACCAAGCCACAAAATTTAAACATCCACATCAAACCACATCCTAAGGCTATATCCAATCACCATGCGATTTGCACATAAACAGTTAAAATCTAATTTTAACGCGCTTGGTCCATTTTAATTGATTTTAGGATTTCTAGGGTTAAAACGGTCCATGGGCCCAACAATCAAATTGCCCGGGCCCAATAAAGTGAACCACAAGGCCCTAGGGCCGGCCCGGCCCAAAACCCACAAGCCTAGGCCCGCGGGTTATGGCCGCCCGGCCCCTAGGGCGGCTAAGCTTGGGCGGCAAGCAAGGGGGGCCGGTCCCTAGGGGGGCCGAACCTCCTTGAGGGAGTTGTTTTGGAAACAACTCCCATGCTTGGTGCCCAAGTTTGGTTGTTCCCTTGTTTTGGGAGAACTCCTTCTTCCCCAAGGATACCCAAATCCTAGATCTAAGATCCTAAAATTTCTCAAACTCACCAATTCATGCATCCAATGAAAAAATTGGATCTTGTTATGATTTAATTATTAACAAATTGCATCCCATGCTTGATTTGTCTTGTTTTACGCGATAAACAATCAAATTAAGGTGTAAAACAACTAAAACGTAACACATAAACCATGTTTATGCTCTACGGCCTGTGGCTCTGATACCACTGTAGGGTTTTGATTCATGGATGCGCAACGGAAGCATAAACAAACATAAAACCATGCAAAACCCTCCAAGGATCACAAGTCAAGAGACATAACGATGGTAAGGGATAGAAATCATAAACACACCTTTGGTTTCTCCTTGATGACTTCAAACGCGAATTGTGTCACGTTCTCTATGGTTGATCCACGCCTAGAGTTGATCCTAGAATCTCCCAAGTCCTTGGTGCTAGCCCGGAAGAGGAAGAGGAAGAAGAATCACGCAAAACAGGACCCAAAAGGAGGGTCTCGGCCTCCTTTGGCCGACGGGGACGGGGCGGCGGCAAGGGGGCGGTCGGGCCTCCTTGTTGCTTGCTCTCTCTCCTTTTTTTCTCTCCCACTCTTGTTATGTTCACTAATGAGCATAAGTTATGTGGGAATGAAGGAAGGAAGGTCCTTTATATAGTCCAACAACTCCTTGTTAACTACCTAAAGGACTTATTCTAGTCCTACTAGAATTCAATTTAGTCCCTTCCTTGCAAGTTAGTCCCTACTAAGTTTGCAAGGGTTTGCAAAGTGATCCTTCTAATTAATTAATCTAATTAATTAATTCCCAAACCTAGTTCAACTCTATGTAGCGTGTGACCCCATAGGTTCTATCTAGTTGGTAGCAACTATTTGCTAATATGGAGCGGTCTCTAGCAAAACATTCATTCTAGCCAACTAATAGAATAGTCATCTTGACAACTTTTGTACAAGTAATTGTCTCATCTATTTGTCTCTATATCCGGATTGGACACGAGACATACAAGTCACACTCGTATATCCAATCCATAGTTTCTCGATCCATGGGAATAGCCTTATTCGTGCAAATAACATCAATATCCCATATTGATTTATTTGAGTCTGGCCAGACATTCTATAAGCACTATCCCTCGAGTGGCCTAGGATATTTGCTCCCGTTATGTGGGAGGGACAAATTCTATCTACGCCCACTACGATCTCTAAGCTTGCTTCTTATTGTATCCAGTACACGCCTTTATAACTACCCAGTTACGGTGTAGCGTTTAACGCTACCAAGATCACAATAATCCACAACTAGAATATCTAGTGACTTCAAGTCTAAGGATGACAATACCATTTCACCGCGAGAAGCGCTTGTGACTCAACATAACGTGTATGTAGCCTTCTCGGAGATGGGTCAATCCAGTGCAACATTCCCTAATGCACACCTATGTGTTGGATCGTGATATCACCATATCAATCCAACCCCATACTAGTCTATAGATGATTGTCCCATTTAATCATTATACTTGACTAGGGATATTTAAGATAAACAACACAATTGTAAATCTAAGGACTTCATTATATTAAATATCCAATAAATAATAAATGAATTTCTAGCCACAAATAATTCATACTAAACTAGATTGCCTCTAGGGCATCTATTCCAACACACCTAACATGGTTGATCCTGAACGTGAATCAAAATTCCACACTTGGTCTAACAGCTGGGTAAGGCAGTGATTGGTGTATGCAGGTTGTCACCAATGTCAAAGAAAATAAGTGGTTCATGGACAGTGGCTGCTCAATACATATGAGTGGAAGGAGATCTTTATTCTCAGAGTTGAAGGAGCAATCAGAAGGTTCAATAACACTTGGTGACAAAGGCAAATGCAATATTCTGGGTATTGGAAAAATTGGTACAAATTCTGAAAACTCTATTTCTGATGTGTATCTGGTTGAAGGTTTGAAATTTAATTTGCTTAGTGTATCTCAGCTTTGTGATAATGGCAACAAAGATATCTTTGATAAAGAGAAATTTGTGGTGCAAAATGAGAAATCAGGAGATTGCACTCTCACAGCCTCTAGATCAAACAATGTTTATACTTTTCAGACTAACAAAGTTTCAGGTGAAAGTTTGAAGTGTCTCAAGGCCTTGAAAGAGGATTCAAAGCTTTGGCACAGGAAACTTGGTCATATCAGTTTGCATACTTTGAACAAGTTGATTTCCAAAGACTTGGTAAGAGGATTGCCATCCATCAAGTTCAAAGAAGATGAAATGTGCAAAGCCTGTGCACAAGAAAAACAGACCAGAAGCTCCTTCAAGCCAAAGAAGTTTCTTAAGTACGACTAGACCTATTAAATTACTTCATATGGATCTCTGTAGTCCCATGAGGACTCCCACTCCAAAAGGTAAAAAGTATATGCTAGTTGTTGTAGATGATTTTTCTAGATATACTTGCGTTATGCTTCTCAAAGAAAAATCTGAAGCACTCTCTGAATTTTCAAAGCTTTGCAGAGAACTTCAAAACTTGAAAAACCTACTTGTAGCTTCAATCAGAAGTGATCATGGTAGAGAATTTGATCAGTTAGAATTTGATTTATTCTGTGATAAGCATGGTATTTCTCACAAATTTTCTGCTCCAAGAACTTCTCAAGAGAATGGTGTTGTTGAAAGAAAGAACAGGACTATTGAAGATATGTCAAGAAGAATGCTTCTTGAGAACAAGCTGCCAAAACATTATTACGCAGAAGCTGTGAATACAGCAAACTATATTTTGAACAGGTTCTTGATCAGACCTGTTCTTAAGAAGACCCACTATGAACTATTCAAAGGGCAAAAGCCAACATTTCTTACTTCAGACCCTTTGGATGTACTTGTTTTATCCATAACAATGGAAAAGACAATCTTGGTAAGTTTGATGCAAGAAGTGATGAAGGTATATTTCTTGGTTACTCTATGAATAGCAAAGCTTATAGAGTTTACAATAAAAGAACCAAACTGGTTGAATAAAGCATTCATGTTATTTTTTATGCTAGCTATGATGGTTCTTTGAGTGAAAGTTTTGCAGACTTGAATTTAAACAAGCATGAATCAGACGAAGAGACTGGGAATCCACTAGGATTCAAGAAAGCTCAGAAGAGAACATAAGACATTTTCAAGACCTTGAAAATGGTGCTCAAGGCCTTGAAATTAAAACTTAAAGCCTTGAAAAAGATGATCAGAAGGATTCAGGTGACAAAGCCACTACTTCAAGACCATAGAAGATCTATGGAGAACCTGAACCATGGTCTCCAAGAAAGAGATTCAAATATCTCTCATCCCATCCAGCTGATAATATCATATCAGATCCAACCACTGGTACACAGACTAGATCACAGTTGAAGAAATTATGTGCTTTTCATGCTTTTATTTCTCATGTAGAACCAACAACTGTGAAAGAAGCTTTACAAGAAGCATACTGAATCATTGCTATGCAAAGTGAACTCAATGAGTTTGAAAGGAATAAGGTTTGGAACTTGGTTCCTGCACCTTCAAACCAGTCTGTCATTGGTACCAGATGGGTATTCAGAAACAAGTTGGATGAAAGTGGCGATGTGATCAGAAACAAAGCAAGGTTAGTTGCTCAAGTTTACAATCAAGAAGAAGGTATTGATTATGAGGAAACTTTTTCTCCAGTTTCCAAGTTAGAAGCAATTAGAATTCTGCTTGCATTTGCATCTTACAAGAACATGAAACTGTTTCAAATGGATGTGAAATGTGCTTTCTTGAATGGCTATTTGCAAGAAGAAGTTTTTGTTGCACAACCACCTGGTTTTGAAAATGACAAATTTCCAGATCATGTCTAAAAACTTGACAAAGCTCTCTATGGTTTGAAACAAGCTCCGAGGGCTTGGTATAAAAGATTGTCAAAATTCTTACTTGAAAATGATTTCAAAAGAGGTTTAGAAGACAAGACTTTTTTCATTAAGACTCATGAGAAAGATTTACTTGTAGTTCAAATATATGTTGATGTCAGACACCACTTCTAGTGCAATTTCAATTACAAAGAATCCAATGCAACACTCAAGAACCAAGCACATTGATGTCAGACACCACTTCATCAGAGATCATGCTGAGAAAAGTGATATTGTTCTTGAATTTGTTGCTACTAACATGCAAATTGCAGATATCTTCACTAAACCATTAGCAGATGAGAGGTTCTCAGCTCTAAGATTGGAATTGGGAATGCTAAACAAAGATGCATTGGTTTAGGGGGAGCATCAGGTAAGACAGGTAAGCTTTATGTGTTTCAAAAGGTTTGAACTGAGTTTCAAAGCCTTGAAAATCAGTTCAAAGCCTTGACTTTTACTTGTTGCAGTGTTATAGTTTTTCAAGACCTTGCAAGCCTTTTCAAAGCCTTGAAAATGAGTTTTCTACACTGATAGTCAATAATCTAGGATCATTCTATGTTGGGTGATATCTCTGTAGATATTTGCCTAATATAGTCCCTACCATTTTTAAAAATTTGATTTAGCCAAAAATGGCATTAGTATATTCTATTTTCCAACGGCATAAATGTTTTGAAATCTCTCTGATCATGGCAAATCTTTTGAGAATCAGAGAGATACTAGTTTCCTTTTGAAACTCAAACTCTTTCAGTATTTATCTTCTTCTCTTCTCCTTCATTTCGTATTACTCCATCTCTCTCTATTCTTCTCCCAAACCCTAATGAGCACAAGGAGAGACTCAGATAGAATCAAGATGGCTGGAGGTTCGAAACCTATCTCAGAGAAGAAAATAAAAGCAGCAGTGAAAGAGGTTCAAGAAGTCAGTGGAAACTCTAGCTCCAGAACTCCCAGTGCAGAGGCAGTCGAAGATCCTCCTCCACCAAAGAAGAAGGTCAAGAAGGCTACAACCTCCTCTTCAGAAAAGCAAAAGAATCAGAAAGTTGTTATAGAAAAGCAACCAGAAACAGAGCCTACCAGTTCAAAGAATGTGAAGAAGAAAGCAACTCAGGCAGAAAAAGGGAAAGGAAAGGTGACAGAAGCACAACCAGAAGGACAATCGGAGAAGGCATTGCAGATCTATTCACAAGCCTCAACAAAGAACACAACACCAGATGAGACATGGTTTGTCTCAAACATCTCTAAAGGTCAGTGGTTAGATGGTTTTGCTTCAAGATCTATTGGTTTCTGCATAATTGCATTTCACATGCTAGTTGGGACTAATTGATTAGAAATTATAATTTGTAGGCAACGGTTTCGTCGACGACGAGTTTCTTGAGCACGAGTGGTAGGACTCCCCTTGTTGTAGACACATCGATGTACTTATCACCGGTAAGTTCATATGTGCGATTCCTGAACTATCAAAATCTGATTTTGTGTGCGTTACAAATTGTCTTAACTTGCGATAATTAAGATTGATCAAACATCGTGATCTATATTTTGAGAAATTTTACCTTTTTAATATTACGGTTGAAAATCATGAATTTTGGGTACAAATATTATGGTTGTGGAATGATAACCGGAAATCCAAGTGATACTCTTGAGGAAAAAATTATGGTTGTGGAATGACAACTGGAAATCAAAGTGATGACGGGACCATGTTGTTGGAAAATGAGAATGAATAATTGCACTATAATATAATTGGGGCAATGAACAGAGGATGCGGAAATTACGGCTCCGGCCAGGGGCGCCAGTTTGCGATCCCCTTTTGTAACGGCTCCGGTCGTGGGCGCCAGTTTCCGATCCCCCTATATATTTATGGCTCCGGCTGGGGGCGCCAGTTTGGGATCTCCCTTGTATTGTGAAACTATGGAGTACTACTTATACATGTGCGGGTTACAACGGTATAGGGGTGTCGACACTTAAGGTCTCATAGTCGTGGTTATGAGCGGGGATTGACGTATGGGCATCCCACAACGCTCAGTGAATTGGGATCTTGGATATCCCAAGAGGCACCCTATGGTAGTATGTATTGCATCGTAACCTCTCTGGGGCATTTTACACCCGTTGGGCAACACTACGCCAGCTAAATTAACGGATAAGAAAGGAATCGGTTAATATTTGAAAACTCATTTTGATTTACCTTAAATATCATGTGATTTATATGCATGCTTTTGTGCCAAAAATCTCTTTACATATTCAAGTATGAATTTACTCAGTTTTTACTGATTAAATGTTTTCCTGCGGTCGGCTTGTGCTATTTTAAAACCCGCAGGTTACGAGTAAGGTGGGAGACGCTCACAACACAGATGGCTAGGGTATCAAGTTGTTTAGTATTTCACCTAGTAATTATCATATCTAATGTAATGTAATTTTACTTTGAGACAAAGTCCCTGGTTTATTTTGAATGTATGATAACTTATATTTAGATTATCGATGGTTGTATTAACTAGGGGTGAGCAAAACTCGCCCAAACCGGCCGCCCCAAACCGGTCCGCATCAAACCGGTCCGAATTTAACACCCATTTAAGCTACTTGATTGGGTATGGGTATAAAATTGCAAACCCGAACTAACTTTGATTGATCATGGGTTTGAAGTTGGAAAAACCGATTAAACCCGGTCCGGTCCGATTAAAATTTTATATGAAAAATTTACATATTTTTAGTTAGATAATACCGTCCAAGTAATTTTTTTATAAGAACGGACAATAGTTTTAGTTGATTTTCTTCAACTTATGCATTAATATGATTTTCTCCATCAATTAGAATGTCATATTCGGTTTTGTTATGTATTAGTAAGATTGAAAAATGTATATTTTTCCGATTTGCACTAAGTATGTCTTGTTCATAGACATAAGTTTGCAAACGGTTCAACATTTTGAACCCGTCTAAACCCGGCCGAACCGGTCCGAGTAGAAAAGCTTGATCGGGTTTGGGTTTGTCGACTACTTGATTGGGTTTGGGTATCGATATGACCAACCCGGGATCATTGGGTTGGGTAGGAAACAAAGCCCTCACCCGCCCAACCCGGTCCGTGCTCTGCCCTAGTATTAACTGTGAACCGGCAATCCTGCTTCGTATCTAGTGGGGTTTATCTCCTGGAACGGAGGCATCTTTCCAAATATACGGTTCAGCCGGGCATATGATTTGGGGGGTGTTGCATATTTGCTCTATTAAAAAATTGTTGAAACATAATATCAAGTGTTGTGTTGGCAATGGCCAAAAGATTGATCTCTGGAATTATTGGTGTTGTGGTAATAAAACTCTTGTGGAAACCTGCAATGTTAACATTGTTGGGCAGAAAGTGGCTGATATTATTCGGAATGATGGGACTTGGGATCAAAATTGTATTAATCATGCTATTGATCCTAATGTGAGGATCATTAGAGAGGTGTGAAGACTAAATGTAGGTATGTAAATACATGATCAAATAAACTAGAATGGGGCTTGAATAGAGTATGACAACTTTTGCAAAAAGTGTGGATTTAAAACAAAGAGCTGGAAGTATTTGAAAGCTTGAAATCAATTTCAAGGCTTTGAAATCAAAACAGAATGTTTAAAACATACTGATACTTTTCAAGGATTTGAAAAGCCTTTCAAAGCTTTGAACTGAAACCTGTTTTGAAGCATTTATGAAAACAAGTAAAGAATTGAAACTTTAATGCAAGGAACACAGTGATTTGATATGATGTTCGGTCCCAAGTGACCTACTCTCCCCCTGAGGGATCTAATCCCTCTTGAATTTCAAAAACTTCTTATAATCATAAGCTAAGCCCAAGATCTTAGGCCAAGAGAAGTGCCTTACTCTTTATAGCATGTGGTTTTTCCTAACCTATCCAGTACCTTCTCTACCTTACTGATTCAATAAGAATCTATAATTGTTCCTCTTGAACAACAAACCGAGATCAAATGATAAAGAGATATAACAAGTACATATACAAATAAATCTCAGATGAAGAACACTGTAGAAATAGTGAAGCTATGAATCTTGAAGTGTTCTTCTAGAAACTTGGAATAGGTTGAGCGAGTGTTTGATCTTCTTAAATGTTGCTTGTCAATCATCTGAGCGTGTTTGAACTTCTGTAGTGCTATGTACTCGTGATTCTCTCTCAGTTCCCGACACCTTCTGGTGACTTGATTTGCAGAATATATAGCAACGTCCAAAACAGAAATCCCTAAAAATCACTCTGTAGATCTTTGACTCTCAACAGCTTGATTCCAACGTCCAGTGGATTGGTTTTCAGACTTGATTTTAATCTGATCTTCCATTTGCGGGTCTTGGGTAAGTCCAGACGTCATTCCATAATAGTAGGATCAATATGCAGACTTTGATTTCCTTCTCTGTATACAAATAAGGAAACTTTCCTGCAAAACTGTTAGCTAATAATCCCTGGAAACACTTAGGCAAGTTATAACACAGATTGAGTTTGTCTTTCATCATACAACATAGCAAGATCAAGTGCAGAATATTTGAGAGGCATTGGAGTAGAAACTCCCCCTCAGTTCATGCTTAGTTCATCTTCAGAGTTTTCAAGGCTTTGAAATGAGTTTCAAAGCTTTGAAACTCACAGTGAGCAAACTATGAACTTACAATCTCCCCCTTGATGAGACAAAACCAATGTCACTGTACGAGTTGTATTTCTGCAAAAGATAATCATCAGTAGCATAGCAGAAACAGTCATATGAGATCATATTCAAATAACATGTATACTAGCATAATCAAAATAATCCAAATAACTAAGCAGTTCATCAAAAATTTAAAAAGAGTCACAGATCAAACCAGATCACCAGATCACCCTACAACCACAAAACCACCAGATAAATGTATCAATTTCTCCCCCTTTTTGAATTTCATCAAAATAGTGAGAAAATGTTGGATCAGCTTATTTGGAAAAACTCAAAAAGTTTTGAAAAGAGGGTAAGATGATTTCAAATATTTGAAAACTGATCAATGCTTTGAAAAGAAGAAAGAAAGAAAGGCTAGAATCAAGGCTTTGGATCTGCATCTGTCTTAGGCCCTGCTGCATCCTCTTGATCACTTTCTTCTTCATCTACATCCTCATCATCAGCATCTTCTTCTTGTGCAACTTCTTCACCAGGTTTCTTAGCTACCACATCATCCTCAAAATCATTAGCTGAAGTAATAGGAACCTTTCCTTTCAGTTTCTTCTGTTGCAAAGCCTCTCTGAGAAGTTGTCCTAAGTCAATGTTGTCTTCATCAACAAGTTCCTTATCCTCAGCAGTCTTTTTCCCAGCTTCTTTATCACCAACACCCTGATCCCTAGTACTTTGCTCATCAAACAATTCCCTTGTAGAATCTGACTTCCTTGAACTTCTTGAATTGGAAAGTCTTCTTTATCCACATGTATCAGATCGATGTTTTTGAAGACTGAATATTTCCAAATATTTGAAGAAGGAAGTTTGACTGAAATTCAAACTCCTTAAGGAAAGGAAATAACTTGATACGGATTTGAAAGAGATTTGATTTGAAATTTTAAAAAATTAATGACAGACAATTATCTACAGAGATAACACCCAGCATTAGTGATCCATTCATTGAACTAGATAGTATACAGATTGATATTCAAAGCTTTGAAAAGGATTTCAAGGCCTTGAAAAACTGTACTTGTAACAACCCTAGTCTATCTTTGCATTTCATTTGCCTGCTAATTATTCCTTCTCTAAATGTGACATCAGTAGAGGCCCGTAAACCCTAGAAACTTTTTCAAGCTTCAAAAATGAAGTTTTGTCTAAGGGGGGAAGGATGTAATAACCTGAATTCTGACCTAGAGGTATTTAAGTAATTCAGCACTGTGTACTTATTATTCGAGAACGTGTTTGTTTGATATTATTGTTAGTCGTAATAAGACGTTGCGGATATTATGCGTGATTTTGTGGTGATTAACTATTCGTTTTTAGCTAGGTTATTGTTATACATTTCTTTTAAATAAATCTCCTTTATTTTTTTAACAAGTTAGATTCTAAACTTCAATTAACTGTTGAATAGTTTTTGCTTAAATAAGTGTTTTTATTAGTTTTCTCAAAATATAACTTTCCAATTCATTTGAAATATCTAATTTTTAAAATTTACGTTTCAAATAAATTGTCAGATTCATTTTTTATCAGTCAAAATGTCTTTTAATTGCTCAAATTTAGTTTTAAAAGTCAAACTTTGTTTACCTGTAAAATCTCATTTTATCAGCCGAACTTAATTTTTGTCTGCCAAATTTTGTTTATCAATCAAATTATTTTTAACTATCACGTCGCGTATTATTTTCACCACGCTTTAAATAACCGTTTGCACTCCAAACCACCACCTCCATTACCGCCGAGAACACCACCTCTCTCTCTCTCTCCTGCCCCGACAATCACTCCAATTTTGGATGGAATTAGGCAAACCTTCTTTGAATGAATCTAGTCCATTCCATTACTGGACGTACCAGTTTTCAGTTTTATAATTTTTTATTCAAATCATTTTGAACCGATATTTTCATACCGTTTTCATTTTCAGACCATAATCAATTACTTTCTGGAGGATTCATTGTTGCGATTTTATTAGAAAAATTTTCATATCATTTTGGAGAAGTTTAATTTGAGTTTGAAGAAGACATTAATTATTTGACAATCTCACGTAGCAATTCCTAAGAACCTAAAAAAAATCATTCTAAAATAGTATAAATAGCCATTTAATTTTTATCTTTTGAAATGCACGATTATATAAAGTAATTGCCACACATATTTCTTCTCAAAAAAAAATTTGTAGTCGGATAGACTAGATGTGAACCGGTGAGTTAAAAGAATCTTTTATGAATTTCTTCGTAGAGACGGAAAACCAACCCCAAATGTGTAGTAGAGAGCTTCATAACCCCATCGTGATGCTCAAGTGTTTCTTTAAAACAAACACCGCCGACATTGTATTCTCTGTGAATTGGAAAAGTATGCATAAATTTTAGTTTGGATCTTGCCCATGATTTGCTACCTCCGCCCTCATCCCATCCCGATGTAATGTGATTGTGGTATCCCTTCTTGACATAATATTTGTTTAAAGAGACAGAAACAAAGGCGCACACAACAATAGTTACAGAGAAATTGCCCACCCATTCGAAACATTGAATGTTATACACGAGCAATCATTCATTGGAGAATAACCTATACCCCCCAATTCTTCGACACAGTGAGGAAGAGTAACTAAAGCTATCATCAGTAGCCACATTTTGACAACCTATAACAACTAGACTCAGGTGGTGTTGCGCCATCCAAATTGACACCACCACCGACACAGATACAAACGATACACATTCTTCAAACATTCTATGACTACAGAAAGGCGGCAAAAACGATGCCTTGATGTCAAAGAAAATAAGACAAAAATGACAGTGATCAATCAATCAAACCCATAACCCAATCTTACAAACTATTACAACGATATCCTAGGCGGGACAAAGCTATATATAATTACAATTCCCTACTAGGAATAGAACACGAGTTCATGTATTTCCTACAGGAGCTCGGTCATCTGGCCCGGCAAGCATGATCTGTCATTTCAGGAATTAGTGGAAAGTGATCAGTTATATTAAAACTTCTCCGGCTATGAATTTGGTTCAAGTTGTACATGATTGGGCAATAGTCAACTCACATTGCAGTCGAAAGCAAATCTCCTCGCAAGCATGATGGCTGCGTTCCTTTCCCTCTCCGACTCAAATGCTAATGCAAAGGAAAGTCCTACCTTTGCTTGCCAAAACGCTCCTTGCGCTGCAGCGTTTCCGCCACCTCTAACTCCACAGAGCTACATGAAGGATGAATGTCAAACAGAGTCTTTATAAGTATATGATTTGGCTATACCTATACCCACGTTGAACAAATAAGAGTTCATAGATCCTAAAGCAAAATTGCTAAGCATCATCTAGAAGAGAAATAAACAAAACATGTGAAGTGCACATCAGAATCAGTTAAAGATTTGTGTTTCAAACAACTATTTGATTCTCTGTGGTGTCTAGGATGGGTCAATGAAAGAAAACCTAAGTGTACACGTCCAAATGAAGTACAAAATCTGGTCACCCCAAAACACCATTTTTTGAAATAAGTCTCAACTAAACTGGTACAAGTGCAAACACTAGAGCCCATCTGCCGTCAAACTTCTCTCCATTTTCTCACCACCAAAAAAAGGAGCAGATCTTATGCATTCCAATGAAGCCAACCTACTCAATTCTCTACCAAATAAGAGATCGTACCTGCATTGAAGTGGAATAATATTCTTTGGCCACCGTTGTCTTGCCTTTACAAAGTTTCATCCTCATTTTACCAATATGAAGTACATGGATGGATTGCGAAGAATGATCTAGCCCATTCATCTGGACAACTACTACCTGGACAGCAAGATGATAACACAAAATGATTATGGGGAGACAAAGACATATCAACACTAACTACTCAACTGACCAAGCTGTCATTTAAATTATCTGAGACTAGAAACATAGGTAAATTCACTAACTTTGTTTTTCCCAATGTCACTAACTACTCAACTGACCAAGCTGTCATTTAAATTATCTGGGACTAGAAACATAGGTAAATTCACTAACTTTGTTTTTCCCAATGTCATGTTGCTATTCAAACTCAGATTATTTTACCATCATATACAAGAAGCTCATAAAATCCATCAATTAAAAGGGAAAAGGAAACCATAAATTTGGAACATAAATGTCCAATACATTGGAAACCATAAAATTGCATTGAAATTCCATCAGACACAAACATCTGATTTGGAAGTTCAAAATATGCAGATAAAGAGAATAGCAGGAAAACACAGCAACCATAAATCACATCGACAGAAGAGGTCAATGATTGGTATAAAACTCTGATAAACATTCCTTGTACAAACAAAAGAACCAGGTGTCGAGGAGTTTTAGCTTTCAAGGCGATTACCTAGTCGTAGATGTTTGACTAGAATGACTTCTCATGCACAAAATATAATTAAAGACTTCGGCAAAAGCTGCTCAAATCATCTATATCCATTTAGTGTAAGGAAATAGTTTCCCACGCAACATTTAAGACGTCAGTCATGTGAATATTAAACTAGATCATCTGAAATTGAGAACTAAAGAATTTGGACCATGTTCTGACGTAAAGTAGAAGCTGTCCAGAACTTTAAACCCCTGATCGAGTGGGATGTCTTGGTTGAGAATATTATCCAAATAAAAATTAACATTACAGTCCAAAAGCTTTAACCGGGCTCACAAGTCATAGAGAAGGCAAAATATTATTTCAAGTGGCTGAAAACGTTACTTTGGGCTTGAGTTATTTGGCTCATCCTCCAAAAGGTACATATAAACCCCTAGATAAAGATCGGAGACAAGAAATGCAGAGTAGCAAATCAGGTTTCTGCCCACATGAAGCTTTAGGAAGAAAAAGCATTACAGGCTAGAAATCGCAATGCTTGATTAACTTAGACAAGAGGTTTTAAAATTATCCGATGTCAGCTAATCCTTCAGAATTGGTAAGACCTAAAGACTACAGAAGAGAGAGATGATCAACGAATTCACCATGAAGAACCTGAGAGTTGGATCAATAGTAGATAAAATGCGAGAGAACCCTTTCAAGTGTTAAGTTATCATCACAAATGTTTGTCCATATCAGTTATAGACCTACCGGTTTCCCGGAAAGCTTGATTTTGGGATGATGAAATACTCTAGTACATTAAGATGAAAATGTAAAGAACAGTCGCTCGCTACACTCAATTTAAGGGGTTCAGGATTTTATACCAACCCCAAGTTACTATGAGAAGGCTTCTTGAAAAAAAAAACACAATGCTTGAATATGTTAATTTACTTCAGAACTTATCCCAAAACAAGATCTACTTACAAAATACAGGATCCGCAAAGATATTTCAGAAGCATCAGCTCAACTCCAATGTCCCAGCACAAAAAGATAGACTTACATTGAATTCGGTGTCATGTCTGCGCACCAATGATTCTACATAGTTTCCTAAACCTGCAGCTGTTTAGGATGGATAATCACATGAGGCTTCGAAGTTTGATGTATATAAGTAATATTGTAATTTTCTAAGAGTGCACATACGATCTAATCAAAACAAGCAGTAAACAAACAATGGAGGAAATGCGAGTTTGAATAAACAGTTTTGACGTTGAGGATCACCAACCAGGATCGATAGGACCAGTTGTTGTCAAAGTGATTTTCTGGCCTTCTGAAATGATTTCTGCTTCCAATATTCGTCCAACATCGAACGGTTCTGGGGCATATACTGATTTGGTGGCTCCTGGAAAATCATAGGTAAAACAAGAGTTGCTGATGGTTGAAAGTAAAGTAATGAGGAACCAGAAACTTAAAGACCGACAGTGATTATCTTACAACCAGATACATTAGAGAGAAATATAACTTTTAATCCATCACACCCTTGACAATTGTGGCAATGCCTCTGCTCTCCGCTAAAACTATTGTAATTTGTAAGTTAATGACGAAGAACTGACAAACTTTTGTAACCTCAGTCAGCTAAGTGCTAGAAAACACTACAAAAGCTCTCTGCAAGCCAAACAGCTAAGTTCACTATTTTCAAGTACAGTTGGTCTAGGGGCAGTTGCTTTTCCAGTTCGTTTTGATCAAAATGTCAAATGGGCATGGCTAGCACTGAATGTTGTCTCACCTCCTTGAGGCAACCACCAACTCTCCACCTTAAAGCTCAAAGTTGAACCCAAGGCAATTGGCGAGCCTGTAAAACTTTGACCTGACAGATTACTGTGATGGTTGACTCACCAAACAAGAGTCAATCAACTCTGAAGATTAACAATGATTATGTCAACGACTAAAATGGGATTGACTTTGGATAGGTCTATGTCTCATTCAACTCTGGTTCTTTGCGCAATATTTTGTGGGATCATCAAGCAAGACTTCACTTGGAGCCATTAGGAGATTCAGTACAACTTGAGATATATATGGACCGTAAGAGAACTAAACTTTCTAAATCAATGAAAGGTCAAAGTTGGGTTAAAGATTGCACCGTGTCCATTGTTGACAAAGTGCTCACAAAAAGGCCATCCCTTATTTTCCAATGGAATTTGAGGGACGTTTAGTATATCAAATAGGGTAAGTGGCAACAAATGCCCGTGCATTGGCATAAAGTCAACATGTTCCGTGTTTGACAAAAGACACAGTCACAGGTATCCAGCCCCGACACAAGCCAGAAACAGTTGACCACCATCATCAAACACCTACTCATACAAGGCGTAACCAGTTCAAATTCTCAAGTTCCAATAGAAATTGGAGCTTGACATAGTAGTAAGAGGGAGAGCGAACAGTCACCGGTATCCAGCATGGATCACCAACGGGAATCCAATCGTTGACGACGAAAATTGAAGCACACTGGCGCCGAGTTGGGGTGACAGCCGATTATGTGTGTTTGACAAGGTTACATGGACTTGGGTGCGGGGTGTCATGTCGGTTGTGTGTCCAACAATTGGATTTGCCCGCCTTGCTGAAATTTAAAGTTCGGGAACTCGGCTAAGAAGTGTCCAAATCCTGGACGCGGGTGAGGAGATACACTGTCATTGCATTTATTTTGATCGGAAAGATGAATTGAGTGTTTGCAACTCATCAATTGATAAGAAACAGGAACTTGACAATGAGGTTAGAAGATGTTCGGCGAGATTTAGAATGACCAAAACTTTGAACAAGGCGAAGACGATGAAATGAGGGAGAAAACGGCAAGGGGAAAGAATAAAACCGAAGCACCAATTTGCTGTATGACCATGGTTTAAAAACTTGAAGTTTCGAATGGATGAAGGACATATCCGCCACATATCCCATACCCTAATCCGCAAGGATCATGTCCGACACGGGTTCGGTACCAAGATTGAAGAGTCTGGGTAACTTAGGTTTTTGCCAAGCTCCACACATGACTCCAGCCCTCTCTCATCCAGTCGTGCTAAGGGCCTGGTACTTAAATTCAACAATTCCGCTTCACGAAATCCATGTTCTACTTTCTGGATCTGATGAATACTGGCACTGGAGTCCTTGCTAATTTTTGGAAAGAAAGAACTGACGAAACAAAGGTCGTATGTGAGTGTTGTTGCTTCAACAATTGTTGGAGTTTGATATGCTTGGTTGTTGCTTCAACAATTGTTGGAGTTTGATATGCTTGGTTGTTGCTTCAACAATTGTTGGAGTTTGATATGCTTGGTGATTTTTGAAATTGGGTCTCCACAAGCAATCAATCAGACTTGAATCAAATCAGAGCAATACAGTAAACGAATTCCCGAGATTCACCAACACATGCCTGTTTTCATGCACTTTCAGTTACAGGACAAATTGAAGTCTTCTTGGACTTCTCAGATGTTGGTATAGTGTGCCTCTATTGCTTTGGAGATGGGTTTGACCGAATCCTATCCATTCACCCATCCAATTTGTTGTTCTGTTCAATTTTCATTCGTAATCAAGATTGATAAGTCGAAATGCATTTTGTCTTTGCTCTTTTGTTTGTGTTGTGTTCTTGTGTTGGAAGAGAAACTGGATTTGGCCGAATTCTCAGGTTGACCCATTTAAGGCGTGGTTTTGGTAAATTCACAACAGCTAGATTGGGGATTTCTTCTGTTCATATATGTGGATTTGTTGGCCTTGATTGGTTCTGATGCTGGTTTTAACCAGAATCTTTACGAGGTATGATTCTATCCATCTTATAGTTCTGTAGAAGAACACTAGGTGAAACTGCAGCTTTGTCTTCTCAAGTTTTTGTTTCAGGAAATCGATAGGAGTCTAATTTGGTTTCCAGAAAAATAAATTGTGTGGCGAACCGATTGGGATGGAGAGAGAGAAGAGTATGTGGTGGGTTTTGTATGTGTGTGTGCGCGCGCGCGCGTGTGTGTGTGTGTGTGTGTGTGTGTGTGTGTGTGAGAGAGAGAGAGAGAGAGAGAGAGAATCAGGATGGCAGTGTAAAGAAGAATTAAGTATCTGTTGGGGGTAAATGAGTTCTGCGATCAGAAGTCAACAGCAGGGGTACTTCTGGCTAGTTTCGGAATGCTGTGGCGGTGCTAGAAGTTGCTGTGCGAAAAACATTGTGGGAAAGCTGCTGTCAATTCTAGATAAAATGTTGTTTGGTAAATATTAAGTAAAAGCTGCTGTAAAATATTGATATAGTAATTTTGTGTTTGGTAATATCAACTACGAACTTGCCGTGAGAGGGTAAAATGTCAAAAAATATATGACGCGTGTCATTTCCGTAAAGACAACTATTGATACTTTAAAAAATCGTGAGGTTAAATTGGGTTGAAGAAAACTTAATCAAAAGCACTTTTTGAAAAAGCATTTCCCCCCTTGCTTCCTGAAAACTGTTGTGGGACAGCAGAAACTGTCGGAAAAAGTAGAAATTTTATTTTTACCAAACACACTAAAACTGCTTCTGCTGTCAGAAAGCAGCTGTGCTGGCAACAAAAGCATTACCAAACTGGCCCTTCATGTCTTTTGTCAAATCACAGGGGTCGACATGTCTTTATGTGAAAACATAGTACTATTTGTTGCCATCATCCAATTTTAAAAACCCAAAAAAAAGTGATATCCTATCTTCAGATTAAGAAAATAACACTTCGTGGTCAAATTTTTCAAAGTGAGGAAGGAAACTAGTACAAGCGTGTAGAGATATCTAGTAAAGCATATAATTCAAGTGATTTCAGAGGTATGGTGATTAAATGCCAACAATTATGTGGGCCTATAATACGTACCAGAAATAGCCTCCTTTTTGCAATCTTGAGTTGTTAAACGGTGCCATTGAATTGAACATCCTGAAAGTTCTAAAGAGCTATCAGAGTTAGATTGGATCCTCAAATATGAACCCAAAGCTTCAGCACCATCTAATTCGAATGTATGAGTCATGCTTTCATCACCCCTCTTCGTCATAGCCAGCTGAAAAAGAAAACAAAACATACCCATTGAACAAAGAAGGATAACAAGTCTCGCCATTGAAATAAAATTGATTTATCTCCATAGGTGTGGCAGGCATACCGCATTCAGAATATGACAAATAAATAACAGACTGGAATGCACACACACTTGTGTAACAGTGAACCGTGCTAGGTGAAAATCGCTAAGATATATATCATTTCTCTTGAAAAGAACTTTCACATCTAAGGCAGTAGATTGAAGTATTCAGGCAATAACCGTATAACTTTATATCTCAAAAGCTTGATCAAAAGGGATGCTAAATTTGAGGATAATTCGCTCAGATAGTTAACATGGATTCTGATACTCAATCTATATTTAATCTAGGTTCTAAACGGTAACATAAACAAAAGTTCCTTGCATAAACAGAGGCAGGAATAAGCTGAGTCCTGAGAATGACAACTCTCGTTTTAATTAGGTAACCTTGGTTGTCGGGTCCGCCTCTTGCACACCTTGCGTCCTTTGCTAATTTCACTGGCCCAGGAGTCAATGACTATGGTACACATCCAGTCCACTTGAAATTTGGCCTTTGTGGGATTTGAACCTTGGATCTCAGAGGGGACACACCCTTAAGACCAAGGCTCGTTGCCACTACACCAAGTGTTTGGGGTTAACTCTAAAGAGACTGGGGTTTCGCTTTTCTATTTGCTTTTATGAAAGGGACAGCCATATCCAGCATAGGGACACAGCTCGTCACGTACTCCGGGGTCCAATGTATCACCATACAGTAGGGTCTAATGTATCATTTTGTTTTTCTTATAGTTTAGAGGGCTGATCAACTCAACTGAGACCAGATCTCTGTTCCCAGTTTTTCTACCTCTAATATTCTATACTTTTTTCTCGCTCACTCTCTCTGTTTCTTTCCGGTTTATTTCTCCGTCCTCGCTCGTCTTCTCTATATACCGTTCTTCTTTGCATTAGTTCTGATATCTTTAACTTTGATTTGTGGGTCACCTGGATTTTGATAAGAACTTTCCTTTCTTGGACAGAAAAGCAAGCCACTCAAAAGATTCAGGAAATTTATGAGACGTACCTGAAAGAACATTTTGTTTTCATAGGTATTCATTAAATTAACAAACTAAAAAAGGAAGGTAACAAAGGAATTGCCAGGTTAAACCACAATAACCTAAGAAGCGAGGAGTAGAAGCCATCAAAAAAATTGTAGCACAAGACCCTAGTGAAACATTCGGGAAGGTGAGAGCCATTGAAACCCAAGAGACCACCCACAATACACTAATGGTAGCCAAGACTATACTCAAGAAGGAAACGACAGGACAATAGAGCAAGAGAATATTCCAGGGTTCCTATTTCACTTTGCAGAGATAACACCAACTGATTAAGACTTCCCTTGCCAAATCAAGAATTCAATGATCACGATCCTTTTATGAACTGCGGATGATATAAAGAAAGTAGTACACCTATTGCCCGGAACAAAGTCTCCAGAAGCTAGCGGAAGTTCACACCATGAACAAAATATTAAGGTAAGAACATAAATATCTAGTGCAACTCGGAAGTACCGAGCCGATATATGCCGTACGAGTCCAAGAGGAGCCATTCAAGAACTATTATTTCCACCTCCTCCATCACCTGTATGATACTAATTCCTAACAAATATTGTTACTACTAACCCATGAAGCACGGAGACAAGTGTGGGTCGGAGTGCAGGATGGCCTCGCCGATTTTATAATGGGGATGTGGGAATTCAGGTATTCTGGGACAAAAAAATATGGTTTCTATCAATTAACCATGGCAGAAATGCTAAATTTGGTAGATTCATAAACAATAGATAAGATAAAAACAACTACACCAATCTATGAGGTTTAATTTCAGTTTGATACAATGAAATAAGACTATTCCCTCTTTACAGTCCAAGCAACTAATGGAGAGGGATCTTAATCGAGATTTGGCATCTTCTTGGGTCTCTGACTTGCATCTCAAGCGAGTAACGGATTCGGGAAGGAAAAGGAGGGGGAGAGTGCTGCTAGGCAAGTCGAAGGAGCATCCTAGAAGAGTCAGAGGCTCAGAGCATTGGAGAATCAAATATACTCTTCCGAACAACAAAATATTGACTAAAAGTCTAGAATTCTGATAAACACAGACCAGCCTAGTAACTCTCTTGAAATCCGATCCCAGTCTCCCGTGATCCCTTCACTTCCAGAACCCACAAGAATCATAACTTGATCAAAAGACCATTTTCCCTGACATCTACTCCCTAGTAAAGCCAGAACAAAGACTAGGAATCCCTAAAAACCTAGACACATCCCCCACCCAACCACCACCATTCTGAAACTTAAAACCTACCGGCCAGTGCTCCACAACATGGTCGTGAATGTTGTTGCAGGAGCAATCCAAAGAACCAAATCAGAACTAGGTGACCTCAAAACAAAAACTGATATTAAGCTCGGCTATCCGAGTAGCATCTGGACAGGAGGGACCTTTGACTTACCCCAATCTACCCACAAGCCGGTCTAAAACCTATCCAACAGCTCCATCAGAAAAAACATAAGACAAGACTCCATAACCGTGAAGTACATCAGCAAACAACAAATAGGAAACAATTTTGTGCTCCACATTGTCGCCGATTATCTTCTTACCTGTATCCGCCAACAGTCTTCAAATTATATCTATTCGTACATATATGAAAACCTTCAAATTCTGTGATATACTCTATGTTTTTCCAACTTGTTTAAAATCTCTAAGAACTCTGGAACTTCCAATATGCAATAGGTTCACAACAGAAAATGCATATTTGCCTTCAATTGGTTCTGATTTTTGAAGTGATAATATTTCTAGTATTAAGTATTAACTATTTCGTTTCAAGAGAATATTGCATTAGCACAAATTGCAAAATGGAATTTGTATATCACTATTTCTTTATTTGGGTCCTCGCACCACCAACTCCAACTATATGTCAGTATATCACTTTCTTATTAGTTGTACAGATGGTATTTGACACTAACTAGTACACATAAGGCACTAGATCCGGACACTGCGTTGATAGAACTAGGAACAAACAGCCACTGAATCTAAATTTGAACTCAAATATATGTTGGCTTTCTTTTCCTTTGCCCTCGTCAAAGACCAAATTTTGTGCTTTAATGGGATGGGGGGTCATAGGTCTGTTTGCGAAAATCATTTCATTTAATGTTCGGGCATTCAGTGCTTGTTTGGGGGCACTGATTTTTAATCTCATTTGATTACAATCTACCCTTTTAATTTAATTGTTAGCGAAACAGTTTAGTACTTCGGGTTAAAATGTTTTTTTAGGCTGAAAATCTGAAGATTATTTAATTTCCAGTTTTGAAGATTGACTCACATTATGCAGATTTTCAGGTCATACCAACAGTTCTGGATTTTCAGCCAAGCTTGCTTGCTCATTATTTTCAGCCAATCATTCATGTTTTCAGCCGGTACCAAACATGCTCTCAGTTTATTTTTGGCTTAACATAGACCAGTAAGAACTTCCTCCTTCTCATTTTAGCAGTCTTTTGGGTCTTTAGCAGCAAGATTATGTAAAAATAATAAAGGAATAGCATGCATAAGATGGAAAATGTTGCGTGAGAACTTCACCCTTATAAACTAATCTCAGTTTCCAAAATTTGGGGCAGTAACAAGAACTAAATGCGTTAGGATAAGAGTGCCAAGCATTAAAAAAATGATCCACAAGAATAGAAAGATGCAGAAACTGATCCACAGAGATACAAATTATATACAAGTACTGCTTAACAATTATACTACAAACCTCCTTCTGAAGCTGAATCGACCGTTTAGACTTCTCAGCAAGCTGAAATCTCAGAGCATGCAGCTCATGCTCCATGTCCATAACCTAAAATTTTACACAATCAATTACCAGAAGTCTACTTTGTTAAAGTAACATTTTCATATTTGGGTAGAAAATCTAACTATGCACTCGCAAGCCAAATGATCAATCAACTCATAAAACATTAAATAAGAAAAATTAGATTACGGGACTGGATAAAATTATTTGTGTTATGTCACTGGAGAAATGATGATCAGGAAATGTTACTAACACAGGACAACAACAAAAAAAAAAAAAAAAAAAAAAAAAAAAAAAAAGCAAGACAAGATTCACCATGAGATTCAACCAAAAAATCTCAATAATCAATATCTCAATCTAAGATGTGTGAGTGGTGTAAATAGGAAAGATATTATACGAAAAGACACAATTAGGGAGAGTTTTAACGCCGGAACAATAGAAGACATTGACAAAAAATCAATTACGGTGGTTTCGTAATTTTATCGTACACCCTTGATCCACCGATTAGGATAGTGGTATGGTCCAATTTAATAGTGGTAGACAAGGGATTGAGCACCAAGGATAGAGCGACCAAGATGAAGTTAGGTAGAAAATCAGCAGGGTGGTAAATAATTGCCAGCCACAGGGAGCAGAAGGCTATTCCAATCTATATATAAAATTATGCTTGCTATGCCACTCGTTGTCTCATAGGCCGTTGGATTGCACTTTTTGCAGCCGTTGGATCATGACCAACAAAAAGAGTGGGCATGGATTTTAGTTTCAGAAAACCTTGTCTCTTTCTATCAAAGGCAGAAAACCTCCCTCTCTCAAACCTCAACGGTTAATTCTCTCACCAGGGAACCGTCTTGATAATCGCTGGCCAACCACCACAGTTTCACCATATTCCTGCCCAATCGATTATCCCTCCCACACAGGAGATAAACCCTAAATCGTTGGACGAACAATTACAGGTCTTGCAAATGGGAAATCGCCTACTTCAGAGAGCTTTGAGGTCGGCTCCAACTCCTGCGACCATTGATTTCAGGGTTGAAAGCTATGATCCATGTATGTTCCTCCTGTTCTCTCCCACTTTTGTTGCTCGCTACTTTTTGATCTGTTTTAGCGAAGGAAATTTTAATTCCCTTAAAGTTTAGATCTTGATATCTCAGGCCTTTGCTTTATATTTGTGATGTTCTATATATTGTTTTACTCCGTGTCCCAATTTGAGTGTCTGGGTGGATTTTTCACGGAGATTAAGGATGTGCTTTTGACTTGTTAGATTTACTAAAATGTCCTTTCTTGTATGTGATACTTTTTTTGGGAAGTGAAAAAAGTAACGATTTGATAAGGGGTATGGAGGGAAGTAAAGTAGAAAAGTAACTTTTTGGTATAGGACACTCATGTTGGGACATCCATTTTAGGAAAGGAAGACGCTCAATTTGGGACGGAGGTTGCATTTTATTTGCTTCATCAGGTGAAGGGCCTTTATCACTTTCTGTTGGCTGGCGAGGTTCTACTTAAACTCCTGCATTACTGATTGAAAAAATGCAAGCTTTATATACTCATTCTATGACTCTTGCTTTTTGTGTGACCCTTGCAGTTGAATTTTACACATCAGGTGAAGGGTCATGATTATTTTTAAGTCCGTTTGTAGTGAATGGGCTTTTCATTTTTTCACTGAACTAAATTAACTTAATATGTATCTTAGGCACTCTCCTAATGATACTTTGATTGTAATAGCTTTCTTATTTCAACGATTACGACAATCAGCCAGGCAATCACTGCAACATGTATACCTCCGTGTCTCTCAAAGAATTGAATTTCGTTCTTCTGGCCAAGCCTAATACAAGTTCAGATCTAGCTCTGTCGGTCTTGAGAGTGCCAATTTCGCCCTGTCGGTCTTTGACTTCTGAGATGCACAGTCTCAAATTTTGGGGATTCAAATGTTTGGCTTCCTACTTTTACCTTTAGTAATTGAAATAACGTGCAGACTTAAGACTTAATTTTTGCCTATTGGTCTTGAATTTTAAGGTTCAACGTGCTTTCCTTTGGGGATTCAATTTCAAAGTTCTATCTTCTCAATTTTCATTTTATTAATCAAACTAATCTTCAGACTTTAGAGTTCTGTTCTGTGATACACTTCATGACAATCGGTTTAGGCATCAAATAACATACTTTCAGTTAAGGTAATAGATTTTTTAATTGTTCAGACAATGCTTGTTTCGTTCTTGCATATACATTTCTTGGATGCAATATATAGGTGTCAAAGAGTTGTAATCAGTTTAGGCGTCAAATAATCAAAAAACATTCAAGATTGCAACACGACTGGATTCAATTTGACTGTTTCTTCCTTTGCAAAGGTTTTGTTTTGTGGCAAAAGGAAACCCACATTTCCAGAGCTATGGCTTCAAACAAGAAGATGAAACTCTCTTTCTTAAGAAATTTTGAAGACTACAAAGGAGATGAAGACTACATATACATTAGTTCTTTTGGCATACTTTTCACATAAAATTATTGCTTAAGCTTGAAAGTTAATAATTTTTTATTTTAGCTGGGGTAGTGCACTTAGGGAACAGGTTTTCCCCTAGTCCTAGTAAGAGAAACTTTGCTAAATAACAATTAGGGGTCTGAACTGATCGCATGCAGCGCTTTTCCAATATCAAATTGTCAATTTACATCTCTAACTTCCAGCCTTCCAGACCAAGTACATTTTCATTGCCTAGGTTGTCATCAAGCACACATCATAGAGGATCAAATGGCATCAATAACCCTGAATCCCTGAATAAAGGTAACATGAACAATGTGTGGATAAAAGGAACAGTACTTCAACGTACAGAAGACAAAAAAAAACTTAGCTTTCAAATAACTGCAAGTAGTTAAAGGAATACTTCATGAGACTACGCAGGAGCACATACCTTGCTCGGCTGATGCAACATTTTGATACGCCTAGCCTCTTGAACTTCCTTCATTAGTTCTTCAAAATCCTAGGTTTTTAATAGTAGCATATGCATTAGAGAAATATGAACTATGACATAAAACAAGTAGTTCATAAAGCAAAAGACTGCCATGATAGATCAATATCCATCCTGTTCTAGTAGTCGCGTCAATGGGCCGGTTTTGGGCAGATCCATGTAAACCAGAACCGGAAGACAATGGAGAAGCCCAGACCAGAACTGACCCACAAAAGTTAGATCCAGCAGAACAGAAACCGAACTGAGAACAAGACCCTGACCCTTCAGGGTCTGTTAGATTCGTGACTATACTACCTCCATTGAATCATAAATTTATTTCAGTGATTCTCTATTCTCTCTCAAATCTTGATATCATTCAGATCTGGTAGAATATTTAAGTTTGTAGAAGAAGAAACTGACAGACAATGAAGCAACTGACAGGAGAGATCAATAGAAGAAGAAAGAAAAAAAATCAAGGGATTTTGCTTCAGATTCCTTTTTCACTTTTGGTTGCTTCCAAAATTGCATAAGTTTCTCAGATTCTTCTATATCCTCCAGATCTTTGATTGTATATGTAAGACAAACAAAGGCAAATTGATAACCTAAAAAATTTTAAAAATAAATTATTCTGAACTAATGGGGAAGAAGATATACTCGAAAAATCTGTAGAGGTTTGATTATGCATACTTAAATATCAAACAGGTGTCTGCAGCAATCATGAATGAAATGCATTGGTGCATAACACACACACACACACACACAGAGAGAGAGAGAGAAGCATTTTTCTAGACTTGTACTAGGCCTGACAATAAGATAAAGCTGCAACAAAGATGAAAAGGAAGAGGACAGAGAGAGAGAGAGAGAGAGAGAGAGAGCGAGCTGGGGTTCTACCTTATAGAAGAATAGAAGCACCGCTTAGGTTAGGAGTGAGAGGAGTAACCTGGGTATCGAGAGAGAAGGAATTAAAAGATAGAGTCATAACCAAGGATTTAAATAACGGTATCGGCCGGCGTATCGGTAACGGTCACGGAAAACGGTTTTGACCAATAACGGACAAACCGTAACGGGAACCGGGAACCAAACACGTGAATGTTAAGAAATTGTCAGAACATGCCAAAAAGTATTTTTAAACATTATTTTTTACATCAAACATCTTTTAGTAGTTATTTTTTAAACACTGAATGGGTGAAAGTGTTTTTTTCCAACTAGAGAGGGTGAAAGTGTTCTTCAATGAAACTAAAGGGGTGGAAATGAATTTTACCCAACACTTAATAGTCAATTGTCAACTTTACTCTTACCCCGTCAGTATGAGATAAGGATTGAAGGGACCAGAATAAGAGAGAGAGAGAGAGAGAGAGAGAGAGAGAGAGAAGCGATGGTCGGCGACGCTATCAAGAACAGAGTGAGATAGCAAATCCGACGGGAAGAAAAAGAAGATCTGGAGACTATTTCTCTCTCTCTTTCGATGCTCTCAAGTCTCGATTGAAAGCTACTAGGGTCGATTTCTCGAATTAGGGCTTTCCCAAATTCCCTCACAGATGAAACACAAAGGTATTCGAACTGGGTTCTCTCAAATCCCGTTTTTTTCCCTTGTAACGGAGTGTATCGCCCGTTTTTTGACGATATCGGATCGTACCGGCCGTTTCGGGTGTGACCCCGATTCACCCGCAACGTATCGGGTGAATCGGATTCGGTGGCCTCCGATTCCGCGACGAACCGGGCGATACGTGACGAGTTGGTCCGATATTTAAATCCTTGGTCATAACCTGTGGTCATTTAGTGACCCAGTGAGCAACGGTTCTCATGGGTCCGGGTCTAACGGATAGTATTCAGGTACTCGTTCTCATGGGATGCGTCTGTCGTGATACGGTCCACCTCGATTCTAGGTCTGAACCAACCCATTGACAGGCCTACATAGTAGATAGTACTCCCTCCGTCCCATAATGTTTGTCTTGTTTGACTTTTCACGCATTATGGTAGTGGAAAAAATGCAAAAAAATCATGAACTACTAAAGTTATTCTTGCATATTAATCATGGTAGTACCTGTATGTCCATACAAAAAGAATAAAATAATTAGTTAATGGAGGGTAAGAGTGGAAAAGGTGGTTGTGTTTCCAAAGAAGACACAATTTCGGGAGAAGTCAAAATGACAAACAGGACAAAGGTTTTGAAACGGAGGGAGCAGTAGCTTTCAGCATAGACATAATTCGATCACTTAATGTTCATCCTCGTCTGACTCCAGTTTATTCATGTAAGTGAAGGCAATGGATGAATCCTGTGGTGGTGAGTAACTGAGTATGATGCGAGGAGGAGGGAGAAGGGGAAGCCAAGGAAAAAACTATCAAGACGGCCTTTGAAGCTAGTGACCTACCTGTTTCCCTGAAGCACGAGACATTTCCTCCTGCTCATGAAGAGCATCTTCCACTCTCTGAACAGAATCTCTGGCACTCTCAATTTCAGCTCGAGCAAAAGCTCTTTCTTCATCAACAAGTTTCTTTGCGTCTTCTGAAGCCTATATATTATTCAAACAAATGAAGATTGTTAGTTCAAAAGTTGTGTGAAGTACAACGCTTATAACAAGCACTCATCTTCCATAGATGTAATGAATTAACACGAGTGGGGGGAAATTAAAGGTCGCCAAGAAATGTAATATCTTTTGTAATCATCAGCACAACAATCTTCAGAGTCATCACAAAAAAAAAAGGAAAAGAAGCAATTAATTTGCCCGCCATCTACCTGTTCACTTTTCTAAATGGGGATATTCCAAATTGTTTATCCACATACTTTCTGAAAGTCTAAATCTAAAATATCACGCACTAACAATATTGTCCAAGGAAAATGATCACAATTGTCTAGGAAATAGAGAGATAGAGGCCATGTTTAGGTAGTGAGATTATTGGATTATGCATAATTGGAATGAGTGGTTGCATTCCAATTATCTATAATCTCAGAATCCAAACACGGCCAAAGGATAGCAAAATATATATATCACGATATGGAATGAGAACTGATTCTTACAGAGCTAACAATGATCCTACAGAGCCATTAAATTGATGTGTGCTCAAAGTGAAAATTTAACCCTCCCTCTCTCTCCCCGCATGAATTTCTGCCATGACAGCAACAACTATGTGATGGTTCACTCTCTCTGTCTCTCACTTTTTCGTCATTCTCACACTACGGTGAAGCTCTGTTCCTCCCACCTCCCTCCCTCTCTCTATCCCTCCCTCCCTCCCCCAGGAATTCCTGCCATGGCCGCTACAACGACGCAATGGTCCACTGTGAGTTGGTGGGCATGAGCTTCAGCTGTTATTCGGGCTAAATTTTTTATCCGATCAGTGACCCGTATCCATTTAGGCTGAACGGACCGGATTCAGATATTTTACGATCTGACAAAAAAATCAGTCCAGACCCGATCTGAGCGGACCTTTAACAGAATAAGATCATGAGGAATTCTAACAATTTCTGGATATGTGCTAATCCGATCCAAACCTGATCCCAAATTTTTACCACCACCAATAAGATGACTAGCTAATCTAAATGGTCAAAAAGACGGGATAGGTTTAAGAATAACATATTATTTCTAATGCATGTCCCTTATAAGGTTGGAATTTACTATCTTTAAGGGATGGAGGGAGCAGAGTCCAAGATTGGATATCAGTTCTGTGTTTGCTGTCTTCATATAAGGAGGACATATTCAACAATGCATAATGTGTAGGTACTGGTATTATGAGCAGCTTACAACAATGTTGTACTAGTGCTGGGGACCAGAATAAGGAAAAACAATATGAGTGAGGAAATGGATCAGAGTGATGCAGGGAGATGTCGATAATTCTACAAATATAAGGGTTTAATTAATGGTTCTCGTATTTTAATCAATGAGCCCCAAAAAGGATCTAGTAGGAAAATTTTGCTCATTGAGGGTTGGAGGAGCATGTATATCAGTTTATACCTCTAGTGGGTCGGTCATGCAGGTTTCCATAAATTCATCAGTTGTTCTTACTTAGCTCTGAAGTAAATTGTCTTAACTTCACCTAGAAGTAAGGTATGGCGTAAGGTTAGGATGACCTTTCTGGTTATTGGATAAACGGTCTAGTGGATTACTTTTTATTTCAATCTTTTAAGGAATAGAACATAGAGTTCTCTTGGTTTCTAAACAAAGAAACCCAGAGACTCCATATTTCCAGTTTCAGTTTCCTCTGTTTTTCAGCTGCATAAACTGTTCTGGTATCATATTTCCCTCCAAGGTGTTATTTACGCACCATTGTAGCATTGTGGATAGACTGATACCCCAGACCTTGGTAACATGTCCAATATATGAAAAAATTACAATACGTATCGAAGGACAAGAAATAATGCCACAAATGGGCTTTGTTCTGATTGTTTGTGATTGAAGACAAACGAAATGCATGCGTCCTTTTCATATTTTAAATGTATTTTTCTTTTCTGTTGATAAAAGAATTGATGGCCAATTGTTGACACTTTCAATCCTTTACACAAGACTTACAAACTCATAATACATAGTTTATAATAGTTTACAAACTCATAATACATAGTCTAAAAGAGTCTACCTGTATTGCCAAAAGCATAAGCCTATATAGTTTATAATTGCTTTATTTGATTGAACTTGGGAATTTGGAATAGAACAATGGATATATGCAGGCAGGCTTTCTCTAGAAACCTTAATCGACTATCAATATTCTCTTACTCTCTCTCTCCCCTCTCTCTACAAACCCTAGCCGCCAACCTCTCCGGCGGTTACTTCCGTCATTGTTGCCAGCTGACCACCACCCTCCCTAGAATCAAAACTAGAAAGTTTCACTGGTATAATCTCATCCGGGGCGAATTGAACCAAAATAACCCCCAGTGGGCCGAAAATACCAAAACGAGCTCGTTTAGAAACCGATAGTAGCAATACCGGTTCTTGGAGCAATAACCGATACTGCCAATATCGGTTCTTAAGTTTTCACAGACCAAATTACAACCGTTGATATGACTATCGGTTTTAAAGAACCGATATTAGCAATATCAGTTCTTGGCTTAAAAACCGATATTGTTCTATACTTGGCAATTTTCAGGCCAGTTTCTGCATTCGCGTTTCTGCATTAGAATTCTGTAATAAAGGCTAAGGAGGTGAAATCAGATTGCTATTTGTTCTCGTTGGCGTGGTAATTCTCTTAGGCCCTTGGAGAGAGAGCGCTTTCTGTAAGTATGATTTCCCTGAGTCATTCAACAATATCGGTTCTCGGCCCGATCACCATGACAGATCTGAGTCACATCCTCTCCCAGCGTAAACATGCATGTATCAATCCATGAGGAAACTGTTAAAATGCACGGCAAGAACTTTACAAATCAGGAGATGAACTCCACATTTTATGCCGTGAAGAGGTGAATATTGTTGATGAGGTTGAAGAAGATTGAGGTGATATTGTTGATAAGGTTGAAAATTATGGGTGGGTTTGGTATGACTTTTGGACTTTTAAATTGACTTTTTAGTTGTTGTGAAAAAAAAGTTCGTGACAAAGAGGTTGATGAAAAATATGTATGTGTTTGGTGAAAAAAGTTACGCTGTTAAAAAGTTAGTGATGCAACACTTTTGTTTGTTAGTGAAAATTACCATTTTTTATTTTTTATTTTTACTAGGAAAATTATGATAGGTCAAATTAGTTGTCGTAGTATGTTAATACAAAAAAATAAAAAGAAAATTGGTCATTTTTGTTTTTTAAGAAGAAAAAAGTCCAAAAAAAGTTCATGAAACCCAACTTTTTTGAGAATTCAGTTTTACACTACAGAGCCAAAATACAAAATCCAAAAGCTGGCACACAAAAAGTCATACCAAACCTTTCAGAAAAGTCCTAAGCAGATTAAAGTCCAAAGTGGATTAAAAGCCGGAAGTAAGTCATACCAAACCCACCCTATAAGGTTGAGAAAGATTGACGGCAAAAGAAGTCCAAAGGAGGAGAGCAAGCATTTAAAACCCGACAATACCAATGTCGATTCTGAAGCTAAGGAACCGACAAAGGCAATAGCGGTTTTTAAGAACCGATATACTGACTTTCGGTTTCTCTTTGGCCGGTGGAAATTAAAAACCGGCATTGTTATTGTCGGTTATTGCTCCAAGAACCGATATTGTTAGTATCGGTTTCTGAATGAGCTCATTTTAGTTTCATTCGCCCCGGATGAGATTATATCAGTGAAAATTTCATCAAAACTATGAGAGAGAGAGAGTGGATCAAGGTCTTCGTTTGGGCTCCATCCATTGGAGGATGGACTGCTTGGCTTGTTTTCAGACCAAATGTTTATGGGATTCAGTTATGGGTTGTATTAGGTCCTTGTGTGAGGGAGTTAGTGCACCCGGGATATAGTGTGCTTGGAATATGAGTTTGGGCCAGTAGTAAAGGCACAAATCCCCATGATCTCTTGATGTGGTTTGACACCAGGGAGGGCTTAGCCCTATCCTTAATTAGTCAAGGTGTTCACTAGTTGAGTAAGTCAAGGCGATCAACATCGACTGAGTGAAAGGAATGTACTAATTTAATCAATCAAATATGGATATAGCTAAGTGGCTGGAAAGCCTTTGCTTGTTGTGGAGGTTGTTGGGTCAAGCTAGCTGCTGTGGAGAGCCGTATGAGGTATTGACTGGGATGGGTTGGCGCTAGGCCTTCATGGTTGGGTTTCCGAATCATTTTGATGGCAAACAAACACTTATTTCACACATCCGAGGTTTGCAGATATCCTAGTTCACAGAGATGTGACAAATCTTTATTGATTCTATGAGTTTCGAGCAAGTACAACCCCTGAGTTGCTTCGTCATCCGCACTCAATAGTCATCCAGAGATCCCGATAGTCTCAGATGGTCTATTGATGTTATTTTAATAGTCATTATTGTATCATTCTCCATGTCGTTTATGTATTATCAATATAATCTTTCGTTTCATTGGGAACAAAATCTTTAGTGTCACCGTATGACGTAGCAACCGTAGTTTTTTTTCTAACGTATCCATTTTCTTTACAGAGATAGTATATCTTATAACTTACAATATCCAATAATGTGATTCAGTAAATCAACTGAAAGGAAACAGATGGTGCACATTCACGTACACATTAAACGCCATTAGTTAGAGCATTCATTTAATTTATACCCTAAGGTCCGATCAGTTATAAGTAACTCTCTTTCAAACTGAGCATGACTACATATTCTTTTCCCGATAACAGATACCAAATTGAATAAGAATCTAGACTGTTCTTTGTGCAATACTGCTCTCTGCAATCTGAAACTATAATTAGCATCTTAAGTCATACTCGAAACTGCTGTCTGTCTTCGTCACCCGAGAGGTTTCTCAACAAAGAGAAATCAAGTGAAATGGGGTAAACGCTTTGAAATTGAATGAATAAAATTATCAGGAAGGTCTTCAAGCCTACGACAATTATGGCCAGTAGGAACCAAAGAAGATTGAGACTTCGAAGTTTCGAGCATCTCGTTCCCATATTCAGATAATAGACGTGTCGCATTATCATTCTAAGACTGAAAATGTTCCACTACTCCGATTCGAGTCAGTTGTCAGCGAGCAACATGAACCATCATACAAGTCCACCATAAATGTATGCATGTTCATTGTTGTGGTTCTGTTTCTAAATACTCTCTTCATATCACATCAAGAGTGCACACTAGCTTTGATTACGGAGTGTAGTCCAATTTAATTGATTCTTTTAATGTAATGCTGTTTCAAAGGTACTCTGTCGCACATTACTCTTTTCTGTGAAACAAGACAGTAAACAAATTCCAAATTCATGAAGATACTCGGAAAATTTACCAACACATCCTTTTTAGGAGAAAGGAATTATGAAGTTCAACCTCGACTTATGGTAATGAAACACTAGTCCAGTCAGGACCAAACACTTTTAATGCGTGTAGATTTCCTTTTTAAATGCATGGCTTTAAGATTTCGATCGCCAATGATAACTACACATCTAAGATACCAACCACATCCAGTATAAGCTAAATGTTTGCAAAAGTCTTCCCATCATACAGACAGCTAAATGTGAAGCATTAACTATTAGCGACAAAGTTTCAACTTCGCATATGTTTGCCAGTACATAGCAACTTCAGTCTTAAAGACATCTTGGAGAAGTCTTGGATGGTTACTAGACTTGATTTTACATCTCAATATCCCTATAGGTAACAAGATATTATAAGGAACAGAGCAAAAGAAGGGAAAATGCTGTACCTGCTTGAGAAAATCGGCCAATCTTTTCACTTCTGCCTTCTCTTGAATTAGCTCACCTTCACGATGAGTCAACTGAACTGCCAAAGCTTCAACCTAGAGGATGTAATAACAATTAGGCTGCGATTCACACACAGCGAACCCCACAGCTTAAGAAATGTGAAGTAGGAACATCAAAAAAATAGATATTCTAGAAGATCAAGAGCAAACGAGCAATACAATCTAAACGGAAATAAATTTCACATCATCACTTATTCCCGAATTACTACGAAGCGGAAGGAACTATAGAATAGGAACACATGTCCCATTTGAAGAATACACACGGTATTGGAACCTCAGGTCAAAAAAGGACACATTATCCCCTTATGCTCAAGTACTATATTAAGGCATGTTTACAACCAAAACTAATGATAACGTGGAGCTTCTTTATGCACAGAGCTGATGTGGTGTTTCTGACAGGTGTTGGAAAAGCCTTTGTTTCCTTTAATGTGGGGCTTAATTTCCTAGTTCAAGACCTGGCATCTCGGTACTCATACTTAAATGCTGAGATATGCACCATAACACACTTTCTTTGCAATAGCCGAGAAATCCATCCTACTCCTACACGACCCAAAATATGTGGCGCCGTACATGCGCTACCACTTGGGCAAGCAACCATTCGCTACCATAACAATCTGAAGAGATAACATTCAAATACCAGCTGATTTTTTATTTTTTATTTTTTTGCAGCTAAACTAGTCACCATTTTCAAATCTGAACTCTGAAGTCTTCTTCGAATAGCTCTTGAGACTGATGCAACACCTCTTGCTTCAAAATCTGCATTCTGCTTCCTGACAATTGTTCTCGTCCTCTCTTTCATCTCTTATCAGGTAAGGGTATGCTGGTTACAGTATTACAGTGGTTATTCAAATGAGTGACCTTTCCAAATCGATCTCACCTTTGGTTAATGGTTTAACAACATTATCCTTCACTCTGAGTCACCTAAGGATTCGGAAGAAGAGCCATCATCTGTCTTTCTCTCTCTCTACTGCCAATCTCTCATTATGACCAACTTTTCTTGTGTTTTGTCCTGTGTACCCCAGTTATAACTTGCACAGATTCAGATAGTGGGTTTTAAAAGACAGCCGATACCGACAGTGTGAATAAAATTCACGGAAAACTGGTGTTTTCTTTTCCATTATGGCCGATACTCTTTCGTTGTGGTTGATTTTATATGGTTACAGTGCATTTTCTCTATCGCTACGCCCAATACTATACCGTTGCAGTTGCAACGATTCACACATTCGGTAACCAATCCCGTTACAATGAGTCCGATACCACCAGATACTGTCTTATGTGACCGCAACCGCTATGTCAGCGGTTATCGTAATTTAGAACCATACCTGTGAAAGGATACGATATTATAATTTCATATAGCGAATCCAAATCCTACTCACATTATCAACGGATGAGAAATCATTTGGTTTAGAAGGTAACGAAGAGAAGAAAAAAAAAAACAATAATAAATGTTTAGCCCAAAGGTATCAGGGTGCAGGGTATGAAGTTTGAATTATTAAGATTGTAGTCACAATTATTTGCCTGAGTTTAACAGTATTAGAGAAATATCCCAAGAAAATAAGAAACCAAAGGGGATGAAAGAACTACTTTACCAGAAAGAAGCAGTGAACCAAATAAATCAAGTTCGGAAAGGAAGAAGGGAACATGACAAGAAGAATTGGTTGATTATATTTATATAGATAATGTTTCTTTCAATTAATAAAACATGACTAACCATTGCAATAGCTTCTTCAACATCGTCCATATTCTTTCCAGACACGCGACCTCTCAAGGCTTCAAGTGCATCTCTAAGCTTCTTAAGAAGTACGTGTTTCTCCAAAGAAGCAGCCTCCCTAAGCCGGGCCTGAAATTGATTAATCGAACACATTTAGTAGGATAAAGATTGGTAGGATAGCAAACCCCAAGTTTAATGTTTTTTATTTAGGAAAAAAATCTTTCAAAGAAATAAAGAACCTCAAAAGACCTGTTTTCCTAAAGAAACCACATTTTTAAACCTGGACGGAAATTAATTGACCTTCACTAAGGAGAAATTAATATCAATCAATGACAATTAGCTCTGAGATTCAAGAAGATTGCAACATTTTAGTTAATATGGGCAAAGAGACTTGAGAGTAAACACTAGAACTTAATCAATCAAACCTCATCAGACAACTTAGCAGCCGCAGCCAAACCCCTCTCAAATTTACTAGCGAGGTCACGAACGGAGAGCCGCTTCTGCTGTTCCAACAACTGAGCGGTTTCCAGGGCAACAACCTCCTTCATGGTCAATGCCTTCTGGTTAACCTCCTTCACCTCCACAACCTGGTTGTTGGGACCAACTTTGTAATTCGGAAACCGCGTGGAAGCAAATATCACATCTGCAGATACTGGATGGATCGTGTCCCTTTTCATTGAATCCCCAAAATCACGGGTGACTCTTGTCATGATTGCCAATAACGCAAACAAGCTCTACATCAACACATACAAAACATAAACCCATCAATTCAAATAAAATACTAGAAAATCGAATCACCAGAAAATGTGAACTGGACAGCTGTTTACAAATAAAATACTAAAAAACCGAAACTTCATCACAATCTGCGAATGCGAGAATCAATTGATGAAATTTTCACAAGTTTGGCGTTCTTAGGATACCCAATTGAAGCTGAACGCCGTGAAACCCTAACTGTAGGGTTTAGCCAAACAAATACAGCTGTGGATAAGAAATTAGGATAAAGAGAAATGCAGAAAGTACACTCACAGATCATGTAGAAGTCGATGAAGCGAACACTAGCCGGAGTTGGAACTCCTGATTAGCAGATCCGAACAGGCCGGTTTTGGATTATCTCTGAGAGGGTGTTGTTGAAACAGCGATAAGGAGTTTTGTTTGCTTTTGAAAAGCAAAAGCAGTAAGTAGAGAAAAGCCGCCCCACCTCAGTCTCTCTCTCTATCTCTCTGTTTTTCTGTGTCAAAGCTTCTTCTGTCTCTCTCTCTACTTACTGTTAACTGTGTTTTCATTTTGCTTAAATTTCCAAAAGTTATGTGAAAGGGACCCATGTGTGACCGTGTTTTCATTTTCGGGCAATATTTTCGAAACGAGTTCTGACGGAAGTAGCCCCAGAGTTTTGTGACGTTAGTTGCGATAGAAGCGCCGACGAAAGCTCTAGGAGCCCACACGTGTCCGGGGCAGGTGTTCGTTGAAACGGGAGTCTACGCCACTTGCAGCGTAGTACGAGGAAACGAACAACCCTGTTAGAACCAAATTTAGTAGTGTTCCAAAAATATCTCTCTTTGTTCTCTTTCAATCCCTCCCTCTAGATCCGGTAATTCGGATAAATCATGAATGACAACTTTTGTTACCACACAATTGTGCTTGATCCGCATGATCCAACTCATCGAATCCAAAGTCAATCAAAGTTTTTGAATTCTAATTATGAACGGATCCATCCGTTCAATCCCGTCCGGCTTTAATCTTCACCGTAGATTGAGTTGTGTAAGATTTGGGTATACACAAGAATTTTAATAGATAACTCTACTTATTGAACCATCGTTATCTTCTTCGTGATCCACCAAAACATCGTTTCACAAAGTGTTGTAAAATCTTCCCGCGAAGATTGATGGCTGACAGATCGTGATTGAGAATTTCACGCTTTACTGTTTTAGAATTTGTCGAACAATTCTCTCTGCTACAGGAAAGCCTTCAAATGTCTTCACTATTCAACTTCAATTCATTATTTGCTTAATCACCAACAATTGATTATCTGCAGCAATGGTGACGACTATTGCAATTGCGATTAAACTTGCGCTCGTGTTCCCGTTCTAGTCCTTATCACGATAGTTGTTCTTGTTGTGACATCCTGAATGACTATGTTGTTTCTCGTTCATGAACTCACGGACTATGTTCATCTACACTCGTGCATGAGTGTAGGTGAAGCAGGCTAGCCAAGCCATAGACTTCCTTGCTCAATCCATTATAACTCAAGATAGACCATGAACTAACTCAAAGCCATAGACTTCCTGTGTTTAAGCTTTTTGCTGTGGTTGGATCGAGCATCCAATTGTTAATAGCTTGAGCTTTGTTTGCTAATAGATTCATTGCAGTATTTGAAATTTATGTACTGATTTTTTGTTGGAGTAACACATTCCTGAGGCTATCCAGCAGTAGCATTATATGCACAACCATTCTATCTCATCGCTTCCCCCCAAAATATTATGTTATTTGGAATTTGGATTGCAGACCTTCGATCCTCGTAAGTAATTTGGATTGCAGAACTTCGATCCCCGTAAGCGATTTGTTGCGAGCTTTGAGAGGCTTCTTTTGTAAATGCCATAAATCAATAGTGGGTGTGGTAGACTCCATTATTTTAGAAGTACAATGCATTAGAACTAGGCCTTTGCTTTCGGTACATACTCAGAAATCATATGGTCCATAAGATGGCGACAAAACTAGCTTGGTTAACAAACTTGTATTTTTTAGCACAATGCAAATCCAATCCTTGAAAAGAACTTAATTATCAGATAAGTCTAAGTTCGAGCCTTTTCTTTCCACAAATTCCTTATAGTATCCGAACAAATGGTTCTGACCTTCTGCAGTGAAATGGCAAAGAGCATAGTTATCATTGACAGTGATGGATCTTTGCCAATATTGGAAACGAGTGGAAGAATGTTGTGGTACAGTCGCCATTAAAAAATCCAGTTTGGAAGCATCTTCATCTTTCATATTCTCATGCAGTATTTTTTTACTATTTCTAGTACTTGTATGTATCCCCTCTTTTCTTGAAACTGCTTATGTGATTGGTCATACTACTGGCAACTTGATGCCCAAAGCTAACAGTGTATTGTCTATCTTTAGTAAATCTCCAGCGCAATCTGTTACAAATAATAGTATGGGATAGAGGAATTTCCATAATATTATATACTTCTTCAACTGAAAAATGATATATTAAAACTTTCTTCTTCCAAATTTTATTATAATTAACAAGAACAGAGACTCTAGAGTCAATAAGATAGAGAAGGAACACTGTAAATTATTCTACCTCCGTTAGTAAGTAACTACTTGTCCTTGTACATAAGAATGTTAGCACCATTGTGAAAGTGGATGTAGAGTTTGGTAAACGAAAACAAGCACATGAGTACATGTGTGTCTGCTAATCTATACTGACAAATCGTGCAACTGAATACTACTACGATGTAGAGCCGGACGCTTTTTCTACTCAACACGACAGCGAATTAACAAAGTAATTGTTATGACAAACCACCTCACGAACAATGAACGAATAAAAGAAGAACACGAGGATCTTACGTGGTTCGCTAGCAAAATATTTGATAACTACCTCCACGGCGGAAAAGCACCCTTTATTCACTTAAGAGGAACAAGACTACAAGAATGTTTTTGCATAAATAGCTAGTGACCCTATGATCTCCTTATACTGCTATGAACAAGAAAAGACCTCACGTTGATGACTAATCACCGCCCTAATAGTTGCCAAATAACATTAGGAAACTTGTGGCTTCTTTTGGCTCATTGCAGACTTTGACTTTGAAGGCATCACCAACTCTCTTTGTGACAAGGAAACCCACTTACCCATTAGTTGTTTCCAAAACACTAACCAGCATTGACTTTTGAATTCAAGGCATACTTCAACAAATCTCCACCTTGCCTTGAATTGTCTCGTCAACAGCAGCTGCTCCTCTTCTCGTAAATAAAGCTACGTCTTCTCCGCACCAAATGTCTCTAGTCACAGAGACTCACTGGACCCCCACCGGGTCCGACATGCCCCTAAGGGCTCACTGGCTCAAGATGTTGAGCAATTCCAGACAATGCTGGAACTTGCTCTCCGGAACCGGCTTGGTGAACATATCTGCGGGGTTGTCAGCAGTCCCACCTTCATCACCTTGATCCTGCTCTCGTTTCTCATAAAATGATATCTGACATCGATATGCTTGGTCCTTTCATGATGAACCTGGTCCTTAGTCAAGCAAATCGCACTCAAGCTATCACAGTAGACTATCGCCTGATCTTGATGTAGCCTTAGATCATTGACCATTCCCTTTAGCCAAATTGCCTCCTTTGCTGCTTCTGTTAGAGCCATGTACTCTGCCTCCGTGGTGGACAAAGTCACCGTCGGCTGTAGCGTCGCCTTCCAACTCACAACAGATGCTCCCAGAGCAAATACGTAGCCTGTCATTGATCTTCTACTATCAATATCACCTGCATAGTCCGCATCCGAGAAACCTGCTACCAAGATGTCTTCAGTAGCCCCATAACATAGGCCAATGTCTGATGTACCCTTAAGGTACCTGAATATCCGCTTCACCGCCTGCCAATGGTCCGTACCCGGATGAGCCATAAAACGACTAACCACACTAACAGCGAATGCTATGTTCGGTCGAGTACAAACCATAGCATACATGAGACTTCCAACTGCGCTAGCATATGGAACCTTGGACATGTACTCCTTCTCCTCCTGAGTCTGAACGGTGTACATTCCTAGCTTGCTGTTAGTTGCCATAGGAGTATCTATAGCTTTAGCTGATTAAAATCCCGAATCTTGCCAAGATTTTCTTGATGTATCCCTGCTGTGACAAGAAAAGCTTCCTCTTCTTCCTGTCTCTATAGATCTCAACTCCTAATATCTTCCGAGCAGCTCCCAGATCCTTCATCTCGAATTCCGCGCTAAGGGACCTCTTCAGTTCTCTGATGTCCTTGATATCGCGAGTTGCAATCAGAATATCATCCACATACATAACTAGGTAAATACATGATCCACCATGAAACTCTTTGTGATACACGCAGCAATCATACTCGCACTTGTGGTAACCAATCTTCAACATGAAGCTGTCAAACCTCTTGTACAATTGCCTCGGTGACTGCTTAAGTCCGTAGAGAGATCTCTTCAGCTTGCACACATATTCTTCTTTTCCGGGAACTTGGAACCCCTCAGGTTGGCTCATGTATATTTCCTCCTCAAACTCTCCGTGCAGGAAAGCTGTCTTGACATCCAATTGCTCAAGCTCTAGGTCGTGGTGTGCCACTAAATCTAGTAACACCCGTATAGAAGTATGTATGACCACCGGTGAGAAGATCTCGTTGTAGCCAACTCCCTCTTTCTGACTGAACCCTCTTGCAACTAGCCTTGCCTTATACTTGATGCCCTCCCCAGCTGTAGTTCCTTCCTTTATTCTGAAGACCCACTTGCAACTGACTATCTTCCTTCCCCCTGGCAATTTAACAAGCTCCCAAGTCGAGTTCTTGCTAAGAGACTCCATCTCTTCTCCCATCGCGACAATCCACTGTGCTGACTCAGAACTAGATATAGCGGCCTTGTAGGAGGATGGCTCGTCCTTTACCTCTTCCGCTACCTGTAATGCATATCACACCATACCATCATCTCTGTATCTCGCCGGAGGCTTTATGACTCACCTTGTTCTTCCTTTAGCAATACTTTGATGAACCGGTTCCTCTGGTGTAGACGCATCCTCACTATCAGACTCTTCTGCTTCTTCCTCTTCTGCTTCTGGCGGCGGTGTAGGGATCCGACTCTCCCTCCACCTTCTTCTTTGCACCTCCAAGCCCCACCTCCACGGAGTTCTTCAACATATGAGTCTCATCAAATACTACACTTCTGCTAAGTATAATCTTGTTGTCTGCCCATATCTTGTATCCCTTCACACCTGTTCTGAAACCCATGAATACTCCCTTCTTAGCTCTTGGTTCTAGTTTGCCATCATCAACGTGATAATAGGCAACACAACCAAAAACTCTCAAATCCGAGTAATCCACTACATTACCGGACCAGACTTCCATAGGAATCTTGCATCCTATACCTGTGTGCGGGCTCCGATTTATGCGATAGCATGCCATGGAAACTTCCTCTCCCCAGAAACCTCTAGAAAGACCTGCATTCGAAAGCATGAACCTTGCTTTTGCTAAAAGTGTCTGATTCATTCTCTCAGCTACACCGTTCTGCTGCGATGTGTGTCGAACGGTGCGATGGCGTGCTATTCCCTGATCCTTGCAGAATCCATCAAACTCTGATGAACAGAACTCTAAGTCGTTGTCCGTGCGCAGCCTCTTCACCTTCTTTCCCACCTGATTCTCTACTAGTGTCTTCCACTCCTTAGATCTTGCGAAGGCTTCACTCTTGTGCTTCATCACGAATATCCAAGTCATCCTGGAGTAGTCGTCTATGATGCTTAGGAAATACCTGTACCCTCCAATCGACTCGACTTGAGATGGACCCCAGCAATCCGAATGGATATAATCAAGAGTACCTTTCGTTCTATGAACCGCCTTAGGGAACTTGCTACGCTGTAGCTTCCCATACACGCAGTGCTCACAAAACCCTAGGCTCTTGGGCACATTCCCGGTGAGATATCCCTTCTTGTGAAGTTCCTGCATTCCACGTTCACTCATATGACCGAGCCTCATATGCCACAACTTAGTTAGATCAGCTTCCTTAATCTCGGCTGAGACAACTCCAGCAGAACCTGTGATCGTCGAACCTTGCAACATGTACAAAGTCCCACTCTTGACTCCCCAGAGAATCACCTTAGAACCATTGCAGACTTGTAGATCTCCACCTTCACCTTTGAAACTGTATCCCTTGTTGTCGAGTAGACTCAAGGAGATCAGATTCTTTCTAATAAGTGGTACATGTCTGACCTGCTCCAAGGTACATAACTTCTCTTCATTCGTCTTCAATCTAACTGAGCCGCTCCCAATCACCTTACAGACGGCTCCATTTGCCATGTAGACAGACCCTCCATCCGTTTGGTTGTACGTCAAGAATAGCTCCATGTTAGAGCAAATATGATAGGAAGCTCCGGAATCAAGGACCCACGCATCCTGAGAGTGCCTGACAACATCCTCCATTATAACGTAATCATCCTCAAACGAGTTACCTTGTTCTGCTACGGCTGTGGATCCATTCTGCCCCTGTTGACCTCGTTTCGGGCAATCTCTCTTCCAGTGCCCCTTTTCCTTGCAAAAGGCACAGACATCATTGGGTAACTTAGAACCTGAGAACTGTTTCTTCTTGTTATTCTTACCCTTCTTGCTTCCTCCCGTCGCCATCAATCCGGAAGCATGGTCCTCTGTACCTATGCATGCACCCTTGTGGTGCAATTCTCTAGCATGGAGTGCCGATCTGACAGAATTGTGTTCAATTGATCAAGATGGTCCTTGAGAGCCGTACCTTCGAGCATCCGCAGGGTGAAGAGCCTTTGATTTAGCATCAACTTGCTAGTGAGACTCTTCGTCATGTAAAGACTCTCCAACTTGAGCCAGAGCTTCGCTGCTTCCTTCTGATCTGCGATCTCGATGATCACGTCATCCGATAAGCACAACATAATCGTTGCGTGTGCCTTCTCCTCCATCGATGCAACATTCATGCCTCCCTTGTCCGCGGTCAAAGGTGCCCACAAGCCTTGCGATTTGAGCAAAGCCTCCATCTTTATCTTCCACAGACTGAAGTTGTTCCTTCCTGTGAACCTGTCGATCTTCAACATCGATCCGGACATCGTTCTTGGTGGATCTTGAACCCTAGTCGCGTGCTCCACCTAGATCGCAAAAACCCTAGCTTTGGTTTCACCAAGTTGTGAAACCCTAGCTTTGCTCCGCCTTGATCTTGATCTTGAAACACCGTCAACCTTGGCTCTGATACCAGTTTGTTATGACAAACCACCTCACGAACAATGAACGAATAAAAGAAGAACACGAGGATCTTACGTGGTTCGCTAGCAAAATATTTGTTAACTACCTCCACGTCGGAAAAGCACCCTTTATTCACTTAAGAGGAACAAGACTACACGAATGTTTTTGCATAAATAGCTAGTGACCCTATGATCCCTTTATACTGCTATGAACAAGAAAAGACCTCACGTTGATGACTCATAACCGCCCTAATAGGTGCCAAATAACATTAGGAAACTTGTGGCTTCTTTTGGCTCATTGCAGACTTTGACTTTGAAGGCATCACCAACTCTCTTTGTGACAAGGAAACCCACTTACCCATTAGTTGTTTCCAAAACACTAACCAGCATTGACTTTTGAATTCAAGGCATACTTCAACAGTAATAAGATGTCATCTATCTCAGTAAGTACACGCGTAGAGACTCTATCGATGCTAACAATAAATCTCTGCCTGAGAAGTTCAGCTAGGATGAAAGTCCCGCCTGCGAGAACCAACTAGTGTTAAACAAATATATTGCAAGAAACTGTCTGATACATATATAACTTAACTTACATAAAGTAATTAAAGATATATATGACCTTCCTAGTTTCTGCAGATTTGTAGCCTCCAATGTATGATTCATTCACGAAAATGACTCGCTGAATTTTTCAAAGAAGACAACATATATTGAAAGAAAATGGGAGTGAGAGTTAATAAGATATAATTAAATCATGGGCACTCAAGACTTCCATTTATAATGGTGAAGATGCCAGTTCGAAAAAACACAAAATGAATAGTTACAACCATTCAAGTATGACGAATCTACGGGTCAGAAAAGACACAAACTTAATTGTCACAACTTTTGAGGTTTAAACTTAGCTAAAATTTAATTTTAAATTACAAATCTAATTTGAATAGTCACAAATTCTCGGATTTATAAATTTCCATTTTCTGGTGTAATTTGAAAAATTAAGAAAAATACTAAAACACCCATACTTTTAGAGACTAGTATATATATATATATAAGTGATAAATCCTTAGAAAGATTTAAATCTCGTAAATGGTACATTGCAATTTGTGTGCGTTTCGGTGCAAATTAAGTGATGAAATTCGAGCCAAAAGGAGAAAAAAATGAGTTTTAGGATGTTTTGGAGCTTAAACGTACAATTCGGGCATTTCTTGCATAGTTTTATGTATAATTTGCATGAGTTTGTCACATTTGATCTTTGCAGTAGTGTTCGTGTTCATGCGGGCATCATTTGGAGAGAAGAAACGAGCTTCAGAAGTCAATAGAAGCAAGAAAAGGATGCTAAAGTGCAGGACCAAGATGTCTTCGCACGAAGAGAGAAAATAAGCAAAATCCAAGAGGTTCTAGGTAGTCTTCGCATGAAGAGAAAAGTGTTCGTACGAAGAGTCTTTGCACGAAGAGATTTGTCTTTGTACGAACACCCAGACTTAGCAAAAATTCTGCATGTCTTCACAGAACACTATGCTGTCTCAACGTATGAAGACTCTTCGCACGAAGACACTGAGAAAGACGGCCTATTTATTATGGGAACAACTTGTAAAGTTTCCTAAAAGGCTCGGGACTTGTAGGAAACTTATTTAAGACATATTAGGTCATATTTTCAGAGAATGACAAGGTTGAAGACGTTGGAGAGTAGCTTGGAGTTCGTCGTGAGAGCGAGGATTCCATCGTCTGTTCTCTCTTATTTATCTTTTTCGTTGTTTTTTATCATGATCTACGTAAACTTGTTATCGTTAAACATGTATCACAGTAGATAAGTTTATTATCGGGATTTCTCAATGGTAGCTAGGGTTTTGAAGCCATTTTTTACAAATTATGGATTTGATTCATGCCTGATTTGACTTAGTAGATGATGAACTATTTTTCTATGTTTAATTCGTGTTCTACTTCTATCTTTTTATCGTTTAGCCATCAATATGAAGATTATAAATAATATGTTAGTGAAAACAACAAATTACCCGAATAGTTGAATAAAGTACTTAGTCGCACTTAGGTTAGAGGAATCAACCTAATTGATTGAGAACTCTGAGTAGAATTAGACGATCTTAATTCATGTCGCCGAATCGTAGGTTAGTGAAAGCAATTTGCATTCATAGACATAGGTTCTGCTAGTGGAAGTAGTAGAGACTATTGCTCGTTTGGCAATCGAATCATCCTTTGTGTTTCAAGACATAATTTGTTAACGGTCAATACCTAGTGATCCTAGAGAAATTTTGATACTCGTTCCTCATATTAATCTAAACTTTAATAGTTAGTTTGTCTTTTCAATTAATTAGTTTATCTCAACTGCTTTCCCACACGAAGTTAATCATCCTAATGATTCACGACAAGTACTATTGTAACACCCCAAAAATGACCATGCCGGAGTCCCGGGAGTGTCACTCCGTACCCGAGATTGAACCCGGATACAAGGACGTTTAAAATTGGTTCTCAAGCAATCATCCATAAAGTATTCAAAACAAAACATTACTACAATTTAAATATCTGTGCCTCAGACCCGGGCATAAAACAACTAGTGTATTAAATAAACAAAGAGTTCTAACTTATTGAGATGAAATGACTAATTAACTCGATGATGAATCACGTCCCCTGCTAAGCCACATATTCACCATATAGACCTGTGGTTTAGAGATACAAAGAAACACCACAGTACAAAATCAGCATATAAATACTGGCAAGCAAACACCCAAGCATGTAAAATGATGATGAGACAAGTTATAAAGCAGTAACCGATTTTACGAGTAGAAGTTCTTTTCACACACAACGGAAGTAGAATTTGAATCTTGTAAGAAAAACATGTGAGTTCCCAATTCCATAATATTTCCAAACCAGTTCATTATCCATTAGGGAAAAATCCAAAACCACATATTAATTCCTTTTTCATTAATATCAACAAAACCAAATACATCTTATTAATTTGTTGTACGGGCGAAAACCAACCATCTCGCAAGAATCCAAGACCTTAAGTGTCGACACCCCCCAAAGACTCTAGCGGCCAGAGGAGTGAGTACATGGAGCTATCCGGGGCTAAGTGCGGCCGGATTAAATAAAATAAATTGAACGGAAGACAGAGATCAACACGCACAATGCCAATAGCAACCAATAATAAAGGTCCCCGCACAACTCTTCCACTTTACGTTATCGTCCATTATTATATCATGGTGATATTTTGAAGAAAAACATTTAGCACGTAAAAACAGATATTCACATGGCACGTAACACATAAATTCATTTTGAGACGTAAATTAATAAATCATTCGACACGAAGGAAGTTAGGCACACTAGGCCTGGCATGTTTACTCACCTCAAAACAAATCAACTACGGCGACTCAATCGTAGTACATAACGTACCCGTCGTCTGTGAACTTGTCGCCTACAAGTTAACAATACTCTAATCAATTTACAATACTTTAATAATACTAGTGACAACTATACTACATGCATATGACGTTCGACGGTTTAGGGTTCTAACATCATCGTAACATTCCCAAATAAACCCATACACAAGTGGTTAGGATAATTGGTTCTAAGTCATCAACACTATATCACTAGCCGGTTCAAGTTTCGCATCCACTCGGCTAATTAATTTTAAATAAGGAGATTACTAATTAACTAGATTCACATCATACTAGTCACAACTCACAAATTCACTCAAACACATGTACTTAGGTTCAAGGTCACGAAACGAGTGTTAAAACTCCAATATTTCAACTAAATTCAACATCTAGACACCATTTAATAAACCCGCCAGCATTAGTGACAATTTCAACAACTTTAAGTGACCAAAAACAGTCCTATAGCGACAAATTCCAACCTTTTAGCGACCGGACAGATTGTATATTAACTCTAGATCATCACATTAAGTGCCTAACGGTCTCGATTTCAACTCCAATTCAACTACCCGGCAATTACAACTCGCCTTACCAACCCAACACATCAAACAAGTGATAACTTCTAGTTAATCCTATTATTTCAACTTGATTTTACCTCCTATACAAACTAGGGTTTACGGGTGTGGCATGAACATGAACGATTATGATGATTCATGAAGAATAACATGATTACGATTCAAAATAAAGAGTGACTACAATCTGAAATTAAAGAAAAACTTACTACTTACGTGAACTTGAGAGATTTGAGAGATTAAGTAGCGGAGATAAGGGCGACAATGGTGATCAAGGCTGCCGGAATAGAGAGCACGAGAAAATAGAAATCAAAGTATGAAGGAGAAGAAGAAAAATCCGAAGAAAGATAAGGAGAAGAAGAAGGAGAAGCCACGGACGGCGAAGGAGAAGAGAAGAAGAGATAGAAGAATAAAAGAGAGAGAGAGAGAGAGTGAGAGAGAGAGAGAGAGATTTACCTGCACGGAGAGAGAGAGAGAGAGAGAGACGGCGGCGGCGATGCCTGAAGCCGGTGCTGCTGCTGTTTTGCGTAGGGAGAGAGAGGGAAGAGAGAGTGAGAGGGTTCGGGAGAGTGAGAGAGAGAGACGTGAGATACAGAAAAATAGAGAGATAGAGAGTTTGATGAGAATTGGAAAAAAAATCAAACTCATTAGGTAAGAAACCCAATTGAATAGGAAACTTCACGTATGAAGAAATTTGGGTCAAAATATGTTACCAATTTGTGGGAAAAGATACTTTCCCACCACAAGTTTAGGTAACAAGACAACTATCTCCCCCCTATTATCATAAATGCACTAAAACTTTTGATTAAAGTCACAAAAACCCCCCAAACTCTAGCAAACCATTATAATTAACTCACAACGTTTAAATGTAACTCCCCAACACTTATAATAATATCACAGAATACCCATAGTCACAAAACGGGGTATTTCATCCTTCCCCCTTAAAGAGAGCTTCGTCCTCGAAGCTTAAACCAAATCATCAACAACCAATAAGGTATGAACCTCCACTCAAGGGTACAACTACTAAATGCAAACCTAAGGTCATGAATGATATGCAAGATACTATAAGGGATAATGTATTAAAAATCGAATGATTACATCCTCTCCCCTTAGAGGAGTGACGTCCTTGGAACTCAAAGTACCTCGTCAAAAAGGTGAGGATACTTCTTCCTCATATCATCCTCCGCTTCCCAAGTTGCCTCTTAAGTGAGGTGATTTGTCCATAAGACTTTTACAAGCCTGACACTCTTGTTGCGGGTGTCCCTTGTCTTGGTGTCTAGAATCTTAACAGGATGCTCCTCATAACTAAAATACGGATCCAATTCTACTGGTTCGGGACCCAATACATGGGATGAGTCAGGAACGTACTTCTTCAGCTAAGATACGTGAAATACATTGTGAACACGGCCCAAATTTGATGGTAGATCCAATCGATAAGCCACTTCCCCAATCTTCCCTATGACATCATATGGTCCAATGAATTTCTGGCTCAACTTCCCTTTGTAATTGAATCGTATGACTCCCTTAGTGGGCGAAACTTTAAGGAATGCCTTTTCTCCAATTTGAAACTCCAATGGTCTCCTCTTCTGATAAGCGTAGGACTTTTGTCTATCGTGAGCTGCCTTCATTCGCTGCTGGATAAGTCTCACCTGATCTATCATCTTTTCAATTAGCTGTGGACCAATTATCATTGTCTCTCTTATGTCGCTCCAACACAGTGGTGTTCTACACTTCCTTCCATACAACGCCTCGTGAGGTGCCATTCCAATACTGGCGTGGTAACTGTTGTTGTAGGAGAATTCTATCAAAGGTAATCTATCGACCCATGAACCTTGAAAGTCCATAACACATGCCCTTAGCATATCTTCCAATGTTTGAATTGTCCACTCAGTTTTTCCATCAGTAGCTGGGTGGAATGTCGTGCTGAATTTCAACTGGGTTCCCAATGCCTCCTGGAGTGCTTTCCAGAAGTGAAAAAGAAAGTTGGGATCCCTGTCGGAAACTATAGAGCTTGGTAATACATGGTACCTCACAATTTTCTTCATATACGCATCGACCCTTTGTTCCATGTTCCATTTATCTTTCATCGGAATGAACCTTGCTGTCTTGGTCAATCTGTCGACTACGGCCCAAATCTGATTCAGTTCATTCTTCGATATCGGCAAAGCAGTCACAAAATCCATTGAAATTGAATCCCACTGCCAATCTGGGACATCCAATGGTTGAACTAAGCCTCCCATTCTTTTATGTTCAAACTTCACCTTTTGACATGTCAGACATCTTGCCACAAATTCTGAAACTTCCCTTTTCATGTTGGGCCCCCAGAAATTCTTCTTTAGATCCTTATAGAGTTTTTCACCCCCTGGATGTACCGAGTAGGGTGTGTTGTGCGCTTCACGCATCAACTTCTTCTTGGTTTCCGCACACTTATGTGGTACACACCATCTCCCCTTGTAGCGGTTACTTCCATCTTCATTGATCTTGAAATCCTTCGCTTGCCCTTCTACAATCTTCTTCCTTATCCTTTCCAGCTTCACATCTCCTAGCTGGTTACTTCTTATTTCTTCTAATACATCTGGCACAACTGTCATATTCCCAAGGATATTCTTTACTCCACCTTGTTCCACCACTTCAATCTTGAGCTTTCGGAACTCATGGCATAGCCAGTCTGGCAAAACTAGCATATCACCTAAAGTATGGCTCAATTTCGGCTTAACGCATCAGCTACTACGTTTTCCTTCCCTTCATGGTACTGGATACGCAAGTCATAATCTTTTATGATCTCCAACCAACGTCTTTGCCTGTTATTTAGCTCTTTCTGAGTGAAGATGTACTTGAGACTGCTGTGGTCAGTATACAACCTACACACTGACCCATATAGGTGATGTCTCCATACCTTTAGTGCGAAAACTATTGCCACAAGTTCTAAATCATGCGTAGCATAGTTCTCTTCATGAGTTTTCACCTGTCTCGAAGCGTAGGCGATAACCCTTCTTTCATGCATAAGCACACATCCTAAACCCTTCTTCGATGCGTCGCTGTAAGCGTCAAACTCGCCAGAATCATTAGGTAAAGCTAACACAGGTGTTGTAGCAACTTTTCTTTCAATGTCTGGAATTCTTCTTCACAATCTTCGCCCCCACTGATACTTTACCGTCTTCTTCACAGTCTTGCGATCTTCGAGAAATCTTTTACAAAACGCCTGTAATATCCTGCTAATCCCAAAAAACTTCTTATTTCCAACACATTCTTCGGAGTTGGCCAGTATTTTACTGCTGAAATATTTCCTGGATCCACGGATATCCGTTCCTTTGAGATTATGTGACCCATAAATGGAACATGATTTAGCCAAAACTCACATTTCGAGAGCTTAGCATACAACTTCTCATGTCTCAATGTCTCTATACTTCCCTGAGATCTTCTTGATGATCTTCCTCGCTCTTTGAGTAAACGAGGATGTCATTAATAAAGACGACCACTAACCGATCCAGAAACGTCCTCATAACACGATTCATTAGGTCCGTGAATACTGCAGGAGCATTAGTTAGCCCAAAAGGCATAACAGTAAACTCATAATGGCCATACCTTGTTCTAAAGGCTGTCTTCGGGATGTCCTTCTCGGCTACCCGAAGCTGGTGATACCCTGATCTCAAGTCTATCTTTGTGAAGACACTCGCTCCTTGCAACTGGTCGAACAAGTCATCAATTCGGGGTAAAGGATATTTGTTCTCGATCGTTGCGCTATTCAACTCTCTATAGTCAATGCACAACCTCAACCTTTCATCTTTCTTCTTCACAAACAATACGGGTGCTCTAAAGGTAATCTAAACCTAGAGTCTCATTCTAAGATGGTGTCAGCACCAGCTAACTCCTCTGTCACCTTGGGGAGAACTTGTTAATTGCTAAGCCTTGTCTCTTCCTTCAAGACGTCCTTGATATAATACAAATACGCTGATTGGCCATTTGTTGGCACAAAACTCTCCTAATGTAGTATTGATGTGGTCTATCAGTCATAATCCCTACACTATAGCCTATTGTATTATTCATAAGGCGTCATGAAGTACAAGTAAACATGAATACATGGCATGTAACGCGCAATTAGGCATGCAATGTCACACATTGATCATTATTTAATCAATTACACATGCATTTACACATAGGCTGATCACGTCTCATCATGTCATGCTTCTTCAAAAATTGGAAAAATGATCAATCGAACAAGCAAAATTATGAATTTCGGTGTGCAAAAACCTCTTTGAGTATAATTTCATAATGAATAAGAATCAACTCAAAATAAATTGTAGAACTCAAGTTGTGCAGAGAATACTACAGCTACTGTCACAGACCACCAGAACAGAAACTTTGATTTTGAAAGGTCTTAAACTGATTTTACATTTCTCAAAATGAGCTAGTCTTTCACCCAAATTTAGCCATACGTGTCTACTAACTGCTATAAAAAATTTGAGATCCAAAGAAGGTCTGGAAGATAGGTAAACATCAAAATGCTACAGCTAGTCACTTTGCAATTCTGCTACTACACAACCAACTTTGAAAATTCGTATCTAAGTCTCCAGAAATTTTTATGAGAGATACCTGGGTATGTCTACTTTCTGGGAAAAATTCAAAAAAAAAAAACTCCAAAATTAAGTACGTATGCTACAACAAAAACCCACTGCTGCGCAGAACCAAACAACACTAAAAATCATTGCTCTTGCGTTCTATCTCCATGAACGCTTTCTATTCACTTAATTAATGATAATAAAACACAATGCAATCTTAATTCATCAAATCATACTACAAATTAATAAAACATAATTAATTAAACTCCCAAATCGGGTCCTCAAAATATGAGCATTATCCCTCATCCTTAAAGCAAATCGCTAAGAATTTAACTCTAGCCCAAAAGTGGTTATACGAAAATCATCAAGAAACTTTAAAGTATGGCTTGGCATCATAGCCTTATTCAAAACAAAAACAAAATTCAAATTGTATCAATTTATAGGAAATCAAAGGATTCTAACATGCTTAATCCTCGTCTTCATCGCTCTCATCCAACTCCTCAACTTCATCCGGGTCTTCCTCGATCTCTTCACCCTCACTTGGGTCTTCTTCACTCTCATCATATTTCATGGGATCTTCCTCAATTTCATCATATTCCATTGGGTCTTATTTGACCTCCTCATCATCACTAGAGTCTATAACGATCGCCTCTTCATCATCACTGGAGTCTATGTTGATCACCTCCTTGGCTTGACTAGGATTTACTTCAATCACCGTGTAGCCTTGCCACTTTACATGAACCTCCATTAACAATTTGCGTATGAAGTCGGCGCTCACCCTCCATTCACCTTGGTAGAGGTAAACCCTATCATTAATTCGGTTGAAATTGTCCATAATGTTGCTATACTTCGCTATTATGTCTCCAAACATGGGTCCCATAGGAAGTGCCTTCACCATACAATAAGCCTGAAAAGCTGGATTCCGGTACCGAGGAAACTCAAATGCAACGAACCTATGCTCACAAAACTGAATGACGCGATCACGAAACATCAGGAAATCCTCACCCTCGACCCAAGGTGTCACAACCGGGTGCTTCTCGACGGGAAACACACGTTTCCTAGCGGTTGTTTTGGTTCTAGCCATCTACAAAAGAAAACAACTCCATAAGTCTCTTACTCCACAAAGTATATAACGTAAACAAAATGACTACTCTCATGAAATAAATAATTATTCTCAAGACTTCAATTTTATAACCACTAGACTTTTGAAAACAACTCCCAACCTTTGATCACCCAAACAGTAGACTTCTAACCCGAACTCCAATGAAATGCCTCAAAACCCAATTACATAGAATCTAGGGTAGGCCAAAGCTCTTAGTTAGGAGTGGGTGGGTGGGTGTACTTGCTTTCTATCATATTTTTCTAAGCACTTACACACATGATAATCCTATCAATACTACCCAATTTCCCAACGACTTGTCAAATTTTAACTACTTTGCATGTGTTCATTTTAGTTACCCTAACATGTTTTAATTTTCTTTTTGGATTGCCGACTCTGATACCACCTGTAACACCCCCAAAATGACCAAGCCGGAGCCCCGGGGGTGTCACTCCGTACCCGAGATTGAACGCGGATACAAGGACGTTTAAAAGTGGTTCTCAAGCAATCATCCATAAAGTATTCAAAACAAAACATTACTACAATTTAAATATTTGTGCCTCAATCCCGGGCAAAAAACAACTAGTGTATTAAATAAACAAAAGAGTTCTAACTTATTGAGATGAAATGACTAATTAACTCGGTGATGAATCGCGTCCCCTGCTAAGCCACATACTCACCATCTAGACCTGTGGTGCAGAGATAAAAAGAAACACCACAGTACAAAATCAGCATATAAATACTGGCAAGCAAACACACAAGCATGTAAAATGATGATGAGACAAGTTATAAAGCAGTAACCGATTTTACGAGTAGGAGTTCTTTCAAACACAGCGGAAGTAGAATTTGAATCTTGTAAGAAAAACATGTGAGTTCCTAATTTCATAATATTTCCAAGACAATTCATTATCAATTAGGAAAAAATCCAAAACCACATATTAATTCATTTTTCATTAATATCAACAAAACCAAATCCATCTTATTAATTTGTTGTGACGGGGGAAAATCAACCATCTCGCAAGCATCCAAGACCTTAAGTGTCGACACCCCCCCCCCCAAAGACTCTAGCGGCCAGAGGAGTGAGTACAGGGAGCTATCCGGGGCTAAGTGCGGCCGGATTAAATAAAATAAATTGAACGGAAGATCGAGATCAACACGCCGAATGCTAAAAGTAACCAATAATAAAGGTCCCCACACAACTCTTCCACTTTACGTTATCTTCCATTATTATATCATGGTGATATTGTAGGGTTTTGATCATGGGTACGCAGCCGAAAATATAATTTATCTGTTAACTCAAAGACTTTTAAGTGTGTTTTGAGAAGTAACTGTTTTGAGTGATGAAAGACAAAGACAAAGTATTTCTGAGGCTCCAAGGCCTTGAGATACTGATCAAAGCTTCAAAGCCTTGAGAGTAGTTTTATTATGCTGAATGCTCTAACAATCTTGTGTTGCAGGTTGGATATCTGATAATTAAGATCCGAGATTTGCTGCAAATACTTATGTTATATGTTCTTTATATATCTAAAAAAATTGCAGATATCCTAATCAGAGAGAATCAAAGATATATGGTCTTAATATTAAAAGACCGTGAAGCATGTTCAGAGCTTCAAGGCCTTGAGATGTGCCTTGAGCTGCTGACAGCTTTACAGAGTTAATTTGATTCTTTCTTGCATGGTTTGATCTTTATTATTATGATTCTTTAATGAATTATAAAAGTCTTAAACTATTTTATCATGAGTTATATATTTCAGAAGTTAATCAGATTATTGTTTTATTCACTCATCCAGTTTTATTAAGAACTGGAAATCCAAACAGACTTAGTACTGCTATATTTATGGATTTTGTTGTTGCTGTGTTTTAATGTTGTTGCAGGTTTGTTAAACGTGCAATTGAAATCTCAACAAACTCCAACCGATATCTACTCAAAGTTGTTTGAATTTTAGTTGGAAAGGATGAGGATTTGCAGGAACTGAGATCCTAAAATCTCTCATTCAGTTGCAGTGAGTGGATAAAAGACTGGTTTGAATTTTGAAAGAAAAGGAAGCTTGCAGAGAACTGAGGGAGGTGTGGAAAATTTGTGGGAGATCAGACATTCAAACGCACATTCATTCAGGATTCAATTACAGCTTTCATAAGATCAATCATTCCAGTTTCCTGAAGAACACATCCAGGCCTTTACAAGCTTATTCTTCTACTGTGTTCTTCTTCTGTTTTGTAATCTGCTTATCTTTTGTAGATCTAAAATCTCGCTAAACCTAGTGGTTGTTTGTTCAAGTGAACAACAAGAGGTTCTTTTTAGCTCAACAGTTAGTAGCTGGTACTAGATAGGTTGGAACCACAAGTTGTATAGGTGTAAGGAAATTCACTTAGGCTTGGTGATCTAGGGCTGTTTCTGTGTGAGTAATAAGAAGTGTTTGCCAAATTCTGGTGGGATTAGATCCCTTTGGCAGAGATTAGGTCCATTGGGACTGAACTCTGTAAATTGCCTTGTGTTATTTACTTTACAGTTTTGTTATTTTCTGTTGCAATCAACTCAAACCAAACTAGGGTTTACAAACTGTTCAGAACTGGTTATAGTTCAAGGCCTTGAAGCTTTCTGTTTTGCCTTAGAAAGTTTCTGACTAGTTTACTAAAATCTCAAGGCCTTGAGATTTGAGTTTCTCACATAGTTAATTAGTTAAAATTTGGGTTTAGCAAAAAAATTCCATACTCTATTCAACCCCCCCCCCTTTCTAGAGTATTTTGGTCATGTATTTAGTCTACATTACAAACTTTCATTATCCATTCAATACCCTCCAAGGATCACGGGACAAGAAGCATAACGATGGTAAAGGAAGAATCATGTTACACACCTTAGGGTTTCTCCTGTGATGACTTGTAACGTGAATTGTGTCACGTCTCTACGGCTGATCCACGCCTAGATATGATATCTAGATCTTCCTTCTCCTTTGTGCTAGCTTGGAACGGAGGAAGAGGAAGAAGAAATCACGCAACACGAGGCAACACGGAGGTGGCGGCCTCCTTTGTTGGCCGACGTGGTAGAGGCGGCGGCAAGGGGGTCGGGCGGCCCTCTTGGTTGCTTTCTCTCTCTCCTTTTGATTCTCTACCACTCAAGTTATGAAAATAGGCTCATAAGTGTGGGAAGGAAGGAAGGAGCATCCTTTATATAGTCCAACAAATCCTTGTCAACTACCTAAATGACCTATTCTAGTCCTACTAGAATTCAATTAAGTCCCTTCCTTGCAATTTAGTCCTACTAAGTTTGCAAGGTTTTGCAAAGTGATCCTTCTAATTAATTAATCATATTAATTAATTCCCAAATCTAGTTCGACTTTATATAGCGTGTGACCCCATAGGTTCTATCTAGTTGGTAGCAACAATTTGCTAATATGGAGCGGTTTCTAGCAAAACATTCATTCTAGCCAACTAATAGAATAGTCATCCACAAACCTTGTACAAGTAATTGTCACATCCCTTTGTCTCTATATCCGGATTGGACACGAGACATACAAGTCACACTCGTATATCCAATCCATAGTTTCTTGATCCTGGGAATAGCCTTATTCATGCAAATAACATCAATATCATATATTGATTTATTTGAGTCTGGCCAGACATGCTATAAGCACTATCCCTCGAGTGGCCTAGGATATTTGCTCCCGCTATGTGGGAGGGACAAATTCTATCTACGTCCAATACTATTTCTAAGCTTGCTTCTTATTGTATCCGGTACACGCCTTTATTGCTACTCAGTTACGGTGTAGCGTTTGACGCTACCAAAATCACAATAATCCACAACTAGAATATCTAGTGACCTCAAGTCCAAGGATGACAATACCTTTGCACCGCGAGAAGCGCTTGTGACTTAACATAACGTGTATGTAGCCTTCTCGGAGATGGGTCAATCAAGTGCGCCATAGCCCTTCATGCACACCTATGTGTTGGATCATGATATCTCCATATCAATCCAACCCCATACTAGTCTATAGATGATTGTCCTATTAATCATTATCATAGACTAGGGATATTTAAGATAAACAACACAATTGTAAATCTAAGGGCTTCCATTATATTAAATATCCAATAAATAATACAATGAATGTTCTAGCCAAAATAAATTCATACTAAACTAGATTGCCTCTAGGGCATCTATTCCAACAGTCTCCCACTTGCACTAGAGCCAATCTGACGCATCTCGTATGCCATGCTCCTATTGTGCCCTTCATGCTTCCACTGCACAAGCGGCTTTGTAAGTGGATCTGACAGATTCTCATATGTAGGAATCGTGCATATCCGAACGTCTCCAATATCGATAATATCTCGAATAAGATGGAACTTCCTGAGCACGTGCTTGGATTTCTGGTGTGACCTGGGCTCCTTTGATTGCTGGATCGCCCCAATGTTGTCACGATACAACTCCACTGGATCCGCAATGCTAGGAACCACACCAAGTTCAGAAATAAACTTTCTGATCCAAACAGCTTCCTTTGCTGCGCCATTTGCAGCAATGTACTCAGCCTCTGTTGTAGAATCAGCTACCGTCTCTTGCTTGGAACTCTTTCCAGCTCACCGCTGCTCCATTCAGGCAAAACACATATCCCTATTGTGATCTAAAGTAAGCTCTGTCGGTTTGGAAGCTTGCATCCGTGTAACCCCTTACACGTAACTCTTCCCCACCGCCAAATATCAAGAAAGAATCCTTAGTTCTTCTCAAGTACTTTAGGATGTTCGTGACTGCAATCCAGTGACTCTCACCTGGATTGGATTGGTATCTGCTTGTCATACTCAAGGCATATGACACATCTGGTCTAGTACATAACATGGCGTACATGATAGATCCTATGGCCGAAGCATAGGGAATTCTACTCATGCGTTCCTTCTCAATCTCATTGGAAGGACAACCACTCTTCGAAAGAGTAATTCCATGTGACATGGGCAAGAATCCCTTCTTGGAATCTTGCATGTTGAACCGCTTCAACACTTTGTCAATATATGTAATCTGAATTAGGCGTAGCAGTCTCTTAGATCTATCTCTATAGATCTTTATACCAAGTATATTGGCTGCTTCCCCTAAGTCTTTCAATGAGAAACACTTTCCTAGCCAATCTTTAACAGATTGCAGCATGGGGACGTCATTTCTAATGATTAGTATGTCATCCACATACAAGACCAGAAAAGCTACAGAGCTCCCACTAACCTTTTGTAGACACAAGACTCATTTTCGTTTGTGATGAAGCCAAACTCTTTGGCTACGTCATCAAAATGTCGATTCCAACTCCTAGAAGCTTGCGTCAATCCATAAATGGTTCATTGCAACTTACAGACTTTGTTGGCTTGCTTTGGATCTTCAAAACCCTCCGGCTCTATCATATACACGTCCTCGAGGAGATTCCCATAAAGGAATGCTGTTTTGACATCCATCTGCCAAATCTCATAGTCGTAGTATGCTGCAACTGCAAGTAGGATTCGGATGGATTTGGTCATTGCGACTGGTGAAAAGGTTTCATCATAGTCAATACCATGAATTTGTCTGAATCCTTTAGCCACCAATTGGCCCTTATAGGTAATCACATTACCATCCATGTCGATCTTCTTCTTGAAGACCCACTTGCACCCTATGGGCCGCGCCCCTTCGGGTGGTTCCACCAAAGTCCATACTTTGTTGGTATACATGGATTCCATCTCGGATCTCATGGCTTCTATCCACTTCTGAGAGTCTGGCCCTTTTATTGCCTCTTCATAGGTAGTAGGCTCATCATCTATGAGCATTGTGTCACCGAAATCAGTCACGAGAAGTCCATACCTCTCGGGTTACTGGCGCACTCTACTAGATCTACGAAGCTCTCGTGTTACCTGAACAGGTTGTTCCACAACTCTTTGTGGATCCTGTTCATGTTCCATAATTCAGTGATTTGTGGTTCTTGAATCTCTTCAAGTTCTACAGTCCTCCCACTTGCTTCTTTAGAGACAAACTCTCTTTCTAGAAACACGCTGGACCGAGCAACAAACACTTTGTTCTCAGTTGGATTGTAGAAGTAGTAACCCTTAGTTTCCTTAGGGTACCCCACAAATTTACACTTATCCGACTTTGGCCCTAGCTTGTCTGATTGTAAACGCTTTACATAGACATTTCAGCCCCAAATCTTCATGAACGACAGTATGGGACGCCTCCCACTCCACATCTCATGTGGTGTCTTCATGACTGATTTAGATGGAACACGGTTAATGGTGAAAGCTGCACTTAATAGAGCATAGCCCCAAAATGATAATGGAAGATCGGTTTGACACATCATAGATCGAACCATATCCAATAGGGTTCGATTCCTCCTCTCGGACACGCCATTCCATTGTGGCGTTCCGGGTGGAGTGAATTGGGACACGATCCCACACTCTCTAAGATAGTCGTCAAACTCTTGTCTCAAGTATTCTCCTCCACGATCTGATCGTAGAGCCTTGATACTTTTGCCAAGTTGCTTCTCTACTTCACTTTTGAATTCTTTGAATCTTTCAAAGGATTCGGATTTGGCCCTCATGAGGTACACAAATCCATATCTACTGTAATCATCAGTAAATGTAATGAAGTAGATGTAACCACCCCTGACAGACGTGGAAAATGGACCACACACATCAGTATGTATGAGCGCCAATTGCTCACTAGTCTTCTCACCTTTCTTATTGAAAGGGGACTTTGTCATTTTTTCTAATAAACAAGCCTCACATGTCTCATAGGCTTCAAAATGAAATGAGTCTAGGAATCCATCCTTATGGAGTCTAGATACACGTTTCTCGTTTATATGGCCTAAACGACAGTGTCATAAGTAAGCATGATTTAAATCATGTATTTTAATCCTCTTGGTATTAATGTGGTAGACAGGGTTGCTTAGATCAAGGACATATAGTCCATTAAATAATTGCGCACTACAATAGTGAATATTATTAAAATAAAAGGAACAACAATTATTCTTTATTAAAATAATAAAACCTTCCTTGTCCAAACAAGAAATAGAAATAATGTTTATGCTCATAGCAGACACAAAATAACAATTATTTAATTCTAAAACTAATCCTGAAGGTAGAGATAGCTCGCACACGCCCACGGCCAACGCATCAACTTTTTCTCCATTCCCAACGCGCAGGTCTATCTCTCCTTTAGCCAATCTTCTACTTCTCTTTAGATCCTGCACATTTTGACAAATGTGAGATCCACATCCACTATCTAATACCCATGATGTAGAGACAGTTAAATTAACATCTACAAAAAAATACCTGGTGGTGGTGGAATCACTATTCCAAGCCTCTTGTCCTCCAGATATTTTGGGCAGTTCCTCCTCCAGTGTCCAGGCTAACTGCAGTAGTGACACTCACCTTTATCCACACCTTTGGCAATGCCACCAACATGCTTAAAGGCAAGTTCCTTGACTTGGCAACTGACTTGCCTTTTCACTTGGAGGATGAGGCATACCTTTTGCCCTTTCCTTTCTGTACCATCATATTGGCCTTTCCCTTACCCTTGTTGATGCTTTGTTCAGCTGTCCTCAACATACTGAGTAAATGTGGCAGTGTTTTCACGATCTCGTTCATGTTATAGTTCATGATGAACTGTCTATAACTCTCAGGCAACAATTGCAACACGAGATCGGTTGCCAACTCTTGGCCGACCGGAAACCCTAGTCGCGCGAGATTCTCCAAGTATCCGATCATACGGAGTACATGAGGTCCCACAAGATTTACTTCAGCCAGATGACACTTGAACAATGCCTTAGAGACCTCATACTTCTCAACCCTTGTCTGCTCTTGGAAGAGCTGCTTCAGATGCTCGATCATATCGACAACATGCATGTTTTCGTGTTGCTTGTGAAGCTCAGAAGTCATGGTGCATAGCATCAGGCAGGCCGCATCATTAGCGTCATCAACACGCTTTTGATACGCCTTTAGGGCTGCAGAGGTATTGTTCTCTGGACCTGCTGGAACTTGCTCCTCATTTGCGTACAGTTTCTTCTCTTGCTTGAGAACGATTCAAATTTCTGTACCAATCAAGGAAGTTGGTTCCAGAGAGCTTGTCCTTCTCAAGGACAGATCGTAGGGAATGTTTTAAACTCGATGAGTTGTTTTCCATTTGAAATTCTACAAAAAGGAATGGGTAAAAGACAAAAAACCACCCTCTATTTATGGGGAAAATACCATTTGCCCCCTGATTTATGGTAAAAATACCATTTGCACCCCTGTTAACGGATGGAGGCTAACGGAGTGGTAAGAAGACAAAAGTACCCCTGAAAAGTGAAAAATTACCCCACTATAAATGGCCTCTCCTTCCATCACCTCCTCATTTCCTAACCCTAATATCTATTCCGCCTCCCTCACTCACCTCCATCCCACTGTCTCTCTCCCCGTCGGACCACCACCACCACCACTTGCCCGACGAACCCAGCACCAGTAGTCACTCCCACCGCCCCCGATTTCAATAGCCTTAGCCGTCCATCAACTCGCCGAAAAACAGCACAAGCAGAATTGCAAGCGAAACCATAGGGTTTTGAATCGGGAAAGAGAAAGAGCAAAGACGACTTACAGATCGACGGTGGGGAGCGAATCGGCGACTACCTCCGAATCGAATAACACGAAGAAGAGAGCAGATCGATGGACAAGACGATAGCTGAAGACGAACCTCCTCCTCTCCCACCATTATCGCCTCTCTCTGTATTTCCATCACTCTCTATCTGCGCGTGTGTTCTGGATCAAAATCGAAGAACCCAAATTGGGAGCGGGTATTCTCAGTCGAAGATCTCTACGAGGACATCAAAGCTTTTGGGTTTCTGGGTAGTTCGAATTGGTGGTTTGAATTGGGATGGGTTTCCTGTCGATCTGCAGATCGACGTCTTGAGTGAATTCGGTGGAGAATGGTTATGGGTTCAACCAGTCTTGCTTCAATCTTCCCCAGAAACAACCCTGTTTCGTGAATACAATGGCGGCGAGCCTTATAAAGCGATGAATCATCTTCTTCTTCTTTTTTCAGTCGGTTATCAGACCAATCTAGCCCTTCTGATGGAGAACCAGAGGCTCGAAATGGACCGATTCATCAATTCACAGGTTCAATTCCCGTTCTTTAACAACTCAATTCAGATTTTTGAGTCGTTCTTGGTTGGTTTAAGTTCTCAATTTATCTGGGTATGGTTTTAATTTTTACAGAACGAGAGATTGAGAGTGGTGTTGCAAGAGCATAGGATGCAAAAATGGCGTCAATCTAGAAGTGACACAAAGTGAAAGCAGTTCAATTGATGAAGCAGAAAAAGGGTGAGACTAATCGGACCAGATGAAGCCAAACCCATTTCTCTCTCCCTCTTGTAGATCCGTTTGTTCTGCTTCAGATCTTGACGTTTGGTGTAATGTTGGCGGGGTGAAGGTGGTTTCAGGTTGTTGAAACAGGGAGTAGGTGGTTACAATAGCTTGGTGTTGGATTTAGGTAGAAGCAGATTGTATAATGGTGGGGTGTACTGGGTTTTGTAGGTGCAGGGAGGTGGTAATTTGGAGGATAGATTCAGGTGGTAGGTTGTATTGTAGTTTGTTGGTGAAGTAGCAGGGGTGATGGTGTGATGGAGGTGCTGGGGTTGATTTGCAGGTGGGTTAATGGAGTTAGGAGTCCAGAGAAGGAAAACCCAAAGTAGTTTGCAACCGAACTTTCAGAGCAGTAATGAAAAAAAAGGACCAAATAAAGTTCCTACTTTTTCTAAATTTCTTAACATGTAAACACAACATTTCAAGTGAATGATTAGAAGAGTAGGTGAAGTATCGTGATTGTTCGAACACATTTCTTCTCCCCATAGAATTAGAAGTGGATGGGATTGTATTTCTCCTCTTTGTAATGGACTACTGGACTCTGATTTTACCCATGAGAAATGAGTTTTTGTTTGGTATTCTTGTTGTGTATTATGGTGGTGGTGGCCTTTTTTTAGTCTTCTTGTTGTATATTCTTGTGGTGGTGATGGGATGTTAATAGGTTGTGGTGGAAATTGGGTGTTGGTGTAGCGGTGGTGGTGGCAGTTGTGGTGGTAGTGGATGTGGTGCTCAAGAACATCAAGAACATCAAGGACATGATGTATTCAATAATAAACAATCAATAAGGGTAAAATTGTCACAAAAAGCCAATTTGCACCCTTCCACTAACAGATTGTAACAGAAGGGTGGTATCTGTCCACCCTCTATCCGTTAACAAGGGTGCAAATAGTATTTTCACCATAAATCAGGGGGCAAATAGTATTTTCTCCATAAATGAAGGGTGGTTTTTGTCTTTTACCCAAAAGGAATATACACAAGTTTTTAGTATTTGTGAATTTTTGACTATATTCAATAATGGCTAGTTTATAAAATATAGCTCCCACTATTTTTCTACGGATTAATAACCCTCAAGATATTAATGCGGAAAATACCCTTATATTTTCTAGTGGGCCAAGATTCATACTTCATCTCCTGATGAGCTTGCTTTGGCAAGTCACCCATAATTTGACTACATTAGGTAGGAACAATTCCAATTGCATCCCATGCAACTCTTGGTTCAATTGGGCAAATAACTCCTTATTTATCCATCCGCATGGATAATCCCAATTGATTGCCTCTAGATTTTTTAATCATATTAATAGCCTAGTTGTGTCCAACCTCTTATTTAAACAATTGCACATAACTTGTTTGTGCCATCGCATTCCATCATTATGAACCAAGTCGCCTTGCTTTGGCATGCACGAACTTGATAAATTATGATGATAATGAGTGTTTAAATAAAGAGAATGCAAGAACACAATATTTGAATTTTGAGGGATTTTCAAATTCAATTTTAATTGTTTTGTTGATCCATATCAACTGATCTATCTATTTGAGTTTGGGCGCATCTCCAAATAATAGATCCGGGTTATCTAATTATCTTATTATCCTAATTGCATGCATCAACCATACACCAATCCACAAAATAATAAGACAATAAAATAAACAACCACAAAATAAAATAAAACGTGATGTGGATATGGCCTTTTCTAGACTAAGATAATTCCAAGCCAATGGAATTATCTATGAACCCTAAAAGCAAACACATCTCCATGCGTCTTCATCTTTTGGTCCATTCTTCATAGTCATGTGGAATGCTCCATGCTCCATCTTTTGTGGCTTTCTTTGTCTTTGGGCTTCTTTTATTCAATCTTGGCTAACAATCTATTCTATCTAGAACTAACTAATCAACTATACTAAATAAAATAAATCTCACAAGTTGAGAAAAAAAAAATGGCTCGCAGGCCATACAATCCTAATTTATTTTTACAACAAATTGATCAGCTCGCAGGCCGTAAACCAAACCACAAAATTAAACAATCACACCAAACCACATCCTAAGGCTATATCCAACCACCATGCGATTTGCACATAAACAGTTAAAATCCAATTTTAACGCGCTTGGTCAATTTTAGTTGATTTTAGGAATTTTCTAAAGTTAAAACGGTCCAAGGGGCCCAACAATCTAATTGCTCAAGCCCCAAAGAGGACCGCCTAGGCCTTGGGTCGGCCGACCCCTAGCCCACACGGCTAGGCCGTGTGCTAGGCAAGCCCCCGGCCCTAGGTCGTGCCTTACTTGGGCGGCAAGCAAGGAGGGGCGGTCCCCTTAGGGGGACGAACCTCTATGGGAGTTGTTTCCAAAATAACTCCCTTGCTTGTTGCCCAAGTTTGGTTGTATCCTTGTTTGAAAAGAACTCCTTCCTTCAATAGGATGCCCAAACCCTAGATCTAAGATCCTAAAATTTCTAAAACTCACTAATTCATGCATCTAATGCAAAAACTAGGTCTTGTTTTCTTTGATTATTGACAAATTGCATCATATGTTTGATTTGTCTTGTTTTACGCGATAAACAATCAATTTTAAAGTGTAAAACTGTCAAAACGTAACACATAAACCACGTTTATACTCTACGACATGTGACTCTGATACCACTGTAGGGTTTTGATCATGGATACGTAGCGGAAAATATAATTTATCCGTTCAATACCCTCCAAGGATCACAGGAAAAGAAGCATAACGATGGTAAAGGAAGAATCATGTTACACACCTTAGGGTTTCTCCTGTGATGACTTGTAACGTGAATTGTGTCACGTCTCTACGGCTGATCCACGCCTAGATATGATATCTAGATCTTCCTTCTCCTTTGTGCTAGCTTGGAACGGAGCAAGAGGAAGAAGAAATCACGCTACACGAGGCAACAAGGAGGTGGCGGCCTCCTTTGTTGGTCGACGTGGTAGGCGCGGCGGCAAGGGGGTCGGGCGGCCCTCTTGCTTGCTTGCTCTCTCTCCTTTTGATTCTCTACCACTCAAGTTATGAAAAATAGGCTCATAAGTGTGGGAAGGAAGGAAGGAGTATCCTTTATATAGTCCAACAAATCATTGTCAACTACCTAAAGGACCTATTCTAGTCCTATTGGAATTCAATTTAGTCCCTTCCTAGCAAATTAGTCCTACTAAATTTACAAGGTGTTGCAAAGTGATCCTTATAATTAATTAATCATATTAATTAATTCCCAAGTCTAGTTCAACTCTATATAGCGTGTGACCTCACAGGTTCTATCTAGTTGGTAGCAACAATTTGCTAATATGGAGCGGTTTCTAGCAAAACATCCATTCTAGCCAACTAATAGAATAGTCATCCACAAACCTTGTACAAGTAATTGTCACATCCCTTTGTCTCTATATCCGGATTGGACACGAGACATACAAGACACACTCGTATATCCAATCCATAGTTTCTTGATCCTGGGAATAGCCTTATTCATGCAAATAACATCAATATCATATATTGATTTATTTGAGTCTGGCCAGACATTCTATAAGCACTATCCCTCGAGTGGCCTAGGATATTTGCTCCCGTTATGTGGGAGGGACAATTTCTATCTACGTCCACTACGATTTCTAAGCTTGCTTCTTATTGAATCCGGTACACGCCTTTATTGCTACTCAGTTACGGTGTAGCGTTTGGCGCTACCAAAATCACAATAATCCACAACTAGAATATCTAGTGACCTCAAGTCTAAGGATGACAATACATTTGCACCGCTAGAAGCGCTTGTGACTTAACATAACGTGTATGTAGCCTTCTCGTAGATGGGTCAATCCAGTGCGCCATTACCCTTAATGCACACCCATGTGTTGGATCATGATATCTCTATATCAATCCAACCCCATACTAGTCTATAGATGATTGTCCCATTAATCATTATACTGGACTAGGGATATTAAAGATAAACAACACAATTGTAAATCTAAGGACTTCAATATATTAAATTTCTAATAAATAATACAATGAATGTTCTAGCCAAAATAAATTCATACTAAACTAGATTGCCTCTAGGACATCTATTCCATTAGATATTTCGAAGAAAAACATTTGGCACGTAAATCAGATATTCACATGGCACGTAACACATAAATTCATTTTGAGACATAAATTAATAAATCATTCGACACGAAAGAAGTTAGGCACACTAGGCCTGGCATGTTTACTCACCTCAAAGCAAATCAACTATGGCGACTCAATCGTTGTACTCAACGTACCCGTCATCTGTGAAATCGTCGCCTACAAGTTAACAATACTCTAATCAATTTACAATACTTTATTAATACTAGTGACAACTATACTACATGCATATGACGTTCGACGGTTTAGGGTTCTAACATCATCCTAACATTCCCAAATAACCCAATACACAAGTGGTTAGGATAAGTGGTTCTAAGTCATCAACACTATACCACTAGCCGGTTCAAGTTTCGCATCCACTCGACTAATTACTTTTAAACAAGGAGATTACTAATTAACTAGATTCACATCATACTAGTCACAACTCACAAATTCACTCAAACACATGTACTTAGGTTCAAGGTCACAAAACGAGTGTTAAAACTCCAATATTTCAACTAACTTCAACGTCTAGACACCATTTAATAAACCCGCTAGCATTAGTGACAATTTCAGCAACTTTAAGTGACCAAAAACAGTCCTATAGCGAAGAATTCCAATCTTTTAGCGACCGGACAAATTGTATATCAACTCTAGATCATCACATTAAGTGCCTAACGGTCTCGATTTCAAATCCAATTCAATTACCCGGCGATTACAACTCGCCTTACCAACTCAACACATCAAACAAGTGATAACTTCTAGTTAATCCTATTGTTTCAACTTAATTTTACCTCCTATAAAAACTAGGGTTTATGGGTGTGGCATGAACATGAAAGATTATGATGATTCATGAAGAATAACATGATGACGATTCAAAATAAAGAGTGATTACAATATGAATTTAAAGAACAACTTGCTACTTACGTGAACTTGAGAGATTTAAGAGATTAAGTATCGGAGATAAGGGCGGCAATGGTGATCAAGGCTGCCGGAAAAGAGAGCAAGAGAAAAGAGAAATCAAAGTATGAAGGAGAAGAAGAAAAATCCGAAGAAAGATAAGGAGAAGCCACGGACGGCGAAGGAGAAGAGAAGAAGAGAGAGAAGAAGAAAAGATATAGAGAGAGAGAGAGAGATGTACCTGCACGGAGAGAGAGAGAGAGACGGCGGAGACAGTGGCTGAAGCCTCTGCTGCTGCTGTTTTGCGTCGGGAGAGAGAGGGCAGAGAGAGTGCGAGGGTTCGGGAGAGTGAGAGAGAGAGAAATAGAGAGATAGAGAGTTTGATGAGAATTGGAAAAATAAATCAAACTCATTAGGGAAGAAACCCAATTGAATAGGAAACTTCACGAATGAAGAAAATTGGGTCAAAATATGTTACCAATATATGGGAAAAGACACTTTCCCACCACAAGTTTAGGTAACAAGACAACTACCTCCCCCCTATTATCATAAAGGCACTAAAACTTTTGATTAAAGTCACAATAACCCCCGAGCTATAGGAAACCATTATAATTAACTCTCAACATTTAAATTTAACTCCCCAACACTTCTAATAATATAACAGAATACCCACAGTCACAAAACGGGGTTATATCAACTATGGGATTCGACAACCCTCTTTATCACATTATTACTAGAGCGACATCCGTACACTTGCGGTGAATTGTGAGAATATGTATATATATATATATATATAGTGGACCATTTTGACCTCTCAAATTAAGATATACTTGGCATCGAACCAAATATTTCTAAATTGATTAACAAAATTTTCCACGAGTTTCAACATGACGAAAACTTTGCAATAGGGGATGCAATTATATATTTTTAGAAGTGGGGATTTCAATATGGTAATTTTGACATATTAGATGTATGCAGATGAAATTTAGCCTTAATTTTAAACAATATAATAAGCATTCCATGGGTGCAAGTTTAATGGGATGTCTAGTGAAAGACTTACATATGTGGGTGAAATATGGACTGGTTGAACTCGACCAACCAAACCTGGTCCGAATTTAAGTAAGGCACTGACACATAGTTTTCGTAACACCCCTCGTTCCCAAGCTTTCCGTTCCAGACCGGAGAGCCTAGGAGGGTGCTACTCAAATGAAGTCGCGGAAATCGAGAACAAACACTATCATAGTTATCTATTACATACTTTAGAACAACCTTACATTGACTTGTACATTATACAAAAGACCCATATTGTCTAGAGTTCATCTTTACTAAGAGTGCGGATAAATACTAGATGAGTGTCGAATCCTGCTACCCCATAATCCAGCTCCTAAGACCTGTGGGGGAAAGAAACAAAGACCGCAGTTTTTCTAAAGTCAGCAATGAAATACTGAGTAAGTAAACACCCAAGCTCGCAAACAGATTATGAGGCATATTCTTTCAAAAACAATCATAAATAGGAATGAACAATAACTGAGTAAATCCTTGGAGAATAAAGTATGAATACCGGAACACATATGAAATTGTATTTCTTTTTACCTTGCATCTCAATCCTTATCTTGTATCTCAAACGGGGAATATTATTCCCAACCTATATCTTCTTTCTTTTATATCTGAAACGACGAATATCATTCCCAATCTATCTCTTCTTTCCTTTCATAAAATTCTCTTTCTCAAAGAACTTCATATTATTAACTTGTTGATACGGGGAAGATTTACTTTCACTAAGCTACCAAGACCTTAAGTGTCGGCTGTTGGAATAGGTACCCTAGAGGCAATCTAATATTTAGTATGAACAATGTTATTGGCTAGAATATTCATTTATTATATATTGTGATATTTAATATAATGAAGTCCTTAGATACAATGTGTTGTTTATCGTAAATATCTCTAGTCCATTATATTGATTAATGGGACGATCATATATAGACTAGTATGTGTGTAGGTTGATGGAGATATCAAGTCTAACACATGGGTATGCATTAGGAGTAATGGCATACTGGATTGACTCACGACGAGAAGGATACATTAGATTATGTTAAAGTCACAATCGCTTCTCTTAGTGCTAATATGATTGCAATCCTTAGACTTGAAGTCACTAGATACTCTAGTTGTGAAATATCGCGCTTTGATGTTATCAAATGTTACACCGTAACTATGTGACTATAAAGGTAGTTATCGGGCATGATAGGAAGCAAGCTTAGAGATCGTAGTGATGTAGAGAGGATTTGTCCCTCCCACATAATGGGAGCAAATATCCACGGCCACTCGAGGGATGAGGCTTATTGAATGTCTGGCCAGACTCAGATAAATCAATATGGAGATATTGATGTTATCTGCTTGCATAAGCATATTCCCAGGATCAAGGAACTATGAATTGGATATACGAGTGTGACTATTTATGTCTCGTGTACAATCCGGATATGGAGACAAATGGATAGTGCAATATGTGATATTGGGCACAAAGGTTTGTCGGGATCACTGACTTATTTCTATTAGTTGGGCGCATGGATGTGTTGCTAGACACCGCTCCATGTTAGTAATAAGTTACTACCAACTAAGTAGAAACCTATGGGGTCACACGTCAAATAGAGTTGAACTGGATTTGGGATTAATTAATATGATTAATTAATGAGAAGGATCACTTTGCAACACCTTGCAAACTTAGTAGGACTAATATGCAAGGAAGGGACTCATCCAAGTTCATGTAGAACTAGGAAGGGCCATTATGTAGTTAACAAGGAGTTGTTGGACTATATAAAGGATGCTCTAGCTTCCTTCCCACAATTAATGCTCATAACATAAGTGAGTGGGAGAGAAAGCAAGAGAGAGAGCAAGAGCACAAAGAGCCAAAGCCCCCTACGTCCGCCCCCTGTCCCGCCGGCCTCAAAGAGAGGGCCGAAAACCCTCTTTGTCTCCTTTGTTGTTTGATTCCTTCTTCCCTCTTCCTCTGGTCCAAGCTAGCACTTGAGAAGGAAGAATCTATATCTCACCTCTAGACGTGGATCAACCGTAGAGACGAGGACAATATTCTTCGTGTGATCTCCCGAACCAAAAGGTACACATCTTATATGACCTTCATCATGTTATGAATGTCTCTTCCTGTGATCCTTGGTGGGCTTTGAGTAGGAATTAAAATTTTGTTATTCCGCTGCGTTACCTTCATCAAAACCCAACACCGGCACCCCCCTAAGACTCCTCGCGGCCCGAGAGGTGAGTACATGGAGTGACCCGGCAGTTTGCGACCGGGTTAAAATAATACGGGTCGAGTGGACGAAGCCAACCCGACCAATCTAATCACACGCCGAGTGACCGAAGTCAACATCGACAACAGTCAGCTCCCCTAAGTTATATTAAAAGATAGTTAGTACCTCCTCCTACTCACAAGACATGTTTATTAAAAGACACTTTAACCCCCTAAAGTTTCTGAAACAACACTTTTACCCTTACACCTAGTTTGTGGAAAAGACACTTTCATCCCCTTTACATGAACTATGAATTTGATTGATCTAAACATGGATTTATGCCTCAAGTTATTATTATGATTGACTAAATCGTAAAATTGGATGGTTTAGAGTTTACCGAAGCTAAAAGCCGAGAGAAACGGTGAAGAAACGGGACGGGTCGAGGTCGCCGTCGCCGGAGGTGGAGCTCGACGGGGCTTTCATCGGCTGCTTCTGGGCGCGGCTGAGCCTTCCAACAGATTGGCCGGACCTTTCTGAGGCTAGGGAGACCGGTAGAGCGAGGTGGGTGGCCTTCGTTGCCTTTGTCAAACTTTTCGTCGCATAAATGGAAGTTCGTCGAAGCTCTTGCTTCTCCGGCCATGGCATCTGCTGCTGCCTTGGATTCTACTCTGTCTTCTTCGTCTGGTCACGAGAAAGATATTAAGGGAGAGATACAGCGGAGAAACAGACGGGTGAATGTGGTGGTGGATCGCCGGCGGGTCTCCCGTCGGGGATGGCGGTGGCTGCCTCACCGCATCTTCTGCCCCTGCTATTGTTGCTGCTTGCTGTGGCTGAGAGAAAGAGAGACAGAGGGGCAGAGAGCGGAGAGGGAGGGAGGTGGTGATGGCGTTTGGGGTGGTGGTTGTCTCGGGGTGGTTGCCGAAGGAGAAGATGAAGAAGAAATATGAGGAGGGAGAGAGAGAGAGAGAGAGAGAGAGAGAGAGAGAGAGAGAGAGAGAAAATGCTTGGGAAACAAAAAAAATGTGGTTTCCTAGGAAAATTTATAGGTAATGACAATTGCACCCCCTCTAGTTTCATAAGCTTTATTACTAACCCCAACATTAACTATTTAATATTGTCTAAAAATACAACAACCTCCCCGCTAGCCAACTATTTAAGAAAATAAACACTTAAATTTTACGAAAAATGCGTATAATATACTTAGAAAAAGACGGGGTATTACAGTACGAGTTTGGAAATATTCCCAGCTTGGACTGTAATTACGGTCGGACTTGGGCACATATATCAAAGGCTAACTCAAATTGCCCGATTTGTATGACCAGTACTTATAAATATTATATTTTGAGAGAACTATGTCGCACATCTAACATGAATCTGTTTTTGTTACTAGTAGCTATGCATTTAATCATATTTTTGTTCTTGAATGAGTTGAATTGTTATTATACCATGACTTATTATTGTCTTTCTTTTTGGGATCAAAGTAAGAATATCATTAATAGAGTAGATATACAGAGAGATCCTGATTGCAATAAAAAAAATCTGAAGGTCTTCATTGCCGTGGCCGAGTACCTGCAGTGTAACAGTAAGGCATAACCGTACTACTAAGCTGCAACAAAACCATACAAACACACCATAACAAGACTAAACCGTACACTAGTAAAACACGTCACTACAACCGCGTGGAGCCCACAGAACAACTGATCCAACCTTAACCGACAGAGGTGAATAGCTACCACTGCTTGGAGCTGCAGTCGGTGGCGGTGCAAACCACAATACCACATCACGATGAAGCTGGTGGCTGCGCCATCATCGGAAAACCACTGTTAAAACAACAAGCCCTTGTTTGATTTGGACTCATAGAGTCTTACAACTTGAGGGTTTCAAGCCTTCATTATCACTGAACGTGAACATCATCGTGTTCCTCCTCTTTAGTCTACATCAAATGACTGCAAAACTCTTTCTCTGCGGACAAACAACATAAAAATGCCCTTTTTTGATTTGGCATGAGATAGGGTTGCAGTAATAGGGCAAGAGGACAAACACTTAGTGTCTCAACACAAGAACGAGGAAAACTAAAACACACACACACACACAAAGAGAGAGAGAGAGAGAGAGAGAGAGAGAGAGAGAGAGAGAGAGAGAGAGAGAGAGAGAGAGAGAGAGAGAGAGATCCCAAAGAAGAAGGTGAAGCTGAAAACATTAGAACCAAAACCACTGCCAAAGTGACTATTTTAATTTGGCCTCTGGGAGGCTTATAGCATGGGGTAAGAGATCATAAAGAAAACACAACCCAACCACGAAAGAGCAAAGGAATAGAAATATAGAGAAAGAAACAAAAGCAAACCCAAAAGAATCATAGAAGGTTCGACTATACTATCTAAAGAACCCACTGTGAACGTAGATAAACCTCAAAAATCGTGCAACCCACGGAAAAAACCCTCTTGACTTGAATATGCCGCAAAAAGGATGAGATCTCTAAGGAGATCGAAGCTTTGGCGGCTAGAGAAACAACCGCGCTGGGATGATATGAAGATTTTGAGGAAGATCGAAAGCCTTGGCGGTTGACGAGTGGACTGTACCTAGGAGAACAAAACCACATGGTGAAGATTTCCTGGGTTGTAGATCAGAGTAGTGAGGCTTACAGGCAGAGGGAGGGCAAGAGTTCCGACTGGCAACATCGGGGCGGCGTTACCTGTCGGAGATGGAAACTGAGATAGTGTTCTCACTCTAGATGTGATTTATTATTGTCTCCGTGTTTTAAAAAAGTGTATTAAGTTTAATGTACTAGTCGGAATTCAGTCGGAAGCCGAATTGATTGTACGGCTTTAGATTTTGACGAGCTGACGACACCCTTAAGGGTGAGTTTGGGAATGCTTCTGTTGCCAGCACAGCTGCTTTCCGACAGCAGAAGCAGTTTTATTGTGTTTGGTAAAATAAAATTTCTGCTTCTCCTGACAGTTCCTGCTGTCCCACAACAATTTTCATGAAGCAAGGGAGGAGATGCTTTTCCAGAGTGTGCTTTTGATTAATTTATCTACAACTGATTTTAACCTTACTTTTTTTTTGAAATATCAATAGTTATCTTTACGGAAATGACACGTGTCATATATTTTTGTCATTTTACCCTCTCACAGCAACTTCACATTCAAACATGCTAGATATGCCGAAATTAACTCCCGGAGGGAAGCCGAATTTGCCATGTCATACTCCATTATTAATTAACAAATTGAAACTTTTGATTTTCTCTCTCATCTCTCTCTCATCATGATTATCCTCTCTCTCCCCTGCGTCTCCACCATACTACAGTGCCCTTCTCTCTCCTCAATCTTTTTTCTGTTGCTCTATCTTCAATCTCTGCCTCTCAATCCATTGTAAATTAACAATTGAAAACATTTTCCTCATCAGTATGCAACCAAAAAGCATTCTCAAATTCTGGCATCACATCTTCTTGTCAATCGGGAAGTAGGGTTTCAAACTTGATTCCCCAAACCATGTTTGAAACGTTTCAGCCATGGTTCAACCGGAATTTTACTTGTTATTTCAGAGCACCCACACAAATTAGAATTGGGTATCAAACATTCAGAAAAAAAATAGTTGAAGAACCTACTAAATCAAAGGTGGGTGCATGAAGAAATTTAGAGAGGCACTGCGATTGACAGTGTGTTGGGAGTATAGATGAGCAAGACAGATAAGATGAAGAGAAAGAAAGAGAATAGTACGAGAAGAGAGAGAGAAAAGAACGGTGAAGAGAGAGTGAGGAGTGAGCAATCTGACATGGCATATTCGGCTTCTCTTTGGGAGAGTGTTTCGGCATGCCTAGCATTGCTCATTCACATTTGATCTCATTCACATTTGTTCTCACCCAACACAAAATTAAAATATCAATATTTCACATCAGCTTTTATGTACTACCTCCGTTTCTTCTCTATCACACCGGTTTGACTTTTTGACTCGTATCTGGGTCACTTTGACCGGGTGATTTGGATACCAAAACGATGTGATTTTTTGATATTTTTTTCACCGTGTTATAGAGCAACCTTTACTCTACAACGCCATCAAAAAATTATAAAAAAATTACACCGTTTTGTTACACAAATCACCGGGTCAAAGTGACCCAGTGAATAGTGACAAAAGTCAATACGGTGTGATAGAGAAGAAACGGATGTAGTAATATTTACCAAACAACATTTTATCAATAATTCACATCAGCTCTTTTACGGTGTTTTCACACAACTTTCTAAAAGTGCCGCAACATTCCCAAACTAGCCCCAACTCGGCTTGAGCTGTGCTTGAACAGCCTCGCCAGAATCCCGCTTGAGCTAAGCCGCCCGAGTTGCGGTTCTACTTCGTCCTGGGCGGAAGACGAGCCAAATCTTTTCTGCTTCGTTCACCAATATTCCGTTACTCCAGAAAAGCATATCTGCAGGACTTTGGAGTAGTTCAGATCTTACACTTGATCTGAAACAACTGAAATCAACGAATCTCCAAATCGAAACCCGAGAGTTGGGAGACCTCCCTCACCACGATCATCAACGAACTCATCTAGTGATGCCAACTGAAAACCTGCCCTAAAACCCCCCAATGGCGTCTCCTCCGAGGAGATGCTTCTTCCCAATCTTCCTGGTATTCTCTCTCTCCGCTCTCTTCCTCTTTTCTCTCTACCTTTCATCCTCATCCACAACCACTACCACCCAATTGCAATTGCCATCACATCACTCTTCTCCGACCTTCAATCTAAATCCTAACAAACCCAAATACAATGACAATCAATTCACACTCACCATCAAAGTCCTCACCTATGACCGCATTGCGTCTCTCTCTCGCTGCCTCCGCTCTCTCGCCGACGCCCAATACGGCGGCGATAGGGTCAATCTTCATATCTTCGTCGACCACTTCAAGACCGTGGATCCGACTGATAAAGGGTTTGCGGATTTGGATGCGAAGCTGATGGAATCGCGCCAGATTCTTGATTTTGTTGATGGGTTTTCGTGGGAATTCGGTGAGAAGCTGGTGCATTACAGGACTGGGAATGTGGGTCTGCAGGCTCAGTGGTTGGAGGCGTGGTGGCCGAGTTCGGATCACGAGTTTGCTTTTGTTGTTGAAGACGATTTGGAGGTTTCCCCTTTGTATTACAAGTTTCTTAAGGAGTTAATTGTTAGTTACTACTACAATGCTTCCAACTTCAGCCCTTCCATCTATGGAGCATCATTGCAGAGGCCAAGGTTTGTCCCAGGTATCACTTACTGTTGATATCAGTATATGGGTAACTTAACGAAAATCCCATCAGTATCTGTTCACCATTTAAATAAGATTCAGCAATCAGTTTCTTCCCCGTTTCACCAAACAATTGTGTGTCATTACTTTGAGTTCTACTGAAATAATTTTAGCTCGGAAATGATAAATTCTTTGGTGTGATCTTCTTTATTTGCTGTTTAATCATAGTAGTTTCTCAAGAAGGGACCTTGTACTTTTGTTATATTTAAGAGAATATCTTGTGATTTAGTGCTTTTTTAAATATTTCACGTTTGGACATTTATAGTTAGAGATTATTCACCATGACTGTCAGCCTAATTTCGGACTTGTAGTACTTGGTTTTGTGAAGGAATAGGGTATGTTAAAGTGACATCGTTGTACTTTGAATACAGAGATAGTAGTAACGGAGTATGGGTTGATGGATATGTAGGAGGTATAGCTTTTACACCAGATTTTAGGTTCGGTACTATTTAGTGACACATTATAGGTACCAACAAGCTTATATCTTTCCATTCCCTGGCAAGTACAGTTAATAAAAAATCATGAAAAGCGAGTCAGTTTTTGTCTTTGGTTATAAGGTTACACTGTGGTAACTTCTAATGGAACCTATAACTGGAGAAGAAACAATGAATGGTCATGACTTCTCAGCCAAATTATCCATCACACGGACCACCCAGGCACATCCAAAAGAAAATACCATTCAACTTGTGTCCAGAAATCTCCGTATCCTTGAAACTCAGTCTACACTGCTTTCTCCAGAGATGCCAGAAGGCACAATCAGAAACTGTGCGGAACTTCTCTTATTCTCCCTTACACTGTCCACTAAACACACCAAAACTCACCAACTCATACAGGTAATCCCCTGCAGCCCCAACTAATTTAGTTCAAGATTGTGAGGACTGTGCCACATCAATGTATTGGTAAATGAGATTCCCATTCTGCACTCTTTTTGCGACGAGCATGTCAATTTACAATGACATGCTTCTATAAAATCAATTTACTGATGGTTAAAATCTTACTGCGTGAAGCATACTAGGGGTGCCAATTTCCAAGCAACAGTTAATTGCGAAAGACTCGACTTAGAATTTCTAGAATCCGAGGGACTAAGTTCAAGAGTTCAAAGCTCAGAGTTGCAGGACACATTGGCTAGCTTACATATCACTTTCCACCACACTTCGAGATAATCCCGATCCACCCAGTTTCAAATAATTTAGACCTCTATTGAAAGAATTGCCAAAAAGTTTCCTCACAGAATTGATGACGAAAGAGTCCTTACACAGAACTGCACAGATAAACTGATTCTTGAGGCAGAAGGATATGTTGTCACACCATTTATACTTTTTAAAGTTAACCCGATCACCACCTATTCTAAGAAGAGCAAAATTGATTAGTATAAGGGATAATATTCAAATTTGATTATATTTCAGGAAGCTGCATGGATTTCTGGTACTCCCTAAACCATTTAAACAAACTAAATGTTAGATGCGTTTCACTGTTGGTGCAACACAACTTTGAATATCCCACTAGTTCAGACTACTGGCTCTGGATTCTCAATTTTTGCGAGTTTGTAATGTGAATCTTCCTGTCCCTTGTAACTTGATGCTGCTTAGGCATTCTCATGACCATATATCAGTGTTATCTGTAGTTAATAGAAGTTGTCGCATGGTTACCCTCTGTTAGCTGACCGCCATGAATATAGATAGCTATAGCTGACAGTGACTTATGAGATTTTCTTATATTTCCCCCGTCATATAAATATCATGGCAATGATCACACAAGTTACTGTGCAATTTACCTCTCCCCCCAGTTCAGTATCCATAATTTCAATTTATATTGTGAAGAGCAAGCATTACCAAATTGACCGAAACGGTTCAATGGGTGTAAAGTGATAATTACCTATGGCCTCGTACATATTACTTCCTTTTCAATTTAACCCCTCAAATATTCATTGACGGCTCAGTGTGGCCCCTTCTGTTCATTTTCTCCTGAAAATTCACATCTAGGATAACGACGGTTAGCATCGTCCATCCCAACTCCCATAACCACTACTACCAATCGGGTTATTTACTAATCAACCTGTGTTGTTAAAAGTGTGTCAGTACGCATAAAAGTGTGTCAGAAATCGCCTTAATCCCTCGAAGCTCAATATCTCAGTGAAAATATTTTCCGGACCATCCATTAAAAGTTGCGAGAGTTAATTTAGCCAGGCTGAGACCTGATGGTTGATTGACTGCATTGATTGTGATAGTACTTGAACCTTCAATGCATAAAACCTCTATAAGAGAGCTCTCCAATGACTTGATCAAATATTGCTCTTCAGCCAGCCTTTTTTTTGTTTGTTGAAGACAATGTTTAGAGAAGCTATCCTGCAATGATGATTTGATATTGCAACGTTTTACTTTACTGAGGAGATCACCGGTTGCGTGGTGAGTGGTGACAAATGGTAAATTTAAAGAAAATGAAGCACTGAATTGGTGGGTGGCCAACATATGATCACAATAACTCATTCTGAGAATCATTATTGACCTCTACAAGAACATCCCTTACATCTTATGCTACTTGCTAGCTCTGTTGAGGTCTGTCTGTTTCCTCCCGATGATGATTGAGGAAGAAGAAAAGTGGGGGTACTTGAGGGTATTTCATTGGAGATATGGTAATTGTTGTAGATGGGAAGAGAAAGAGGGGTAGCGATGTGTAGAATTAGAGGAAAGAAAATTAAATGCTGACAAGAAGGGTTGGTGCCATCAATAAGCATGGGAGATCTTTGATCATGAACAAGTAATAAATGATAATCAGGAAAGATGAGAGAGGCATATATTCTGATGTACTGTAAAGAAATCCAATTCCTACTTCCTATTGACCTTTTTTTTTGCCAAAATAAAACTGCATTACTTACCAAAAACTGTTACAGGGTTGGGACTATTTACAACATATCTACATATGTAACCCTGGACCCTTGTCGAAGTAGTTGTAGAACTTCTGAGGAAACCATAACACGGTTCAAGAATACAAAGCATTAAAACCAGCTCACTAGTCATACAACCACTGTACAAGTAGAGGAAACATTATGTTTGACCAAAAAGCCACCCTGTACTTGCTGAATTAACCTGCCGAAACCTGGAGGTGGATGCTGATGAAGGACAAAAGTATCACTTTGCTTCCTCCCAGACTCTGCTAGATAGTCTGCACATCAATTGGATTCATGGTACGAGTACTGCAGCATCCAACTAGGGCTCTGAGGAACTGCCTGGCGCCTGCAGTCAGAAACCAAAAGATACAAAGGAGAGTGTCAGTGAAATTTTGGATAAGTAAAAGAGCACGCAGAGAACCTATTTCAATGATACTGTATCTTGTGTCCTTGGCTAGACGGAGACCGTCTCAAATGGCGTGTAATTCTGTCTCCAAGACAGTTTTGTGTGAGCTTCCTGGAATAACCCTGCAGGCACTGTCTTGTAGAATTTCGAAATAAGCCTCCACTGCAAGCTTTAGAAGTTGTGTGATCTATCCTGCCATCCGCATTGAGTTTGACCGCCGGAGCTGTAGGTTTAGTCCCACTGGCCACTACTATAGATTGTAGTTTTTTGAGATGGATTTGAATGAAGAAATATTCAGTGGCGTGGTGGTATGTTAAGTTGATTATAGCATGGGTGTCTAAGGGTTTGTTTGTTTGTTTGTTTGTTTTGTTTTTTTTTTTTTATTTTTTTTTTTTAAAACTGTTTCTCCTACACCAGATGTTCCAAATTGAAACCGTAGAATTTTCAGTGTGGTAATAGGTAGACCATTGGTTACTGAAGTGATATTTGCCCTCGATTTACTAGTACTATGGATTTTCTCATTCTTATGGTTCTCTCTTCTTCTGACCAACAAGCCTGAAACCCCTTAAAGAGTCTCCATTATGTGACCAACTTGTCCAAATGTTTAATTGCCATAATTATTTGGTTCAACCTTCAAATCCACCCTAACTCTTTCACGATTCTTTCCTTATCTATTAATTTCTTCCTTCGTCTCGTCATTTAATGTATTTGACTACAATCAGATGGGTTATTTTTTCCTTCGTACTGACATCATCATGTTCTGTCAGTTGACTTATTGGATGCAAAGGGTTATTTTTGTTGAGGGAACAAAGGGTTAATGAAATAAGGTTAAAAACGCCAGAGAAGTTTCTGCGCATGCCCCACGTACAAAAAATGTTTTATCGGAGCTACAAATGGTGGTTTCTTGAATTTATCTAGGAAAAAGATTAGTTGCCTGTTTCTATGTAAATTCTGAAGGTGCTATGAAGTGGACATATAAAAAATCTCAAAGACTTCGGCCAGGCTTGTTTGCTGCTGTGGGTGACAACTGACAATACTAAATGGTTACGACAAGACCGATGGTCGAATGTAGCTTGATCAAATAACTTTGGGTAAAAGACATTTTCCACCCTCCATTTATGGACAAAATACATTTTGCCCCCTGATTTATGGACAAAATACTTTTTGCACCCCTGTTAACGGATGGAGGGTGGACAGATACCACCCTTCTGTTACAATCCGTTAGTGGAGGGGTGCAAACTGACTTTTTGTGACCACTTACCCTTACAAATTGTGGACAAATAACACCCTTTTTTGTTTATTATTGAATAAATCATGTTCATGATGTTCTTGGAGTTCTTGCTTAGTGTTCTTAGTGTTCTTGAGCGCCACCTTCACTCCACCTCCACTACCACCAGATCTCTACCACACCACCACCACCACCACCACGAACACCAACAATTAGAAGCAAACTAAGAGAACGACCAAACTCAAATATGACCCATCAAATCCTAATTCAATTGACTAAGAAGCCAGTTGAGAGAGACGATCAAATTGGGAGAAGCTGATTCTCATTGAAGGACCCATCCATATGCTATTAGGGACATTGAGAAGACATGTTCGAGTTTCGGATGTTTCTATTGCACCCTGTTTGGATATTAATTTTTTTGAACTCTCTATTGTTATTGCATCTGACATTATCTCAATTCCATGAACATCTTAGATTTTTAGTTGCCTCAGAACTTCCCAAATCGAAGACAAATGAAACCCAGAAGTGAATGAGGCTGCTGCTGCGACTATCACCACCACCACCACCACCACCACCACCACCAACAACAACAACGCCAACTCCAAAACCACCAACTATCAATCACCTTAACAAACTCCAGAACCACAACAACAACAACAAACAAACGAATACCCACCACCACCACCACCACCACCACCACCACCACCACCACCACCACCAATCCCAATTAAACTGAGGAAAAGTAACAAATTTCAGAAAAATTGCGAAGAGAAAAAGATATCGGAAATGAAGTTTGCAATTGGGGCTTCACTTCTCTGTCAAACCACAGCCGCCACCAACAACACTGCCGTTGGGTCACAATCAGAGGACGAGAGAGAGAGACAAAGGCAACGACGAAGACCAGAAGAAGAAAGAGAAGAAGACCCAACGCTGTGGGAGAAGAAGAAGACTCTGTCCAGGCCCGCCGACGCCGCAGTAGTCGTTTTCCAGATCTGAGACAGATAGAGGGATACAGAGAGAAGGACGAATAGAGAGGGGAGCATGGGTTTTGCTGAAATTCACAGATTCCAGCTTCAACCCTGAGGCTGATGCTTCAAACAAGATCCGTCACCGTCGATTTCGCAGTAGTGACACAGAGGGAATCGACCACCACCACCACCACCGGAATCGACTACCACAGAGAGAGAGAGAGAGCGAGAGAGGAGAAGATCGGGAGGAGAAGAAGTAGGCGAAGAAGGCGTTGGAGCTGGATCGATTGAGATGGTGGTGGAGAAGAGAGGGTTTGCGATGTGAAGACTCGGGCCCTCCATGACGGTCGTAGACCCCAACATAGGTGGCCGGCAGCGAGGTGAAGATGGTGGTTATGGATCCTGGCCTACGGATATGGTGGGTGGTTTGTGGTTCCGACTGAGGAGGTGGTGATGATCGGGGAAGATAGAGCAGAAGAGTGAGAAGGAGAAGAAGGAGGCTAGGGTTAGAAATGTGAGGGGAGGGAGAAGGCAATTTTATAGTGGAGTAATTTTGCATCAAAGGTTGGGGTAAAATTGTCTTTTGAATGAGTCCGTTAGCTCTGTCAGTTAGCAGGGGTGAAGATGGTGGTTATGGATCCTGGCCTACGGATATGGTGGGTGGTTTGTGGTTCCGACTGAGGAGGTGGTGATGATCGGGGATGATAGAGCAGAAGAGTGAGAAGGAGAAGAAGGAGGCTAGGGTTAGAAATGTGAGGGGAGGGAGAAGAAGGCAATTTTATAGTGGAGTAATTTTGCATCAAAGGTTGGGGTAAAATTGTCTTTTGAATGAGTCCGTTAGCTCTGTCAGTTAGCAGGGGTGCAAAAAGTATTTTGTCCATAAATGGAGCGTGGAAAATGTCTTTTACCCAATAACTTTATGAAGAGGTTAAGAAGTCAAGGTAATAATAGCAACAGTTCAAGAGATGCCATGACCAAGAGGACTTGGTAAGGTGTTACACAAGATGCTACTTCATGTATGTGGTTCTAGGAGAGACTCTGTGGATAAGAGTGGAGGAAATAGAGAAAAAATAACGGAATAATGATGAAGGGATAGGAGAATGACCAAGTTTTGATGGATAACAGGTGGCAGCAGAAATATAGCCGAATGGAGAAAAGTGTTGGGAGTTGGGACAGGGTTGAGAGGGTATGCTTTACAAGCACCCGTGGTTATAACTGCTCATTTTTGAGAGGTGTCTCATTCATTCATTCATTCATTCTCTAATTTGTCTTAAGTTACAACACGGAGGGTGAGGAAAGAGGGAAACAATAGATTAGCAGAAACTGATGCTAGTGCGATGCTTCAACCAAACACATCAAACTGCCTAAAAGTAAAGAAAGGAATTCAGTAATTTAATGTCAATCGGTCTACATGAGTAGCTAAGTATTCTCAGTTAAAGAAGTCTTGTTGAAAAACTATGTCGTTCTCTCCTAGAGCCACTAAGCCAAAAACCGAGGTTACTTGGACTCCCTCGGGTGCGGGTGTCATATTCGGTGTGTATCTGAGAATTGGATTTGCCTACATGCCAAAATTTAGGATTTGGAGACTCGGCCAAAAAAAATTTACTCATTTGAAGGTCGGTCTCAGTTGGAGATGGGATTGCCTTTGTTTATAAATTGAAGGAGTTTCAAGATGGAGAAATTATTTCATTTTCGAGCAGTGATAGTAAAAAATCTGTAAATATAATACCACTACCGAATTACAGCCCTGCTCCACAAAAAGCCAAACATCAAAAGTAAGCATACTAATCCAGGTGAAGGTGCTAATCAAACCTCCAGAAGTGGTGCTCATCCATAACTCAGTTACAACACTAGATATGTCGATGAAATGCCTATGAATTACACTGGGTACCCCTTGACCAATGAGTGTTTAGTCAAGTGGACAGAAAAGCTGTTTCCAGCCTATAATGCCAACATAATTCCAGTTTTGCCCTTTGCCCTTCATTGCCATGTACTAATTCTCCATCTGTCTTCCTCAATGTTAAGAAATTGTTTGAGAACTTCTAGCTGCCCCTTTTTGCCTTGCCATACCTTACCTTTTCGCAAATAAAGTCCAACTATGGGGATGAGAGAGGTAGAGGTAGAGGTAACATATATTAATTATATAGTGAAAAAGAGTGGCCCCAACTTTTTCTATGATCATACTCCCTGCTGGTAACTACCACAGACCCAGTTTTCTCAAATTTGCAGCAAACAATGCATCACTTCCCGAAATGTAACTGTTGGGGTGGATCCCTGATTCATGGGCGACCCGTTTTATGAATCGACCCGGTTCATGTTTTGCAACGACCCGAAAAAGGAGACATGATTCGTGGAGAGAAGGCTTGGATCCGGCCCGGTTTAATAGGTCGTCTATATATAGAGTTCTTAGGGTTCGTAGCAAGTATGTTGAGCGTTCTGATTTCGCTTGTAATTCTCTCTGAGACGTTTCCTCTGTTTTTAGTGAAATCTCTGCAACTCCGTGGATGTAGGCTGTTTTGCCGAACCACGTAAATCTGTGTGTTTAGTTCTTTCTTTCTGCATATTTCGTTTTTTCACAACAGTAACTCCAAGACCCAAGTAATACTATCCGGTAATTCATATCGATGTGATGGTAATTTTCTCTGGTTGGGTTGTTGTAACGGTTGCCATGGTGAGAGAGTGGTGGCATGGTTGTCGTTGAGAAGTAACAGCTAACGCGAGCTTTACGATTTATAAGTATAACCCTTTGTAATCACCCACTGCTCCACTCCAACGTTTAGATGAACCCTCTGTTGTGTCCTTCCTGTGTGATTCCACCGTCTTGTACATGGGATCAAATTCTTCTCCATTCGTGTAGCTTATAATCACCGAAATCGTCCCTTTTCTCTCTGAATCAATGTCTGGGTCCTCCAAAGCGCGCGAGTCTCGACAGAAACCCTCATTGCTGTTGGTTTCAGATATTTGGTTTTACCCATAGTAAGTCCAAAAATGAAGCTCAATCACAGTCACAGATTTTGAGGTCGATTATCTAGCTAAGTCTGAATATGAGATGGATGTTCATAGGCCGTAGATGGATTTTGGGCATTTTTTCTTTTTTCTAGCTACCTTGGCTTGTAGTGTTTGCATCTTTTGTTTGCAGTGTGAAAAAAGATAAACAAGAGAGGAGGGAGGGAGGGCGACTTTCATTGTTAAGCAGAGGGGTAATTTATGTATTTTCTTGAACAATGGTGGTAGTGAATGTACTAAGTCCAAGGTTCTAATAATGTTAGGCAGATCTTGGGGTCGCGCTAGATCTGTCTGTCTCTATACCATTAAGACTAAGACAGGAGTTTCGTGGAAAAGAAAAAGCCGATTTGTTGATTAGGAGAGAACGGAACACCGGCCCAAGGCCGGAGGAGTAAGTATGTCAAGAGGTGGGAACAGCAGTTAAAGATGACTGCTGAAGTGAATCATCCGTTAGGATCTCTTACTTCATCTTCTTTGTAGGTGGACCAAGACTTTAGCAGGAATCGGCAACCAAAAGTGTGTATCTTTTAAATTCATTGCAACTCTATGAAGCACCGGAACGGCATGGAGGCCTCTGTCCCCGTTTCGTACCCGTCCGGAACGCCGGAACGCCCCGAAACGTCCCCGGATCGTCAGCTGGCGTCCCCAAAAAATCGTCAGATCGGTAACACGACTGGAACGGCGCAGGGACGCGTTCCAGCTTTTCCGATCTTCACAGATCGGCGACTTGAAGTCCGATCTTCAAGTTACTTACCTTTGACGACTTCAGCGACTTCGAACTCCAACAGATCGGTGACTTCAAGTCCGACCTTTAAGGTATTTGATGCGTCCTCTTCTCTTCGTCTTCTTCTTCCTATTCTCCTTCTCTTCTCCTTCGTCTTCTTCCTCCTCTTCTGCTTCGTCTTCCTCTGTTAGTCTCTGTTCGCAAACCAAAATCGAAGGTTCAGGGTAGCGAGGATGGGAGGGCGTCTCTGTTGCTGCGTCGTTGACTGAGAGAGAGAAACATGAAGTGCAGGAGTTTGTGGATCTAAGGGTTCAAAATACACCATAGGAATGGAGGGCTCAGATTTGTTTTTGTAGACCCCATTGTATACTCAGCAACTGAATGACTTATCCACTCCAATTTGTTTCTTTTTTTAGAATACAATTTGTTTCTTTTTTTTTTTGAACAAACAATTTGTTTTTTTTATGAAGTTCGGTCATTTTATTTTTTATTTTTTCAATAAAACTTGTTCTTAATCTATATGTATATTTACATATATATAATAAAAAAAGGTTATATATATATTTATATATAAAAAAAATTGCCGTTCCCCCGCCGTTTCGTCTCCCAAATTTTTGAAAATCGCCGTTCCGGCGTTCCCGTCCCCGTTTCGTCTCGTCCCCGTCCCCGTTTCGGTGCTACATAGTTGCAACTGCAGTGGTAGAGTATATGTCGTAACGCTAGAGAAAACACACAACGGTAGAGAATCGGCCATAACAGTAGAGTATCGTCTGTAATGGGGGTAGAATTGGCCGATTCTTCTGTGAATCTGATTCCCACCCGTTGGCTGTAACAGTATCAGAGACCTATGATACCGTTATGTAGTGGCGATGCTATACATAATTGTATCATGCTGATTTTTAAAACCATGATTGAGTCCAAACCAGAAAGGGAGCGATTGTAATTCAACCAATTCACTTGGCAGAAAGCAGGATAAGTGAGATTAATGAAGCAATATTTGATTAAGAATCTGTGATGTGACATGTCACTGTACACTGAAGTTTTCCCCAGACAGTGCCATTTGTATAGTTTCAGGTTTTAATCATTTAATTGACAAGGGAGTCAACCTGTCCCTAAAGGCACTACTTGCAAGACATGTGGCGCAAAATTATATTTAAAGTTAGAAAAAGAATTAGTAGTTCTAAATATCAATTTTTTCTGCAAGAGCTAGACAAGTATAAGACAAATACTATTAATGTATAGTAGACATTAGTGAAAAAAATAATGTGACAGATGATGGGGAAATAGAGTGAGAAATGAGAACAGAGAATGATGAATATTGATGTGAAATTAAGATGAGTGAACCATGATCAAGAGTAGGGGCCCACATATCTGAACGAGTGTGTGGTTAAACATGTGGGTAATGCAATGCCTATAAATCATCAGATCTAATGGTCCCAAAGGAAATTTCAGAGTCTTTGAGTTTTGGTTTATAGACTAGTCCAGCTAGTGCGAAATTATACGTTCAGCTGTTTGAAGTTATGCCCAATTTAATTTCAGTGTCATGAAGGTAGCAAGAGATCTCAACTTATATCGTCTACATTGGTAGTCGTAGTACAACTGATACACCATAGGTTCCATCTGACTTAATATTAAAATTTACAGCGTCTGCAATTGGTAGGAGCTTGAACTAACTGGAGATCTTTTCATTTTGCTGCTATCCAGTACAGTATACCGACATCCAAAGTTATTAAACCCGTCGAACTCATTTAGCATCATTTTTTTGGAAATTCCTCCAACATCTTGCATTATTTTGAAGGCAGCTTGGACACTCTTTACTGGAATAAATAATATTTAGGGGTGTGCTGTGTTGTATAGTAAATCCTGAACTTTCATCTATGTTTCCTGAAATCCAGTTTGTCCGCTTGCTTCTTGGCTTTGTTGTGTTTTATGTAATGACAAGTTAGGGAGTTCTTCTGATTGTACAGTAATGCTCTATTCCTGTGTTGATTTGTGGAGTTGGATATTGTTAATTGATGTATCTTCTTTTTTTCTCAGGTAAACATGGGAACAAGTTGGTATTGGACAGCGATACCCATCTTTTCTTGTATCAGCTGGTAGGAACATGGGGCCAACTCCTATTTCCAAAACCCTGGAAAGAGTTCCGTTTGTGGTATGACACACACAAGACCAAGGGCATCAAGCCATTCCTCGACGGGATGGTAACTTTATCGTCACATGTGTCGGATTTCTGCTTTCCTGTTTTATGGGTCTATTAGCTGTACACTAAGACACATTCGGTAACCTTTGACCTGTTTGCAGGTTACCACAGGATGGTACAAGAAGCTCGGAGAGAAGATTTGGACTCCTTGGTTCATCAAATTCATCCATTCTCGTGGATATTACAATCTGTATACTCATTTTTCGAATGAACGAGCACTGAGTACCTCACATAGAGATGCAGGGGTTAATTACGGAAAAACAGCTGGACCAGATTCTTCTCTTCTGGATGAGAGCTCTCTTGATTTCAATCTTTTGGAAATGCAACCCCTGAGCAATTTGAAGTGGTATGATTTCTGTTTCAGAGAAGTAAATCCCGATAGAGTTGTGAGGAGCTTTGATGAACTAGGACATGTTCTTCCATATGTAGAGCGGCAGGGGACTATTATACTTGTGAGTCTGGCTGGTGTATCAGAGGGAGTAGCAAGAAACTTGCTCTGTCACTTTGAGAGGCTAAACATACGGAACTACATATTAGTGGGTCCCAATTCTGAATTTTTACTTCATCTTGCGAGGAGGGGACACCCCGTGATCGACGTGGATCAATTTTTTGAGACCATACCAACTAGCAAGTTAGTGGAATTCGGAGATTCCAAAATAGAATTTGTCAAGGATGTAATAGTGAATGCTCATGTGGTTAAGAAGGCATTGGAACTCAAATATAACACTTGGGTATTCGACGGTAACGTTCTTCCGATCACAGGCGATTTATTTCTTGATTCTATTGATCCAAACTATGATCTTTACATCGGGAAGACCCTTCGGCTTCTTGCTATAAGGAGCTCATCATCTGCAAAGAAAAACTGGATGGAGAATTTCCTCCAAAAATTTGCCTCGACAGTGAAGTCTTCAGATGGTAAAGATATGCTACGTGTCGCCCAGAGAAGCTTTGCATACACATTGGCACAAGTATCAGGAAAAATGGGTTTGAGAATCAAGAACATTGATGATACAAGTTTTGGGGTTATTATCAGTATGAGTGATGTTAATCAAACCACTTCAGTGGAGGGGAAGAAAATTGTGCTCTGGTCGTCCGAAATGGAACCCAATTTGATTCAGAAGAGGCTCGAAGAGTCGGGTCTGTGGATCATAGATGGCGATTCTTCTTGTACAGCAGTGTATTGTCACAAATCATAGCTTTTGCTGCAGATTGCAAGTCTAGAACCACTCGAGAGTTTTTAGATAGTTTACTTCAGTTTATTTGTACCGATATTGTCTTGACATTTCTTTTTTGCCATCAATTCATACGTGTAACTTTGCTCAAATCGAATCGCAATAGCAGCTTTTTTGGCAGTGTTTATGCATGAATGGTGGAGATGCAGTCTTATGACAGACAACTCGTTTTTTAGTAGTAACACAGGATCATGCTTGCTGCTGGAATACGATATTACGGCAATGTGAAATTAGAAGGAAGATTTAGAATGCATTTTATCTTTAAGGTGAATGCAATTTATCGGGAAATCATCTAGAGTAGAAACCAGCACAGCAGGAAAGATAGCTAGATCTTCAAATTTGCAGGAACATATTACTAATGATCGAAGAAAGTTGGAGCCTGCATTTATGATAGCATTAAAACCAGAAGCATCACACGCAATGCTGAAGTGTAAAGATGTGTAAAAGCGTAAAGATATGTGTAAATATACAATATATTTGACAAAGGTACGACTCATACTGTTGTAAAATACAGTATTCTAAGTAGTACATTATATATTGTAAACATACAATGCATTTGAAACAATTTTATCCCGAATGATTCATCCTTTAGTAAAATGTAATCCAGAAAACTACATTAGGAGATATTGAACCAGATAATTCCTTCCATTCTGGTTGGACTTCACAAATCCGGCAAAATATATGACACAATTTCAGTAGAAAAGAACCCATCAGAAAGATAATTTGTTTCACTATAAGAGATAATTTGTGCATACTACTACATACAGCCAACGGAAGAGATAATTTGTGCAACATCTCCCGAACTGTCAGCGCTCAAGTATTACGGCATTCTTCTCCCACTGGTCCAAAACACTGAATCAAGCTTTTGCTGGTGGATTCCAGAATTTCCTGTAGACAGCCTTGAGATTGCTTCCTGCAGCATCCGAGTGAAGTCCTTCCAACATCTTAGCACAATCCTTCAATTGGTCTTCTGAGTAGCCTGTGTAGTGCTTCAGTGTTTCAGTCCAATACGGGCTTTTCTTCAATTTGCATCGCGCAGTGTACACCGCTGCTGCAGCAAGCATCGACGGACCGAAGAGTACCACAGTTGGATAGTGCAGAAGTCCAAGCTCTGCTATGAAAAACACCATTTTCTCCATCTCCTTATCAAATGGAACCGATGCCTTTATGTAACGAACGAGGAACACATAAGGTGTAGGAACTGTCACATACCACTGCAGCTCACCCAGGATTGCTTTCTCCATCACAAGAATTTGTTCCCTCACATAAGCATTGTCTGATATGGCAATGAGATCAGAAACCTCAGGAGCCCAAATTTCTTCATACTTGCTGGCAATGAGCATTGAGCTAATGCCCACCAGCTGAAGCTCTCTCCTTATAACATTCTTCATTGAGAGGAACTTATCCACTATGTAAATGGTGAGGTAAAGAGTTTCTGGCTTTAGCTCAAACTTTCTGTGAACTTCAACAAGCCAATCCATGAGAATTGATCTCATCTTGGCAGTAATCTCAGGCTGTGAGTCGATGTAATCCCCAACCCTGCCCTCATCCTCCGTCTGCTTATAAAACTTGTAGATATCATCTACATATTCCACAACTGCAAGTTCGTTGTCTGCGTCGACTGCATCAATGTTTGTGATTGCAGCTTGCTTGGGGGGATTGGTTGGGAGTCCACAAGCAGCTTTGCTTCTGGCTGTCAGCACTGAAGTTAGGGTTTTGTTATCCTTTCCAGACCCAATTGCCTTGGACTTTCTTGCAGCTACAGCCTTCTCTTCCTCATCAGAACTGATCTCAATCATCTCTTCCTTATCAGAACTGATGTTAATCACATTCTGCAGCTTCTGGTGATCATGTGGTTTCCTTACAACAGCCGGTTTCACAGCTTCTGATTTTGATTTTGCCAAAATTTGTGCACAGTAACCCCTGAAAATCCATCACTTATGTTAGTCAGTCACAAACATACAGAGAGAGGAAGAAGGAGAGATAGAGATAGAGAGAGTGTAAGAGGGAGAGAGAGACCTTGTGGTGGGACGTGTGATGTGGTTTTGAATCTTCCCTTGAACAACTGGAGCTGCGATCTGGTTGCCAATATCACCAAGAACCCGCCTTTTTCCTTGTCCTTGACCATTATTCGTCTTCCTAATTACCCCTGCAACAACAACAACAACACAATTTAAACAACTCGAAAGCTGACTACAGAAAAGCAAAGAAACGTATCCATAAAGCCGAACTGCCTTAACAATTCGTGGGTTTACGATATCCATGTGAGAAAAATCATCGATGACTATCAATTCATCAGAAATTGGTTGAACGAAGGTAAAGCCCTAACCCTAAAAAACTGGTAATCTAAAAACAGTGTCTTTCTTGGGCATCAATCGGAAAAATCCATGAGAAATTGGTTGTGCGCATCAAACAAAACCCAGGGGAGAGAGAGATACTGACCTCTGGGTTGCTCTGCCACAGCAACAGCTCTGGCTGCCATCTCCGATTCTGTTTCCTTTCTTCGATTATGCCTCTCTCTCTCGATCTCTCTCTTTAAATTCTCTCTCTCTCTCTCTCTCTCTCTCACTCTTTCTCTCTCTCTCTCTGTGTTCTTGTGCGTTCTCTGTTAACTTTCTCAAGCAATGAAACAATTAAAGAGGAAGACGAGAATGAGAAGGCGGTGATATCCTCCAACGGTCAGGTTGTATTCTTCCTTTACCCGTTGGATGTAAATATGATCCAACGGTGGCTTCGTCTATGTTTCCTAAATTAAATCTCCTGGACCACTGTAGCCGTTGGATGTAAGTATGATCCAACGGTAGTTCGTCTATGTTTCCTAAATAAAATCTCCTGAACCACTGTAGCCGTTGGATGTAAATATGATCCAACGGTAGTTCTTATGTGTTTCCTAAATTAAATCTCCTAAACCGCATATGTTTCCTAAACAAATCTCCCAAGTTTCCTAACCCAATCTCACTCCTCTGCTCTCCCTCGCTATATAATTGATTGACAACAGAACACCCCCAAAACCCATCGTCTCTCTCTCTCTCTCTCTCTCTCCCCTTGAGTTCTTGTTCCCCAAGTATCATCAATCTCCATAATCAGACAGAGACGCTTCAGAGGGAATCAATCTGCGTGAAGCTTCTGAGTGGTATGACTTCTTCTCCAAGAACGAATGGGACGTGTTTGATGTTTTGCACGGTGCTCTCTCTGTGGCTGTTCTGTACTGGCCTGATGATTTCATGAAGAAAAGAGAAGCCATTGCCCAGTTTCTCAACGCCAAGAAGCCTTTTGAATATAAGAACAAGAATAATCCTTCTGGCTCTCGCTCTGGCTCAGACCACCTTGATCATATCTCAAGCGCTCTTCTTCCTCCATCAATGTCCTTTCAAGAACCAACCCCAAGAACTGTTCCTCGGAAAGATATCTCTACCACCACCAAGCACAGCCGCCACCCAGAAGAAGCCCCTGCAAACACAGAAGAAACAAAGGCAAAATCCCCAATTTCTTCGCCGCCAACAAAATCTGATACTCGCAAGCCTAAAGAGTCCCCTGCATCACTGCCCTCTGAAGAAGGACTTACAACTACTCAGAAGATTGGGCCCAGAAGACGACTAATTAAGAAGGAGGAGAAGCAGAACCATGAATTACAGGAAGATTCCTCCAAGGATTATCATCATGTTCAAGTTTCAGACACAATCTTGGCTTTGTGTGCAAACAAAGGAACTCCAGGAGGGGGGTATGTTTCCAGTACTATATCAGCAGCAGATAAGGAAGGAAAGGCAGTATTGTCATCATCAACTGCTGCTAAAGGAACTTCAGGATTGCAAAGGGACGATTCAGCTGCGACCGCCAAGACGAAGCTGCAAAAAACTAATGATCTTCATGATGAAGCAGCACTTGAGAGGAAGCTAGAAGCTAGCAAGAGGAAACTTCACGATGGCTATAAGAGTTTCGAAGCAGCCAAGAAGAGGATCAGATTGATTGATGCCGCAGATATTCCGAAACAACAAAGGAATATTGTAACTGCAGTAAGTAGGATCAGGGTGAGCTGAAAAGCTAGATAGCGAGGTGCTTTTCGAGTCATCTTCTCTGGAGATGCATGTCTTTTGTAAATTATACTACGTAGCAATCTAATTACAGATTTACAGTTCTGAAATTATCGATCAATGTAAAAATGTATTATGCAGCATTATGTTTTCGTTTCAACCTTTGCAACTTCTTATATCTGGTTATCATTTCTCTTTACAAGCAATGGGGATTGTGAATGTTAAAATTTGCAAGATAAGTTGATGATTTAGGCCCAGTTTAGTACGTTGTTTCTGCTTTTTTTGATGCAATAGTTTTATTCAAGTTCACAGTTTGGGATATATAAGATACCTAGCACTTGAAACCACTGTTTTTGGCAACTTACCTGTACCGCTACTTTTGAAAGAGAGTTCAAACAACTGTGCTTTGTGCAGACTCTCTTTAGCCTAGAGATCTGGTCTAGTAGATGATAACATTGTATAGGTTCTCCAAGTTTGGTGCAACGAAGCCTAACCACTGTTTCATTTACTGTTTTGTGCAATATGGTCTATTTCAAGCTATGGAAAAAGAAACTTGAAACTCCAAGCTTTGCACAAGGAAGGTTAAATTAAATCCTTTGATCTATCACATTATTAGTAGTCTTTTAAATTTTGCAGTTCTAGGGGTGTTTCAGCGTCAGTTAAAGGTCTGCGCGGGGTGCTCAAATATACAGAACCTGATTTCATCACACAGTCACTGCTACAACCTTTGCATTTCTGTTCAATTTTGTAATTCTGAGATCGGATGTATATTTCGCACACCACTTCAATAAATGTACCTGAACAGAGGGACTTGGCAATAGTAGGGCGATAAGTTGGAGGAAATTAAGTTTCTGAACATGTCATGGTGTCATACAGTTGGACACGGTTTACGATACATAAATATACTCCATATGACAACAAAAAAAACTTTCTTAATCTTGGAGGCGGGTACAGTACAAAACCGATAGCCAGCTTATTTTCCTTTGAGATGTTATCCCTATAGGAGATTCCCAGACACCTGAAGGACTACTAAGACTCCTATTGACAAAGTAAAATTTTACACAATTCATATTTTGAGGAGCTTTTACACATTTAACTTAATCCATAATGACGTGATCTGAATAACCAAATAGCCCATAGAAAACATATATGTTATATACTACTACCATAGGCCAAAGCAAATCACAATCTATTGTTCTTGGTAATTTGTAAAATTTTAGAGCGATATATATAGCAGGAGATGATCATTATATCATCATCATCATCATCTCATAAAGTCAAATCAAACAATCTAGTACTTAAGCATAAAAGCACTTCAATTTCTGGCTAAGACACACTGATTCACTTCATCCCAAGGTAGGACCAGCAGCAGCTAAAAGGGCTTTTGCTGGTGGAATGAGTGCCACAGAACACCAGTCTGGACTCGAAAACTTCCTGTACACCGCCTTGAGCTTGCTCCCTGCTGCCTCTGACTGAAAAACGACTAACATTTTAGCAGAACCCATCAATTTCTCTTCTGAATAGCCAGTGTGGTGCTTCAATGTTTCATTCCAAGACGGACTCTTTTTCAAGCTACACCTCGCAGTGTACACCGCTGCAGCAGCAAGCATGGATTGGCAGAAGTATATAACAGTGCGGTAGTACATCAAGGCAAGCTCCACAATGAAAAATGCCATCTTCTCTATTTCCTGATCAGCCAGAACAGATGCTTTTATGTATCGGAAAAGGAAGACATAAGGGAGGGAGGGGGGGGGGGGGGGGTAAGGAACTGTCAAATACCACTCCACCTTTCCAGGGATTACTTTCTCCATCACGAGAATCTGTTCTCTCACATAGGCATTGTCTGATATGCCAGTGAAATCAGTAACCTGCACACGTAGCAATTTATTCAACTACTTTGAGGAGATCAGATTTATTACAAGACTAAAATGTGGCAATTAAGGCCAGTGGAAAATTGATACCTCAGGTGCCCGAGTTTCTTCATGCTTGCAGGCAAGGAGCATTGGGATGATGCCAACCAGCTGCAGCTCTCTTGTTGCCACAGTCTTTACCGAGAGGAACCTGTCCACTATGTTCATGGTAAGGTAAAGAGATTCCGGCATTAGTTCAAACTCCAAGGGCACCCCTTCTTCCATGTCCTTGCCCATTCTTGAGTTTCCCACCGCCTAAGTTAAGATAACAACATCCCAGTCAATAACAAGGTAACCTCAATTGGAAAGAGATTCAAGAGATACACAAGAATCCACCAGGTAAGAAAACCCCCAATTCTCAATCTTTACAATTATAAGCTTAAGCAAAATACATACTAAACGAAATCGGACGTCTACATGAACCAAGACAAGTGATTTATGTATATTTTGTAAGCGACATTTGATACAACAATTGGATCATCAACCCAAACGCTTGTCCAAGTTTGAACAATTTATTGATGCCGATGTGAGAAATCATGGATGGAAAATTCCTAAACCCTAACAACTTCGTAGCCTAAAAACATTGACTTTAATTTGATATCATCAATCGGATGAATCGCAGATGACAATCCCCAATAAGGTCCATGTAATTGGTTGTTGGCATATAAAGAAACCCAAAAGACTTGCGAAATTGAGAGAGAGAGACGCAATTGATACTAACCTTGTCCTCTGGGTTGTTCTGCAAGAGGAACAGCTTCTGGTTGCCATCTCTCTCTCTCTCTCTCTCTCTGTTCACGTGTCTTCTGTTCTCTCTCAAGCAGTGAAAATCCCCTAATCTCTCTGGCAATCTCTGTTCTTTGGGATTCTCTGTTTGTGTGTGTGTGTTTTTTTTTTCAAGGAAAACACAGAGGAAGATGTGAATGAGAGGGCGGTGTTTTCATCTAATGTTTCCTAAACCCCCTGTAACCATCTAGGTTTCCAAAGTTAATTTACCCTTCCTCTGGCTGCCGACTCTGACACTCTCTCTATATAAAATTGATTGGAGAACTCTCTCGTCTCACTATTCCAACCTCTCTCTGTCTCTCTCTGGTTTCTTCATCCCCAAGTATCATTGATCTCCATCACACAAACAGCCATGGCTTCACAGGGAATCAACATGTGTGAAGCTTCTGAGTGGTATGATTTCTTCTCAAAGAACGACTTGGACGTGTTTGATGTCTTGCACGGTGCTCTCTCTGTCGCTGTTCTGTACTGGCCTGAGGATTTCACGAGGAAAAGAGATGACATTGCCCAATTCCTGAACGCCAAGAAGCCTTTTCAACACATAAACAAGAACGCTTCACACAAGTTAACCGCTTCACACAAGTTAACCGCTTCACACAAGAACGCTTCACGGTGCTCTCTCTGGCTCAGGCCACGATGATGATGTTAACCGCTACAACTCCAAGGATGATACTATTCACAAGCGATGTGCTACTGCCTCAGAGTTCTCCCCAGAACCACCACCCACAAAGACTGACCAGAAAGACATGTCTAGCATCAGCCTTGTGAAGAAGAAGACAGAAGAAGAACTTATCATCATCAAGACAGAGGAGTTGCCTTCAGGTTACGGAAACAAGGACCACGCAGAATCTGACTATATTAGCAAGACCCCTACATGTCCTGCAACAGGAGGGGCTTCTAAAGAAGAAACACTAACAACTAGTAAAACAATCACAACTCGAAAGAATGGGCCTCGAAGACGACTGGTGAAAAAGGAAGAGAAAACAAAGCAGTTGTTGTGCGGAAACACAATAAAAAAGGAGGATGTTGTTTCAAGAACTAGCTCAGCAGATAAGGAAGCAAAGACGTCTTCAGGGATTAAAAAGGACGATTCAGCTGCCAAAGCCAAGATGAAGCTGCAAGCAGCTGATGATCTCCATGATGAAGCAGCTCTTGAAAGGAAGCTAGAAGCTGTCAAGAGGAAACTTCACGATGGCTATAAGAACGCCGAAGCAGCAAAGAAGAAGATTAGACTGATTGATGATGCCACACATATTCTGACTCAATCTACCAGATGACAACCACCATCTAGGATCAACGCAAACTGAAAATTTTGGATCAATGTAAGGACCTACAAGAGGAGTTACATCTGCCTCAATCCCTTAAATTGGGTTATGTTATGTATGCAGCATTTAAGTTTGATTACTTATGAAACTTCTTATGTATAAGCATCTTTATTCTTAACAAGTTGTTTGGATAAACTTAGCGCCTCAAAGTTCAAACCACTTTTTTCTCCTAAGTTACCTCAAATACACAAGTTACTTGGGAATGTCTAAGGTAATTCAGATACAGTCAAAACGACATATTCATTGTAGAAGTACAATCAGAATTGAATCACATATTCATTCACAGCTCACAGGGATACTTATTCTTCTAATTTCCTTCTGACCAAATTATTAAGGAACACTTGACAGTGATGATAAACGGCATAAAAGTTTTTACCTTTATTGAGCCAAGGCGGTAGAGCAACTACTATAATGATCTTATCCCCATAGAAAAGTTAATTTCAATAGTTATTCTTGATCAGATATTAACTTGATAAGAAGCAAGAAAATCCAAATGTTTTGTAGCTTTACGTGTTTATGATAGAAATAGAGCTTCAAAACCAGAAGTTTGGGAATCAGATTATCAGCATCAAGGATTATGACCTTGTAAGCCCTTGATCAGAGCTTTTCTTGAAGAATTAAAGCGCACCTCAGAGCCTCGGTAGTTTGCTGATTAAAAAATTATGCAAATATAAGACTCGTCTAGGACACTTCGAGTTAGAAGAGACGAGCAAGTTCACTCGTCATACAGGGACGAGTGAGCTCTAGGGATTGGCAAGTGTACTAATAACGGGTACACGTCACTTAGGCCAAACCTAATCCGCATATGTTTTCAATAAATATGTGCTTCTGTATCATGGTCATGGCATTTACTAGACATAATTCTCCACCCAGTTCCGAGTACCAATGACAACATCCGTGAACGGGATGATACCTCTTGTGAAATGGACTCACTGTAATTGTTTGGCATCAAAGCCTATCCGGATTTATGTAGACTCTATGAATATGTGTATTATAATGCGCCGGAAAATTCTGACTGAGGAGGATACAAGTGTTGAAGCTCAAGATCTCTGAATCTGCAGAGCTAATTTACAGAAAGAACAAGAAAGAGAAGAGAAAAAACCACAATTGAATCTCATTAATTAACAGAGAATATATATAACTGTCTTTATGTAAGAATTCATGGGTTTCCTCCTCAGAACCAATTGGCAATGAGTGGAGTAGCCCATGAGACTTACTACTACTTTTTTTTTCTTCTTCTTGAATGTCCGATGCGGGACTTCTGAACACGCCCCTAATGTGTGGCATCTTTCGGCCTACACGTGGATCTTTTGTTTGCGGGTGGAGGTGAGCACGTGGATTGTTAGACCATTCACATCGGACATTCAAGAAGTAGAAACCATAATTAATAAGTGTTATGGGCTTCTCCCCTCATTGCCAATTGGTTTTGAGGTGGAACCCCATGGATTCTAACATGGTATCAGAGCCATGAGTCTTCAATCTCTAGCTAACGCCGTTCCGGCCAAAAACCCTCTTTTTATCCTCTCTAATACCAACAATTTGGTACATTTCAAACTCGATAATGGAAACTTTGCTATCTGGAAGCATCATCTTTCTTTGGTGCTTCATACTCAATCTCTCTTCGGCTATGTTGATTGCTCTGTTATGTCGCCGCCTCCGTTCACCCTAGATGCCACCTGCGCTCCAACTACCGCTGTCAATTTGGTGTATACAGCCTGACACACACAGTACCAGGTGATTCTAACTCTCATTAACACTACACTCACCCAAGGGGCTCTCACCATCATTTTCGGTAAGGACTCTTCTCGCTCTGCTTGGTTAGTATGCGTCCCTCACTCGATCCAATACTCTTAAGATGAGATCTACAAACCATCAACAAGAAAAATGATTCAATCGATGTCTACATGCAATAAATTAAGATGATTCGTGACAAACTTGTTGTTGAACTTGCTCATACTGATGACGAGGATCTGCTTTTCTTTGCCTTGGATGGCTTACTTGTTGAATATGATGGTTTTCGTTCTTCTATTAGCTCTAGTTCTAAGCATGTGTCGTTTGAAGATCTCCATGTTTTACTACGTGCTGAAGAACAAATTCTTGATTCTCAATCTTCTTTTGTTTTAATATGTAAACCCCTCTGCCTTCATTGCTTCTCGTGGGTTCTCTTGGGGCAGGGGTAGAGGTAGTTTTGGTGGTCGTTAGGATTCTGCTCGACACAGTTTTGGTCATAGATCTAGCTATGATGATAGGTCTGGTCATGTTTTTGAGAGAGGTGATTACACCCCAAGGGGGAGAACTGGTCATTACAGTGGCTATTCTAAAAGAAACCCCACTGGGAGGGATAGAAGTCAATCAAATTAACATGGTAATACTGTTGTTACTTATCAAATTTGTGATAAAGGTTACCACTTAGCCCTAGAGTGTTGGCATAGGATGGACTATGCCTATCAGGGTAAGATGCATAGTCCCAAGATGAGTGCTATGAATGCCACCATTTAACCCTCTAGTTCCGCATCTAGTTCTTCTGGTTATTGGATTACTGATTTTGGTGCTACCAGCCACGAGACTGCTGATATGGGAAACTTGAGTCTTGCTGAACCCTACTATGGTACTGACCAGGTTTTCGTTGGGAATGGTCATCCCATTCCCGTAACCCATTCTGGTACCGCTCATTTATCTACACCTACTCATTCCTTTCATCTTAAGAATACTTCACTGGTTCCTAATGTGTCAAACAATCTACTCTATGTTTATCAGTTATGCAAAAAATAATACTGTTTCTTTCTATTTGATGCCGGTACCTTTCTATCCAGGACAAAGCCTCTGGGAGAATTCTCTACCAAGGTCTGAGTGAACATAAGTTATACCCCATTCACTCCTCTCCTTTCACTGGTTCCTTGCTAAAGGGTATTCACGGCAAGAGAATAAGCAACTCTCTTTGGCATGCTAGAATTGGGCATCCAACATATGAAGTTTTGCATTAGTTTTTCCTGCCTCTACTTTCAAACACAATAATGAAAATGTAGTTTGTGAACAATGTCTGAAAGGGAAAAGGTTAAGATTACCCTACAAGCTGTCCACAACGAACACTACTGTACCCTTACATCTTATGCACAATGATGTTTGGGGCCCTTCTTCTGTTAAATAATACAATGACTATAAGTTTTATTTCCTATTTATAGATGATTTCTCTAAATTTACTCCGATTTTCCCTTGCATCATAAGTCTGAAGTTGTTTCAGTTTTTCCTAATTTTAAACTGCAAATTGAGAAATTGCTTGGTCATGCCATTAATATACTTAGGAAATATGGTGGAGGTGAATATGTCTCTTACTTGTTCAAATATGTCATGTCTACTTGTGGATTTAATTATCAATTAACCTACCTTCACACTCGTCAACAAAATGGCATAGCTGAAAGAAACATAAGAATATAGTAGACACTGATCTAACCATGATGCATTTAGCTTCTTACCCAAATATTTCTGGTTTCATGCTTTTGAAGCTGTTGTTTATCTTATCAATAGAATGCTACGTAAAAATACCCAAAAAAATCCTTGGGAACTTTTATAGGTACAAAATCTGATTATGAAGCTTTGAAAGTGTTTGGCTATGCTTGCATCCAAATCTCAGACCTTACGTGCACTTCAAACTTGATTGTAGGAGTAAACAATGTGTATTTCTGGGCTATGCTGCCAATTATAAAAGGTTACTTGTGGTTTGAGAGACCATCTCAGAGATTTTATGTGATCAGGGGTGTAGTCATTGATGAGCATGTTTTCCCTTACTTTACGGCTGTTACATTATGTCCCCCATCTTCACCGACTGCTCCATCTGCTACTTTTTATCTGCCTTCATCTATCATCTCTACTGAAACTGTTCCTTTACCAAATGCAGATCATACCTGAGACTCAACAAGATATGCAGCCAACTGAAGAGCACACAACTCCAGTGATGCATCCTCCCAGCCCTCGCAGGGAAACTGAGTTGAGATCAGTGCAACCACCACAACTAGGACACCCAATGCAGACTAGAAGCAAGTCTGGTATCACTAAGAAGAAAGTGTTATACTTTACTACAGTGTCTGGTAACTCTAACCCTTCTTCTAATGACCGCGTTTCTTATGCTTATATTAATTTGAAGTGGTATGATTTCTGTTTCAGAGAAGTAAATCCCGATAGAGTTGTGAGGAGCTTTGATGAACTAGGACATGTTCTTCCATATGTAGAGCGGCAGGGGACTATTATACTTGTGAGTCTGGCTGGTGTATCAGAGGGAGTAGCAAGAAACTTGCTCTGTCACTTTGAGAGGCTGAACATACGGAACTACATATTAGTGGGTCCCAATTCTGAATTTTTACTTGATCTTGCGAGGAGGGGACACCCCGTGATCGACGTGGATCAATTTTTTGAGACCATACCAACTAGCAAGTTAGTGGAATTCGGAGATTCCAAAATGGAATTTGTCAAGGATGTAGTAGTGAATGCTCATGTGGTTAAGAAGGCATTGGAACTCAAATATAACACTTGGGTATTCGACGGTAACGTTCTTCCGATCACAGGCGATTTATTTCTTGATTCTATTGATCCAAACTATGATCTTTACATCGGGAAGATCCTTCGGCTTCTTGCTATCAGGAGCTCATCATCTGTAAAGAAAAACTGGATGGAGAATTTCCTCCAAAAATTTGCCTTGACAGTGAAGTCTTCAGATGGCAAAGATATGCTACGTGTCGCCCAGAGAAGCTTTGCATACACATTGGCACAAGTATCAGAAAAAATGGGTTTGAGAATCAAGAACATTGATGATACAAGTTTTGGGGTTATTATCAGTATGAGTGATGTTAATCAAACCACTTCAGTGGAGGGGAAGAAAATTGTGCTCTGGTCGTCCGAAATGGAACCCAATTTGATTCAGAAGAGGCTCGAAGAGTCGGGTCTGTGGATCATAGATGGTGATTCTTCTTGTACAGCAGTGTATTGTCACAAATCATAGCTTTTGCTGCAGATTGCAATTCTAGAACCACTCGAGAGTTTTTAGATAGTTTACTTCAGTTTATTTGTACCGATATTATCTTGACATTTCTTTTTTGCCATCAATTCATACGTGTAACTTTGCTCAAATCGAATCGCAATAGCAGCTTTTCTGGCAGTGTTTATGCATGAATGGTGAAGATGACGTTTTATGACAGACAGACTCATTTTTTAGTAGTAACACAGGTTCCTGCTTGCTGCTGGAATACGATATTACGGCAATGTGAAATTAGAAGGAAGATTTAGAATGCATTTTATCCTTAAGGTGAACGGAATTTATCGGGAAATCATCTAGAGTAGAAACCAGCACAGCAGGAAAGATAGCTAGATCTTCAAATTTGCAGGAACATATTACTAATGATAGAAGAAAGTTGAAGCCTGCATTTATGATAGCATTAAAACCAGAAGCATCACACGTAATGCTGAAGCGTAAAGATGTGTAAAAGCGTAAAGAAATGTGTAAATATACAATATATTTGACAAAGGTATGACTCATACTGTTGTAAAATACAGTATTCTAAGTATTACATTATATTGTAACATACAATGTGCATTTGAAACAATTTTATCCCGAATGATTCACCCTTTAGTAAAATGTAATCCAGAAAACTACATTAGGAGATATTGAACCAGATAATTCCTTCCATTCTGGTTGGACTTCACAAATCCGGCAAAATATATGACACAATTTCAGTAGAAAAGAACCCATCAGAAAGATAATTTGTTTCACTATAAGAGATAATTTGTGCATACTACTACATACAGTCAACAGAAGAGATCATGAATGCAACATCTCCCGAACTGTCAGCGCTCAAGTATTACTGCATTCTCCTCCCACTGGTCCAAAACACTGAATCAAGCTTTTGCTGGTGGATTCCAGAATTTCCTGTAGACGGCCTTCAGATTGCTTCCTGCAGCGTCCGAGTGAAGTCCTTCCAACATCTTAGCACAATCCTTCAGTTGGTCTTCTGAGTAGCCTGTGTAGTGCTTCAGTGTTTCAGTCCAACACGGACTTCTCTTCAAGGTGCATCGCGCAGTGTACACCGCTGCTGCAGCAAGCATCGACGGACAGAATAGTACCACAGTTGGATAGTGCAGAAGTCCAAGCTCTGCTATGAAAAACACCATTTTCTCCATCTCCTTATCAAATGGAACCGATGCCTTTATGTAACGAACGAGGAACACATAAGGTGTAGGAACTGTCACATACCACTGCAGCTCACCCAGGATTGCTTTCTCCGTCACAAGAATTTGTTCCCTCACATAAGCATTGTCTGATATGGCAATGAGATCAGAAACCTCAGGAGCCCAAATTTCTTCATACTTGCTGGCAATGAGCATTGAGCTGATGCCCACCAGCTGAAGCTCTCTCCTTAGAACATTCTTCATTGAGAGGAACTTATCCACTATGTAAATGGTGAGGTAAAGAGTCTCAGGCATTAGCTCAAACTTTCTGTGAACTTCAACAAGCCAATCCATGAGAATTGATCTCATCTTGGTAGTAATCTCAGGCTGTGAGTCCATGTAATCCCCAACCCTGCCTTCATCCTCCGTCTGTTTGTAAAACTCGTAGATGTCGTCTACATATTCCACCACTGCAAGTTCATTCTCTGCGTCGACTGTGTCAATGTTTGTGATTGCAGCTTCCTTGGGATTGGTTGGGAGTCCACAAGCAGCTTTGCTTCTGGCTGTGAGAACTGAAGTTAGGGTTTTGTTATCCTTTCCAGACCCAATTGCCTTGGACTTTCGCTTCTCTTCCTCCTCATCAGAACTTATATCAATTACCTCCAACTTTCTTGCAGCTATTAGCATCCCTCCCTCATCTGAACTGATGGCAATCACCTTTTCCAGTTTCTGGTGATCTGGTGCATTCCTTGAAACAGTTGGTTTCACAGCTTCTGCTTTTGCTTTTGTCAATTTTGCACAGTAACCCCTGAAAATCATCACTTATGTTAGTCAGGGCACACACATACAGAGAGAGAGAGAGAGAGAGAGAGAGAGAGAGAGAGAGAGAGAGAGAGAGACTAACCTCCTCTGGGTTGCTCTGCAACAGCAACAGCTCTGGTAGCCATCTCCGATTCTGTTTCCTTTCTTCGATTATGCCTGAAAATCGCCTGATCCCTCTGTCTCTCGCGATCTCTCTCTTGAAAATTCTCTCTCTCTCTCTCTCTCTCTCTCTCTCTCTCTCTCTCTCTTTCTCTCTCTGTCTCTCTGTGTTCTTGTGCGTTCTCTGTTAACTCTCTCAAGCAATGAAACAATTAAAGAGACGAGAATGAGAAGGCGGTGATATCCTCCAACGGTCAGATTGTATTATTCCTGTACCCGTTGGATGTAAATATGATCCAACGGTGGCTTCGTCTATGTTTCCTAAATTAAATCTCCTGGACCACTGTAGCCGTTGGATGTAAGTATGATCCAACGGTAGTTCGTCTATGTTTCTTAAATTAAATCTCCTGAACCACTGTAGCCGTTGGATGTAAATATGATCCAACGGTAGTTTTTCTATGTTTCCTAAATTAAATCTCCTAAACCGCATATGTTTCCTAAACAAATCTCCCAAGTTTCCTAACCCAATCTCCCTCCTCTGCTCTCCCTCGCTATATAATTGATCGACAACAGAACACCCACAAAACTCATCGTCTCTCTCTCTCTCTCTCTCTCTCTCTCTCTCTTCTTGTTCCCCAAGTATCATCAATCTCCATCATCAGACAGAGACATGGCTTCAGAGGGAATCAATCTGCGTGAAGCTCTTGAGTGGTATGACTTCTTCTCCAAGAACGACTTGGACGTGTTTGATGTTTTGCACGGTGCTCTCTCTGTCGCTGTTCTGTACTGGCCTGATGATTTCATCAAGAAAAGAGACGCCATTGCCCAATTTCTCAACGCCAAGAAGCCTTTTGAATACAAGAACAAGAATAATCCTTCTGGCTGTGGCTCTGGCTCAGACCACCTTGATGATGATGTGAAGTTCTCTGATCATACTATTATTACCGACCCAGCAGCTGATCAATTCTCAAGCCCTCTTCTTCCTCCATCAATATCCTTTCAAGAACCAACTCCAAGAAAAAGGCATAATCGAAGCGCAGCCGCCCAGAAGAAGCCCCTGAAAACACAGAAGAAACAAAGGCAAAATCCCCAATTTCTTCGCTGCCAACAAAACCTGATACTTGCAAGCCTAAAGAGTCCCCTGCATCACTGTCCTCTGAAGAAGGACTTACAACTAAGAAAAAGATGTCAACTACTCAGAAGAATGGGCCCAGAAGACGACTAATTAAGAAGGAGGAGAAACAGAACCATGAATTAATAGTAGGTGAGCGATTACTGAAAGACTCCTCCAAGGATCATCATCATGTTCAAGTTTCAGACACAATCTTGGCTTTGTGTGCAAACGGAACTCCAGGAGGGGGGTATGTTTCCAGTACTATATCAGCAGCAGATAAGGAAGGAAAGACAGTATTGCCATCATCAACTGCTGCTAAAGGAACTTCAGGGCTGCAAAGGGACGATTGCGCTGCAACCGCCAAGACGAAGCTGCAAACAACTAATGATCTTCATGATGAAGCAGCACTTGAGAGGAAGTTAGAAGCTAGCAAGAGGAAACTTCACGATGGCTATAAGAGTTTCGAAGCAGCCAAGAAGAGGATCAGATTGATTGATGCCGCAGACATTCCGAAACAACAAAGGAACATTGTAACTGCAGTAAGTAGGATTAGGGTGAACTGAAGAGCTAGATAGTGATGCTTTTGGAGTCATCTTCTCTGGAGATGCAATGTCTTTTGTAAATTATACTACTTAGCAATCTAATTACAGTCTTGAAATTAGCAATCAATGTAAAAACGTACTATGCAGCATTATGTTTTTGTTTCAACCTTTGCAACTTCTTAGATCTGGTTATCATTGCTCTTTACAAGCAATGGGGATTGTGAATGTTAAAATTTGCAAGATAAGTAGATGATTTAGGCCCAGTTTAGTACGTTGTTTCTGCTTTTTTTGATGCAATAGTTTTATTCAAGTTCACAGTTTGGGATATATAAGATACCTAGCACTTGAAAGTTGAAACCACTGTTTTTGGCAAGTTATCTGTACCGCTACTTGAAAGAGAGTTCAAACAACTGTGCTTTGTGCAGAATCTCTCTAGCCTAGGAGCTACGATTGAGATCTATTTTTCTCTGCAATATGGGGTAATTTCAAGCTATGAAAAAAACTCAGTAACTCCAAGTTTGGTGCAAGGAAGCTTATTATTAGAACTCTTTTAACTTTTGCAGGTCGGGTGTTTCAGCATCAGTTGAAGGTCTGTATGGGGTGCTGAAATATACAGAACCTGACTGACTGTAATCACTTTCAGTTTTGTAATTCTGAGTTTCGGATGGTTATGCCGCACACCATTTCAGGGGATGTTGTGTACAGACTGACTCGGCAATTGTAGGCCGATGAGTTGGAGGAGATTACGGCTCCGTTTGGTTGGTGGTAAAACATTTTCCTGTAAAATGTTCTTTGTTTTGGTGTATTGGTGTAGTTTGGTTGGAGGTAAAATATTTTCCTGTAAAATGTTTTCCCTCAAATGGTGTAACACGTTTCAAATCCGTAAGCCATTTTCCGAGAGTAAAGGAGCACTAACAACAACTCATACTAACACCTCCACCACCAATAACCACCACTACCACCTACCTCCACCACGGCCCATCAGCACCAAACACCCATCACTGCCCATCACTGCCACTGCCGTCGCGACCCACTGTTTTGGCAAGTGTCAACCAAACACGAGAAAATAATTGCAGAGAAAACTTTTTCACACAAAATATTTTACACGCAGAATATTTTCCCATGTAAAGCTATTTACTGTGTACCAAACAGAGCCTAAGGTTCTGGACATATCATCGTGTCATACAATTGAACACAGTTTACTATATATGATAATATATATGACAACCAAGAATGTCTTAATGGAGGGGGATTCCATCCATCATCCATTAAGTTGGGAAAATAATCCTTATGTATCAGGAAAAGGCAATTGATCCCCCTCCTACAGGGATGAGTATGAGCACAATTGAAATTTCACTTCAAGGAACAACAAAGATCCTTTACAAGTCACTACTTACAATAAGAATCAAAACGCCCTCACTGTTATGAGTTCACATCCTTCGAGATTTTGTTTGCAACTCAAATAGTCTGAAGTCTTAAAGACAGTTCCGTTCCGTTTATCAGTAACCTGAAAATAGAAGATACTGCAATGCTCATATCAGAGCAACTTGCAACCTTATAATTCTGTTACATCCGAAAATCTTTTGCCAATTCCCAACTTCTGATCCAACTAATTTCAGTCAGTTTGCCGTCTAAATGGAAACCCCCACTACGGTTGCACACAATGGTTAGGACGACAAATAAGAGCAGAATCTTCTCGTGATACCACCATGGATCATGTTCAACTTTATCCCCATAATCAAGCTTTTGTTGTTCCCTGTAATTTCTCAACCTGGATTCATGAGCAACATGTTAGAAGAATTGTACACATTCATATTTTGAAGAGTTTTTACACATATAACTTCATCATTCATGATGACATGATCTGGAAAAAGAAATAGCCAAATGAAAACATATTTGTTATATACTACTATATGCCAAAGCCAAATCATAGCTTTTTGTGCGAATTGCAAATCTAGAACCACTCGAGAGTTATTAGATAGTCTACTTAGTTAATTTGTACCATTGTTTTCTTGACATTCTTTTTTTTTTTTTTTTCCATTTAATTCATACATGTAACTTTGCTCAAATCGAATCGCATTAGCAGCTGTTTTTTTGCACTGTTTATGCATATATAGTGATGATGCAGTCTTATGACAGACGACTCATTTTATTAGTAGTAATACAGGATCCTACAAGCTGGAATATGATATTAGGGATATGTGAAATTTGAATGAAGTCTTAGAATACATTTTATCCTCATGGTGAATGCAAATTACAGGGAAATCATGTAAAGTGTTATTAAATCTGGCCCGATGAGTAATCAGTTATAGTTCCTGATTACAAATTTGATCATTGCCACCTAACAATTGTGGGTGATTTTCCCTAGTGAACAGTAGATAAACAGTTTATCTTTCGAACAATCAATGAGAGTGGTGGATAGTGCGAGAGGGTGATTATCCATAGTGATATTCAGACAGCAGTTTCTGCATAACATCGTCCACAATCCACTTGGTTGTAAATTCTAGAGTAGAAAGTAGCACAGCACGAAAGATCGCTAGATCTTCGAATTTGCAGGAACATGTACTAATTATAGAAGGAAGTTGAAGCCTGCATTTATGATAGCAATAAAACCAGAAGCATCACGTGCAATGCTGAAACGTAAAGGTATGTGTACATATACAATATATTTGACAACGGTATGGCTCATACAGTTGTAAAATACTGTATATTCTAAATTTACATTATATTATAAACATACATGCAGGACACAAAATTTTATCCCGAAGGATTCATCCTTCAGTAAAATGCAATCCAGAAAACTACATTAGGAGATATTGAACCAAAAATTCCTTCCATTCTGTAGCACAATGTTATGGCCCAATTTCAGTAGAAAAGAACACATCAGAAAGATATTTGGTTTCAGTACACTGAATCAACCTGTTGCTGGTGGATTCCAGAATTTCCTGTAGACAGCCTTGAGATTGCTTCCTGCAGCATCCGAGTGAAGTCCTTCCAACATCTTAGCACAATCCTTCAATTGGTCTTCTGAGTAGCCTGTGTAGTGCTTCAGTGTTTCAGTCCAACACGGACTTTTCTTCAAGGTGCATCGTGCAGTGTACACTGCTGCTGCAGCAAGCATCGACGGACAGAATAGTACCACAGTTGGATAGTGCAGAAGTCCAAGCTCTGCTAAGAAAAACACCATTTTCTCCACCTCCTGATCATATGGAACCGATGCCTTTATGTAACGAACGAGGAACACATAAGGTGTAGGAACTGTCACATACCACTGCAGCTCACCCAGGATTGGCAATGAGATCAGAAACCTCAGGAGCCCAAATTTCTTCATACTTGCTGGCAATGAGCATTGAGCTAATGCCCACCAGCTGAAGCTCTCTCCTTAGAACATTCTTCATTGAGAGGAACTTATCCACTATGTAAATGGTGAGGTAAAGAGTCTCAGGCAATAGCTCAAACTTTCTGTGAACTTCAACAAGCCAATCCATGAGAATTGATCTCATCTTGGCAGTAATCTCAGGCTGTGAGTCCATGTAATCCCCAACCCTGCCTTCATCCTCCGTCTGCTTATAAAACTTGTAGATGTCGTCTACATATTCCACCACTGCAAGTTCATTGTCTGCGTCGACTGTGTCAATGTTTGTGATTGCAGCTTCCTTGGGGGGATTGGTTGGGAGTCCACAAGCAGCTTTGCTTCTGGCTGTGAGAACTGAAGTTAGGGTTTTGGTATCCTTTCCAGACCCAATTGCCTTGGACTTTCTTGCAGCTACAGCCTTCTCTTCCTTGGGCTTGTCTTCCTTATCAGAACTGATGGCAATCACCTTTGGCGGTTTCTGATGATCTTGTGATTTCACAGCTTCTGCTTTTGCTTTTGCCGGAAATTGTGCACGGTAACCCCTGAAAATCATCACTTATGTTAGTCAGGGCACACACATAGAATGATACAGAGAGAGAGAGAGAGAGAGAGAGAGAGAGAGAGAGAGAGAGAGAGAGATGTTGGTGATTTTAGTGTCATCGGCCATTTGTGTAATCGGATTTAATTACGACTAAGTAGACATTGGCATTACGTTGTACACGTTAGGAGGTGTGGAGTACGCGCGTGCACACAACTATGTTAATGACTTGGACAAGGAACTCGCAGACGACTGCGGGGGTTCGGGGGCGGAGCCCCCGACGGGGGTCCGGGGGCAGCGCCTCCGGTGGGGTCCAAGGGGCAACGCCCCTGGCGGCGGTCGCGCTGGCCGGTCAGCGTGGAAAAATTGGATTTTTGACGTTTCAGTGCTTCACAAAAAACGTCTCCGATTTAATTTTCTGTTAAAAAACGGACTGAAATCTGGCGGTTGTAACCGCCAGATTAACCGCCTTCTCCCTCCCTATTTGTCAGTTTGGTCGAATTCAGAAACACAGAGGAACTCATATTCGTTCTTGAATTCTCTGTTTTATCCGATTGGAGATTTCGTGCACAACGCCGAAATACTTTAATCTGAAAGTGATATCACGACTCAGAGATCATCCAAGTTCAATCGTTCCCGTTCTAAACACCACCCAGTTTTCCTACAAGAGAGAGAGAGAGAGAGAGAAAGAGAGAGAGAGAGAGAGAGAGAGAGACCTTGTGGTGGGGCGTGTGATGTGGTTTTGAGGCTTCCCTTCCACAGCAACAGGAGCAGCGATAAGGTTGCCAATATCTCCAAGAACACGCCTTTTTCCTTGGCCTTGACCATTATTTATCTTCCTGACCCCTATACCAACATAAAAATTTAAACAGAGCTTAAAATCCAGAAAAATTGAAAAGTTGCTAAGTCCGTACTGTTTGAGAAAAAAATCATCTTTATCAACCAGAAATCGTTTGAACGAAGGAAAAGTCTTAAACCCTAAGAAATTGGTAGTCTAGAAACAGTGTATTGGACACCAATCGGATAACGCACAGAGGAAAATCCCCAATTAGTTTCACAAGAAACCGGTTGTTCCCATCAAACAAAACCCAGAACAGGAAGAGAGAGAGATACCTCCTCTCGGTTGATCTGCCCCAACAACAGCTCTGGTTGCCATATCCGATTCTCTTTCCTTTCTTCGATTCCTCTCTCTCTCTCTCTCTCTCTCTCTCTCTCTCTCTCTTTCTGGCGAATTCTTACTTTCTTCCGCGTTTTCTGTTTGTCTAGAAATAAAACATTTAAAGGGGAAGATCAGAATGAGAAGGCGGTGAAGATATCCTCCAACGGTCCAAATCTTTTTCATCTGGAGCCGTGGGATGTAGTGTGATCCAACGGTGTATATGTTATGATAAGTTGTTTCCATCTTTAAAGAATGATCCAACGGCTGTCATCTCCCTCCCCAAATTAATCCAAGTTTCCTAAACAAAATCATTCCGCTGCTCTGCATCTCCTCTATATAATTTATCAAGAACACCCAGTAAAAACCCGTCGTCACAACTAATCATCTCACTACCACTCAATCTCTTCTCTCTCTCTTTCGTTTCTTGTTCCCCAAGGTGTCATCATCAATCTCCATCGCACAGACATGGCTTCAGAGGGAATCAATCTGTCTGAAGCTTTGGAGTGGTATGACTTCTTCTCCAAGAACGACTTGGACGTGTTTGATGTTCTACATGGTGCTCTCTCTGTGGCTGTTCTCTACTGGCCTGATGATTTCATCAAGAAAAGAGACGACATCGCCCAGTTTCTCAACGCCAAGAAGCCTTTTGATTGGTTTCGCAGACACAAGAACAAGGACAAGCCTACTAGCTCTGGCTCAGACTCTGATGATGTTACTAAGTCCTCTGATGATGCTATTATTATGTCAAGTCCTTCTCCTCCTGCATCAATTCCCTTGCAAGAACCACCCTCAACAACTCTTCATTGGAAAGAAGAAGTCGCTGCAAACACAGAAGAAACAAAGGCTAAATCCCCAATTTCTTCGCTGCCCACAATATCTGATATTCGCAAGCCTGAAAAGTGCCCTGCATCACTGCCCTATGAAGAAGCACTTACAACTAAGAAAAAGATGTCAACTAAGAAGATTGGGCTCAGAAGACGACTAATTAAGGAGGAGAAACAGAACCATGAATTAATGGAAGACTCCTCCAAGGATCATCATCATGTTCAAGTTTCAGGAACAATCTTGGGGTTGTCTGCAAACAAAGGAACTCCAGGAGGATATGCTTCCAGTACTACACCCGCAGCAGATAAGGAGGCAAAGACATTAGTCTTGTCATCTTCAATTGCTGCAAAGGGAACTTCAGGGATTAAAAAGATCAATTCAGCTGCCACTGCCAAGATGATGAAGCTGCAAACAACTGATGAAGCAGCACTTGAAAGGAAGCTAGAAGCTAGCAAGAGGAAACTTCACGATGGCTACAAAAATGCCGAAGCAGCAAAGAAGAGAATCAGACTGATTGATGCGACAGATGTTCCGAAACGACAGCGGAATATTGTACCTGCAGTGAACTGCACAAGTAGGATTAGGGTGAACTGAAAAGCTAGCTAGGCTTTTGGTCTTCTCTGGAGATGCAATGTCTTTTGTAAATTATAATACTTGGCAATCTAATTACACTTCTGAAATTATCAATCGATGTAAGAACTTGCTATGCAGCATTATGTTTTGCTACAAACTTGGTAACTTCTTCAATCTGGTCATCATTACTCTTTTGGGGTTGAAATTTACACTTATGTGTTGCTCCCAACTCATTATTTAGTAGTACAGGTAGCAAATTAAGATGGATGATTGTGGCCGAGTTTAGTAGGTTGTTTCTGCGTTTTTTAATAATGCAATAGTTTTATTCGAAGTATACAGCTTGGGATAAAATATCTAGCACCTGGAACCACTGTTTTTGGCAACTTACCTGATACCCCGCTAGTGACTACCTCAAATACGTACTTGAAAGAGAGTTCAAACAACTGTGCTTTGTGCAGACTCTCTTTAGCCTAGAGATCTGGTCTAGGAGATGGTAACATTATAGGTTATCCAAGTTTGGTGCAACGAAGCCTAACCACTGTTTCATTTGCTGTTTTGTGCAATATGGTCTATTCAAGCTATGGAAAAAGAAACTTGAAACTCCAAGCTTTGCACAAGGAAGGTTAAATTAAATCCTTTGATTTATCACATTATTAGTAGTCTTTTAAATTTTGCAGTTCTAGGGGTGTTTCAGCGTCAGTTAAAGGTCTGCGCGGGGTGCTCAAATATACAGAACCTGATTTCATCACACAGTCACTGCTACAACCTTTGCATTGCTGTTCAATTTTGTAATTCTGAGATCGGATGTATATTTCGCACACCACTTCAGGAAATGTACCTGTACAGAGGGACTTGGCAACAGTAGGGCGATAAGTTGGAGGAAATTAAGTTTCTGAACATGTCATGGTGTCATACAGTTGAACACAGTTTACAATACAGAAATATACTCCATATGACAACAAAAAAACTTTCTTAATCTTGGAGGCGGGTACCTTTGAGATGATATCCCTATAGGAGATTCCCAGACACCTGAAGGACTCCTAAGACTCCTATTGACAAAGTGAAATTTTACACATTCATATTTTGAGGAGTTTTTACACATTTAACTTCATAATCCATAATGACGTGATCTGAATAACCAAATAGTCCATAGAAAGCACATATGTTATATACTACTACTATAGGCCAAAGCAAATCACAATCTATTGTTCTTGGTAATTTGTAAAATTTGAGAGAGATATATATAGCAGGAGATGATCATTATATCATCATCATCATCATCATCATCATCATCATCATCATCATCATCATCATCATCATCATCATCATCTCATAAAGTCAAATCAAACAATCAAGCATAAAAGCACTTCAATTTCTGGCTAAGAAACGCTGATTCACTTCATCCCATGGTAAGACCAGCAGCAGCTAAAAGGGCTTTTGCTGGTGGAATGGGTCCCACAGAACACCAGTCTGGACTTGAAAACTTCCTGTACACCGCCATGAGCTTGCTCCCTGCTGCCTCTGACTGAAAAACGACTAACATTTTAGCAGAACCCATCAATTTCTCTTCTGAATAGCCAGTGTGGTGGTTCAATGTTTCAGTCCAAGAAGGACTCTTTTTCAAGCTATACCGGGCAGTGTACACCGCTGCAGCAGCAAGCATGGATTGGCAGAAGTATATAACAGTGCGGTAGTACATCAAGGCGAGCTCCACAATTGAAAAACTCCATCTTCTCTATTTCCTGATCAGCCGGAACCGATGCTTTTATGTATCGGACAAGGAAGACATTAGGGGGGTCGGAACTGTCAAATACCACTCCAGCTTTCCAAGGATTATTTTCTCCATCGCCATGAGTCTGTTCTCTCACATAGGCATTGTCTGATATGCCAATGAAATCAGTAACCTGCACATGTAGCAATCTATTCAACCACTTTGAGGAGATCAGATTTATTACAAGATTAAAATGTGGCAATTAAGGCCAGTGGAAAATTGGTACCTCAGGTGCCCGGATTTCTTCATACTTGCAGGCAAGGAGCATTGGGCTGATGCCAACCAGCTGCAGCTCTCTTCTTGCGACAGTCTTCACCGAGAGGATTGATCTCATCTTGGTGTTGATGTTCACTATGTTGATGGTAAGGTAAGAGATTACGGCATTAGCTCAAACTTCCTATATCTCCAAGGGCACCCCTTCTTCCATGTCCTTGCCCATTCTTGAGCTTCCCACCGCCTAAGTGAAGATAACAACAGCACAGTCAATAACAAGTTAACCTCAATTGAAAGTCGATTCAAGCATATAACCTAGATACACAAGAATCCACATGTTATGATAACCCCCAATTTTCAATCTTCACAATTATATATGTGCTTAAGCAAAATACCTACTAAACGAAATCCGACATCCACATGAACCAAGACAAGTGATTTATATTTTGTAAGCGACATTTGATACAACAATTAGATCATCAACCCAAAAGCTTGTCCAAGTTTGAACATTTTATTGATGCCGATGTGAGAAATCATGGATGTAAAATTCCTAAACCCTAACAACTTCGTAGCCTAAAAACATTGAATTTGATATCATCAATCGGATGAATCGTAGATGACAATACCCAATAAGGTCCATATAATTGGTTGTTAGCATATAAAGAAACCCAAAAGACTTGCGAAATTGAGAGAGAGAGAGAGACGCAATTGATACTAACCTTGTCCTCTGGGTTGTTCTGCAAGAGGAACAGCTCTGGTTGCCATATCTCTATCTCTGGAAAATTCTCTCTTTTCTCTCTCTCTCTCTCTCTCTCTGTTCATGTGTCTTCTGTTCTCTCTCAAGCAGTGAAATTCCCCTAATATCTCTGGCAATCTCTGTTCTTTGGGATTCTCTGTTTTTTTGTTTTTTTTCTTTTTTTCAAGGAAAACACAGAGGAAGATGTGAATGAGAGGGCGGTGATATCTTCCAACGGTCAATTTTTTCTGTTCTATCTGGAGCCGTTGGATGTATTACGATCGGACGTATATATGGAAGGCGTGTTTTCATCTAATGTTTCCTAAACCCCCTGTAACCATCTAGGTTTCCAAAGTTAATTTACCCTTCCTCTGGCTGCCGACTCTGACACTCTCTCTATATAAAATTGATTGGAGAACTCTCTCGTCTCACTATTCCAACCTCTCTCTGTCTCTCTCTGGATTCTTCATCCCCAAGTATCATTGATCTCCATCACACAAACAGCCATGGCTTCAGAGGGAATCAACATGTGTGAAGCTTCTGAGTGGTATGATTTCTTCACCAAGAACGACTTGGACGTGTTTGATGTCTTGCACGGTGCTCTCTCTGTCGCTGTTCTGTACTGGCCTGAGGATTTCACGAGGAAAAGAGACGATATTGCCCAATTCCTGAACGCCAAGAAGCCTTTTCAACACAAGAACAAGAATAATCCTTCTGGCTCTGGCTCTGGCACAGGCTCAGGCCACGATGATGATGTTAACTGCAACAACTCCAAGGATGATACTATTCACAAGCGATGTGCTACTGCCTCAGAGTTCTCCCCAGAACCACCACCCACAAAGACTGACCAGAAAGACATGTCTAGCATCAGCCTTGTGAAGAAGAAGACAGAAGAACTTATCATCATCAAGACAGAGGAGTGGCCTTCAGGTTACGGAAACAAGGACCACGCAGAATCTGACTATAATAGCAAGACCCCTACATGTCCTGCAACAGGAGGGGCTTCTAAAGAAGAAACACTAACAACTAGTAAAACAATCACAACTCGAAAGAATGGGCCTCGAAGACGACTGGTGAAAAAGGAAGAGAAAACAAAGCAGTTGTTGTGCGGAAACACAATAAAAAAGGAGGATGTTGTTTCAAGAACTAGCTCAGCAGATAAGGAAGCAAAGACGTCTTCAGGGATTAAAAAGGACGATTCAGCTGCCAAAGCCAAGATGAAGCTGCAAGCAGCTGATGATCTTCATGATGAAGCAGCTCTTGAAAGGAAGCTAGAAGCTGTCAAGAGGAAACTTCACGATGGCTATAAGAACGCCGAAGCAGCAAAGAAGACGATTAGACTGATTGATGATGCCACACATATTCTGACTCAATCTACCAGACGACAACCACCATCTAGGATCAACGCAAAATGAAAATTTTGGATCAATGTAATGACCTACAAGAGGAGTTACATCTGCCTCAATCCCTTAAATTGGGTTATGTTATGTATGCAGCATTTAAGTTTGATTTCTTATGAAACTTCTTATGTATAAGCATCTTTATTCTTAACAAGTTGTTTGGATAAACTTAGCGCCTCAAAGTTCAAACCACTTTTTTCTCCTAAGTTACCTCAAATACACAAGTTACTTGGGAATGTCTAAGGTAATTCAGATACAGTCAAAACCACATATTCATGGTAGAAGTACAATCAGAATTGAATCACATATTCATTCACATGGATACTTATTCTTCTAATTTCCTTCTGACCAAATTATTAAGGAACACTTGACAGTGATGAGAAACAGCATAAAAGTTTTTACCTTTATTGAGCCAAGGCGGTAGAGCAACTACTATAATGATCTTATCCCCATAGAAAAGTTAATTTCAACAATAGTTATACTTGATCAGATATTAACATGATAAGAAGCAAGAAAATGCAAATGTTTTGTAGCTTTACTTGTTTATGATAGAAATAGAGCTTCAAAACCAGAAGTGTGGGATTCAGATTATCAACATCAAGAATTATGACCTTGTAAGCCCTTGATCGGAGCTTTTCTTGAAGAATTAAAGCGCACATCAGAGCGTCGGTAGTTTGCTGATTAAAAAATTATGCAAATATAAGACTAGTCTAGGACACTTCGAGTTAGAAGAGACGAGCAAGTTCACTCGTCAGACAGGGACGAGTGAGCTCTAGGGATTGGCAAGTGTACTAATAACGGGTACACGTCACTTAGGCCAAACCTAATCCTCATATGTTTTCAATAAAAATATGTGCTTCTGTATCATGGTCATGGCATTTACTAGACAGAATTCTCCACCCGGTTTCGGGTACCAATGACAACATCCGTGAACGGGATGATACCTCTTGTGAAATGGACTCACTGTAAGTGTTTGCATCAAAGCCTATCCTGATTTATGTAGACTCTATGAATATGTGTTTTATAATGCGCCGAAAAATTCTGACTGAGGAGGATACAAGTGTTGAAGCTCAAGATCTCTGAATCTGCAGAGCTAATTTACAAAAAGAACAAGAAAGAGAAGAGAAAAACCACAATTGAATCTCATTAATTAACAGAGAATATATATAACTGTCTGAAGGGCAGGAAGGATCTATCACATACAGATCTACAACATGAATTATAGCGGAAGATTCATGTGTTTACCTTGTCTTCCTAAGCTCCTTAATGCAGCGGATGATCGGTTGTTGCTTGCTTTCACGCGCCTCCTCCTTGATCTTGCTCCCACCAATCTAGTGTGAATCTCGAGGACGAACACTGATTTCCTCACCACGTTCCACCTCCTTGGATGAAGTTGGAGAGAGACTAGGGTTCTCTACAACTAGTATGAATCTAGACAGAGTAACTTTATTCTCTGGAATAGCCAATATAATATGTAGGAGGCTGCCTCCTTATATAGGCAAAACTTCTCCTAAGTTTGCACATAAACCCCTAGGGTTTGAGCCTTAGCTACTAACCCCTCTAGTTTGTGCATTAGTGCAACTAACCCCATAAGGTTATGATAATTGCATTGGGCACCCCACATGGGCGCACCAATTGCTAACATCTCCCACTCGCACAGTGGGGTTGCACAATCTATCCAGTCTCCATCGATCTCCAACTTTCTATCATCTACAAAAGAGTATTGTGTGGCCGTGGCGTGTGACCGGTGAGAGTACCTGCATTTCGGGAGATCCGTACACCAAACTCGTATAGCCAGCATGGGAAGGCACCCTCTCGGGAGATCCACATACCAAACTCGTATAGCCAGCGCAGGAAGGCACCCTTAAAACATATAACAGTGATAATGCTCTCCGTAACTCTCGTATTCCCCAGATTCCTCCGATTGTCATCTCGTGGATCATGAGCACCTGCCATGTCCCGAAGGCCATGCTCCAATGAGTCCACATCTCCTTTATATTTTCATATCCTACATGATCCCATAAGATCTTGCAGGTGGGCCTAATGAAGATAATAAAGAGCGATGCAACGAGAATCTTTCCTTACATACATGTGTCACTCAGATTCGGCTCAGCTGCTTTCCCATCAGTGTCCGGAAGGCCGAATCATCCATAGCCGTAAGGTGTCACGCCAAAGTAGCACCACCGACCCGTCTCCTCATGACACAGACGTAAGTACAAAGGGTATACAGTGTCAATCATCTTTATATGATCGACGAGGCTCACACGATGAGGAATCCCAGGGACTAATTCTACTCATCACCTCATGGTCACTCATAAGCGCGCGTTATTCAAGGGGGAATATGCGCCATAGTGTTTAGACTCTGATCAGAGCGCATGTCTTATCCTCGCAAAGGACCACTATGCAGATGTCTATCCGGTAGCCCTTATGGCCACCAGCCCGAGTGCTGCGATGTCACACTATTGTGAAAAATTATCAGCTCTCGCATCTGGCTTCTTCTACACAGACTATTCATGGTTCGGCGTAATAACCATGTTCGACTGGCCATAACCAGTCTCACCTTGGAACTTATTTCCAATGCGATAGTTGAATCCGTCTGACAGGCTCCTAGCTCTACTGATAGACATCTAGCTCTTATCATAGGCCATATGCTCGTATGAAGAAGGCATCTCATATCATATTGTAGGCTTTCAGCGCTTATCGGGATTCTGTCTCATCTTCCGCCACACCAGACATATCCAGGATATTGCGAAGGCGGTCGCTCGTGTGAGTGAGCCGACCTAGTGTCTGCGTGACATGCTCTATGCTAGTACCGGAAATGTAACATATCATACATGTATCAAACAACATGCTGCTTAAAAACAAATCCAATTAAAATCCATTCTATCAACGTCTCTTGTTCTCATCAATCATATTGCTAGTTATCGACTACTAAGTCCCAATTTTCTAAAGCAATCCACAAAGACAATTCTTAAGTGGTTTAGGAATGGGATGAGCCAACATCCTGGCCCATAGTCGATCCACTCCAGGATTAATCTCTAGGTAGTCATTTCATCTTTTGTGAAATAGTACCCTCGACTATGTGTTTGTCTTTACCCCAGCGTTACAGCGTATGCTAACACTAATCATGGTAATAGGTTTGTTGATAGCTCATAAGCTTACCAGAAAACCTTTTCAGTTTAAACACATTTCTGCCCTATGGCAGAACAGGCAATCGTGCTTCGCTTCCATGGTCAATGGAGCGGTCTAATACGATCATGCAAAACTTATATTGCATTTGTTCCATGCGAGTCTATCATCGAGCATGGACGATAGCCTGAGTTGGATCCATGTGCATCTAGGTCCCCACCCTAGTTAGCATATGTGGCTAACTAGTCGAAGCATCTTCTTCGATAGTCATAGCACGTGATCCATCATATAGAGTATCCTGGTTACAATCTTGTGTCTTAAATTGGAATATCCTGAAATCCAATTCTTCCGATTGCATAGCGTTCGCTAGGTCTGAGTATACACCATAGTGACTCATACTGCATCAGGCACTCTGGTTATCTGGTCATTCTTATATGGTGTCTCTCAGGGCACATGCCTAGGCTCGTAAAGTCTCGCGCTGAGCTACAGGAGTACAATTACTCCTTAGGGGACTCGAACAATCCCTAAGCTCTACTAGCCAATAGTGTGTCATCGATATTAAGTGACGTGATCTTCAACTCTCTACTAGTAAGAGTGATACACAGCGGTTTCCATTTGTTATCGTAAACATATAGTAAACGATCCCTGATGAAATACTGCTGTCTAGAGGACTAGCTAAGATCCCATATGGACTTAGTTAGCTTGCACACATTCTGTGCATTTGACCTTAGTCACCTCTAGGATTTCTCCATTGAGAAATTCAGTCGTCACGTCTATCGAGAATGGATCCACAACTATTGATGCTACCAAGCGAATCAACGTAATCCTTACCACCCAAAGCCTTGGGAAGGATACCTCGTTGAACCAACGCAAATTCGTCGGATCGACCCAAATTCGTCGACGTCTACTCTCAGAATGAGTGTAGCCTTTTTCGCTTCTACGCAAGTCATATGCCTTACCACGCTTCCGTCTGGGTCTCTGATTGACCTTGGAAATCCATTAATCTCCAATAGTCTTCCATCCAGTTGCAAAGTCAACCTAGCCTTAAACTCGGTTGGCCCTTTATAGACTCTAATTTATCCTGTAAAGCTTACTATTCATTCTTCATAATTAGGCAACGATAAGGCCTAGGATTCTATCCTATCGTTTATGCAAGGTGATCCTTAAGATCATCCCTTCGTTCTCAAGTAGTCGATGGGGTATGCTCCTATGAGCAATTCCTTTGCATAGGAAGATCATCATTTTCTCTCATCCCTTATGGATGGAGTATCCTGCTTGGAAAGTCACTCCCACTGTTCAAAGGATCCTTGAGGGACTAATTCCTCATAATCGATTTAATGAACGGGTATCTTCCAGCGGTATCCTCCATACTCGTGGAGATCATCATCTCTACGAACATATCCCTTAATTAAGGACATCTCTCATGAGAGATCACATATCTCGTGAATCCATTTTGTTACACTACCTAACGGCTGTTGCGTTTCAAATACGCAACCCCTAGAGTGCTCCGAATAGCATAAGAAGATACGATACTCCATGAAGATACGTTTCTTCCATCTAGGGTCTAACTTCAAATTCCTTCTCATCAGGTGATGAAATATCCTGGGACAATATCCTGGGTTCATCATTCTCTTGCGTGGTGACCCTTATGGTCTTCCTTTCGATGTCAATTCATCGAGGGGATATGCTCCAAAGAGCGCTCCTACGCAAAGAGGGTTCCTCCACATAGTCATAATCTATGATGGGCTGTTCACTAGGCATGTTACTCCTACTGTCCTGAAGATCCGTAGGAACTATTTCCTGTTGATCATTCAGGGATGGGGTGTCTTCCAGTGAAACTTCTGTTTCGTAGAGACTTATTTCTCAACGAACCTCTTCCTGACTTGAAATTTAGTTAGTACATAAGTTGCCGATCCCCATGGCCCAAGGTGACCTCATTCAGGTTGCCTTTTGGTCCACATCTCGTAGGGTGTAGTGGCTACAGACTTGGTGGACTTATGGTTGCGTATGTTGATAGTCGTTTAGCAAAGTGTCTCCTCCGAATAGGGAACTTGTACTTTGCACGCTCTATCATACTTCAGACCATCTCTTACAGTAACCTATTCCTCTTATTCTCTACAGCACCCTGCTGAGGCGTGGGAATAGCCAACTGCCTTACTATTTCTCTCCATCACATAGCTCTTGCTAAGATAGATACTTCCAGTCTCATTCTGGCCAAGGACATATCCTTTTATCCAGTCGGTTTTTCTACCTTTTGTAGAGACCTGTCTGAAGCACCCTTGCGCCTCAGACTTATGTGGCCTAAGCACACATAGTTGAGAAGTGGACAATAATCTACGAATGTGATGGAACAGTAAGCACCATGTCTTAGCTTTAACAAATTAATGGAACACAACAACAGAATGAATAAGATATAAAGACTCATTAGTCCTTTAATGCTCTACTGGATGGTTTGCGTTTCGCCTTTCTTGTCCGGCAAGAACCACACACAGGTAAGGGTACCTTGGGCATAATCCAAGCAGGCCTGCCCTAGCTAGCCTGAACATCCTCTCCTGTCAACGTGTGTCTTAATCTATGGCGCCACATATCAGAATCTTAAGTTATACTCATAAGTTGACATCCAAGGATTCTGAGGCGTTACTCATGCTAGAATATTAAGAACGCAAACACCACGATATAACCATATCCAAAGTTAAAACTGTGACCAAAACAAATTTTGGTGGCTACTCCCTCAAAGATAATCATACGGATCCTTAGACGAGAAGTTATTTGCCAGGTTTGGCCCTTTCTCCTGTCTTAGGAAAACTCTTTTGCTCCTTTTGCGTTTGTCAGTCTTGGGTAAACTCGGTCTTATACCAATATTGCCCCTAAATTTATTTATCCTTGCCCCACCTGTTGCCTTGGTCCTAATAACGGGCTAGGGACTATATCTGCCTATCATACTTCACTAAGTATGATAATACTTCTCCAACAGCCTTTAGCAATCATATATTGCTTAGACATCCGAAGTATGCTGGACTAGTATTCTTAGCAAACTCTTTTTGCTTAGATCCTAGAATAGATTGATGTTCGGTCTTATCCAAACATCCTGACACATACAAAGTGTGTCATATAGCGTTTCATGAAACGTGGCAGAGATTGCAACAAATTGCAAATCGGATAGCTTGTACCTGACATCCCTTAACTCTCTTATCATACATGGCATCAATCTCAGACTGTAAAGTCGAGTGCTCAATATTATGACATGAGCCATAACTCATAGTTAAGGTAGGATTATTATGAGCCAATGCTCACAATTTATGTACGCGAATGGCTAAGATGGATCCAAGATTTTTCTTTGGCTTCCAACAATTTTAAAAGTGGTAATGAACATGCTGATGAGGTCATTTCCCCACCTTTTCATAGCATGCTCTATGACATTATCTTGACTGCTGCCTTCCACTATTGGTGAGCCTAAAGATAATGTCTATATGCTGCTGTGACAACTTATTCATCACAGGTTCGACCATGTTTGTAGGTGGCTGACAACCTATGTCCAACGAATGGTTACATAGTACGACGACTTATCATGTCGTTGTTGTCACCATTTAGCCTTTACAGTTTATATTTAGACACGATTGATAGAGACATTGTGGAAGTTAATCACTAGCATTTACTTAGCTCCAAAATAACATGTGACATTGATTAAAACATAATAGTTCCTCACAAGGACTCCACCAAAACCTAGCGTATATCCTAGGAATCAAATCTCATCACTTGTGATTTCCTATCAATTTTAATCATGTCATCATGTGAGCTCTTTTGTTTTAGTTCTTTAGCATGCGAGGTTAAACATATATATCCAATCACACGCAGTTATAACATAAAACAAGCACAAGCATAAATAAATATGCAATGGATGTGGCCCCTAAGGTGCACTCCCACTATTGAGAGCACTTCTTGAGCAAGTCTTGAACTCCATCTCATGCCATCTCGCCTACTTGAGGACTCCAAGCTTGAGGCTCCTTTAGACCGTCTAATTGCTCCATGCACCTCGCGCCATAGCTTTTGGTTTGGCCACCTCTCTTGAAGCTTCAATCTTCAATCTCTACTAACTATCTTATTTATAATAAGAAGTAACCTCATAAAGGCGATTGGATGAGAAGAGAAGACACTAGACTATAGAGAGGCACGACTCGCAGGCCGTATTTTGATTACATATTCAAAAACCAAAACCAAAACCAAAACATAAAACATCTATGCCACATCCATGCACCAAACACATCCATTCAACCCACAACAGCATGTATAACAATATAATAAACATACTGGAATTTTCTGGAAATTTCCGGAATTAAGCAATAATTACTGGAAATTAATAAGCAATAATCTAATCAACTAAAAAGATCGAAAATTGCTCCCTACCACTTAGGGTCTCACCACTTATGGAAAAACGTAGGGAAAAATGACCTAAGTCTCCAGAAAAAATTTGGGCTCAAAACAGTGTGTTTAAGGTCGTCAAACTGCCTCGGGAAGTGTGCTAAACACTAATTAATTAATCTGGAAATTACTAAAATTTTCCGTCGCTCCAAAAATTATGAAAAAATATCCACAAAATCGGAAATTTAATTTGGAGTCCCTAGGAAAAAACCGGACGAAAAATGACGGCGGGAGGAGGCACACGCGCCCTCACGCGCCGCCGCGCGTGGGCGCGTCCGCCTCTGCCACGCGACGACGTCGGCCCATGTGCCACGTCAGCATGCCACGGCAGCACATATGCTGACGTCAGCTGCCACGCCATCCCGCCACATCATCGCCACGTCAGCTGACACGTGGCTGCCATGTCATCGCCACGTCAGCCACTTGCTGACGTGGCACCGCCACGTCATCTGTCACGTCAGCCCTAGGGCCACGTCAGCAGCCGCCGCCAGCCCTTTGGCGCGTGCGGCGCGTGGCCGCGCGTGGGGGCGGCGTCGGTGGCGCGTGAATCCCACGCGCCGCCTTCCCGTGCTCCGTTCGCGACGAAATTAATTTTTTCGGGATCGTCTTTTCGTCCTGATCCCGATTATGTGGTCAAAATCCAATTTTAACAAGTTTTTGAAAAACGTGTTATACTGATTGGATCTAGCAGTCCAGATTAATACAGTTCCGAAACTTTGAAAATTCATAACTAATTCATAGTAAATCCAAAAAATATAAAATTTATATATCTGGAATCCTCGTGAAAAACCCTACCTAACCATATAGGTTTCGTCTACTGGTTATGACATTCAGAAACTCGATTTTTAATACAGTTTCGGGAACGCATATCGAGGCACGAAAAACAAGCCTAAGGCTCTGATACCAATGAAGGGCAGGAAGGATCTATCACATACAGATCTACAACATGAATTATTGCGGAAGATTCATGTGTTTACCTTGTCTTCCTAAGCTCCTTAATGCAGCGGATGATCGGTTGTTGCTTGCTTTCACGCGCCTCCTCCTTGATCTTGCTCCCACCAATCTAGTGTGAATCTCGAGGACGAACACTGATTTCCACACCACGTTCCACCTCCTTGGATGAAGTTGGAGAGAGACTAGGGTTCTCTACAACTAGTATGAATCTAGACAGAGTAACTTTATTCTCTGGAATAGCCAATATAATATGTAGGAGGCTGCCTCCTTATATAGGCAAAACTTCTCCTAAGTTTGCACATAAACCCCTAGGGTTTGAGCCTTAGCTACTAACCCCTCTAGTTTGTGCATTAGTGCAACTAACCCCATAAGGTTATGATAATTGCATTGGGCACCCCACATGGGCGCACCAATTGCTAACACTGTCTTTATGTAAGAATTCATGGGGTTCCTCCTCAGAACCAATTGGCAATGAGTGGTGTAGCCCATGAGACTTACTACTGCCTTTTTTTTTCTTCTTGAATGTTCGATGCGGGACTTCTCAACACGCCCCTCATGTGTGGCATCTTTCGGCCTACACGTCGATCTTTTGTTTGCGGGTGGCGGTGAGCACGTGAATTGTTAGACCATTCACATCGAACATTCAAGAAGAAGAAACCATAATTAATAAGTGTCATGGGCTTCTCCCCTCATTGCCAATTGGTTTTGAGGTTGAACCCCATGGATTCTAACATGGTATCAGAGCCATGAGTCTTCAATCTCTGGCTAACGCCGTTCCGGCCACAAACCCTCTTTTTATCCTCTCTAATACCAACAATTTGGTACATTTCAAACTCGATAATGGAAACTTTGTTCTCTGGAAGCATCATCTTTCTTTGTTGCTTCATACTCAATCTCTCTTCGGCTATGCTGATGGCTCTGTTATGCCCTCCGTTCACCCTAGATGCCACCTGCGCTCCAACTACAACTGTCGATTTGGTGTATACAGCCTGGCACACACAGTACCAGGTGATTCTAACTCTCATTAACTCTACACTCACCCAAGAGGCTCTCACCATCGTTTTCGGTAAGGACTCATCTCGCTCTGCTTGGTTAGTATACGTCCCTTACACGGTCCAATGTTCTTAAGATGAGATCTACAAACCATCAGCAAGAAAAATGATTCAATCGATGTCTACATGCAATAAATTAAGATGATTTGTGACAAATTTTTTGTTGAACTTGTTCATACTGATGACGAGGATCTGCTTTTCTTTGACTTGGATGGCTTACCTGTTGAATATGATGGTTTTCGTTCTTCTATTAGCTCCCGTTCTGAGCATGTGTCGTTTGAAGATCTCCATGTTTTACTACGTGCTGAAGAAAAAATGCTTGATTCTCAATCTTCTTTTGTTTTTAATATGTAAACCCCTCCGCCTTCATTGCTTCTTGTGGTTTCTCTTGGGGCAGGGGTAGAGGTAGTTTTGGTGGTCGTTATGATTCTACTCGACACAGTTTTGGTCATAGATCTAGCTATGATGATAGGTCTGGTCATGTTTTTGGGAGAGGTGATTACACCCCAAGGGGGAGAACTGGTCATTACAGTGGCTATTCTAAAAGAAAACCCACTGGGAGGGATATAATTCAATCAAATCAACGTGGTAATACTGTTGTTACTTGTCAAATTTGTGATAAAGATTATCACTTAGCCCTAGAGTGTTGGCATAGGATGGACTATGCCTATCAGGGTAAGATGCCTAGTCCCAAGATGAGTGCTATGAATGCCACCATTTAACCCTCTGGTACTGCATCTAGTTCTTCTGGTTATTGGATTACTGATTCTGGTGCTACCCGCCACGTGACTGCTGATATGGGAAACTTGAGTCTTGCTGAACCCTACTATGGTACTGACCAGGTTTTCGTTGGGAATGGTCACTCATTCCCATAACCCATTCTGGTACTGCTCATTTATCTACACCTACTCATTCCTTTCATCTTAAGAATACTTCACTTGTTCCTAATGTGTCAAACAATCTACTCTATGTATATCAATTATGCAAAAAATAAAACAGTTTCTTTCTATTGATGCCGATACCTTTCTATCCAGGACAAAGCCTCTGGGAGAATTCTCTACCAAGGTCTAAGTGAACAAAAGTTATACCCCATTCACTCCTCTCCTTTCACTGGTTCCTTGCCAAAGGGTCTTCATGGCAAGAGAATAAGCAACTCTCTTTGGCATGCTAGAATTGGGCATCCAACATATGAAGTTTTGCATTAGTTTTTCCTGCCTCTACTTTCAAACACAATAATGAAAATGTAGTTTGTGAACAATGTCTGAAAGGGAAAAGGTTAAGATTACCCTATGAGCTGTCAACAACGAACACTACTGTACCCTTACATCTTATGCACAATGATGTTTGGGGCTTCTTCTGTTAAATAATACAATGACTATAAGTTTTATTTCCTATTTGTAGATGATTTCTCTAAATTTACTTCGATTTTTCCCTTGCATCATAAGTCCGAAGTTGTTTATGCTTTTCCTAATTTTAAACTGCAAATTGAGAAATTGCTTGGTCATGCTATTACTATACTTAGGAAAGATGGTGGAGGTGAATATGTCTCTTACTTGTTCAAAGATGTCATGTCTACTTGTGGATTTACTCATCAATTAACCTACCTTCACACTCGTCAACAAAATGACATAGCTGAAAGGAAACATAAGCATATAGTAGACACTGCTCTAACCATGATGCATCTAGCTTCTTTACCCAAATATTTCTGGTTTCATGCTTTTGAAGCTGTTGTTTATCTTATCAATAGAATGCTAAGTAAAAATACCCAAAAAATCCATGAGAACTTTTTTTTTGGTACAAAACCTGATTATGAAGCTTTGAAAGTGTTTGGCTATGCTTGCATCCAAATCTCAGACCTTACGTGCACTTCAAACTTGATTGTAGGAGTATACAATGTGTATTTCTGGGCTATGCTGCCAATTATAAAAGGTTACTTGTGGTTTGAGAAACCATCTCAGGGATTTTATGTTATCAGGGGTGTAGTCATTGATGAGCACGTTTTCCCTTACTCTACAGCTGTTACATTATGTCCCCCATTTTCTCCAACTGCTCCATCTACTAATTTTTATCTGCCTTCATCTATCATCTCTACTGAAACTGTTCCTTTACCAAATGATGCAGATCATACCTGAGACTCAACAAGATATGCAACCAACTGAAGAGCACACAACTCTAGTGATGCACCCTCCCAGCCATCGCAGGGAAACTGAGTTGAGATCAGTGCAGCCACCACCACTAGGAAACCCAATGCAGACCAGAAGCAAGTCTGGTATCACTAAGAATAAAGTGTTAGACTTTACTGCAGTGTCTGGTAACTCTACCCCTTCTTCGAATGATCGCGTTTCTTATGCTTATATTACTTTAGTTAATTTCATGTTTAAGGGAGTAGTATTTTGATAGATTTATCAATAATTGCAAAACTATAATAGTTAAGCTCGTCTTGAAATACACGAAAGTTTTAATATCTTATTTAATTGTTAAATTAATGACAAAAATATTTAGGAATAATTAGTGATAAATAGTGTTTAAGTGCTAATTAAATGCATACGTATATTTGTTGTGATACATGGCTTCTTATATGTTTGATGTGACTAATTACATGTTTATTTGACTCGGTGGTTGAAGATAAGCACTTAGATTTGGCCAAATAAATGTATGTCACGAAGAGGGACACGTGTTACAACATCCGTGAATGTCCCTGCATGCGTGACACGTAGGGGGGTCTCACATCATGAAGCCTCCTGTATGCATGTGTGAAACATATGAGACATGTGTCGACATGTTGCAATACCTTCACTGCATGCACAATACGTGTCATCGTGGCTCATCGCAGCCTAATTGATTGCCTCCTTCTATGAATAGGGCCTAGTGCTTTAGTTATTTTTCATTCCAAATTCGATTTAACTACTGATAAGTGAGATAGAGAGATACCTGAAATATTTCGAGATAAAATATTTGGAGGTACTCGTAATATTTCAAAGAGAAGTTATAACTGAGGCATGGATAATATAGTTTCCACGTCTACTATAATTACGGTATGTACGTGATTTTATATGTTCATGTATCAATTGTTCAATTACCTCATGTTTGCTATTCGTAAGATATTTTTAAAGCATGATATTTACGTGATACGTGCCCCATGCTATTTTTTTGATAACATGTTACAAATTTAATTAATTATTATATTTCTAAGCCAGTGGTTAGGCGGCGGTACCTACCGAGCTTTTCGCTCACCCTAAAATATCTATAGGTACCGGACCAGTTCGATCAGAGACTTTAGACATATTAGATTTATAGCGTTTTTGAATTTGATTTTAATATTTGTTAATATTCCTTGATTTGATATTTTCAAATAGTTATTGATCAAATGAATATGAAAATAGAGTTTTATTGAAATCCGAAAGAGTTGTATATTTCTAAGCTTCCGCTATTTTTTATCGAAAAATGAAACGTTTGGTATATCTGTCGTGGCAGAAATCACGTGTTCTATATGTTAAATTATTTATTAACTTAAAGTGAAAGGTCAAGTCGTGAAACTTCTCCTCATTATGATCGCACTTGCTACTTTGAGGCTAAGAAACATTCTTGGTGGAAAAATGCTATTGATGAAGAATTTGAAAGCCTCACACAACAAAATACATGGACTTAAGTTGAAAAACCTCATCATGCTAACATAATAGGGAACATATGGGTTTACAAAACCAAATACAAGCCCAATGGCACCATTTCAAGATACAAAGCTATGCTAGTTGCTAAAGGTTTTCTTGCATCTCCTTTGGTTGATATTGATGAAACTTTCAGTCCTGTTGAGAAACATGCCACTGTTAGATCTATTTTGGCTCTTGCTCCCACTGTTAACTTGTAGGGTTTTGATGCAGGTTATGCAGCGGAAGTACAAAAAATTTCTGCTCCAAACCCTTCAAGAATCGCAGATGAAGCATCATAACATGATAAAGGAAGAAGGTTAGCTCAGTCAAACTAACAGGTGACAATCACATACGCAGATCAAAATAACGACGCCTCTAAGGTATCCACACGAATAAACTTCAACTGGACTTCTTCTCCAGTGGTGCTAGCAATCTTGAGAAGACGAAGGATCTTGTCATACAAGATTATGAACTTGGAGGCGCACGGGGGCTGGATCACATCCAACCCGTGAGCAGCTAAGAGAGGGACGGCCAACTCCTTGGCCTTGGGCTGTAGAGGGGGCGGCACCACTGTCGTGGCCACCATAGAGGGGCGACACCAAGCTTGGCCGAACCCTAGTGTGAGAGAAACTCTTTTCTCTCTAGCTCTATAGTGTACCTTGTAGAGTAGATATGCATCTAGACAGAATTTTCATAGCCTACAAATCCTATTTTTAGCTAGAGAAATTCATCTTCGCCCATAAATCCAACAGTTTGGATTAGTCTGCATTCTAGTCCATAATTGCTTTTCATTTTAACTGATGAGCACAATTTACACTTTAGTCCAGTCAATTCATTATTGTTATTTAGTCCAACTAATTAGCAATAATATGAGTTTGATATATTCTTGTGTGTGACCCTGTAGGTTCCTAATTACGTTGGCAGTAATAAAAATTATTACAAACATTGTGCGGCATCTAGCAATACATCAATGCAAGCTAAGTAATAGGAATTTCAGTGATCAGACTATAACCTCTGTGACAAATGTTATCGTGTTGTATAATCCCTTTGTCTCATCTATCCACATTGGACACAAGACATGGAGTGTCACACTTGTATATCCAATATTTAGTTTCTCAATATGTGAGTAGACTTAGATAAAAAAATAACATCAATATCTCATATTGATTTATTCGAGCATGGCCATGCGTTTCCCTAAGTCTCACTCATCGACTGGTGTAGATAGTGCTTTCTGAGCTGACAGATCTTGGCCACGTGGCAATCATCCAGCACACCATATTGTGCTCCACACACACTGGATCACCAGCCGCGCTGATCCATGTGGGGGCTGCGAGACAGGGCCCTCGCATACCACTGCACGGGACTTGTAGGGACTTAGTGGTTTGGAGGCTAGAGTAAGTCCTGTCGCGTGCGAGCCAAGCCCGCGCGCGACCTTTAGTAACTGCTTTTGAGAAATTTATGGCACGAGCTCCCTAAACCCGGTCAATCCGGTCAAACCCGGTCAACCCCATAACGGTTCCGGTATTCGCGCATAGCGTGCTGTAACGGTCCCTATATATGCGGACGAACGTGCCGTTGTGGTTAAGCTAATTAAGCCGCCATTGATGGGCGCATTAACCACACTACAACGGTCACATTCTCCGTTATATATAGGACGTTAACCTTTCCATACAGAGGAGGACACACCAGACATACGCGGAAGCTCTGCCAAACCCCTGTCTCTCTCTCAGACATTACTACTGCCTTACTCTCTCCCTACACACAACCCAACTCTTCCTGTGCCATTTCCGATCCTCTACTCTCGGTGTACACAGAGTTCTCCCTGCCGGATTCTCTTGTGCACATTTTGGTGAACCCGACGTGAACTTACCACTACAAGCAACCATGTCTCAGGGGGATGATGTCAGTAACAGATCGCCTTCCACCGAAGCCGCCTCGGGAGAGGAGATCCGCCGTACTCCTACGACTACCGGTGAAGCTCCGACGCTAGAGGCCTTGGACGCCACCATCCAGAGTCAGGGGAAGGCTCTCAAGGCTCAGTCTGCGCAGCTAGAACGGATCATGGCTGTCTTGGGGACTCTTGCTCCAAACCCTGCACCAGCCACCACCGTCTCTCAGGGAGGAGGAGCCTCTACCACTCAAGGATTGGGATTTTCAACCACACCACCCAACCCTAATCTTCAAACTCCGCCGGCGACTACACAGCTACCCTCAATTCAAGGGTCAACAGCTCAAATGTTGCCTCTCACCGCTCATACTCCTCAGCCTCCGGCTTTGGTACCTAATCCGGCCTCGCAGTATCCCTTGCCTCCTCCAACGGCAATCTGGGGTAATGTGAATGCACAATATGTCCCTAACCCTCCTGCGGCATATGTGTCGCCTCCGCCTGCAGCAACCCCACCTCCTGCTACCGAGGGAAGCACCCCAGAGTGTATGACGTCGCTGCAACGGCGCATAGACACTATCCTGGCTCACCAATCATTCGCGGATACCATCATCCCGAAGCTCGAAAACGATCCGCCTATCCCGCGAGAGATCTATCTCATGCCTAACCCGGCTGGGTACAAGGCTCCTAAATGGGACAAGTTCGAAGACGTCAATGGGAACGCTCATGAACATGTCATGCATTTCATTGATGTGATGGGGCCATATGGAGCCGATCCCAAACTGCTGATGCGCGAGTTCCCGAAATCCTTGGGGAACGTGGCTTACAAGTGGTACAGGACGCTGGAAGCCGGGTCTGTGAAGACTTGGGACGACATGGTCCAAAAGTTCTACACCAAGTTCTTCCAGATGGAGGAAAAGGTGACGATGATTCACCTCTCGCGGATGTATCAGAAGCGTGAGGAGGACGGAATAACCTTCATCAAGAAGTTCAGGGCCAAATCCTTGGAATGCAAAGATGTGTTACTTGAAAGTAGACTCGTAGAGATATGTCTGCAGTGCATGCGAGATGAGTACAAAGGTATTCTTATTAATTTGCAAACGCCTACATTTTCAAAACTAATCGAATGCACGAAGAACATCGAGCCTATAGTGGAGAGGCAGAAAAAGAGAAACGCTCCTGAGCGATCCTCGGGTGGTACTACTTTCAAAATCGGGAGATTCAGCTACAAGAGGGGACGCGAAGCTGAAGTAAATACGGTCTCGCCCCAAAAGCCGGCGAATATTGTGAACTTTGATGCACCACCTCTGCCATGTTCGGTGGAAGAAGCAAGCGACCTCTGCAGGCAATGGCGCAAGGACGGTGTCCTACCACCACTCGAGAGGGCACCGTCCAAGGAGATGGTGAGGGACCCGAAGTGGTGCGAATACCACGGAAAGGTCATGCATCCCACGGCGGACTGCAAAAAGCTTAGAATTGTATTTAGCCAAAAGATGAAGAATGGCGAACTGATTGTCAGCGACCAAAGGCAGGATGTGCACAACAATCCACTTCCTGCCCATGCGGAGCAAGAATCGAAAGGCAAAGAGGTCGCTATGATCTCGATTGTGGATCTTGAAGAGTTCGCAGAGGATGGTCTACCCATCATTGCCGAAGTCCACGATGATGAAGACTACAGCATAGACACGGAGGACGAGCGTGCCGACCGGATGAAGGGGTCGCACGGCTTCAGCAGGTTCTTCGACGAAATGAACTTTTCAGAAAAATGCCGGACGGAGATGACAAAAGCGATCTTAAGGATAGCAGAAGATTACGAGGAGGATCTCGTAGTCTCCAATGGGAAAGTCATTAGGGCGTCTCGCTCTACAGAAAAGATCATAACCTTTTCCGCCAGCGACAAGAAGACAGATGCGAGCCACAAGAGGCCTCTGTATGTGACGACCATCATCAATGGCGTCGAGTTCAAAAGAGCGTTCGTTGACGGAGGAGCAGCAGTTAACGTTGTTTCGCTCCATACATTGAAGCTAGCAGGAATCCCAGAGTACAAGATAGTCAAGCGTCCATCCCCGTTGATGGGATTCAGGAGCGACTCCAGAATGACGATAGGATGGATCCGCCTGGGTATTCAGATCGGCAAAATCAAGTGCTCAGCGAAATTCTATGTTATAGATGCGAACACTACGAATCACATGATCATAGGTCGAGCCTGGATTCATCGCTTCGATGCTGTCCCTTCAACAGCTCACCAAGTGATGAAAGCTATTTGGAATGACAGAATAGTCGAGATACCAGCTTCGACGAATCCATTCAACATGGATGAAGCGCATCTCAGTGAGGCGGTGTGGTTCACCGAGATGGCAGATGAGCGAACACCGGGGCCATTCAATCCCACTCCTTTACCCCTATGGGAGGATATCAAAGATCAGTCACCTGCGGGAGTGATGGTGACAAGGGAGGATGCCAAGGAAAAGCCGCCCACGCGAGAAGAAGCGCCGCGGATTGCCTACCAGCGAAAGAATGTGTACACTCTGAAAAGAATAGCAAAGTATGACCCTGAAGGCAAGGAGATAGAGAGTTTCTACGCCAACGGGAAGAAATGCTATCGCATATGAAGGTGCGCGGGGGTGTCCCCACGCGGGCATGGGGATATCCCTGAGCAAATCAACCAAATCGAGCAGGTTGCGGAGACAGAAAGACCAATTCCGAGCACTCTAGAAGAGAAACTCAAAGAAGCACCCGAATGCATGGAAGACAAACCCAGACCGCAAAAGCAAGAGCTGAATGAGGTATTCCTAAGCCCGAACGACGAAAAGAAGAGGCCGGTCTTTCTAAGTGCGGACCTCACAAGCGAAGAGGAGGAAAGATTGCTACAGCTCTTGACCGAGTACAAGGACGTGTTCGCATGGGAATATGATGAGATGCCCGGCCTGGACACGAGCATCACCATGCACCGGTTGGACGTGATTCCGGGATCCAAGCCGGTAAAGCAGAGCTCAAGAAGCTTCAGGCCGGAGCTCAACATGAAGATTAAGCAGGAGATTGTCAAACTCCTGGATGCCAAGTTCATAGAGCCGAATCACCATCCCACATGGCTGGCCAACATTGTGCCAGTGGTAAAGAAGAATGGACAGCTTCGCATTTGCGTGGATTTCCGGGATCTCAATCGTTTCTGCCCCAAGGAAGATTTTCCGCTCCCCAACATTGATCTACTTATTGATTCGACAGCGGGTCATCGCATGTTCAGTTTCATGGACGGCTTCTGCGGGTACAATCAGATTAAGATGGACCCTGAAGATGCACAGAAAACCGCATTCATCACCCCAGTGGGAGTATTCAACTATACGGTGATGCCTTTTGGTCTCAAAAACGCAGGTGCGACTTACTAGCGGGCCATGATGGCCCTGTTCCACGACATGATGCACAAGGAAGTGGAATTCTACGTGGATGAATTGGTTGTTAAATCCAAGGAGGAGGCAGACCATCTGGTGGATTTACGGAAAGTGTTCAACAGATGCAGACGCTTTCAATTGAAGATGAACCCCATGAAGTGCGCATTCGGGGTAACATCAGGAAAGTTCTTGGGATGCGTGGTGCATCGCCAAGGAATCGAGCCTGGCCCTGCGAAAGTATCATCCATCACCGGCATGACTCCGCCACATAACCAGAGTGCCTTGAAAACGTTCTTGGGAAAGCTATCATATCTGCGAAGATTCATCCCTGCGATTGCCGAAATTACTTTCTGTTTCAGTGATCTTCTCAAGAAAGATGCCGTATACAACTGGACTCCGGAGCACGAAGCTGCGTTCGGGAAACCAAAGGAGCTGCTGACATATTCAAAAGTAATGATCGCACCTCAGTTAGGATCACCGCTTTTGTTGTATCTGGCGTCAACAAGGAAGTCTATAGGAGCTCTTCTGGCTTAGGAGTATGAGGGTCAGGAAAGGCCCATCTACTACATCTCTCGCATTGCGCAGCCCGCAGAATCAAGGTACATGGACATCGAGCGTCATTGCCTTGCTTTATTCTTCATAATAGAGAAGCTGAGACACTACTTCGCTTCGCACAAAGTGGTGGTGGTCACAAAGAGTGATCCCATACGATATCTTTTGACTCACACCGCTCCCGGGGGAAGATTGGCAAAATGGTATATGACCATCTCCCAATATGACATCACATGCGTCCGACCGCGGGCGATCAAGTCGCAGGCGGTTGCTGATTTGCTGGCACAGTTCCCCGATAACAGCCATGAGCCTGTGATTGAAGAAGAATTGGAGGGACCTGAAATCTATGCAGTTGAGTTGCCCTATTGGACGTTCCATTTCGACGGCTCGTCAACAAAGAAAGGTGGAGGCATTGGGATAGTCTTGACCAAACCAGATGGGGAAGTCATACAGATGTCCGCAAAGCTTGACTTCGCAGTCACCAACAACGAAGCAGAATATGAAGCCCTCATTGCGGGGCTTCGCGCGACAAAGGCCTTGGAAGTAAGCAATCTGACGGTTATGGGGGACTCCAAGCTAATCGTCAAACAAGCCTCGGGCGAGTATGGTTTGAAGGAGATAAACCTACTGTCCTACCGGACCTTGGTACAAAAACTGGTGCAACAATTCTGCGACGTTAGGTACGAGCACAAACCTCGAGCGGACAACAGGCATGCTGACGCTTTAGCTACGTTGGGATCCAAGGTCAGCACGGACAAATGTCCTGCAAGAATCTCGATTGAAGTACGAACATCCTCGGCATTGACAGAAGACGCGTGCGATGACGAACGCATAGACGATGCGGATTGGAGAAAGTCAATCTTACGAGCCATCGCAGAAGGCACGAGCAGCGAGAACTGGGCATCCACAAAGGGGTATTGCATACATGACAACACCCTTTATTACAAGGGCCCTGGCGGAATACTTATGCGATGCGTCTCCGAGCAAGAAGGGCAGCTGCTATTAGAAAAGATTCACCAACATGCTTGCGGGGAAAGTGAGGTGTCAATCTATCGGAAATCTCAGAGATATGGCATCCATTGGCCGGACATGTCAACGGCCGCAGCACTGATACAAGGAAAGTGCGAGAGTTGCGCACTGATCAAAGACTCTTTACTCATTGCTCTGACTGACGATGATGCGGATTGGAGGAAACCACTCTTTGATTTTCTCACCCAGGGTACTGTACCCGAGTCAAGAAAAGAAGCTGAGAAACTAAGAAGGAAAGCAGCCCGATATGTGGTGCAAGAAAATCTGCTTTGGCGAAGGGGCCATGAAGGTAACATGCTGCGATGTCTAGACAGCAGGGAGGCACAAGAAGTGATGGACCTTTCTCACCAGGTGGAACATCAGGGAGGTGCGAAATTATGCAGACAACTCCTCTCAATTGGATATTTCTGGCCCACTATGGAGGCTGATTGCCGCACCAAAGTACGACGCTGCCAGGAGTGTCAATTTAAAGGTAATCTAGTGCATGCTCCTGCTGTAGATCTACATGCATTGGGAACACCATGGCCGTTTCACACATGGGCTCTGGATTTCATTGGTCCCATTCGACCAACCTCGCACGGGAATCACTTTATTCTCACCGCGACTGAGTTGTTCACCAAGTGGGTAGAAGTGATATCACTGAAGACGGCAAATGCGCTAGCTGTTGTCCATTTCATCCAAGAAAGCATCATATGCAGGTTCGGAATTCCCAACACCATCCTTTCGGAAAATGGCACTCCTTTTGTTAATGGCCAGGTGGCTGCGAAGCTGGCAGAATACAACATCAGGCAGATATGCTCCACCCCATACTACCCGAAGGGGAATGGGCAAGCAGAAGCAACCAACAAGACGTTATTGAGAATTTTGAGCAAGATGGTTGCAGATGACCACAAGAAGTGGGCTGATTCTTTGAGCATAGCCCTGTGGGCTTATCGGACTTCTCCAAGGACACCCACAGGGGTCTCACCATTCCTTTTATGCTATGGAGCCGAGGCTGTGGTACCTGCGGAGGTGAAGGTTAACTCTGCAAGATTGGCTTTCCATGCATTGTACGACAATCAACGCGACCATGACTTAGTCCTGCTAGAAGAAAAGCGGGAGCAAGCTAAAAGGACCAACAAGCGATACCAAGAAAGGATCGCTCGTGCGTACAATAAAACAGTCCACCGTCGAGATTTCGCAGTTGGAGATTTGGTCTTGCGCGCATCTGAACATTGCATGCGAGAGGCAGCTCACCCAAAATTCGCAGCCAATTGGGAAGGACCCTTTGAAGTCACAGAAGTCTTTGACAGTGGCTACTGCAGCGTACGGAGGTTACATGGAACGACCTCAACCCCAAGCTCAGTCAACATGCGTTGGATTAAGAAGTATTATCCTTAACTTCTCTCATTATATGCGTTATATTACAACGTTGCTTTATGCTCTGTATGGCTATGATTCGCACATCTTCTCTCCCATATGAGAGAATTGTAATCTCATCTCTCCCATATGAGAGTTCTATAATAAAATAATTCTCCCAAATGAGAAGAACTTTATGCTCCTAGCTGTCTTTATTGCTTCATTTAGTTCATTATTACTGTTAACAAAAGCCTATTCGCCGTGATAGCAGCTTATGCAAATGCGATCTCAACTGATATTTTAAGCCTATCTGTCACGATAGCAGCCTATGCAAAAACGATCTTAAGTGATCTCTTAAGCCTATCTGCCATTATAGCAGCCCATGCGAAAACGATCTTAAGTGATCTTTTAAGCCTATCTGTCACGATAGCAGCCTATGCAAATGTGATCTTAATTGATATTTTAAGCCTATCTGCCACGATAGCAGCCCATGCGAATACGATCTTAAATGATCTTGTAAGTCTATCTGCCACGATATCAGCCCATGTGAAAACGATCTTAAGTGATCTCTCAAATCCTATCTGTGAAGGTAGCAGCACTGCGCAAATTCAATCTTAAAATGATTCTTGAGTCTATCTGCCATGATAGCAAACATTATGCAAAAATGATCTTACGTGATCTACAAAAGCCTGTCAGTTGAGATAGCACTTGCACTTGAATCTAAAGCAAATCACAAGCCTATCTGCCAAGGTAGCAAAGCTGCGCAAATACGATCTCGAATGATCTGAAAACATATCTGCGAATTTATTCGACAGATAGCCAATCATAGCACAAATGCAAAGTGCGAATACAACACTACAAAAGGCGAAATTTGCCGATACGCGTGCAAAATTGTAATTTGTTGTGACAAAACAGCAAATCATACAAAGCGATTCATCATTATGAGTCAAAATGACTTACAATTTATCTGTCAAGATAACAACTTACAAGCGAAAAAGCTTAAATCAAGCTAACTACGCAGCCAACATGGCTTACAATGTGCCTAAAAAGTAACTTACAAGCAAGAAGTTACACATCGGGGGAATCCTAAGTGAAAAAGAATAGACCTAACGGTCTTAGCAGAAGCTATGCGATACAAAGATCTGCGGCCAAAGATCTGTAGAAAGTAGGGCGTTCCTGTGCGAAGATCAGCCCGCTACCCGCTATGGCTACAAGACCTGTGTTCAAGATCCCAGCATCTGACAAGGCCCTTGTCTGATCAATACCCCAAGAGATGTGCCTGAGGAACCACCGGTTCCGGCGTACAACAGGCAAGCAGCAACTCCAAAGACCAGGGGGTCCTTGTCCACGGAGAAGAGCACATTGGCTCGCCATTCTGAGCTCAAGAACGAGGAGGCAAGAAATTCACCTCCGGGCATGCTGGAGGAGAATTCCGCCGTTCATTACGAGTCGGTAGCAAGGTCAGTACGGCGCTGCACCTCGCCGGGAAGCGGCCGGAAACATGACCTGCAAGCATAATAGACGAAGAAAATTCTTCGAGCAAACATGAGGTATTATCTGCATCTTATTTATGATAGCTATAAAGATCAATAAGCCTTATGAAGCAGATCTTGGAAACTATTTCTATAGCACAAAGCACAAACTTAGGTTTCATAACTTGAAACTGCCATGAATCAACGAAAAATAAGCGTTGAAGCCAGCAGTCATAAGGACTCACAGCAAACCACATTTTGGGATGAAGAACCCAAATAGCAAAAGGCAGGGTTTATATAGACCTTGTGAAGACTCTTCAGTTGCCAAGATGAGTCAGCAGAATTTGAAAAGAGGGTAAGGATCAATAACTTACGCCTTGAAAAGAGGTAACAATCAATTACCCTACTAAAGGCTACGACGATTCGGTTACGTATCCTAATTAATGACGGATGGTCATGATTCGGATGGACTTCCCAAGGGAAGCGTGCTTATCTAATGAGCAATTAGCATTAAAATCAAGGCAGAATATCAACTGCTGACGTCATAAATTGATATGCACAGAGATATTCGAGTAAATCCCGGAAAGGGCAAAACGGGCATTTCAATTCTTTTTGAAAAAGTTGGGGGGGAGAAACCCTAGCAACATTACATTAATGTTTCAGCCACTTATCTGCTACTTTTCAAAATCAAAATAAACCCTTGATCAAGGAGTCCTGAGGAGTAAACTGTCGGCTCAGATTTTCCACTTGCTCCACTTCTTGCTTCAATTGCTCGCATTTGGCATTCATCTCCTGAAAGATCTTCATAGCCTCTTCAACCTTTCGCCTTTGCTGCTCTACCTTCTGCTTCTCAGCTGCGAGGTTTTGGTGGCCGCGTTTCAAAGTCACGGCTGCGCGAATCAGGGTAACTCTTTTGATAAGAAACCTGAATCCCAGATTTCCTTGAACTTTGGCGAGAAAGTTTTGGCACATGCCAAAAAGCAATTCCGCGCTCTGAGGAGAAATGGTCGCAGGTGTGGCTGCGGACAGCTGCTCCAAAATCCAGATGGCTTCAGTCAGAAACAGCCTTCTATCGAAGGGCCCTATCTCCAGAGACCTCGCAAATGATTGGGGGTAGGAGAGGCGCATCCGAACTAGCCAGTCCACGTCAGCTTGCTTCAACCCTAAGGCAATGTCAAAGCCAAGTTAGACTATCAAACTCGCAAATGAAGAATGCAAGATGCGAACAACAAATCACGACATACCAGTTCCTTCAAGGATCTCGCGCAGAGAGGGAATGCGCATTGCTCGGGTAGTTGAAGACTGTCCTCGCTCCATTGCCCGTCTATCAGCTGCGAGATCTAACTCCTCATAGTTGGGGGGAAGAGTGTAAGCCGCACCAGCTGCGATTGCAGCCCCGACCTGCGAACCCCAAAAGTTCCACGCAGGAAGAGGTGCCGCAGGCTCAGTCATTTCTGGAGGCATGGCAGTAGCAGAAGTTGCAGCTTGATGAGGGATACCTTCAGGTGCGATAGCATCAGCAGCGTTCGTTCCTATTTCCTCAGCACCAGCATGGGCATCTTCCTACATTAACACAGTGTCAGCCTCGGCATCATCAGAAAGTTCGATGACGTCCTCGAGGGGCTCTCCTGCATATTCAGCAGCTGCGACGGGCTTCTCGGTATGAGAACTCGGCACCGGGACATAGGACGCAGAAGGTTGATTCCTTTGCTCCAACACGGTTTCATCGGCATTGCCTGCGATACAAAATGCGATGATGTGAAGTAACTTGTATCGTATGATATTTTATTATCCTTCGTAAGCTAAGAGCGAGCACCTCCACGCGAAGGAGGGATTGCAGCATCCTCGTCATATGCTAAGGACGTGTAACCTTTCCCTATTAATGTGTCTTCATTAAGCATGTCCTTAAGGTGAGCGTGACCTGGGGCGCGAAGAAACCAGTCATGATTAAGTTTGGGTTGCTAAGCCTAGTTCACACATATCGACCGAATGATTACCTGAGGGTTCACCGCACTTGCCTACTAGCCAACGGCGAATGTCAGCTTTTGACACACCGTGCTTTAGCGCACCAACAATAACATCTCGATAAGTTACTGCGAGATTAAAAATCTCACCTTCATTGCCACCCGCGATTTCTTCAAAATCTGCTTGGGCTTGCTCTAGAGCTGCTGCGTCTTCTTCTGGAGCCGCATCCTCCTCTTCAACTTGAGGAGCCATCTCTTCTGGAAGCACATCTTCCTCATCAGTTGGACGCACTAGGTCGTCGACGTGTTGCTCTTCTAGGCTACTTTGCTTCACGCGTTCGAGTTCCTCTTCTTCTCGCTTTCTTCTCCTTTGAGCAGCTTCCGCAGCTGTCCTCCTGGACTCGGCGAGGATGTCCTCGCTTATGGTTTCATCGGAAACACCAGAATGAGAATCCCTCTTCTGCTTCTTGGCCAAAAGGCCACTGGTGGTCTCATCATCATCATTTGCGAAGAAACAATTTGTTCAAACCAGATTGCAAAAGAGTTAAGATAATGAGAAGAGAAGTACGATTGAGATACCTCCTGATTCTTCCTCATGTATCGCATCTCCCTCTCTGTATCTGACATCTTCAATTCTTTCCTCTTCTTCATCTCCTTCTCTTGGCTCCCGCCTCTCCTCTTCTTCCTCCTGACCGAACGGAACAAAGGTCTCCAATGCGAGCTCTTTCCGCGCTTTACTGGTCATGCGACCTTTACCTTTATTCCTGGCAGATAGGGACCTCGCAGGAGGGGAAGTTGGAGCGCTCCTAGGGGAAGAAATTGTAATTCCCCTTTGCCTGGGCCTCTTCGCTCTTAGCGCCGCAGTCGCTGGAGGAGACGGATCATACCTAGGGGGAGACAAGGCCGGAGTGTTGTCTATCAGCGAATCAGCAAAAGCATTCATGATCTCGCGAATCCTGGTCTCGACCACGGGATACATTCTCGATGCCAGCCGAAACGGCTGTCCTTGCCTTCTTGCAGTAACAATGGTGGTAACAAGCAATTTGGAACGCTCACTAGATGCAAACCTTCGCACATGGCACTACAACAGAAAGCGTAGTATGAAGTTTTCCATATATTGAAGTAAAGAAGCTTAGCGCATGCAAGAGAAGTTGCTTACCTTAGCAAAAGTTTCGCTATATCTGATGACATGCGAATCGCCTTTTCTAACCGCAGCGATCTTTTCATCTAGAATGATGGAGGGACACAGATGGTTCTCGCGATCCAGCAATGAATAGCAACCATATTCAGACTCGTCCAGGCTACAATTGGGGCGAAAAGGGAAAGAATTCCTTTTGATCACAGGAGCTCTGCTTGGCTGAGGGATCGACTGCGTCTCAAACCTTGTCTGCTGGGCGTTCCAGTATGCGAGCCAGTTTCTGGAACGGCCGCCTTCACGGTTACCTGCAGGTTGCTCGAAGGGGAGATTGCTCATCAAGATTGTTTTACACTCCTTTGACAATAAACGCTTATAGCAGCCTCTGATGATAGACTGCGGCCAGATTGATGGCGCCACCGCATCGAAGCCGAATTGGGGAGAAACGCGAGTGGGATCAACATCCACGGTAATCCTCTCATACCTCGGCGCGAGCTCGCGAACATGCTCTTCGAGAGCAGGAAGGGAGCCTCTCAGGAACCAGCAAAAGAATTCGCGATAGCGCTCGTGGAAATGCTCTCCACCTTCGAAAAGGAGCTCTTCTGAGAAGGCAACACCCTTAGAAGGATACAACTTTGGAAACCATCGCACGTTCTCAATACGCATGGCATAGGGCCTGGCTATGAACTCTTCCCGATTGTCGCATATCAGGCTCCAGACGCACCTGGGGTAGTTAGTTCCGAACCACCTCGCAGCTCTGCCGCTATTACGTTCCTCCTCCGCACCTGGGGGACACCACATGTTGGGCTTAGAAGCAACTGGGGCGTAAGAAGGCCATCGCTCGAAGACCCACATTGTCAAGAAGGCAATGTTAATGTAAGTCAGTATGTCGAGGCGGCCACGCGACTCCTTCATTGCCACGACCAGCTGATCCAGCCTGTAGTACTGCGTGCCCAAGACCATGGGTCCAAGTGCGACTTTCTGGCCGAGGGCCAATTTCACAGCAAGAGGCAGAACATGATAGAAGACCCCATCTTGCGGGTGGCCATCGATTGAGTACCTCGACAACCAAGCACAGAGGAAGGCGCATAGGGTCAAGTGATAACCCTTGCCATTCACATAGTTCTTAGCTTTCGGGTTTTGACTCAGAAGTTTCTTGGTGATGCTGCTGTTCGCATAATCACGGAAAAAGTATTGCACCCACTTGTTCCAAGTGTTTTTCGCAGATGTGTCAACCAACTGCCAGTCAGGAAGAACTTCTGTAGTGGCCCACCGGGTGGAAATTTTCCTTACTTCTGACAAGCACTCCTCCATCTGCGTATATAAAGCAATCTCCGCATCCGTTCTCAAGGGACTCAAAGGATCCACCTCGCCCACGGGAGACAGATCATACAGCATGTGCACATCCTCGAGCGTGGGAGCAGCCTCGAACTCAGCAAAATGAAATGTGTGAGTCGCAGGCGAGTAGCGGGAAAGAAGGTTTAGAAGCATGGACTGGTACAGCTTCACGACAGCACCCTTCATAGCACGAACTGCGAAGTATACGCCAGCATCGTTTAGAGTCATGGCGTGATGAGTCAATACATGGTCAATCCACTCATCCATGTAGTCCAATTTCTGAACAAAATCTTGGGTGGAAATCGCAGTATACGGGAAGTACCCATTTTCGACTCCCAATCGAACCACGTCTTCGGAGCCAATCAATTCGAGCAGGGCCGAGTTAACTGGAGGGGTTAATGTTTGCAATCCTCCACCAGGGACAGGGATTGGCAGTTTCTTTGCCTTAACCCTAGCATGGTAAAAGTCTTTACCACCCAGATAGGGGGCTTTTCGCCATAGAGCTCGCGGAAGATCAGGTATTTCTTCGTCCTCCTTAGTGGGTCTAGTTCCTTTTGTCTTTGCCATTCCTGCGGAAAAGCAAGAAAAAAAGGGGGGATAAATATACACACTACTTCAGTTCGAATTTCGAGATTCAGGATCTATTGGAAGAAAGATGAACAGTCTAGTACCAATCTCCGAAATTAGAGATTGGAATCGTTTGCATTATCAGGGATTTCAAAAAACCCTACATTCAAGGTCCTTATCATCGGGGGATTAAATCGAAATTGGATTCAAAGATTGTGAGCTTCTTCATAAGTTTTCAGCGGATAATGTGTCACGAGTTTGCAGATCCAACGCAGTTCAAAGCATATATCAGCATATTAAATCAAAATTGAACAAGGCCAACCTTGTTTTCGTAAAGCTTGCTTGGATGCAGACAATTGAAGAAGACGATTTGCGCGTTTGAACTGGTGATTGATTATCTGAATCTGCTCTTGAAGACTTCCGGGTATCATTCACTTTAAGAGAAAAAAGTGATGCTTTGCAACAATGGATAGTACAGAGTATTTATCCAAAAACAACAAAGGGTTGCGTCCTTTCAGTAGTCGAATCGCAACCGTCACCGTCGAATCGCGCAATCACAGGACAAGCTGACGTCACACCTAAAACCCTAAAGGCCAGACGGCACGACTCTAGGGGTTTTAGGTCATAATGGCACGCACGGGGGCTGAACTTACTCATATTTGAATTGGTGCGTGGCGGCGACGCGTACGTTGGTTTCTGCGCATGGAAGTCTATCCGGCTATGAGTCTTCACGCGCAGAAAGGGGGCTAATGTAGATAGTTCTTTCTGAACTGACAGATCTTGGCCACGTGGCAATCATCCAGCACACCATATTGTGCTCCACACACACTGGATCACCAGCCGCGCTGATCCATGTGGGGGCTGCGAGACAGGGCCCTCGCATACCACTGCACGGGACTTGTAGGGACTTAGTGGTTTGGAGGCTAGAGTAAGTCCTGTCGCGTGCGAGCCAAGCCCGCGCGCGACCTTTTGTAACTGCTTTTGAGAGATTTATGGCACGAGCTCCCTAAACCCGGTCAATCCGGTCAAACCCGGTCAACCCCATAACGGTTCCGGTATTCGCGCATAACGTGCTGTAACGGTCCCTATATATGCAGACGAACGTGCCGTTGTGGTTAAGCTAATTAAGCCGCCATTGATGGGCGCATTAACCACACTACAACGGTCACATTCTCCGTTATATATAGGACGTTAACCTTTCCATACAGAGGAGGACACACCAGACATACGCGGAAGCTCTCCCAATCCCCTGTCTCTCTCTCAGACATTACTACTGCCTTACTCTCTCCCTACACACAACCCAACTCTTCCTGTGCCATTTCCGATCCTCTACTCTCGGTGTACACAGAGTTCTCCCTGCCGGATTCTCTTGTGCACAACTGGCCATGGATATTTACTCCTATTATGCTGGTGGGACAAATCCTATCTACATCACTACCATCTCTCAAATTGCTTTATATCATGTACGATTATCGTCTTTATAGTTCCCAGTTGTTTGACGATATCAAAACATGATAATTAACAACTAGAGTATCTAGTGACTTCAAGTCGAAGGATCAAAACACCATTGTCACTATGAGAAGCGCTTGTGACATTCACATAACTTCCATGTAGTCTTCTCATGGTGGGTCATCCAGTACGCCATTACTCCTAATGCGTTCCCATCAGGGACGGACCTGTAGCCAAATTGGCATGGGTCGTGCCTCCCCCACTGAGTTTGGTTGTAGTACTATATCATGCTTGTTATCTATGTCTATACCTCTTCACCAACACTAGTCGTTTAGTAGCTGTCCCCCTCCAGGATTGAACAACAGTGAAATGATAATGTCACCTTGCTATTCCATATTAATAGTGTTTTTGAGAAACAAACTAGTAAATTTTAATTGGTCTAAAATGTTTGTTGTTGCATCTTACATCTCCAAGTAAGTAATAATATCAAAACTTATAAATCTTTTTTACATCTCTGAAAAGTAACTGATGTGAAACATGCTTAGATGACACGTTAATCATATGAAGTTAGTAAAATAACTCATTTAAATAGTGATAAACATAGCAATAGAGAAAATAATATTGTAAACTTCATTTTTCATGGAATTTTATCAATTACACCTGGACTTTTTTTTTCCTTAACCCCCCCCCCCACTAAAAAAAATTCCTGGGTCCGTCCCTGGTTCCCATGTGTTAGACTTGATCATAGTTAGTAAAATACGGGACGGAAATAAATCGTGGTACGGTACGTACGTGTATTATACAATTTTATGTTAAAATACGTTCGTAATAATTCGGCTTTAAAATTCGGGATTTGATTAATTCGAGTATTCTGTACGTACGTGTATAATTCGTATACTAGTTATTCATTCGGAATTAAAATACGGACGCATTGCTTAGTATTTTAGCATATGTAATGAGTTATTTGTGTCCACATTGCAATCTTTTCATATTTTATCGTATTTAAAAATAATTTGTAAAGTATGTCCTCATTTGTTTATCATTTTTGATAAATACACTATCTACTCATGACTTACACGTTACTTATGTAAAATCATATCAAACTATTTTTGATCAAAACTTCTATAGAAAAAGCTACTGTGCATTCCCTAATCTTAAGCCTTAATTATTTTGAAAATTAATATTACAACACACAAGACTCAAGATGCATGTACATATACACGCATGCATATATATATATATATATATATATATATATATATATATATATATAGCTAATTCAAAATACTTTTAAAGTTCTATAATAAATACTTATAAATCTTTATACTAATAAATATTAATAATAAAGAAAATATTATTCTTTACACTATTATTCTTTTAAAAAAATAGTTATAATTAGGAAATAGTAAGAAAATATTTAATAATAACTAATTAGTATAAATTATAATATTTTGCATGATAATTTATTCGCTGCAATTTTGTATGGAAGAAGTTTTATTCGGAAGTATTATACGTTAAAACGTTAAATACGCATATTAAACTTTTTTGGTCAAAAGTTTGAGTATTTGTCATTAGGTCCAACAATAGTATGAAATACGGAAGTATTTTTCATTTATACGTACGGACGGGTATTAAACGGAAAAAATCGGAGTATTTACTAACTAGGGACTTGATATCCCCATATCAATCTACCCACATACTAGTCTCGATGCAATACAGTCGTCCTAATTAACTGTAGTACCCGACTAGAGATATTTAATAATATATCATTTATATTATAAGGACTTTATTCATGTTAACATATCTCCATATCGATAACATAATGAATTGTAAGTCCATGTAAATGTCATGATAAATAGATTTCCTCTAGGGCATACTCCAACATAATTGGCCTCTCCAACAACTTGATGTAAAACATGCATTTCTTCATGGAGAAATTATTTTTATGCAACAACAGCAAGGCATTGTTCATCCAATGTTCTCTACTCATGTGTGTAAGCTCAATAGGTCCATATATGGTCTCAAACATGCCTCTAGAGCCTGGTCTGAGAGATTTACAACCTTTATTATGACTTTAGATTTTAAATTTCAGCTTCAGCTTCATCTTTGTTCATTAGAAAATCTGGTCCAAATATCACTTTATATGTTGATGATATAATCTTGATAGGTAATGACAACTCTTACATCACTTTTCTTGTTACTCAACTTCACTGTGAGTTTGACGTGACAAATCTTAGGAACTTGACATACTTTCTTGGTCTTGAGATAGGAAGAACATCTTCTGGAATTTTTATACATCAACATAATACATTGTTTATTTATTGAAGAAGTTTAATATGCAAAATTGTAAGGCTTGTCCTACACCTTTAGCTGCTGGTTATAAATTTCATTCTCATGATAAAACTCCTTTACCTGATGCTACACCATTTAGACAGTTACTTGGTGCACTTCAATATCACTTTCACTAGACCAGCCATATCTTTTGCTGTGAATCATCTATGCCATTCATGCATAGTCCTTATACTGATCATTTTATTGGTGCTAAAAGAATCTTGAGGTACCTTAAAGGCACCTCTACTCATGGTCTAATATATCACATCTCAAATCTGAAATGCAAGCCTTTGCAGATGCAGATTGGGCTGGTAATCCCACAGATAGAAGGAGCACCACTGGTCTCATTGTGTTTATTGGCAACAACCCAGTACATTGGGCTTCTAGAAAAATTACCTACAGTGGCCATATCCTCCACTAAAGTAGAATATAGGGCTCTGGCCACAACAGCTACAGAAACGCCAAACTTGGTTTGTATTCATAGAATCCATGAGGTTCCACATCTAAACCAAATGGCAATGAGGGGAGTAGCCTAGGAAACTCATTAATCATGTTTCTTTTTCTTGGATGTTCGACGTGGGGCTTCTCAACACGCCCCTCGCGTGTGGAATTCTTTGGCCTACACGTGGATCTTTTGCCTACGGGTGGCGGTGAGCACGTGGGTTGTTATACCATTCACGTGTGTGAACCGTGCCTCCGATACCATGTAAGAATACATGGGGTTCCACCTCAATACCAATTGGCAATGAGTGGAGTAGCCCATGAGACTTACTAATGCTTTATTTTCTTCTTGAATGTACGATGTGGGACTTCTCAACACTTTATACGTTCAGTTATGTATTTTTCTTAATTACACAATAGACCCTTTAACTAGACAAGGCTACACTTCTACCCCTCTATACAATATACCTATAACTAGGGTTTTAAGGAAAACCAGATAAACCGGTCAAACCAACCGAACCAAACTGATATGCTTGGTTTTGAATGGTTTTTTTGGATGTCCGGTATATAAACGGTTCAATATTTCACAAACCGGTCTATTTGGTTTGGTTTTTGGTTTGTAAAAATATCACACCGCACCAAACCGAGCCGAACCGATATGTGCTTAACTTGCTTTTACTACAATGTACATTGCGTAAAATATATTAAATAATCTATAAAAGAGAAACGTGAGTAGATATATTCAATAAAATAATGTTATATTAATCTTAATCTTCTCCATTTCTCTCACGTTTCATCATATTTCTCTATAAAATGATAGTTGTGCATATTTTTTAAGTCTATTTAATTTATATTTCACTTCAAACTTGAAATTCGTTGACAAAGTAGTATTATAATATCCGTTCAATATTTTTTACACAACCCGCCCGCACCGAACCGGACCAAACCGACGTTTTTCGGGTTGTTTTGGTTCGGTTCTTCCTCTCAAATGGTTTTTTTTGGTTACTAAATTAGTAAACCGATAAATTCAGTTAGGTTTATGGTTTTAGCAAAAACCGCACCAAACCGAACCGCTTACACCCCCAGCTCTAACAAGTACTTACAATTACAGGTGTTGATCGCCTTCACTTTTAACAGGAGTTACATAGTGTATTTTTTAGGATACTGAAGCCACAATATTATACCGCTATTACCTTTTGTATCACACAAACAACGTAATCACGAAGGATACGTTCATTTAATCTCTTGGGAGAGTCAGGTTGCACACACCCTTAGTTGAAATTCAAGTAACTTACACCTCTGATTTTAAAGTCTTTAGTGAGTGTGTGAGGTCTGCCACTAAAATAGTATTGGATATAAATTTGCCCCAAATATCATGCAAAAGGTCTATTATACCCTTTATAACCCCATATTTTGCATAGTGTGAGGTAAATTTATTTCTAAAACTATTTTTAGTGACAAACTACAACTCCAGACCAACAGTGTCACAAGAAAGATGTGTAAGTTTTCAAATGGTTGAGACACTACAAGGGTGTGACCATCTTTTTCCAAACAGGAACATGTGAAAGTGTCTTTCAGTTAAACAGGAGGGGGTTCTCTTCTACCCACAATAAAACCTAAACGTTTTCATAAACCCTCCCTTCATCAACGTAGATTTACCAACAACAACAACAACAATGACGACAACGAAGAATTTGTGTCTAGGGGATGGTGTACATGGACTATTATTGACGATTTTAATGAAATCGTATCACCAAATGAGAAGATGGGTTGGAATGAGTTGAATTGGTCACACATGCAAGAATTTTCGAACACTTTATCTTAATGTAGGCTTCGAAATCAGGGTTATAAGAGAAACTTATTAGCTTGATCTAACAACGGAACATGAACTCAAAATGTCCGTGAACCTTTGGACATAATAGTGGCCTCTACGGATTGGGAATTTCTTCTTTCCTTCTGGTGAAAAATATTCAAGCAACATGCTCAAATCATTTACCTGTCATGGTAACCATCTCTGAAATGAATCCATGTTTAGTTAAGAAAAGGCGGTTCCATTTTGCTAAAGAATGGACACGATCGAAAGCATGCTCTGATGTAATCCAGCCTGTATGGACTAACCCCTCTAATTCCCCCTCTAATTCCACCCTTTATTAAAAGATGCATGAAAAGTCTTTCCCCCCCTCTTATTCCACCCTCTTCATAAAATTCTCCCTGGATTAAGCACAAGCTGTCACTGCCAATTGTTCTTGAACCCAACAGGGAACGGAACCCAAATCTTGAACCCGAACTCCAATAGAAACACAAATGTAAATCAATGTTCATTACATCCTTGTCTTCTTTTCACATGCAAAATCGGACCCTAAAAGGGCATATCATACAAACATTAAACCAAAATATTGGCAAATATGAGAAATCGAACCCCCCAAAAGGGATTACTCGTTCTCAAATCGAACCTGGCCATGGGTTATCACATCAGAACTAATTGAAGAATGAGAGGATTATGATGAGAAGATCAATCAAAGAAATTATACAAATGTGAAGAGAAGCAGAAGATGGAGGGAGGATCTGACTGGATCCGGGCGAAATACACCATCCTCAAACAGAGACGCCGTCGGATGCTCCAAATCATCGGAATCGACCTGCAAAAGCGAAGCAAACAATCAAATCTAAGAGAGAGAGAGAGAGAGAGAGAGAGAGAGAGAGAGAGAGAGAGAGAGAGAGAGAGAGAGAGAGAGAGGGAGATTCAACTTAGATAGGGAAGGAGATGTCAGTCGGCTATTCCACCGTGAGGATGGAAGTTGCTGGACGACAGCGACGGGAGACAGATGGCAACGGGACCACGTCCCTCTCTTCACCTTCTTCGTTCTATGTCCGCCTCCACCCCCTCTCTATCGCTCTCTCCCTCTTTCTCTTTCTCTAGGCTGATATGAAGAACACGAGGGGATAAGAACACTTTTCTTCTTTGAGGGAATGAGAGGATAAGGTACGACCAAAGATGATATTTTGTTGCAAGGGTTACCCATAATTAAATTTGGGCCTAATTAATTTGTGTTAGTTTGCTAATTTAACCAGTTTGATATGCTTCATTATTGAAGCAACCTGTTTGACAAACGAATACTTACAACCCTTTTAATAAAAATATATATTCTCATGTGTAAATCACTTTGATATGAAAGTATTAATTTTGTTCATAAAATTATACTAAATAAATAGTATATATAGACGCTCTCGTGGCGCTCTCAAATGCAATCATTCTGAAATTAGACGTTTTCTCGCTCACGCTCCAGTTCGCGCTCCCGCTTCGCTCCCGCTCTAGGTGACTAGGGTGGGACGTCCAAATAAGGAAATTTTGAAGAGACTTGAAGAGACGGGTGAGACAGATGGAGCAAGTGTCTAACTTAATTAAATAAATACCTATCTTTATTTAATAATAGTACTAGTAATAATGATGATGATGATGATGGTAATAAGTTCTTTTCGGAATTAATAACACCTTTTATGACTCCAATATCGTAAATACTAAGTAGAATTGCAGCTAAGGTGGTAGTTCATGTAGTAGAGCGTTTAAAACCCCTACATGAGATCCCCAGTTCAATCCCGGTAAACAAAAAAGAAAAAAACAAATTCTCAAAAAATAAGAATACTAAGTAGCATACACCAATGATATGTAGACGTGCATGACACAAACCTAAAACTCTCAGGACTTTTTTTTTGAGAATAAAAACTCTCAAGATTTGACACATCTCAATTAACTCCATGCATAACCTAAGTAATTACCAAGGGATCTTAGCCAAATTGTGAAACAAAATAGCAGCAGCTTAAGAGGTTAAGTTGTACTTACAAAGGGCTCATATTCTTCAAGAACAAAAAAACAAAACAATGTCTGACATTCCCTAAAAAAAAAAAAGAACAATGTCTTACATAATGGAAAAGTCTGAAACTATATAGCACGACGAAGAACTTTGAATTGGAATGTATTAGTGTCGATGTCCCAAAAGATTCCAACCTCATCACCGGGCTTCAACTTTCCGGCGCGGCTCAACTCCGAGCAACCCAAGAAGTAAAACTCTCCGCCAAATCCTTGCTCAAAAAAACCCTCAATACTGCTAGGGTTATCTTTGTCGGTAACGTCCTTCACTACCACACCCAGCCTCTTACCAACTACAACCACCTGTTCTACCATGTCCATGCTCCAATAACGGAACACGTGTTCGAATGCGTCCTTATACGCGATGACAAAGCATCCGGTGCCTGCTTCGGAAACTGCGAGGACCTTCTTGATCTCCCATGGGTCGACAGGGAGGTCAAGACTGGGTGTTTTGTAAATATCCCTGATCTCTACCAGGGTTTGGGCGACTCTATGGCGTTGTTGTCTTTCTTTACGTTCTTCCTCTTCAAATCTGCTTGGCATGAACTTGCTGTAGAGGGTCTTTCGGGTTGTGGTATGCATTGTTTCCCCCATGATAGGTGTAAACACTACTTGACGCATAATAGCCATAAGCCTAGAAAATCATAGTTGATTTTCACAAGAACGTATGATATAAGCTGAAAGCTAGCGGAACAGTAACTTATATAGAGCATGTTGTTGCGTGTGTTAAATTGGAAATCCAAATATTAAAAGGATTGGTTCTCCTTATAAGTTTCTATGGAAAAGAGAAGAAATATAGCCAGCAGAAGACTCAATTGTTTATGCAACAAAAAAGGAAACGTGCCACTATGGCACTACACTAAGTTTTAAGACATCGCCACACCTTAAATCATTTACTCCCTTTCCTTAGTTGCTCCAAGATTACTACGTAAGTATGGACATTTTATAAACGATTCACCAACCACCCTTCTAGGCCCGTGGGATATAGAATATCCCACTTACCAATTCCTATTTGGAACATGAGAGACTTTTATTTTTTCAAACTTTTCCTCACTCTTGCCTCTCTCTGTGATATCCATACTTGCTCCAAGTTTTTTTGCCATCAATCATAGGGGCTCGCCGCCAGCGAGGCCCCGATCTTCTTCTTGTTATCAAAATTTGTTATTTTATTTATGTATTTTAGTTTGTACCGTCTAAGAACGGTTCTCTTCCGTCAAATGACGGCCAACTACCGCATTAAAGCGGCCAACTACCGCGTGGGAGCGGTTCTCTTTCGCCAAGGGGCGGCCAACTACCGCCTAGAAGCGGTTCTCTTACGCCAAGGAGCGGCCAACTACCGCCTAGGAGCGGTTCTCATCCGCCAAGGAGCGGCCAACTACTGCCTAAGGAGCGGTTCTCCTCCGCCATAGGGCGGTCAACTACCGCCTAAGTGCGGTTTTTATCTACAATAACGTACTAATCTACCACATAAGTGTGGCGTTACGTGTCACATGGTCTTGCAGTTACGCTATGATTTTTTTTGTGGAGTCCGAATTATGCTATCGTGATAGACGAATTATTTTCTTCACCCCTCTCGTTTCTTCGGATGATGGAGGAGAAAAAGCACTTGAGTCAAATGGTCGTGATGTTGGAGCGTACGAAAATTCGAGAATCGTTTGAAGCGATAGTTACAGATTTGTTCTTCTTAGAAATTGACAAATTGTGTAGGCAGGATTATGAAATGTGTAATATTAACTTGTATTTCATCGTTTCATCCATTGTAATTATAAATGTTTATGATGAATGAAAATGTTGAATACATTTAAAAAAAAAATCCTATTTGGAACACAATTTTTTTATAACGGTGGCTATATATATAAGAGTTCATATCACCTTGTAAGGTGGTTGCTATTTATCAGTCCACGTCGCATTTCAAATGGGAACATGCCTATTTAAATTGATACACATTAAAACTGTAATTAAGAAGTTTTCTATTTGAATTGATACTAATAAATTTATTTTCAATTGTACAAATCCAAATATGCTAGTTCTAGTTTTAAATGCCACGTGGATCAACACATAGTAGCCACCTTATAATGAAATAAGAGCTCCTACAAATTTTACCGTAGGAAATTCACGCCGTTCCTTTTGGTAAAGCATGAATTCATAAAGCACTAAATTGCCAGTAGTTCGCGAGAATTTTAGCTAGGGTTACGAGCTCCGTATATGTCGGAGGGCGAACGGAAACTACTAGGGTTTACTACGGGAAACTCAGCAGCGAGCACCATGAAGGACGGGATTCCAAACAGCTTTCCCCAGAGAAGGAAAGCTCCACACAGGCTGAGGATCTTGATTCGACTCATAATGGGGAAAAACAACATAGAGCGGTGTGCTTATCTCCAGAAGAGGAAGTGGAGAAGTTTTCTGACGAGCATTATCTTGAGGCCATCCACAACCTCGGGCCATGCCTTAAAAGAGATTTCTTGAAGCCTATTTGTTTTAACGTTTGGATATGAAATTGCTTTTCATGGATCTTTGGGAGAGAGGCGGAAAATAAATATCAGTGAAATATAGCCTAACATTTTTTTTTTCGATTGCCCTCCCAGGACACGATGGAGAAGGTGCTGGCGCTCGGGGGGGGGGGGGGGGGGGAGGGGTGTGGATCTTTGACGGGAACCTAATCCTTCTGAAACCTTGGGTTGCGCCTGCACGAACGGATACCATCACTTTCGATACGATGGACGTATGTGAAAGACAGTAATGTAGGCAGTAAACATGATCAATACTGTAGAGCGGGGGGGGGGGGGTTGAATAGAGTATGACAACTATTGCCAAAATAGTGGTTTCAAAGAAGTTTGTGGAAAGCAGTGAGTATTTCAAGGCCTTGAAATGAGTTTCAAGTACTTGGAATCAAAGTAAAGTGTTAAAAGTTTGATGATAGTTTTCAAGGCCTTGAAATGGCTTTCAAGTCCTTGAACTGAAATCATGTTTTGTGCAGTAAATAAGATAAGTACATAACAGTAAGTGAAATATAAGAGACACAATGATTTATAGAGTTCAGTCCACTTGGACCTACATCTCTAACTCAGGGATTTGATCCCTGCATGATTTTCAACTCAATACTTATTAATCGAAAGCTAAGCCCTAGATCTCAAGCACATAGAGTTCCCCTACTCTGTTACAGCTTGTGGTTCTCACTAACCTATCTAGTACCTGCTCTAGCTAACTGATTCAACAAGAATTATCCTTTTGTTCACTTGAACAACTCACGAGAATAAGATACGAGAAGTAATATCTAGATGATATACAAATAGAGTTCAAGAAAGAAGAGCACTAAGAACTGATGAAGCCGTTGAATATGCAATGATCTTTAGATGATTGGTTTTGGTGAAATGAATCTCCTTCTGTGTTGCTTGTCAATCCCTATGATTGTATGAGTATTTATCTATATGTGTCTCTACGAATTTCTTCAGCCCATTGCCTCTATGCAGCTAGTTTGAATTGCAAATCTTTTATAATCTTCTGTAACAAACTTTTTTAAAAGCCAGCAGCATATCTTGACTTCTTTAACAGCTCTTCTCAACAAATAGTTTCTCAGTATCTTTAGAGAGACCGACTTGATCTTGAAGCTTAGTATGTTAGGAAGGTCCAGACAAGTTTGCACAAACACAGAATCAATTTGGCAATCCAATTTTCTTTCCTGCAAAACACAGATTAGTTCCTGCAAATTAGGTAACTAGTTATCCCTGCAAAAAACTTAGTCAAACAGAGAGATTAGCCACAATTTAGAGTATAAAAAAGGTTTGTCTTTCATCATAAAATAAGATATAATCAAGCATAGAAGATCAGGAGTCATATTTAAAATGAAAAGCTCCCTCTAAGTTCAAGCTGTATGTTTCAAACCTCTGAAAGCTGTTCAAGGCCTTGAAACAGTGCTGCTGTTTCAAGCCATTGAAAGAAGCTGAACTTACAATCTCCCCCTTGATGAAAGACAAAAAAAAGTTCTTTTAAGAACTGGTTCTCTTCAAAAACTAGTCATTAGAACATAGCAGGATAATAGTCAAGATAATCAAGTGAATCACAAAATAACAATCCAAATTATTAAGCGGTTTAAGCAACAAAAACATGTAGGGTTTTGATGAAGGATACGAAGCGGAATAAACATAAATTATTCGTTCAAGACCCTCCAAGGATCATAGGAAGAGGCAACATAACGATAGTAAGGGGTTTAGTATCATCATACCTTTGGGTTCCCCTGTGATGACTTCACACTTGAAATTTTGTTCACGTCTCTATGGCTAGTCCACTCATAGGTTTAGAATTACGATCCTTCAAGCCTTTTTTCTAGATAAAATTGAAGGAATAAGAGGAAGAAGAGCACGAACATGCAAAACAGAGAAAAGAGGTGGGCGGCACCACTTGTGGCCGACAGGTAGGGGGCGGTCCCAAGGGGTTTGACCTCCTTCGGGATTTTCTCTCTCCTTGCTTTTCTCTCCCACTCATTGTGTTATGAGCATTATTTGTCGGAAGGAAGCTTGGAGTACTCTATATATAGTCCAAAAACTCATTGTTAACTACATATTAGTCCCTCTACTAATCATTTCCTTACATGGATTAGACCCTCTTGCAAGTTAGTCTTACTAAGTTTGCAAGTACCTGCGTATTGATCATTCTAATTAATTAATCATATTAATTACTTCCCTAGTCCGGTCTAATCCATAGGGAGTGTGACCCCATAGGTTTCTACTTAGTTGGTAGTAACAAATTACAAACATGGAGCGGCCTCTAGAAGACATTCATGCCACCCAACTAAAAGAAATAGTCATCCGACAAACCCTGTGCAAGTATTATCTCATCCCTTTGTCTCTATATCCGAATTGGAGAGGAGACATACAAGTCACACTCGTATATCCAATCCATAGTTTCTCCATCCTGGGAATAGTCTTATCCATGCAGATAACATCAATATCCTATATTGATTTATCTGAGTCTGGCCACACATTCTATTATCACCATCCCTCGACTGACCGCGGATATTTTCTCCCGTTATGTGGTAGGGACAAATTCTATCTACATCACTACCATCTCTAAGCTTCATTTCTATTGTGTCCGATATGAGCTTTCATTGCTACCCAGTCGTGGTGTAGCATGTGACGCTATCAAAACACAATATTCCACAACTAGAGGATCTCGTGACTTCAAGTCTAAGGATGACAATACCATTGTCACTACGAGAAGCACTTATGACTTTACATAACTCGTATGTAGCCTTCTCGTACATGGGTAAATCCAGTATGCCATTACCCCTAATGCATACCCATCTGTTGGATCGTGATATCTCCATATCAATCTAACCCCTACTAGTCTATAGTTGATCGTCCTGTTAATCAATATAATAGACTAGGGATATTTAAGATAAACAACACATTTGAAATCTAAGGACTTCATTATATTAAATATCCCCATAAATAATACAATGAATATTCTATCCAAAAGTAATGTTCATACTAAATAAGATGGCTACTTGGAAATCTTTTCCAACAGTATCCCACTTGCACTAGAGCCAATTTGGTGCATCTCGTATGCCAATGCTCCTAGTGTGCCATTCACGCGTGCGCTGAATAAGCAGCTTTGTAAGTGGATCTGACAGAGTCTCATCTGTAGGAGTCTTGCATATCTTCACATCTCCTCTATCGATAATATATCGAATAAGATTGAACTTTCTGAGTACGTGTTTGGACTTCTGGTGTGACCTGGATTCCTTGGATTGTGCGATCACTCCAGTGTTGTCACAATACAACTCTACTGGATCCACAATGCTAGGAACCACCCCAAGATCAGTAATGAACTTCCTAATTCAAACAGCTTCCTTTGCTGCACTACTCCCATCAATGTACTCAGCCTCAGTTGTAGAATCAGCTACCGTCTCTTGCTTGGAACTCTTCCAGCTCACCGCTGCTCCATCTAGGCAAAACACAAATTCCGACTGCGATTTGAAATCATCTCTGTCGGTTTGGAAGCTTGCATCCGTGTAAACCCTTACACCTAACTCTTCCTCACCTCCATAAATCAAGAACGTATCCTTAGTTCTACTCAAGTACTTGAGGATGTTCTTGACCGCTACCCAGTGACTCTCACCCGGATTAGATTGCTATCTTCTTGTCATACTCAACGCGTATGACACATCTGGTCTGGTACATAACATGACGTACATGATGGATCCTATGGCCAAAGCATAAGGAACCCTACTCATGCATTCCTTATCAATCTCATTGGAAGGACAATCACCCTTCGAAAGGGTGATCCCATGCGACATGGGCAAGAATCCCTTCCTGAAAATCTTTCATGTTGAACCGATTCAACACCTTGTCTATAAATGTACTCTGACTTAGGCCTAGCAGCTTCCTTGATCTATCTCTATAGATATTGATACCAAGTATATAAGCTGCTTACTCTAAGTCCTTCATTGAGAAACACTTTCCAAGCCAATCTTTAATAGATTGCAACATCAGAATGTCGTTTCCAATGAGTAGTATGTCATCCACATACAAGACCAGAAAGTCAACATAGGTCCCACTAACCTTCATGTAGATACAAGACTCATCTTCGTTCTTGATGAAGTCAAACTCTTTGACTGCTTCATCAAAACGTCGATTCTAACTCCTAGAATCTTGCTTTAATCCATAAATGGATTGGTGTAGCTTGCAGACTTTATTTGCATGCTCTGGATGCAAAAAAAACCTCAGGCTGTGTCATGTACACATCCTCGAGGAGTTTTCCATACAAAAACGCTATTTTGACATTCATCTGCCAAATCTCATAGTCGTAGTAAGCTGTAATAGAAGTAAGATTCGGATGGATTTGGTCAATTGTGACTAGTGAAAAGGTTTCATCATAGTCAATACCATGAATCTGTCTGAATCATTTTTCCACCAATCGGCCCTTATAGGTAATCACATTACCATCCATTTCCGTCTTCTTCTTGAAGACCCATTTTCACCCTATGGGCCGTGCCCCTTGGGGTGGTTCCACCAAAGTCCATACTTTGTTGGTATACATGGATTCCATCTCGCATCTCATGGCCTGAAGCCACTTCTGAGAGTCTGAACCTTTCATGGCCTTTCCACAGGCAGTAGACTCATCATCAATGAGCAACGTGTCACCAGACTCAGTCACGAGAAGTCCATACCTCTCCGGCTCATGGCACACTCTACTCGACCTACGAAGTTCTTGTGTTACTTGAACAGGCTGCTCCACAACCTCTTGTGGCCCTGTTCATGTTCCATAGTAGGATCAATGCTTTGTGGTTCTAGAACCTCTTCAAGATATACAGTCCTCCCACTTTCTTCTTTAAAGACAAATTCTCTTTGTGGAAACACACCGGTCCGAGAAACAAACACTTTGTTCTCGGTAGGATTGTAGAAATAATAACCCTTAGTTTCCTTAGGATATCCCACAAACTTGCATTTATCCGAGTTAGGACCTAGCCGGTTGTAAACGTTTTACATAGACATCGCTTCCCCAATTCTTCATCAACGACACTGTGGGACGCCTCCCACTCCACATCTCATATGGAGTCTTCATGACCGATTTAGATGGAACACGATTAATGGTGAAAGCTGCACACAATAAAGAGTAGCATCAAAAGGATAATGGAAGATCAGTTTGACACATCATAGATCGAACCATGTCCAACAGTGTTCGATTCCTCCTCTCGGACACACCATTCCATTGTGGCGTTTTGAGTGGAGTGAGTTGGGATACTATCCCACACTTTCTAAGATAGTCGTCAAACTCTTGGCTCAAGTACTCACCTCCACGATCCCATCGTAAGGCCTTGATACTTTTTCCAAGTTTCTTCTCTATTTTAGTCTTGAATTCTTTTAACCTTTCAAAGGATTCAGATTTGGCCTTTCTAGTATACCATATCTCTTGAAATCATCAGTTAACGTAATGAAATAGACATAACCACCCCTGGGAGGCGTGGCAAATGGTCCACACACATCAGTATGTATGGGTGCCAATTGCTCACTAGTCCTCTTAACTTTCTTATTGAAAGGGAACTTTGTCATTTTTCCCAATAAACAAGCCTCACATGTCTCATATGATTCCAAATCAAATGAGTCTAGAAGTCCATCCTTATGAAGTCCAGATACACGTTTCTCGTTTACATGGCCTAAACGACAGTGCCATAGATAAGCAGGATTTAAATCATTCATTTTAATCCTCTTGGTATTTATGTTCTAGACATGATGACTTAGATCAAGGTTGTACAATCCATTAAATAATTGCGACAATAGTGAATACTATCAAAATAAATGGAGCAACAATTTTCCTTTATTGAAATAGTAAAACCTTCCTTGTCCAAACAAGAAATAGAAATAATGTTTATGCTCATAGCAGGCACATAATAGCAATTATTTAATTCTAAAACTAATCCTAAAGGAAGAGACAGCTCGTACACGCCTACGGCCAATGCAGCAACCTTTGCTCCATTCCCAACGCGCAGGTATATCTCCCCTTTAGTCAATCTTCTACTTCTCTTTAGATCCTGCACATTTAGACAAATGTGAGATCCACATCCATTATTCAATACCCAAGATGAAGAGATAGTTAAATTGAAATCTATAATTAAAATACCTGATGGTGGTGTAATCACTATTCCAAGCCTTTTATCCTCCAGATACTTTGGGCAATTCCTCTTCCAGTGTCCAGGCTGACTACATGGAAACTTCTTTGGATTTGGCAACTGCCTTGCCTTTCCTTTTAGAGGAATAAGCAAACCTTTTGCCTTTCCATTTATGCACCATCATTATGGTCTTTCCCTTTCCCTTGTTGATGCTTTGTTCAGCTTTCCTCAACATATTGAGTAATTCTAGAAGAGGTTTCACGATCTCATTCATTTTATAGCTCATAATGAAATGTCCAAAAATCAGGCAATGATTGCAGAATGAGATCAGTGGCTAGCTCATCGCCGACCGGAAACCCTAGACGTGCGATATTCTGCAAGTACCCGATCATAAGGAGCACGTGAGGTCCCACAGGGTTTCCCTTTGAAATATGACATTTGAACAATGCCTTGGAAACTTCATACCTCTCAACCCTTGCCTGCTCTTGTAGGAGCTGCTTCAAGTGTTCGATCATATCGACCGCGCTCATGTTCTCGTTTTGCTTCTGAAGCTCAGAGCTCATGGTGGAAAGCATAAGGCAGGCTGCATCATTAGCATCGTCAACGAACTTTTGATGCGCCTTTAGGGCTGTAGGAATATTATTATTTTCTGGACCCTCATGAATTTCTTCCTCTAGAGTGTAAAATTTCTTCTCTTGCTTGAGAACGATTCTCAAGTTTCTGTACCAATCTAGAAAGTTGGTTCCAGAAAGCTCGTCCTTCTCCAGAACTACTCGTAGGGAATGTGATGAACTCGATGAGTTGTTTTCCATTGGTATTCTACAAAATGAGAAATATACAAGTTTTAGTATTTTGTGAATAAATTACTATATTTAATAATGGCTATATTATTAATCTAGCTCCCGCTATTTTTTTGGATTAATAACCCTTCATATCAATGCGGAAAATATCATTATATTTTCTAGTGGGCAAGGATCCATATTTCACTTCTTTTGAACTTGCTTAGGAAAGTCACCCAAAATTATCTATTTAGATAAGAACAATTCTAGTTGCATCCCCATGCAACTCTTGGTTCAATTGGGCACATAACTCCTTATTTATCCATCCCATGAATAATCCCAATTGGTTGCCTCTAGGCTTTTAATCTTATTAAAATCACCCAGTTGCGTCCAACCTCTTACTCAAACAGTTTCACATTACTTGCTTGTGCCCACCATATCATGATGAATGACGTCACCCTGCTTTGGCACGCACGAGTTTGAGACATCATGACTACGATGAGTGTTTGAATAACGAGAAGGCAAAACGCATTATTTAAAATTTAAGGGATTTTCTTCCAATTTTAATTGTTTTGTTGATCCACATCAACTGATCTACTTATTTGGGTTGGGCAATCCCACAATAAAAGATCCGAGTTGTTAATTATCTTATTATCAATTTTGCATGCATCAACCATACACCAACAATAAATAATAAGACAATAATATAAACAACCACAAAAGAATAATTAACGTGATGTAGATATGGCCTATAAACTAAGATATTCCCAATCCAATGGGAATATCTGTGAGCCCTAAATAGCAAGCTCATCTCCATCTGCCTCCATCTTTTATTCCATGCTCCATAGCTTTTGTGGGTATTGCCATACTCCTTGGCTTGTGGAATGCTCCATAGCTTTGTGGTTCTTTGGGCTTCTTCTCCATGTCTTGAATATTATCTATTCTATCTAATACTAGCTAGCATCTATACTAAATAGAAAGATCTCACAAGTTGAGAAGAAGACAGGATCGCAGGCCGTAAATCCTAATTAACTATTACATTAATTTAATCAGCGCGCAGACCGTAAACCAAACCTAACACAACAAACCACAACCTAAGGCCATATCCAGTCACCATGCAAAAAGCATGTAAACAGTTGAAATCCAATTTTAACGCGCTTGGTCAATTTTTAATTGATTTTGGATGTGCTAGGGTCAAAACAGTCCAAGAGGTCCACCATCACTATGGCCGAACCACCCAAAAGAACCAACGCACGACCTTGGGCCGGTCGGCCAAGCCCCACACATAGCCAAGATGCACGCTAGGCCGGCCCGAGCCCTTAGCCGTGCCCTAGCTTGGGCGGCAAGGCAAAAGGGGGCGGTCCCTAGGGGGGCCGAATCTCCTTATGGAGTTGTTTCCAAAACAAGTCCTTGCCGTGTTTCCCAAGTATAGTTGTTTCCATACTTGAAAAACCCCTTTTCCAAGCATGTGCCCAAACCCTAGCTCATAGAACCAAAATTTTCACATCCTATGTGATCCAAACTCACTAATTTCTACATCCAATGTAAAATTAGGTCTTGTTTCGTTGAATTCTTAATTTGTTTTTTTACGCAATAAACAACAATTTAAATTGTAAAACAACAAAATCGTAACACATAAACTACGTTATGCTCTACGATGTGTGGCTTTGATACCACTGTAGGGTGTTGGTAACGCATACGCAGCGGAATAAGCATAAATTATCCGTTCAAGACCCTACAAGGATAACAGGAAGAGACTGTAGGGTTTTGATTCATGGATGCGCAACGGAAACAATAATAAACCATGCAAAACCCTCCAAGGATCACAAGTCAAGAGACATAACGATGGTAAAGGAAGAAATCAATAACACACCTTAGGGTTCTCCTTTGATGACTTCAAACGCGAATTGTGTCACGTCTCTACGGTTGATCCACGCCTAGAGGTGAGATCTAGATCTTCCAATCCTTGGTGCTAGCCCGGAAAGAGGAAGAAGGAATCGCCAACAATGGAGTGCCAAAGGTGGGGCGGCTTTCCCTTTGGCCGACGGGTAGGGGGGCGGTCCCATAAAGGGGGTTCGACCCTCTTTTTGGGACTTCCTCTCTCCTTGCTTTGTTCTCTCCTTACTTCTATCAAATAGATGTGTGGTGTGTAGAGAGAAAAATAATCTAGGAGTGTTCTTTATATAGTCCAACAACTCCTTGTCCTAGTACATAAAGAACCCCTCTCCTAATCCCACTCAAGTTCGGATTAGTCCCCCTTTTTGCAAAAATAGTCCTTATCATGTCAATACATGGATTAGTTCTATTTGCAAATTAATCCTAATCATGTCTCCACATGAATTAGGCCACCTTGGCAAATCCTAATCATGTCTATACATGGATTAGTCCAACTTGCATATTAGTCCTACTAAGTTAGCAAGTTGTTGCGATTTGATCCTTTTAATTAATTAATCATATTAATTAATTATTTCCCATGTCTAGTTCACCCCTATATGGCGTGTGACCCCATAGGCTCTATTTAGTTGGTAGTAACTATTTACTAATATGGAGCGGCCTCTAGCAAGACATCCATTCTAGCCAACAAATAGAATAGTCATCATGACAAACCTTGTGCAAGTAATTGTCTCATCCCTTTGTCCCAATATCCGGATTGGACACGAGACATACAAGTCACACTCGTATATCCAATCCATAGTTTCTCGATCCTGGGAATAGCCTTATTCGTGCAAATAACATCAATATCCAATATTGATTTATTTGAGTCTGGCCAGACATTTTATAAGCACTATCCCTCGAGTGGCCTAGGATATTTGCTCTCGTTATGTGGGAGGGACAAATTCTATCCACGTCCACTACGATCTCTAAGCTTGCTTCTTATTGTATCCAGTACACGCCTTTATAACTACCCAGTTACGGTGTAGCGTTTAACGCTACCAAAATCACAATAATCCACAACTAGAATATCTAGTGACTTCAAGTCTAAGGATGACAATACCATTGCACCGCGAGAAGCGCTTGTGACTTAGCGTAACGTGTATGTAGCCTTCTCGGAGATGGGTCAATCCAGTATGCCATTACTCCTAATGCATACCCATGTGTTGGATCATGATATCTCCATATCAATCCAACCCCATACTAGTCTATAGATGATTGTCCTATTTAATCATTATAATCGACTAGGGATATTTAAGAATATAACACTTATATTCTAAGGACTTCATTCATGTTAACATATCTCCATATCGATAACATAATGAATCGTAAATCCATAAATGTCACATATAATTGATTGCCTCTAGGACACAATTCCAACAGTCTCCAACTTGCACTAGAGTCAATCTCCTGCATCATATGCCTGTTGGTCTAGCGCGACCCTCCACGCTTCCGCTGCGTAGGGGCGAGACATCTGTTGGTACCTTGCAAATATTCACATCTCCTCTATCAACAATTTGATTGAGATTGAATATTCTGAGTAAATGCATCTTATGTATTAATTTACTCAGTCCTCTATGTTAGAATCAGTGACTGAATCTTGCCTGGAACCTTTCCAGCTCACAGTCGCTCCCACTAAGGCAAAACTCAAAACTTGACTTATAATCTGAAATCTTCTTTGTCAGATTTGAAGTTCGCATCACTGTAAACCCCTTACAGCAAACTCTTCATATTATCTATTTATCAATAATTCATCCTTAGTGCTTCTCAAGTACTAAAGGATAATCTTGATATTTTATCCAGTGACTCTCACCCGGATATGACTGGTATCTTTGTGTCATGCTTTATGACACGTTTGGCCTAGTACATCTCATGGCATATCTTGTGAATCTAATTCATACGGTCCATTACCAATCTAATTCTTAAGACAATTAGCCTTCCAAAGACTAATTCCATGTGACATGGATAAGAATCAATATTCTTTTCACGTTGAACCATTTCAACACCTTTGTCAATTTGTGTACTATGACCTAAGCTATACAACCATCTTGATCTACCTCAATAGATCTTCACAAGTTGCTTTGCTTAAGTCTACCATTAGAAAGTCAACTCCCTAGTCAATCTACGTAAGACTGCCAAGTAGGGGCAACATTCCCAATGATTAAGTATGTCTCCACATACACGACCAGAAATACAATTATGCTCCCACTAACCTTCTTGTAAACACAAGTCTCATCTTCAATTTTGATGGAACCAAAATCCTTTGATTACATCATCAATTCGAAGATTCCAACTCCTAGAAGCTTAATCCAATCTATAAATAGATTGCTACAAGCAAGATGCGAATGGATTTAAGCATCACAATTGGGGAAAGATTTTGTCATAGTCTATACTATGAGCTCACATTAAATCCCTTTCTTACCAATTTTCCCTTAAAGGTAATCATATTACCATCCATGTTGGTTTCCTCATAACCCACTTGCACCCTATGGGTCCTACCCTTCAGGTGGTTCCACCAAAGTCTATACTTTGTTGGTATACATGGATTCCATATCGTATCTCATGGCTCCAAGCCATTTCCGAGAGTATGGCCACACGTGGCCATCTCATAGGTTGTAGGCTCATCTTTATGAGCAATATATCACGGGTTATGAGAAATCCTTATTTCTCTAGTCCCTTGACATATCCTACCTGACCTACGAGGTTCTTGTGTTATCTGAGTAGGTTACTCCACAACACCTTGTGATCCTGCTCATGTTCCGTCAAACGGATCAATGTTCTATTGTGGTTCTTGAACTTTTCAAGTTCTACTGTCCTCCCACTGTTTCTCTTAGAGACAATCTCTACCTAGAAACACTGTAGTTCGAGCAACAAACAGTTTGTTCTCGATTGGGTTGTAGAAATAATATCCTTTTTCAGGATATCCCACAAAACATTTATCCGACTTGGGTCCAAGTTTATTTCTAAACTCTTTTACATAAACTTCATAACCCCAAATCTTTATGAATGACATACTAGGACACTTTCCTAGTCCATATCTCATATGGCGTTATTCATAATCCGTTTTTGATGGAACAAGGTTAAGGGCAAAATTTGCTGTAATTAGAACATAGCCCCAAAAGTAAACTGGAAGTTCTGTTTGACTCATCATGGACCGAACCGTGTCCTACAAGGTCCGAAATCTCCTCTTAAACACGCCAAACCTTTGTGGCGTGCTAGGTGGAGCGAGTTTTGGATCATATCCAACACTCCCATGGTTTCTTGTCAAACTCTTGGCTTAAGCATTTTCCTCTATGATCCAATCGTAGAGCCTAAATACTTTTGCCAAGCTGGTTCTTTACTTCATTCCTGAATACTTTGAACAATTCAAAGGATTCTGATTTGTTTCTTCCTAAGATACACAAATCCATATTTACCTGATCCCATCAGTAAATATGATGAAGTACTGAAAACCATCTTTAGCATTTGTGCTTAGCGGCCTTCATACATCAATATGTATGATTCCCAAAAGATCATATCTTTGCCCAATAAGTTTACATGTCTCATATGATTCAATAATCAAATGAGTTCCAGAAATCCATCCACATGGTTTCTAGATATGTATCTCTTATTTATGAGGCCTAAACGGTAATGCTAAAGATAAGTGAAGTTCATATCTTTATATGCAAACCTCTAGGTATTAATGTTATAGATGAAATTATCATGATCACGGATATAGAATCCACTTAGACAAAATTGCATTACAATAATGCATATCATAATTAATGGAACAACATTTGTCCTTTATTATGATAAAGAGCTTTCTTGTCCAAACAAGAAACTATGATAATGGTCCTACTCATAGCTAGGACATGATCTCTTTTGTCTAATTCGTGAACAATTTCTGAAAGGTAGAAATAATTCCCTACGGCTTTACAGCAACCCTTTGCTTCATAGCCCCACGTGTAGGATTATTTCTTCCTTATCCAATTGTCTTCGTCTCTTGAGATCCTCCACATTTCTATAAATGTGAGATCCTCATCTAGTATCATATACTTATGATGATGAGATAGACACATTGATTTCTATAACAAAAATACCCAAATCGGAATTCATAATTCCTTTATTATTTACTTCCAGGTACTTTGGGTAGTTTCTCTTCCTCTACACTACCTATGGGACTTCTAGGCAACTTGGTTTTAGCAACAAGCTTGGTTTATACCCATGGGGTCGGCGCAAACCATTTGCCCTTACCCATGTCGTTATCCATTAACGACTTTGCCCATGCCCATTATTAGTGTTTTGTTTAGTGATTTTTCAATCATATTGAGTAAACCAACTTTAAAACAAAACTATAATTGCATCCAATGCAATTCTTGGTCCACTTAGGTGAATAACCATTTATTCGTTATCTATCTCATAGATAACACATATTCACTAATGTTTCAATCATATTGAATTAGTTTATTTGCATAACGCAAAGTGGAGCAACACTTCAAACCTTTCATGTTTAGCTCACTCTTTTGAAAGACCTTCTTTCTATGATCATATCATACTTCTTCATGTTTCTCTTCTTGCTTCCAAAGCTCAGAGTTCATGGCAGCTAACATGAAGCAAGTCATAACCAAAGAACCATTCTTTGGTGTTCCTTTCATAGGTTTTAGTGTGTTTTGGTAGTTTGGTGGAAGAGAGCTTTATGTTCTACGAAGTACAAAAAATTCTCTTTTATTTGAGAACAATTCTCAATTTTATATCAGTCTAGGAAATAGATAAAGTCGTATTTTTGTTTGTTTAATGCCATGGGTATTCAACATAATAGGATCATGCAAAGTTTGTGACGTTTAACTATATTTAACAAGGACTTAAATTGTTAAACATTGCTCCCACTATTTTTCTACGGATTAATAACCCTCAAGATATTAATGCGGAAAGTATCCTTATATTTTCTAGTGGGCCAAGATCCATGTTTCACCTCCTTATGAGCTTGCTTTGGCAAGTCACCCATAATTCGGCTACTTTAGGTAGGAACAATTCCAATTGCATCCCATATGCAACTCTTGGTTCAATTGGGCAAATAACTCCTTATTTATCCATCCATATGGATAATCCCAATTGATTGCCTCTAGGTTTCTTAATCATATTAATAGCCCAGTTGTGTTCAACCTCTTATTTAAACAATTGCACATTGTTACGTGCCATCGCATTCCATCATTATGAACCAAGTCGCCATGCTTTGGCACGCACGAACTTGATAAATAATGATGATAATGAGTGTTTAAATAACGAGGAAGGCAAGAACACAATATTTGAATTTTGAGGGATTTTCAAATACAATTTTAATTGTTTTGTTGATCAATATCAACTAATCTATCTATTTGAGTTTGGGAACAACTCCAAATAATAGATCCGGGTTGTCTAATTATCTTATTATCCTAATTGCATGCATCATTCATACACCAACCACAAAATAATAAGACAATAAAGTAAACAACCACAAAACAAAAATTAAAAGTGATGTGGATATGGCCTTTTCTAGACTAAGATAATTCCAAGCCAATGGAATTATCTATGAACCCTAAAAGCAAACACATCTCCATGCGTCTAGATCTTTTGGTCCATCCTTCGTAGTCTTGTGGAATCCTCCATGCTCCATGCTCCATCTTTTGTGGCTCCTTTTGGCTTTGGGCTTCTTTTTTTTAATCTTGGCTAACAATCTACTTTATCTAGCACTAGCTAACTTCTATACTATATAAAATAAATCTCACAAGTTGAGAAAAAATGGCACGCAGGCCATAAAACCCTAATTAATTATTAAAATTAATTGATCAGCTCGCAGGCCGTAAAACCAAACCACAAAATTAAACATCCACATCAAACCACATCCTAAGGCCATAACCAATCACCATGCGAATTGCACATAAACAGTTAAAATCCAATTTTAACGCGCTTGGTCAATTTTAATTGATTTTAAGATATTCTAGGGTTAAAACGGTCCATGGGCCCAACAATCCAATTGCCCGGGCCCAAAAAGGTGAACCGTAAAGCCCTAGGGCCGGCCCGGCCCCTAGCCCACGCGGCTTGGCCGCGGGCTAGGGCCGCTCGGCCCCTAGGGCGTCTAAAGCTTGGGCGGCAAGCAAGAGGGGCGGTCCCCTAAGGGGGGCCGAACCTCTATAGGGAGTTGTTTCCAAAATAACTCCCTTGCTTGGTGCCCAAGTTTGGTTGTTTCCTTGTTTTGGAAGAACTCCTTCTTCTCCAAGGATGCCCAAACCCAAGATCTAAGATCCTAAAATTTCTCAAACTCACCAATTCATGCATCCAATGCAAAAATTAGATCTTGTTATGATAGATTATTGACAAATTGCATCCCATGTTTGATTTGTCTTGTTTTACGCGATAAACAATCAAATTAAGGTGTAAAACAACTAAAACGTAACACATAAACCACGTTTCTGCTCTACGACCTGTGGCTCTGATACCACTGTAGGGTTTTGATTCATGGATGCGCAACGGAAACAATAATAAACCATGCAAAACCCTCCAAGGATCACAAGTCAAGAGACATAACGGTGGTAAAGGAAGAAATCAATAACACACCTTAGGGTTCTCCTTTGATGACTTCAAACGCGAATTGTGTCACGTCTCTACGGTTGATCCACGCCTAGAGGTGAGATCTAGATCTTCCAATCCTTGGTGCTAGCCCGGAAAGAGGAAGAGGATGAAGGAATCGCCAACAATGGAGTGCCAAAGGTGGGGCGGCTTTCCCTTTGGCCGACGGGTAGGGGGGCGGTCCCATAAAAGGGGGTTCGGCCCTCTTTTTGGGACTTGCTCTCTCCTTGCTTTGTTCTCTCCTTACTTCTATCAAATAGATGTGTGGTGTGTAGAGAGAAAAATAATCTAGGAGTTTTCTTTATATAGTCCAACAACTCCTTGTCCTACTACATAAAGAACCCCTCTCCTAATCCCACTCAAGTTCGGATTAGTCCCCCTTTTTGCAAAAATAGTCCTTATCATGTCAATACATGGATTAGTTCTATTTGCAAATTAATCCTAATCATGTTTCTACATGAATTAGGCCACCTTGGCAAATCCTAATCATGTCTATACATGGATTAGTCCAACTTGCATATTAGTCCTACTAAGTTAGCAAGTTGTTGCGATTTGATCCTTTTAATTAATTAATCATATTAATTAATTATTTCCCATGTCTAGTTCACCCCTATATGGCGTGTGAACCCATAGGCTCTATTTAGTTGGTAGTAACTATTTACTAATATGGAGCGGCCTCTAGCAAGACATCCATTCTAGCCAACAAATAGAATAGTCATCATGACAAACCTTGTGCAAGTAATTGTCTCATCCCTTTGTCCCAATATCCGGATTGGACACGAGACATACAAGTCACACTCGTATATCCAATCCATAGTTTCTCGATCCTGGGAATAGCCTTATTCGTGCAAATAACATCAATATCCAATATTGATTTATTTGAGTCTGGCCAGACATTTTATAAGCACTATCCCTCGAGTGGCCTAGGGTATTTTCTCCCGTTATGTGGGAGGGACAAATTCTATCTACGTCCACTACGATCTCTAAGCTTGCTTCTTATTGTATCCAGTACACGCCTTTATAACTACCCAGTTACGGTGTAGCGTTTAACGCTACCAAAATCACAATAATCCACAACTAGAATATCTAGTGACTTCAAGTCTAAGGATGACAATACCATTGCACCGCGAGAAGCGCTTGTGACTTAACATAACGTGTATGTAGCCTTCTCGGAGATGGGTCAATCCAGTATGCCATTACTCCTAATGCATACCCATGTGTTGGATCATGATATCTCCATATCAATCCTACCCCATACTAGTCTATAGATGATTGTCCTATTTAATCATTATAATCGACTAGGGATATTTAAGAATATAACACTTATATTCTAAGGACTTCTTTCATGTTAACATATCTCCATATCGATAACATAATGAATCGTAAATCCATAAATGTCACAATTAATTGATTGCCTCTAGGGCACAATTCCAACAGTCTCCCACTTGCACTAGAGTCAATCTCCTGCATCATATGCCTATTGGTCTAGCGCGACCCTCCACGCTTCCGCTGCGTAGGGGCGAGACATCTGTTGGTACCTTGCAAATATTCACATCTCCTCTATCAACAATTTGATTGAGATTGAATATTCTGAGTAAATGCATCTTATGTATTAATTTACTCAGTCCTATATGTTAGAATCAGTGACTGAATCTTGCCTGGAACCTTTCCAGCTCACAGTCGCTCCCACTAAGGCAAAACTCAAAACTTGACTTATAATCTGAAATCTTCTTTGTCAGATTTGAAGTTCGCATCACTGTAAACCCCTTACAGCAAACTCTTCATATTATCTATTTATCAATAATTCATCCTTAGTGCTTCTCAAGTACTAAAGGATAATCTTGATATTTTATCCAGTGACTCTCACCCGGATATGACTGGTATCTTTGTGTCATGCTTTGTGACACGTCTGGCCTAGTACATCTCATGGCGTATCTCGTGAATCTAATTCATACGGTCCATTCCCAATCTAATTGGTAAGACAATTAGCCTTCCAAAGACTAATTCCATGTGACATGGGTAAGAATCAATATTCTTTTCACGTTGAACCATTTCAACACCTTTGTCAATTTGTGTACTGTGACCTAAGCTATACAACCATCTTGATCTACCTCAATAGATCTTCACAAGTTGCTTTGCTTAAGTCTACCATTAGAAAGTCAACTCCCTAGTCAATCTACGTAAGACTGCCAAGTAGGGGCAACATTCCCAATGATTAAGTATGTCTCCACATACACGACCAGAAATACAATTATGCTCCCACTAACCTTCTTGTAAACACAAGTCTCATCTTCAATTTTGATGGAACCAAACTCCTTTGATTACATCATCAATTCGAAGATTCCAACTCCTAGAAGCTTAATCCAATCTATAAATAGATTGCTACAAGCAAGATGCGAATGGATTTAAGCATCACAATTGGGGAAAGATTTTGTCATAGTCTATACTATGAGCTCACATGAAATACCTTTCTTACCAATTTTCCCTTAAAGGTAATCATATTACCATCCATGTTGGTTTCCACATAACCCACTTGCACCCTATGGGTCCTACCCTTCAGGTGGTTCCACCAAAGTCTATACTTTGTTGGTATACATGGATTCCATATCGGATTGGAGACCAGACATACAAGTCACACTCGTATATCCAATCCATAGTTTACCCATCCTGGGAATAGTCTTATCCATGCCGATAACATCAATATCCCAAATTGATTTATCTGAGTCTGACTAGACATTATATAAGCACCATCCCTCGAGTGGCCGCGGATATTTGCTCCTGTTATGTGGGGGGGGGGGGATAAATTCTATCTACATCACTACCATCTCTAAGATTGCTTCCTATTGTGTCCGATATGTGCCTTTATTGCTACCCAGTCACGATGTAGCGTCTGACGCTATCAAAACATGATATTCTTCAACTAGAGGATCTAGGGAATTTAAGTGTAAGGATGACTATACCGTTGTCACTACGTGAAACACTTGTGACTTTACATAACTCATATGTAGCCTTCTCGCACATGGGTCAATCCAGTATGCCATTACCCCTAATGCATACCCATGTGTTGGATCGTGATATCTCCATATCAATCCAAACCCATACTAGTATATAGTTGATCGCCCTGTTAATTAATATAATCAACTAGAGATATTTAAAATAAAGAACACATTTGCAATCTCAGGACTTCATTATATTAAATATCTCCATAAATAATACAATGAATATTCAAGCCAAAAGTAATGTTCATACTAAATAAGATTTGCTCTAGGGCATCTATTCCAACAACATCCTACTGATCTAAACCAGATCTCTATACCAATAAAAGTACCACAATAAACACCTAAAATTTCTCCTCCTTTTTGAATTTCATAAAAAAAGAATTAGAGAATCTTGGATCAATGTTTTTGAAAGATTAAAAAATGTTTGGAAGGATAGATTTTTTTCAAGACTTTAAAAAGAGATTCAAGGCCTTGAAAAAGAAGAAAGAAGAGGAAAGAATCAGGGGGTTGGTTCTCCATCTCCCTTTGGCTCAACATCCTCTTCACCATTTTCTTCTTCATCATCCATATCTTCTTGTTGTTCTTCTTCTTGAACAGCTCCTTCACCAGCATCAGCAACCACTTCTTTCTCAAAAAGCTCAGCCTCAGTCACTATCTCTGGGATGTTTGGCTTCTTTTTCTTCTTCTTAAGATCCTGATCAACATTCCTGAGTTTGGACTATCTACCTCTTGTTCGTGTTCTTCACCACTCTGTTCCTGAGCAACTTGTTTCCCAGTGTCCTTTACCCCTGTAGCTTTATCTTGAGTAGTATGCTCACTGAATAAGTCTTTGGTTGGACCAGCCTTCTTTGATCCTTTTGAAGCTTTTAAGACTTCCTCTTCCAAATGGATCACATTGATGCTCTTGAAGATACTTTCGACCATGTACCTCACTTGTTTGAACTCAGTGCCAAAGTCATGCTGATTTTCCTTAAACTCATCCATATCATTGTTCAGAATATCAATCCTTTGAAGCACCATGAAAAGATCTTGAGATTGAGAGAGTATGTTTTAAGGAGGGGTCAAGGATGGGAGGATTTTAGTTCCAAGTTCCCTCACTAGTTTTCATGATTCAAATTATTTGAAAGGCTTGCTCATAAAGCATACCAAAACAAGTGGTAATAGTCTCTTCTCTGTCATTTGGAATCTTAAGGTTTTGGAAGAAATGAAATAACAGGTTGGCATAAGTCAAAGGGTGCTTTCTTTCCTTAGTCTGGGAATAAAGCACGTGTTCCATCACAATTGTAGGAAGATCAGTCTCATACCGCATGCATAATCAAATGCATCAAGTATAACACCCTGCCAGACAACAACTCTTTTAAATTATCCTTAGGAACTACACAACTCATCAAGATGGTAAACTGCTTTCAGGAGGTAGAACATTTGGTAAAAAGAACTCTTCTCTAGCCAGCTTCAAGGCTTCATTCTTATTAGGGTAGTTGTTTGTGTTTTACCTCTTTGGACAGCCTAAAACATTGGCAATCCTGAGTGGTCTAACCTCTTGTCTACTTCAGCCACTTTAGATGAAATTTCCAAGTTTGGGGTCTTCATTTGTTTCATATTCAGATAGATTAAACTAGTGATCCTAGGGTAGGCAACTTCTGGATGGTTTGGAATTTTCCAAAGAGAACTTTTCTTCAACCTCTGAATGCACTCCAGATTCATACTTTTCAACATGTTAACACTAATCATACTGCAGTAGACTACTGGTCTAGAAGCAAAACCCTCTAACCACAATCCTCTAGCAACAATACTAACAAACTACTTGATAGTATTGCCATATTTCTTACCAGGGATTTGGTTGCTTTTCGGAATAGATATGCAGTTCATTTCCACTGTTCTCTGGTTCTTCATCTTAATTTATCCCCTTTCCTCTGTCAGCTTTTGTATTCTTCTTCTTCTTCTTCTTCTTCTTCTTCTTCTTCTTCTTCTTCTTCTTCTTCTTCTTCTTCTTCTTCTTCTTCTTCTTCTTCTTCTTCTTCTTCTTCTTCTTCTTCTTCTTCTTCTTCTTCTTCTTCTTCTTCTTCTTCTTCTTCTTCTTCTTCTTCTTCTTCTTCTTCTTCTTCTTCTTCTTCTTCTTCTTCTTCTTCTTCTTCTTCTTCTTCTTCTTCTTCTTCTTCTTCTTCTTCTTCTTAGGACTAGCAATCTGTTCATCTGGCTGTTTTTCAGGAGAAGATAGATCTGTCTTCTTCTTCTTGCTAGAAGTTGGACTCTGATCCTTCTTGATCTTCTTCTTTGGAGGAGAAGGAGCCTTTTCTGCACTTGGGGTTCTCGAATTTCAATCATCACTTAGGGTTTGAACCTCTTCCTCAGCAGTCTTCCTCTTCTTCTGAGAACCTTTCTTAGGACCACCAGCCATCTTTATTCTTTCAGAAGTTGTTCTTGAGCTCATTAGGGTTTGAGGTTATAAAAGAGAGAGAGAGAGAGAGAGAGAGAGAGAGAGAGAGAGAGAGAGAGAGAGAGAGAGGAGATACATACTGAAGAGTTCGAGTTTGAAAACGAAAATAAATATTTCCAAATCTTTTAAGACGAACATAATCAGCTAGATTCACAATTGTGTGCGACGTGGGAAATGAAATAGTATAATACTAATGTGAAAAGAAAATAATTTTAAAAGTTCAAAGAAATGTTGAGCAATTATCTACAGAGATAACACCCAACATTGAAGATCCAATTTATTAACTATGTAGCATAAATACTTATTTTCAAGGCTTTCGAAAGCATTTCAAGGCCTTGATAAGCTATACTTCTCAAGTAAATAAAATCAATGATTTGAAGATATTTTCAAGGATTTGAAAGTCTATTCAAAAATTTGAAGGACATAATGCTTATCTGATACTTACCTGATACTCCTCCTAAACCAATGATTCCTTATTTAACATGCCTAATTCTAATCTCAGGTCTGAGAATCTGTCCTTTGGCAGTGGTTTAGTGAAGATATCCGCTAATTGCATGTTAGTAGACATAAATTCAAGAGCAACATCACCTTTTTCAGCATGATCTCTAATGAAATGATGTCTGACATCTATGTGTTTGGTTCTTGAGTGCTGAGCTGGATTCTCAGTAATAGATATTGCACTGGTGTTGTCACATTTGATAGATATATCTCTGAAATCAAATCCAAGGTCTCTCATTTTCTGAGCTATCCACAACACTTGTGATCAGCAAGCTTCAACAGCAATATATTCAGCTTCTAATGTTGACAAAGCTACTGAATTTTGCTTCTTTGAATGCCAGCTGATCAGGGATGATCCAAGAAATTGGCAACACTCTGAAATACTTTTTTTGTCAGAACAAAGAGACGTTAGACTGTTTATGATACCAAATACCTGAGTCTTTGGTACCATTGAGATATTTAAAAATTCTTTTGACACCAACCAAGTGTGATTATTTAGGGTCAGCTTGAAATCTAGCACACATACAAACACTAAACATGATATCTGGTATACTTACAGCGAGATATAGCCATGATCCAATAATACCTCTTCATCCTTGAACTTTATAGAGGGTATACCTCTTACTAGGTCTTTAGAGACTAACTTGTTCAAAGTGTGCAAGATAATGTGTCCAAGTTTTCTGTGCCAAAGCTTTGAATCCTCTTTCAAGGCGTTGAGGCACTTCAGACTTTCTCCTGCAACTTTGTTAGTGTGCAAAGTATAAACATTGTTTGACCTTCATGCTGTGAGGATAAAAATTCTAGATTTTGTCATTTTACACCACACATTTCTCTTTGTAAAAAAATAACCTTGTTTACGTTGTCACATAATTGAGATACAATAAGCAAATTGAATTTCAAACCATCAACTGACTAAAGATCAGAAATCGAGTTTTCAGAATCTGAACCAACTTTACCAAAACCTAAGATGTTGAATTTTCCTTTGTCACCTAATGTTATTGATCCTCCCGATTGCTCTTTCAATTCAGAGAATAAAGATCTCTTTCCAATCGTGTGTCTAAAGCAACCACTGTCCATAAGACTTTTGCTCCTGTTGCAAGGTTATAAGCAACTAGAATGTTACTTGCATTTGCATCTTACATGAACATCAACTTTTTCAAATGGATGTCAAATGTGCATTTTTAAACGGTTACTTGCAAGAAGAAGTTTATGTTTCTCAAACTCCTGGATTTGAAAGTGATGACTTTCCAGATCATGTTTACAAACTTGAAAACAGCTCTTTATGGTTTAAAACAAGCTCCAAGAGCTAGGTATGAAAGACTGTCAAAGTTTCTGCTTGAAACTTTTTCAAGAGAGGATTGGTTGATAAAAACCTTTTAATAAAGACTCATTTTAGTAGTTCAACTCTATGTTGACGATATTCTGTTTCGAGCTACTAATGATTCTCTTTGCAAGGATTTCTCAATTCTTATGAGCAGGGAATTTGAGATGAGCTTAATGGGAGAATTGAACTTCCTCCTTGGACTGCATGTACAACAAATGAAGAAAGGAATCTTTCTAACTCAAAACAAGTATACTAAGGATTTGATCAACAAATATAATATGTCACAATCCAAAGTTACAAAGACTCATATGAGTTATACACTATCCTTAGACAAGGATCAAGCTGGTAAGAGTGTAATTCAGAAAGAGTATAGATGTATGACTGGATCATTGCTATATCTCACTTCTAGTAGACCACACATTATGTTTAGTGTTTGTATGTGTGCAAGATTTCAATATGATCGTAAAGAGTCACATTTCACTAATGTTAAAAGAATATTCAGATATCTCAATGGTACTAAAGACTTAAGGCTTTAATATCCAAAACAGTCTAACTTCTCTTATGTGGATATTCAGATGTTGACTTTGAAGGATAAAAAGTTGATGGAAAGAGCACTTTAAGGTGTTTCCAATTCCTTGGATCACCCCTAATTAGCTGCCATTCAAAGAAACAGAACTATGTGGTATTATCCACAGGTGAAGCTAAATATATAGCAGCTGGAGCCTACTAATCACAAGTGTTGTGGATTTCTCAGCAAATCAGGGATCTTGGATTTGATTTCAAAGAAATACCTATCAAATGTGACAACACCAGTGCTAGCTCAATCAAAAAGAATCCAGTTCAACATTCCATTCCAAGCACATAGATGTTAGACATCATTTCATCAGAGATCATGCTGTGAAAGGTGATGTTGTTCTTGAATTTTTTCCTACTAACATGCAACTGTCAGATATCTTCACTAAACCATTTCCAGAAGAAAGATTTAGAGCCCTCATATTAGAGTTGTGTATGCTCAATAAGGAAGCATTGGTTTAGGGGGAGTATCAGGTAAATATCAGGTAAGTATTATATGTTTCAATGTTTTGAATTGATTTTCAAAGCCTTGAAAATATTTTCAAAGCCTTGATAATATTTTCTTCAGCAATACAGCTTTTCAAGGCCTTGAAATTCTTTCCAAAGCCTTGAAAATAAGCCTGTATGCTTTTTAGTCAAAATTGGAAAATTCAGTATTGTGTGTTACCTAAATAGATAATTGCTCTATATTGCCTTTACTTTAAAAATATTATTTTCCTAAAAATCAGTATTATTTTATTTCCTTTCCCACGTCACACACACACAAATTTGAATTTCATTCAGACTGCAAAGATCTTAAAAATACTTGGAAATATTTATGTTTCCGTATCTAACTCAAACTCTCTAGTATTTATCTTCTTCTGTCTCTCTCTCTCTTCTCCGTATCAGTCTTGTCTATCTCTTCTTCACCCTCAAAACCTAATGAGAACAAGAAGGGAATCCCAAAGAATCAATATGGATGGAGGTTCAAAAGTGGTTTCAGAAAAGAAGAGGAAGACTGCATAAGATGTGGTTCAAACCATCAGTGGTGATTCTAGTTCCAGAACTCCAACTGAAGAAAGGGCCCCTTCTCCTCCAAAAAAGAAGAGCAAGAAAGATCCGACACCAACTTTAGAAAGAAGAAGAAGAATATAGGTTAGTCTGCTCCTGAGAAACAGCAAGAGGAACAGGTGGCTAGTCCTAAGAAGTTGAAGAAGAAGAAGGCTACAAATACTGACAAGGGAAAAGAAAAAGCTATAGAGGAAGAACAAGAGAAAAGCACTGGCAAAGAACTGCAGATCTATTCAAAAAAGTCTCAGTCCCGTGGTAAGAAAGTTGTTATTTCCAACAAGTGGTTTATTTCTCAAACTACCATCGAACAATGGTTAGATAGTTTTGCTTCAATACCCATAGCCTATTGTAGCATGGTGAGTGTTAACATGTTGAAAACCATAAATCTGGAGTGTGTTAAGAGCCTGAAGGAAAGCTCTCTTTGGAAATTTTTAAACCCTCCTGAAATGGTTAGGCTTACTAGGCTTTTCTATCTGAACTTGAAGCACATCAAAACTGTCAACTTGGTGATTCAATCTAAATTTAATGGTGTTACAATGGAGTTAGATCACTCTGAATTTGGATGTCCAAAAATGTATAACACTGAGAATCATCCCAACAAGAGTGATGCGTTTAAACTGGTTAGGGAAGAATTCTTTTTACCCAATTTTTCCACCTCCTCCAAGCAGCTAACACACTCTGTGTTAACAGTTGAAGCGAAAATTCTGTTTACAATCTTGATGAAGTGTGTAGTACCCAAGCAGAATTCAAAAGAGCTTATCACTAACAGAGTTTTATACTTGATGTATTTGATCATGCATGGTTATGAGATTGATCTTCCTAAAATTGTGATGGAACACATGCTTTACTCCCATACGGAAGAAAGAAAGCACCCTTTTTCTTATGCTAATCTGCTTTCTGCATTCTTTATACACCTTGACCTTACCAGTGACAGAGAAGAAACCATTACCACTGGGTTTTTCATGTTTGATGAGAAAGCATTTGAAAGAATTTGTGTTGTGAAAACAAGTGAGGGTAACTTGAAGTTATGCTCTGATCTGTCTGAAAAAGAACTGCAATCCAAGAAGTTTCATAAACCCAAGGCCTTGAACCCTACTTCAAACCTACCCTCTCAACCTCAATACTTTTACATGGTGGTTCAAAGACTTGACATTCTTGACAAGGATATGGAGGAATTGAAAGAAAACCAGCATGCGTTTGGCACTGAGTTCAAGAAAGTAAAGTATATGGTTGAAAGTATCTTCAAGAGAATCAATGTACTTCATGTAGAAGAATAAGTGTTTCAACCTGCAGAAGGATCAAAATGCAGAAGGTTCAACTTGTTCAGTGACCATACAACTCAGGATGAGTCTACAAGGGTGGTGGAAAAAGGAAAACAAGTCGTTCAGGAATAGGTTGATGAAGAATAGGAACAAGGTGATGCTGACAGTCCAGACTCTAGGACGTTGATCAAGGATCTCAAGAAGAAGAAAAAGGAAGCAGTCAATCCAGAGATAGTGATTGATGAACAAATATTTGAAGAAACTGGTGGTGCTGGTGGTGATGCTAATCAAGAAGAAGAACAAGATGATGAGAATGATGAAGAACTTAGTGGAGAAGAAGATGCTGAGCCAAAGGGAGAAGGAGACCAAACCTCTTAATTCTTGCCTCTTCTTTCTTTCTTTCTTTCTTTCTTTCTTTCTTTTTCAAGGCCTTCAATTTCTCTTCAAAGTCTTGAAACTTTCTATATTTTCAAATTTTTTTTACTCAGTTTCCAAACATTGATCCAACTTTTTCTCATTCCTTTTTTATGAAAGTCAAAAAGGTGGAGAAATTTAGGTGTTTATTTTTTTACTTTTAGTAATTTTTATCTGGCTTAGAGATCTGGTTTAGATCAATAGGACTTGCTAGACTTTCCTACTATCTACATGGTGAAATAAGTTTAGTTGCCTAGATATTTTGTGCCACAGTTTATTGTCATGATTGTTCTGCTATGCTCTAATGAATATTTTTTGCTCAAAATCAGTCCCTAAAAGATTGTGGTTTTGTCTTTCATCAAGGGGGGATTGTAGTTTCAAAGGCTTCAAGCAGCTTGTCTATTTCAAGGCCTTCAAACTACTTTCAAGGGTTTGAAACAATCACTGCAGAATACTACATGAACATAGGGGGCTCTTTTGATTCTATTATAACTCCTGATCGCTTATGATTGATTATACGTTGTTTGATTATGAAAGACAAATCATTCTACTACTCTAAAGTGTAATTAATCTATCTGTTTGACTACGTTTTTTCAGGAATATACAGTTACCTATTTTGCAGGAATTAGTTCCTAAACTGTATATTGCAGAAAAGGAAACTGAGTTGTTGGTTTGATTCTGTGTTGGCTCAATCTAACCTGGACCTTCCTAATACCCTCCTAAACAAGATCAAATATAGTATCCTTGAAGATACTGAGAAACTAGCCATTGGAGGAAGCTGTTAGAAGAGTCAAGATTTGAAGTTTCTTTTTAGAAAAGTTTGCTGAGAAGATTCTGAAGATCTTCAATTCTAACAGGATGCTTAAAAGAGGGAATTGCTGACGAATTTCATGATACAATACATAGCAAAAACCAGAGACATTCAAACATCATAGAGGATTGACAAGCAACTAAGAAGCAGATCTACATCACTCAATTCAATCACCTGAAGTGCAATGCATTCTCACTGAAGACTTTGTTCTCAATGTTCTTCTTTTCTGATCATCATTTGTATATTATTTAGATATTACTTCAAGTTCTTATTCTCGTGGATTGTTCAAAAGTGAACAATAGAGAATCCTTAGTTAGTCAGTTAGCTAGAGCAGGTACTAGATAGGTTAGTGAGAACCACAAGCTGTAACATAGTAAGGCATCTCTCTGTGCTTGAGATATAGGGCTTACCTTTTGATTAATAATAATTGATTTGAAATTTCTGCAGGGATTAAGTCCCTGAGGTAGAGATGTAGGTCCAAGTGGACTGAACTCTATAAATCACTGTGTCTCTTGCATTTACTTTGCTGCTCTTTACTTAGCCTATATAGTGCCCAAAACAGGTTTTGGTCGCTTGAAACTCATTTCAAGGCCTTGAAAACTATCAGCTTCCTTTGTACTTTCTATTTTTATTCCAATAACTTCAAATTCTGTTCAAGGCCTTGAAATACTTACGGCCTTTCTTAAACATCTTTGAAACCACTCTTTTATCAAAATTTGTAAAAGTTGCCATACTCCATTCAACTCCCTCTTCTAGAGTACTGATCCTGTAGTTATTCCTACATTACTGTATTTCAACCATCACCGCCAACACCACCATCTCTTCTCCACCTCACTGACCTCAAATCTGCTTTTACCTCTCACTCCCCCTCACTTTCGCGACCTGAAGTAAGGAAGAATAAGGAGAAACCAGCATTAGGAGATGTCGGAGCTGGACACCACAACCGCCGCCGGTCCTCCATTTTCGCCGACAAGGTGCTCCACCCGAGCTGAGACAGAGCCACCCACCACCTGGAAAACATCCTAATCCGATCCTAGAGGTCCAAGGAGGATGTTTTTACCAGTGAGGAAAGCTACTCCGATCATCTCGACGGCGAACCACAAACAACCCCGTTTCTCGATCGTTTTTCGCTAATTGTGGCCTAGGTAATATCTAAACCATCTTATAAGTTGATTTAGAAAGTCAAATTTTTTTCTTGATGGCTTGAATCGGATTTGGGTGAAGGGAGTATACGTGTTTTTGGTTTGGGGGCATTTTGTGTAGTTTATGGGACTAAGGGGGGTATATATGTGGCTTAAAGAACTGTTTTAAGGTAGTGGGAGGTATTTGCTTCCTTTTAGAATAACTTGGGGAGTTACTCTTGATATTTAACAATCAAAATATATAGAAAGTAAAAATAAAATAAGATTGTTGTGTTTAAATCAATTTCAACAATTTCTTGCTACGTGAGTTAAATATTGAAATAATACGGGTAAAAATATTTGTTAGTTAAAAAGAATTTGTTTTCTTAAAAATAAACAAGTTAGAACTATATCTCGCAGTTATTAATTTTTTTTCCTATTTTTTTAATAAACATTTTATTTTAATAAGTTGGCTATTTAATAAGTATCTTAGAATGGAAATTAACGTTTCTCTCATTTGATAATTGTTACTTGTTACTAGGACTTTATCTTAGGTCTTTTATAAATTTCCTACTAAGTGACTTTTAACTAAGTTGTTTTACAGAGAATTATTATTTTGAAGAGATTCTTGGTTACTTAAAAATTAATATATTGGTTAGTAAATTCGTATTTAATAAATAAGAAAGTTAATGAACTTAAGTTATGGGTTCTCACATTACAATTAAAATATTGTTACGAGGAAAATATAGGTGTTGGGTAGAGGGAGAATTAAGTGATTTCAAATGAGACTCGTTAGGCTTAAAACAATTCGTATTTGCATACTTGCATCGATAAACCTATGATTGAAGAAGGCAATGTAATGTGTAGGTGACAAGTTCGTAGACCAGGGCCACGTGTTCTTCTAGGGGACTTTACGTACTAGTTGCTGAGGATCAAGGTGAGTATACATGCCAAGTCATGTGTTCCTCGCTTCCGTCGTGTCAGACGTGTTTTTATAATATGTCTCAAAATTGTATTTTTCTGTGTTCCTCCTTGGCACTTTTTGGATTTGTCTAATTATTCTTCGAAAAATCTCACACGTTAAATAATAATTTATAATAACGCAACGTCGAAAGAGTTTTTCGGGGAATGTCAATTGGATTATTATCGTTTGGTTTTGTCGTTGTTGGGTACGACCTCTTGACCCATTATTATTTAGCCCGACTGCCATTGTCCTAGGTTCACTCCTTGTAGTCACTCCCTCTGGGCATAAGAACCCACTTAGGGGAGTGTCGACACTTAAGGTCTTGGTAGCTTCTGATGGGATATATTTGTGATGCGACTAAATTTTTCCCGTTCAATTCAAGACTAAAAATGGAATTTCTGTTTGAAGGTTTATTAAGGGGAAACTCGATCCTTGTGGCTAAATGAGGATTTCCATACTCGGGTAGTGGATATTGGTTTATTGAATTTTTAATATCGCTGGCTTTGTGTCAGGCACTAGATGATGTTTATTACTTCACTAAATTTTTTATTTGTGTTGTTTATGTTAAATATACAAGTTATCTCCACTCTGTTTTTGGCATGCTTGGGTGTTCCTCACACAGAATTTCGTTGATGTGTTTTTTAAAACTGCGATTTTTGTTTCCTTCCCTTCGCAGGTCTAGAAGATGGGGACAACGGAGTAGAGGGTACGAGACTCACATGGAATGAAAATATCACAAGAAATCATCTAGGATGCTACTAGTACTTAATGACGCATGTAAGAGACGCTATGTAATAATAGTATTGTAATATATATGGAATGTTATGCTTTTGATTTCTTCCATTACTTTTGACAGCACCCTCCCAGTCTTGTCCAAGCAGGATAAGAGGGTTGTTGCACGGATGATGTGACTCCTCTGTTCCCCCACCACCATGGATAGAAACCGACTCCTACAAATCCTCAAACTTCATGAATTGGACCACCTGGGTGGCCGACCGACGTTCATAGAAGATTGGTGCAACTAAAAAAATATACCAATTCAAGGGCGTCATACTGGTAATTATCAAATCATGGGTTTGTTGTGCTAGTCGCTCTCTTTTACGAACCCTTAACATTGAAATTCATTTAGTTTCCCCTACTATTAGCAACCAAACCAACATATGAGGCTCAATTTTATTACTTTTCAGTTTAGCGTATTTGTCGTCTTCAAAAGCTAATTGGGTCATTGCTCATGTAATCTACCTTAACCAGTAGATAGATTCAGCGCCTAGTTGCTTGCGCACTGAATGGAAATTGACGTGGTAAACTACCTTATTATAAATGTTGCTAGGGAGGATACTTAAAAATAAATATGTTGGTTAATAAGTTAGTATTTAATAAATTTGAAATTCAATGAACTTAAATTATGGTTTCCCACATAAAAATTAGAATATTGTTCTGAGGAAAATATAAATGTTCGGCAGTGGGGGAATTAAGTGATTTCAAATGAGACTCGTTAGGCTTATAACAATTTATATTTGCATACTTGCATCGATAAACTCGTGAACGAATAAGGGAATGTAATGTGTAGGTGACGAGTTCGTAGACGAGGGCTATGTGTTCTTCTAGGGGACTTTATGTGCTAGTTGCTGATGATTAAGGTGAGTACACATGCCAAATCTTGTGTTCTTAGCTTCCCTCATGTCAGGCGTGTTTTTATAATTTGTCTCAAATTTGGTTTTTTATGTGTCCCTAGTTGGCACTTGTTGAATTTTTCTACTTATTCTTTGGAAACTCTCACACGTCAATTAATATTTTATAATAACGCAAAGTCGAAAGACTTGTGCGGGGAACATCAGTTGGATTATTATCGCTTAGTTTGGTCGTTGTTGGCTACGGCCTCTCGACCCATTATTATTTAGCCCGGCTGCCACTGCCCCGGGTTCGCTCCTTGTACTCACTCATTCTGGGCGCAAGAACCCTGTTAAGGGGTGTCGACACTTAAGGTCTTGGAAGCTTGTGATGGGATATATTTGTGATGCGAATGAATTTTCCCCGTTTAACTCAAGACTAAAAATGGAATTTCTGTTTCGAAGTTTATTAAGGGGAAACTTGATCGTTGTGGCTAAATGATGATTTCCGGACATGGGTAGTGGATATTGGTAAAATATTGAATTTTTAATATCACTGGCTATGTTTCAAGCACTTGAGGATGTTTATTACTTAACTATATTTTTTACTTCCGTTGTATTTTAATTAATAATTACAAGTTAACTCCACTATGTGTTTGCATGCTTGGGTGTTGCTCACTTAGTATTTCATTGCTGACTTTATGAAAACTGCTGTTTTTGTTTCCTTCCCACCTCAGGTCTAGGATATGGGGACTACGGAGTACAGGGGTACGAGACAAACATGGAATGAAAACGTCACAATAAATCATCTAGTATGTTATTTTATGTATAATATAGTACTTAGTGACGTATGTAAAAGACGCTATGTAATAATTGTATGTAATATATATGAAATGTTATGCTTTTGATTTCCGCCGTTACTTTTAGCAGCGCTCTCCTGGTATAGTCCAAGCAGGATAAGGGGGTTGTTGAATGGATGATGTGACTCCTCTGTTTCCGCACCACCATGGCTGGACAACGTCTCCTACAGATCCTCAAACTTCATGAACGGACCACCTGGGTGTCTGACCGATGATCATATGATATCGGTGAAACTAAAAACTATACCCATTCAAGGGGGTTCATAATGGTAATTATCAAGTCTTGGGGTGTGTTGTGCTAGTCACTCTCTTTTGAGAACCCTTGACATTGAAGTTCATGTTAGTTTCCCCTACTATTAGCAACCAAATCAACATATGAGAGCAAATTTTATTACTTTTCTGTTTAGCTTATTTTTAGTTTCTGAAATCAAATTGGTCCATTACTCATGTAATCTACCTTAAGCAGTAGATAGATAAAGCTCTTAGTTGCTTGCGCATTAAATAGAAATTGATGTGGTAAACTACCTTAATATAAATTTTGGTTCATAAATTAGTATTTAATAAATAAGAATGTTAAAGAGCTCAAGTTATGGGTTCTCACATAATAATTAGAAAATTATTACGAGGAAAATATAAGTGTTGGGGAGAGGCACTACAAGAAATTACAGATTTACCAGCGGTTTTCATTACGGCGGTTTTATTCAACCGCTGCAATATCAGTCATTCTCCAGCGGTTAATAGAAGTGCTGGTAATGGTGCCATTTCTACCGACGGGTTTTTCAAACTGCTGCTATAATTCCAATCCTGTACCAGCGATTTTCAGTGAGACCGTTGGTACTTTGGGCATGCAAACTGCCGGTATTGGGCTATATTTTCCAGTGGTTATTTAGAAACCTATTAAAAACATGTAATCTATTTTTTTTACATTTTATAATCTATACACAAAGATAGCTATTTGTCATATTGCTTTGATGTCAAAATTATATCCATTAGATTTCATGAAGATCAAGGGCTGAAATTTCGTAAAAGAGTTGGTACTTGGTAGTGGCCTAAGGCCACGTGGGTTATTTGGTAGTATTATACAATATATAAATGAGTTTTTTTTGGTGGGCCATAAATTAGATGGGCATGAAAAAAAATGCTCACAATTGAAATTAGCTGAGGAAATCCCTTGAAATAGCTTATAAAAGAGAGAAGCGGGCAAATTCTCACTTCTTGGGCGGCATGGTGAAAAAGGGTTGGCAAGTTTCCCTCTCGATTCTCCATCTTAGACTCCTGCCGGTCCCTTTCCCTCTCCGTCGATGGTTCGATTTAATCTTATGCGATATGTGAAGAAGGGCAGCTTGGTTTTAGTCCTCTCCAGTACGAGAAGGCTCCTCAGGTACCGACGCAAAAAAGGGCCGAGCCAATAGAGCAATTAAGCTTCTATGGTATGTATATTTCATCTCTTGATACATATTTTACATTCTTTCGTCTATGATTTATCTTCAACATCCGATGTTGTTGGGTCTTCTCGAACCACGCATGTTGGATCTTCTCGAATCAGATGTTGTGGAGTTCTAGGTTTTGAATTGAGGTTTTATAAAAATGTGTTTCTTATGTCAAAGTTTGGGAAAGTCTGTGTTTGGTTTCCTTAATTTCACATCTTGTTGTTTCACAGATATAGCATTACTAATCCTGATACTAATCGATATGCCAAATCATACATGTACACATACATATAGAATTGGTCCTTACTAAATATTTCTTATGTGGATACTTGTGCATCTGTAGAGGGGACTACGGAGTAGAGGGGTACGAGACTTACATGGAATGAAAATGTCACAAGAAATCATCTAGTATGCCACTAGTACCTAATGACGCATGTAAGAGTTACTATGTAATAATAGTATTGTAATATATGGAAATTTATGCTTTTGATTTCCACCGTTACTGTTAGCAGTGTCCTCCCGGTCTTGTCCGAGCCGGATAAGGGGGTTGTTGCAAAGATGATGTGACTCCTCTGTTCCCCCACTACCATGGCTGGACGACGTCTCCGACAGATCCTCAAACTTCATGAATTGGACCACCTGGGTGGCTGACCGATGATCATAGCATATCGGTGCAACTAAAAAACTATACCCATTCAAGGGCGTCATAATGGTAATGATCAAGTCTTGCGTTTGTTGTGCTAGTTACTCTCTTTTACGAACCCTTGACATTGAAGTTCATGTTAGTTTCCCCTACTATTAGAAACCAAACCAACATATGAGAGTTGATTTTATTACTTTTCAGTTTAACGTATTTGTCGTCTTCGAAATATAATTGGTTCATTGCTCATGTAATATATCTTAAGCAGTAGATATATGCAGCGCCTAGTTGCTCACTTTGAATGGAAGTTGATGTGGTAAACTACCTTAATATAAATGTTGCTATGGAGGATACTTAAAAATAAATATGTTGGTTAATAAAGTAGTATTTAATAAATAAGAAAGTTAATGAACTCAAGTTATGGGTTCTCACATAACAATTAGAATATTGTTAGGAGGAAAATGTAAGTGTTGGGTAGAGGTGGAATTAAGGGATTTCAAGTGAGACTTGTTAGGCTAATAACAATTCATGTTTGCATACTTGCATCGATAAACTCGTGATCTAACAAGGGAATGTAATGTGTAGGTGACGAGTTCGTAGACGAGGGCTACGTGTTCTTCTATGGGACTTTTTGTGCTAGTTGCTGAGGATCAAGGTGATTGTACATTCCAAAACTTGTGTCCCTAGCTTCCTTCGTGTAAGACGTGTTTTTATAATTTTATCAAAATTGTATTTTCATGAGTTCCTACATGGAACTTGTTGGATTTGTCTACTTATTCTCTGGACACTCTCACACATTAATTAATTATTTATAATAACGTAAAGTCGAAAGAGCTATGCGGGGAACTTCAATTGGATTATTATCATTTGGTTTGGTTGTTGTTGGCTACAGCCTCTCGACCCATTATTATTTAGCTCGGCTGCCATTACCTCGGTTTCGCTCCTTGTACTCACTCCTTCTGGGCGCAAGAACCCTGTTAGGGGGTGTCGACACTTATGATCTTGGTTGCTTGTGATGGGATACATTTATGATGCGATTTAATTTCCCCTGTTCAACTCAAGACTAAAAATTGAATTTCTATTTGGAAGTTTATTAATGGGAAACTGGATCTTTGTTGCTAAATGATGATTCCCAGACTTAGGTAGTGGATATTGGTTAAATATTGAATTTTTAATATCGCTGGCTATGTGTCACGCACTTGAGGATTTTTATTACTTAACTATCTTTTTTACTTCCGATGTATTTATATTACTTTATTACAAGGTATCTCCACTATGAGTTTGACATGCTGGGTGGTTCTCACTTAGTATTTCATTGCCGAATTTTTGAAAACTGCGATTTTTGTAGATCAATTATCATCCACGTGGAAGTCATCGAGCATATCTGATGGTACTCCGTACACACCCTATCATTATATCTATTTTCGATCTCATCCTTATCGGGGATGTGAGACAGGGTCGCCGGCGATACTAACTGCACGAGAGTTGATAGGGACTAAGTGGCTTGAAGGTAGGGACTTATTTCCTAGGACTTAGTGGCTCGTGCACGACCCTTGGTAACTGTGTGAGAGATCTTATGACCACGTAGCCCATAAATACAGTCGATCATGTAACTGTCCTACTAATGCGGACAATCGTGTAACGTGCCCAATATATACGGTCGAACGTGCCGTTACGAGGAGAATATTAAGCCGTCATTAATGGTCGCACTAACCCCTCACAACGGTCATGTCCCTACCATATATAGGAACTGATAGATTAGGTTGTGCAAGGCTTGGAATAGCTCAGCTATTTCAAGGCCTTGAATCACCTTTCAAAGCCTTGAATCAATTTCAGACTTGAAAATAGTTTAGCTATTTTTAAGGCCCTGAAACTAGATTCAAAGCCTTAAAACTGCTTAACCTATGTGAACACTGTAGATAGTGCTTTCTGAGCAGACAGATCTTGGCCACGTGGCAATCATCTAGCACACCATATTGTGCTCCACACACACTGGATCACCAGCCGCGCTGATCCATGTGGGGGCTACGAGACAGGGCCCTCGCATACCACTGCACGGGACTTGTAGGGACTTAGTGGTTTGGAGGCTAGAGTAAGTCCTGTCGCGTGCGAGCCAAGACCGCGCGCGACCTTTAGTAACTGCTTTTGAGAGATTTATGGCACGAGCTCTATAAACCCGGTCAATCCGGTCAGACCCGGTCAACCCCATAAAGGTTCCAGTATTCGCGCATAACGTGCTATAACGGTCCCTATATACGCGGACGAACGTGCCGTTGTGGTTAAGCTAATTAAGCCGCCATTGATGGGCGCATTAACCACGCTGCAACGGTTACATTCTCCGTTATATATAGGACGTTAACCCTTCCATACAAGGGAGGACACACCAGACATACGCGGAAGCTCTGCCAAACCCCTGTCTCTCTCTCAGACATTACTACTGCCTTACTCTCTCCCTACACACGACCCAACTCTTCCTGTGCCACTTCCGATCCTCTGCTCTTGGTGTACACAGAGTGCTCCCCGCCTGATTCTCTTGTGCACAAACACTCTCACGGGGAGTTTTCCGCAAACTCTCTGAGTTGATCCCATTTCTATATCTCATATGCTTGATTCAGTGTTATTTGATGTTGAAAGACAAATCTTTCTAACATGTTGTGATCATAGAATATCATCTGTTTGACCTTGTTATTGTAGGTAATTTTGTTTCCAATATTTGCAGGATTATTTGAATTTGTGCAGATTTGGAAATAGTTGGACATTTTGATCTTGTGATCAATCAGGGACATATGAAAGCTTCTCAGAGTGTTTATAGACAAGATCACAACAATATCTCTGATGATGGAAATCAACTATCCGTTGGAGAAAGCTGTTAAAGAGAGTCAAAACAGTTGCCTACAAAATAGGAAGTTGTTGCTGAAAATTTGGGAATATTTGCAGAGCTTCAAACAGTTTAAATAGAGCTCACTTTGAAGCAAAAAAAATACGAGACTAAAAGAGCAAAGGAAAGAGACAAGTTTCTTGATTGACAAAGCACCAAAGAAGAACATCAAACTCTCAATCCATTCCACATAAGTTCACTGCATCTTCACTGCAGTTTTCCATTCTAAGTGTACTTCTGTTTTGAGCTGTATTGGTAGATCATTTATGTATTTTATCTACATCTATTCTCAAGGATTGTTCAAGGTGAAAAATAGAGAATTCTTAGTTAATCAGTTAGCTAGAGCATGTACTAGACAGGTTAGGGAAAACCACAAGCTGTAACAGGGTAAGGGAACTCTCTGGGCTTGAGTTCTAGGGCATAGCTTTTCATTAATAAGAATTGAGTTGAAAATCCTGCAGGGATTTAATGCATGAGGTATAGACGTAGGTCCAAGTGGACGGAACTCTATAAATCACTTGTCAATTGTCTAATTTCAAAACCAAAAGATGCTCTTTCAGAATATCTCAGAACAATGCTTTTGCATGAGGAAGATTATCTGAAAGAGATCTGACTTTTGAGGGAAAAACTTCATGAGCAAGCAAAAGAGAACTTACAACTTGTTTGCCTAAATCAGAATCTTGAAATCTCTCAGAAGAAAACTGAAAGTGATTTCAAGGCCTTGAAGACCAGTTTCAAAGCCTTGAAAACACAAGTCAAGGAAGTAGTCACTGAAAACTCCTCAATGAGTGAATACCTTGTTAATCGAAGACATCAGATTGATGAATTAGATAAACAGAAGACTACTCTTACTGAGAAACTTCAAGAATCTAAATTGGTCAAAATCAAGCTTGCTGGATCAGAACACAAGTTGAACTTGATCCTTGGAGGAAGTTCACACTCTGTTCACAAAGCTAGTATTGGATTCAATCCAAATTTTCCAAGGAGAAACAATACCAAATTTGTGAAAGATGGAATCAAAACTTCCCCCCATGTCATTACTGCTGCAAAACTGGTTATGTTAAGTTGACTTGTCCTTTTAGAAGAAGAGATCCTCACATAATGAGGAACACCTTTCCTTTTCAACTCAAAGGACAAGTTAAGCAGATCTGGGTTCCTAAAGGGGTTAGGCCACCTAACATGGTTGATTCTGAATATGAATTCAAATACCACACTTGGTCTAACAGATGGGTAAAGCAGTGATTGGTGTTTGCAGGTTTTCACTAATATCAAAGAACATAAGTGGTTTATGGAAAGTGGTTGCTCAAGAAACATGAGTGAAAAGAGTTATCTATTCCCATAATTGAAAGAGAAATCTGGAGGTTCAATTACACTTGGTGAAAAAGGAAAATGCAATATTCTTGGTATTGGAAAAGTTGGTACAAATTTTGAAAACTCTATTTCTGATGTGTATCTAGTTGAAGGTTTGAAATTTAATTTGCTTAGTGTATCTCAGGTTTGTTACAATGGAAACAAAGTCATCTTTGATAAAGAGAAGTGTGTGGTGCAAAATGAGAAATCAGGAGATTGCATTCTCAGAGCCTCTTGATCAAACAATGTTTATACTTTTCAGACTAACAAAGTTGCAGGTTGAATGTTTGAAGTGTCTCAAGGCCTTGAAAGAGGATTCAAAGCTTTGTCACAGGAAGCTTGGTCATATCAGTTTGCAAACTTTGAACAAGCTGATTTCCAAAGACTTGATAAGAGGATTGCCATCCATCAAGTTCAAAGAAGATGAAATGTGCAAAGCATGTGCTCAATACAAGCAGACCAGAAGTTCCTTCAAGCCAAAGAAGTTTGTAAGTACTACAAGACCTATTGAACTGCTTCATATGGATCTCTGTGGTCCTATGAGAACTCCTACTCCAAAAGGTAAAAGGTATATGCTAGTTGTTGTTGATGATTTTTCTAGTTATACCTGGGTTATGTTTCTCAAAGAAAAATTTAAGTCACTCTCTGAATTTTCAGAGCTTTGCAGAGAACTTCAAAACATGAAAAACCTACATGCAACTTCAATCAGAAGTGATCATGGTAGAGAATTTGATCAGTTAGAACTTGATTTATTCTGTGATAAGCTTGGTATTACTCACAACTTTTCTGCTCCAGGAAATCCTCAACAGAATGGTGTTGTTAAAAGAAAGAACATGACTCTTGAAGATATGTCAAGGACAATGCTTCTTGAGAACAAGCTGCCAAAACATTATTGGGCAGAAGCTGTGAATACAACAAACTATATTTTGAACAGGTGCTTGATCAGACCTATTCTGAAGAAGACCCCGTATGAACTATTCAAAGGGAGGAAGCCAAATATTTCATACTTCAGACCCTTTGGATGTACTTGTTTTATCCACAATAATGGAAAAGACAATCTTGGTAAGTTTGATGCAATAAGTGGTGAAGGTATATTTCTTGGTTACTCTCTGAATAGCAAAGCTTATAGAGTTTACAATAAAAGAACCAAACTGGTTGAAGATAGCATTCGTGTTATTTTTGATGAAAGCTATGATGGTTCTTTGAGTGAAAGTTTTGCAGACTTAAATCTGAACAAGCATGAATTAGAGGAAGAGACTGAGAATCCACTAGGATTCAAGAAAGGCTCAGAAGAAAATAGAAGACATTTTCAAGACCTTGAAAATGGTGCCCAAGGCCTTGGAAGTAAGTCTCAAAGCCTTGAAAAGGATGATCAAAAGGATTCAAGTGACAAAGCCACTACTTCAAGACCAGAGAAGATCTATGGAGAGCCTGAACCATGGTCTCTAAGAAAGAGATTCAAATATCTCTCATCTCACCCAGTTGATAACATCATCTCAGATCAAAGAACTTGTACACAAACTAGATCACAGTTGAAGAACTTATCTGCTTTTATTGCTTTTATCTCTCTTGTAGAACCAAAAACTGTGAAAGAAGCTTTACAAGAAGCAGACTGGATCATTTCTATGCAAAGTGAACTCAATGAGTTTGAAAGTAATAAGGTTTGGAACCTGGTTCCTCCACCTACAAACCAGTCTGTTATTGGTACCAGATGGGTATTCAGGAATAAGTTGGATGAAAGTGGCAATGTGATCAGAAACAAAGCAAAGTTAGTTACTCAAGGTTACAATCAATAAGAAGGTATTGATTATGAGGAAACTTTTTCTCCAGTTTCCAGGTTAGAAGCAATAAGTATTTTGCTTGCATTTGAATCTCACAAGAACATGAAACTGTTTCAAATGGATGTGAAGTGTGGTTTCTTGAATGGCTATTTACAAGAAGAAGTTTATGTTGCACAACCACCTGGTTTTGAAAATGAAAAGTTTCCATATCATGTTTACAAACTTGACAAAGCTCTTTATGGTTTGAAACAAGCTCCAAGAGCTTGGTATGAAAGACTGTCAAAGTTTTTGCTTGAAAATGATTTCAAAAGAGGTTTAGTAGACAAAACTCTTTGCATAAAGACTCGTGAGAAATATTTACTTGTAGTTCAAATATATGTTGACGATATATTGTTTGGAGCTACTAATGATCAACTGTGCAGAGAATTCTCAAGTCTTATGAGCAGGGAATTTGAAATGAGCATGATGGGAGATTTAAACTTCTTCCTAGGACTTCAAATTCATTAATTGAAGAAGGACATCTTTCTACATCAAAGCAAGTACACAAGAGACTTACTAAACAAATATAACATGGCTCAATGCAAGGAAGCCAAGACTCCTATGAGTTCTACACTATCCGTAGACAAGGATGAATCTGGTAAGAGTGTCAATGTGAAAGAGTATAGAGGTATGATTGGATCATTACTCTATCTCACAGCAAGCATACAAGATATTATGTTTAGTGTGTGTATGTGTGCTAGATTTCAAGCTGATCCAAAATAATAACACTTGACTGCTGTGAAAAGAATATTCAGATATCTCAATGGTACCAAAGACTTAGAGCTTTGATATCCAAGACATTCTAACTTATCTTTGCATGGATTTTCAGATGCTGACTTTGCAGGCTACAAGGTTGATAGGAAAAGTTCTTCAGGAATTCGCCAATTCATTGGATCATCATTGATTAGCTGGCATTCAAAGAAACAGAACTCAGTTGCTCTATCAACAGCTGAAGCTGAATATATAGCTGCAGGAGCATGTTGCTCACAAACTTTATGGATTTCTCAAAAGCTAAGAGACCTTGGATTTGATTTCAGGAGCATTCCTATTAAGTGTGATAACAATAGTGCAATTTCAATCAAAAAGAATCCAGTGCAACACTCAAGAACCAAGCACATTGATGTCAGACACCATTTCATCAAAGATCATACTGAAAAAGGTGATATTGTTCTTGAATTTGTTTCTACTAACATGCCAATTGCAGATATCTTCACTAAACCATTAGCAGATGAAAGATTCTCAGCTCAAATATTGGAATTGATAAAGATGCATTGGTTTAGGAGGAGCATCAGGTAAGAAAGGTAAGCCTTATGTGTTTTCAAAGGTTTGAACTGAGTTTCAAAGCCTTGAAAATCAGTTCACAGCTTTGGCCTTTATTTGTTGCAGTGTTACAGTTTTTCAAGACCTTGAAAACCTTTTCAAAGACTTGAAAATAAGTCTGCTACACTGATAGTCAATAATCTTGGATCATTCTGTGTTAGGTGATATATCTGTAGATATTTACCTAATATAGCCCCTACCCTTTTCAAAAATTTGTTTTAGCCAAAAATAGCATTAGAATATTTTATTTTCCAATGGCAGAAAAGATTTGAAATCCCTCTGATCATTGCAAATATTTTGAGATCAGAGAGATACTAGTTTCCTTTTGAAACTCAAACTCTTTCAGTATTTATCTTCTTATCTTCTCCTTCTTTCCAGATCATTCCATCTCTCTATATTCTTCTCCCAAAACCTAACAGGCACAAGGAGAGCCTCAGACAGAATCAAGTTGGCTGGAGGATCAAAACGTGTCTCAGAGAGGAAAAGAAAAACCGTAGTGGATGAAGTTTAAGAAATCAGTGAAGACTCTACTTCAAAGAGCTCTACTAATGAAGAAGAAGGATCCTCACCACCCAAGAAGATTGTGAGAAAAGATCAGGCTCCAGCAAATAAGAAACAAACTACGACATCTACACAAGAGAAGCAGAAGGGAATCCATATTGGAAGTCCTAAGAGAGACAAGAAAAAGACAGTTTCTGAGGCCAAAGGAAAAGGAATTCTCATTCAAGAATCAGACTCAGACACAACTTCAGGATCCTATGGAGTGTAATCCATATCAAACAAAGGGAAACATGAGAAGGATCCATCCCAGTATTTAGAAGCTTCAAAAGCTGGAAAGAAGAATATCAAGACTGTCTCTCCTCAACAGAAAAGGTTAGCTGTAAAGAAGAAGTTGAAGCATGGTAAGAAAGCTCTGGAAGGACACACCTTCCTATTCAATAGCGTTATGGAGAAGATCAGCTCCATTATTGAGGAACTAGATGTGGTTTCACAAGAAGTTCAAGCCAACCATGAGGAAAGTGAGGAAGAAGCAGGGGACCAGGATGATGAAAAAGAACCTTAAATCTTGCCTACTCTTTCTTCTCCAAACTCTTTTCTTCAAAGTTTTTCTTTAAGTTTTCAAAATTTTCCAGACACTTGATCCAACATCTTCTATCTTTTTGATGAAAGTCAAAAAGGGGGAGAAAATTCTAGGTTTTAGTAGTTTTACTTTTAGGACTATTTGCTATTTGCTGAACTGTTTAGTTTCTGTTGGTATTATACATAAGTTGGATCCTTTTGGAATTGCTGTGTTTTTATACATTGTGAACTAATCAGTTTATTTTGCAGGGACTAAGGATCAAACAAAATTTGGTTTTGTCTTTCATCAAGGGGGAGATTGAAAGATTGGGTTGTGCAAGGCTTTGAATAGCTCAGATATTTCAAGGCCTTAAATCAGCTTTCAAAGCCTTGAATCAGTTTCAGAGGCTTGAAAATAGTTTAGCTATTTTCAAGGCCTTGAAACTGGATTCGAAGCCTTAAAACTGCTTAACCATGTGAACACTCTCAGGGGGAGTTTTCTGGAAACTCTCTGAGTTGATCCCCTTTCTATATCTCATATGTTTGATTCAGTGTTATTTGATGATGAAAGACAAGTCGTTCTAACATGTTTTGATCATAGAATATCATCTGTTTGACCTTGTTATTGCAGGTAATTTTGTTTCCAATATTTGTAGGATTATTTCCTAAATTGAATTTATGCAGATTTGGAAATAGTTGGACATTTTGATCTTGTGATCAATCAGAGACTAATGAAAGCTTCTCCGAGTGTTTATAGACAAGATCAAAACAATATCTCTGAAGATGGCGATCAACTATCCCTTGGAGAAATCTGTTAAAGAGAGTCAAAACTATTGCCTACAAAATAGGAAGTTGTTGCTGAAAATCTGGGAAGATTTGCAGAGCTTCCAAACAATTTAAATAGAGCTCACTTTGAAGAAAAAAATACGAGACTAAACGGGCAAAATCAAGAGACAAGTTCCTGGATTGACAAAGCACCAAAGAAGAACATCAAACTCTCAATCCATTCCACAGAAGTTCACTGCATCTTCACTGCCGTTTTCCATTCTAAGTGTACTTTTGTTTTGAACTGTATTGGTAGATCATTTACGTATTTTCTATACATATATTCTCAAGGATTGTTCAAGGTGAACAATAGAGAATTCTTATTTAATCAGTTAGCTTGAGCAGGTACTAGAGAGGTTAAGGAAAACCACAAGCTGTAACATAGTAAGGGAACTCTTTGGGCTTGAGTTCTAGGGCTTAGCTTTTGATTAATAAGAATTGAGTTGAAAATACTGCACGGATTTAATCCCTGAGGTAGAGACGTAGATCCAAGTGGACTGAAATCTATAAATCACTTGTCATTTTCATTTACAGTTCATTCCTTTTTATAGTTTTTGCAGCACACTATACTGTTTGTTTTTCAAGGGTTTGAACTTGTTTTCAAGGCCTTGAAAAAAGGCTTACTTACTTTAAACTGTCTGCATCTTCTCCCAAGGACTTGAACTAGCTTTCAAGGCCTTGAAATTCATTGTTTGCACAAGTTTTCATCTCCCTAGAAAGTTTTTCAAAAAGTTGGCATACTCTATTCAACCCCCTTCTAGAGTATCTTAGTTGCATTAACATCTGCATACTCACACTTTCAGGAACATTTGCATCCTATGGAAGCTCTCTGATCTCTCTTGGATCTTTTTCTATTCGTTAGCCATTGCATACTCTTCCCCTACCCCAACCTACAATCTCTCTGTGCTTTCTGCTCTTGTTCTTATTCCCTGTTAGAGGTGTACACTTGGATCCTCTTCCAGGATTTTCTTGTACACATTTGGTGAACCCGACGTGAACCCACCTTGAAAGCTTTCAATCCCCTATTCAATCATGTCTCATGAAGCCAACCCTCGTGAAGGTAATCAGTCTCCTGCAAGATACGATGTCTCAAGAGAGGAAAGCCTTTTAACCATCACCAATGCCTTGACCCAGACATCTCTTGGAAGCAATCCTTCCACGGAGATGCTGAATGCCACGATTCAAATCAAAGCCAGGGCTATGCGGGCTCAATCTGCCCAGATAGCTCAGATCATGGCTATTCTGGGAGGGCTTGAACAGAGTGCTACCCAGGGAGCCTTGGCTCCACCTTCATCCAATGTGGAACGTACGGTGCACACGTCTGCACCACCAAACCCTCAGGCATCCCTGCCTAATGGGCATGTGCTCCAACCATCCTCAGAGTCTCCCCTTGTGCCGAGTTACCAGCCAGAACGTGCATCTACTGAGAATCCGTCTTCATACCTCGCGCTACCATCATATGCGGCTGGGGTCCAGGGTAGCTACACACCTCCACCTCTCTATGACCCCAGCTTGCCCCACATTCCGGGACTTACTGCAACGCTTGGACGATTTCCTGACAAACCAATGCTTCGTGGACACTATCATTCCCAAGGTTGATAGTGAACCTCCAATTACTAAGGAAATCTACCTAATGCCCAATCCTGCTGGATACAAGGCGCCAAAATGGGACAAATTCGACGAGGTTAGCAGAAATGTGCATGAACATGTCATGTGTTTTGTTGATTTGATGGGCCCACACGGAGCTGATCCGCGTCTGTTGATGCGTGAATTCCCTAAATCCCTGGGAATTGTCGCGTACAAGTGGTATAGAACCCTCGAAGCTAGTTCTATCAAAACCTGAGAAGACATGGTAAAAAAATTCTACACCAAATTCTTCCAGGTCGATGAGAAGGTCACAACCATACACCTGTCTCGCATGCACCAGAAGCACGACGAGGAAGGTGTTGCGTTCATCAAGAAATTAAGGACCACGTCGTTGGAGTGTGTCGACGAAGTGTCTCAGAGCCGACTTGTGGAGATCTGTCTACAGGGAATGCGCGATGAATATAAAGGTATGCTAATAAATATAAACATGCGTACTTTTTCTAAGTTGATTGACTGCACCAGGATTATTGAGCCCATTGTGGAGAAGAAAAGGAAGGAGTTCTTACACGATCGCTCGCCTGCCAGCTCTGGTTTCAAAATTGGAAGGTTCAGCTACAAATGTGGACGCGAAGCTGAAGTGAATGCGATTTCGCCTCCTCAGAAGCAGCAACGATCTACGCCAAGGGATGCGCCCCCATTGCCATGTTCGATTGAGGAAATAACAACTTTTTGCAAGCGGTGGCGAAAAGATGGGATCCTGCCGGCACTGGAACATAAGCCTACTGGAGAGCAGCTGCGAGATCCTATATGGTGCGAATTTCAAGGCCAAGTCATGCACCCAACCAATGAATGAAGGAAGCTGAGGTGGCTGGTAGATAGAAAGATAAAGGAGGGACAGTTGATCGTTGACGAACCACCTAAGGATGTGCGCAGCAACCCCTTGCCATCCCATTTAGAGAGAGAACCAAAAAGAAAAGAAGTGGATATTGCATGATCTCTTGACGTCATGGAATTGCGGAAACTCCCAATCCGATTGAAAAGCGATGATCTACTTTAGTGGATCACCTATTGAAGAGGCATTACCCTTAGAATATTTCTTGAAACGTAAGGTGTATCCTGCTAATTTCCTCACATGTGAGGATCCTATTAACGATTAATGGCTCTCCCACATGATAGATCGCTTATCAACTTGTGTGTCAGTTACCTCATTGCTTTGCCTACAATGACTAATAGTCAATTACATGCAAACTAAAGCTTGTCTGTCTAGATACCAGCCCGCGAAACTTAAGCCTATCTTTCTGGATAGCAACAATATGCAAATTAAAGCCTATCTGTTTAGATAGCATCAAATCTTAAGCTATATTTCTACATAGCAACAATATGCAAATTAAAGCCTATCTGTTTAGATAGCAGTAAAGCATAAGCCTATCTTTCTAGATAGCAGCAACATGCAAACTAAGCCTATCTGTCTAGATAGAAGCCACATGCGAACATAGGCCTATCTGTTTAGATAGAAGCAAAATTAAAAACTAAAGCCTATCTGCCTATATAGCAGCAGCGCGCGATCTTAAGCCTATTTATCTAGATGGCAACTTTTCTTACAAAGACTATCTTTATAGATAGCATTAATGCGCGAATACAAGCCCATCTGTCTAGTATAGTAACGAAAGCTCAACTTGTCTCTGTAGACAACATAAATACGTGAGAATTTAGCCTATCTGTGCGGATAGCAGTTTTCTTGACTAAGCCCATCTATTTATAAAGGCAAATCTTATTTGCCCATGCAGCGCCGATGCGCTTGCACTGAACCTATCTGTTTAGACAAAAATCCTTCTAATCGAGCCTATCTCCCTAGATGGAAACAAAACATAAAAAAAGCCTATCTAAACGATAACAATATTCAAACATGAGTATAGACACAATATTGTCTAAGAGAACATAACGGATACTCAATATCCATAAGAGCCAAAACAAACGTCTTTCATAAAGCAATATTCAATTACATTTACAAAAGATATTTGAATTGCAAAATGGCAGAACAAAGCAAAGTGTTCACAATTTACAGCTCAAGAGTACTACATGGTGCTACTCATTCTCTCAAAACATACCTTCGAAAAGTGAGTCTTGAGCCGCTAGCTGAATAGAGTTGTCGGCCCACTGATCGAGCTGCTTTCTATGCTCTTCATGCTTCATTTTTACTTCCTCGTACTTGAATATAGCCTTCTCAATTGCTTCTCTTTGGGTGTGAAGTTGGGCGCTTTCTAAGTGATAATTTTCGAAACCAAAGCGCAGCTTGATCCAGTTGCTGATTCTCTTCAATCTCTGGATAAGAAAATCAAAGTTGAGCCGGTTGTGCGAAATGTGCAGAACGCCTTATACACTCGTCAAGAAATGCTGCGCATTTGTGAGAGAAATAGTGGCAGGCGTGGTCTTGCTTATCTTCTCCATAATATCAGATATTTCTGTGAGGAGATCCTTGCGGCCCTTAGCAGGCAGCTCCATTTCCCTGCCAAGTCTTGGGATATGAGACACACATCTTCATAAGCCACCTCAAGGATGATTGCTTGATGCCTGCATTTTCAAAAGACGCGTGTGAATTTTAAAAATAAATGAGGGTACATGCCCCACTATAATCTCATACTTATTCAACATATGTAAAAAGCATTACAAGTACCCCCAATTGTTTCGCGTAAGGAAGGAATGGGGGTCGCCGCTTGAGCACCGTTGGAAGCTTCAGCCTCATCTAATCGTTGATCAGCAAGGACCTCTTGCGCGAAGTACCCCTTAGGAATAACACATTGTTCTTCAGTCTCGATAACCTCAAGAGCCGCATTGGACCAGTCTCTTCAAGGGTTATGAGAAGAGAGTGTTTCCATCAGGACTAGATGAGCCATCCCGCCATGAGATTCTCCACCACCCATGCTAGAAAGCGACAAATTCTTACTAAGGCCCTCCGAAGAGGCAACATTTCTTGAGCTGATTGGATTGTCACGGTCAGAATAATTCTTGTTGGAATTTCAGTCGCGGCCACTGGAGTGTTTGGCTTCGAGGTTGCATCCTGAGAAGGCTCATCCATGATTGCATCTCCACTTCCTTTCATTTCCTGCCTCGGGCAAACTTGGCTTGGATTTTGGAACTTCTAGCACATATTCATGTGCGACATTGACTTGTGTTCCGTGAGCCACACCATTGTTGGTCTGGAGCTGTTGGCTGCTGAGCATCTTCCACAGCTTGATCCGGTGAACTGCTGCTTGCATTCGACTCATGCTCGATGTTTCTTTCACCAGACGGCACAGCGGGATCAGACGCGAAATTGAGCTGAGCTCCCACAACTTCTAGCATAACTTGAGGCGCAGGAGTCGAAATAATGCTTTGGGGCGCTGCAATTCGCTCAACCTCTCCAAGAGGAGCTCATGCGGGCAAGACAGCTGCGGGAGTAACACTTGAAGGAGCCTCAGGAGCAACACTTACTTCCAATTGAGCGTCTGTTTGCTTAAGATTTTCAATAGGGGCATCGCGAGCAACACCTGAATCAGCTTCTGGGGGTGAAATGACTGCTCCTTGGCAAGTTATGCCTTGATTAGCATTTTCAGTACTTTGTTCCTGCCTCTGCAGAAGGTTTTGTTCTTCTTCTTCTTCTTGCTCTTGTTCCACGATGAACTTAATCCTTTCCTTTTCAACGTTAGCTCTACCATCGATCGCTCGAACCTCCCCAGATGGTTTCCTAGTTGGCTCTTCCACTACGGACTTACCAGAAGTTCCATCAGCAGTCTCAGTGACGCGAACCACGGCGCTGCGCAGCCGGCGAGACCTTCTTATCAATGGCTGTTTGTCTGTTTGAAAAGTAAAAAGTTCACAGTTAATTCAAGATGAAAGGGTTAATTGAACCAAATCTTAAAGAGCTGCGATGAAAAGACCTCCACTTTCATATGGGATATCTGCGCAAAGGTTATCATCAATTCCTTTTAATTTCGCATGACCTGATTGGGTGTGGAATTCATTACAATATGTGAAACACTATCATTATTATCTGAAGATGGTAAAGTGGAGCACGACAGTACTAAGAAGTATATTAACCTGAGGCTTCTCCACATTGATCTACTAACCATTTGCAAATATTACTCGTAGACACTCCATGGTATAATGCGCGCAAGATAAGTTATTGGCTTGATTAAGAAAATTTGAAAATAGTACCTTCTTCATCCTCATCACCGACGAGATCATGGAAGTTCTTTTGTGCTCGCTGCATTCGACCAACAGCCGAGCGCGAGGGTTGCCCTTCATCTTCAAGACTTTTCTGCAGAGCCACCTGAATTTGGCGATCTTCTTCAAGCTTTTCGTTTCTGGATCTTTCTTCAGCCATGGCCTTCGACACTGCAATTGCCCCTTCTTTTGTGAGGACTTGGAATTCCTCCACATAATCCTTGCTATCTGTGGCATACACATAAGAACATAAGGAAAAATGCGTGCACCAGCTGAAGACTAAGAGAAGCACGATATCATTACCTTCTCTCAGACGGAAGATGTATCAGGGTTGAACTCCACAAAGTTCCCTGTGTCGCGCTCAACATATTTGCCTCTTCCTCAAACTACTTTGGGGGCTGGGTTCCTTGGAAGATTAGTCCTTGGGAGCTTCACTGGCTTCGATACGACAGCATCAGGCGCACCTGTTAAAGGTTCAGCAGATGCTTTCTTCTTCTTCGGATTTTTTTCAGCATCCGTGATGGATACGATGAAGTTCGAAAGAGCGTTCTAGATATGATCCTGGACTTCTTAAGACATCGGTAGTTCGGGCTCAATAGAATGTTGGCTCCATTCTTCGAATCAAGATATCAACAAATCCGACACTTCGATCTCTTGACGCGTACACTCGGAAGCAGCACTGTAACATAGAAAGGAGTTAACATTGATATACTTATCACGCATTCAAAGAATCGGAGAAGTTCAAAATCACCTTATTAAAATTATTGGCGTAAATCCTCCTTGCGTTGAAGGAATCTTCCTTCACAATTTCCGCCTTTTCTCCAAGGATTAACTCCGGGCACAAGTGCTGGTCCTTGTCCAAAATCGAGTAGAAGCCATATTGAGTCGCGTCCCTATGGGTAATCTCCAATTTTGAGGGCAGGAGCGGTCAAAACTGGAATCGAGCATTTTGGTGAATTGGAGTTTGGGCTTTCCAGAAGGCGACCCAATTAGGTGTCAATTGTCCCTGTCTTGCCGAAGAAGGTTGGGTCAGAGGAAGCAAGCTGATCAGTAAGTCGTCACCTTTACCAAACAGAAGTGTTCTGTAACATTCGCAGATGACCGAATCAGACCACTGGGAGGGTGCCACTACGTCAAATCCTAATTGGCGGCTTACTCGAACTGGATCGTAAGGAACAGTTATGAGGTTGTAACTCGAGGTCTCTGGGACAGATTCATATTCAGAGAGGGAAGGCAAATATCCCCTTCTACACTAGTTGCCAAACCTGGAGTAGCATCGCGAGCCTTTGGTAATGTGCGAAGAGGAAAAGGGGTATCATGCTCAGCATACATACCCTCGTGAAACACAATTTTGTCCCTGTTCTGAACAGAAGGTATGGCCAAAAAGTGGCCCTTATGCCACTTTTTGGCCAAGTGAGAGGCGAACAGCAAGCGCGAGAACGTGAATGTACACACCATCGTGAGGATGTCCATCAATAAGATATCTGGAGATCCGGACGCAGAGGAAGCCGCACAGTGAATAAGCAGAGCCCCTACCCTCTAGCGTGGTTGGCACGTTTTTCTTCATCTTAAGAATTGCCTGGGCAATCTCAGGCTTCGTAAAATCACGGTAAAAGTAGGTGATCCACTTCGACCACAAGTTGTTCGCGCCCGTTTTGACCGGAAGAAGCTTCTTCGCAGGCTTGATCGAAGTTCTCCTAGTGGTCTTCTTCTTCACTTCTCCTATACACTCTCTCATCTGCTCAAAGAGAGAGATTTCAGCATCCTTATCTAAACGCGCCAGAGGGTCCACATTCCCCATGCAGGGAAGCTCTAGCAGCATTTCCACATCTTCCAGAGTGGGACCGGCTTCGAAGGTCGCGAAATGGAAAGTGTGAGTTTTCTTCGAATACCTTGAAAGCAAGGTTTCCAGCATGTCGTTATAAAGCCTCACACTCGAGCCCTTGGTCGCGCGCACGGGATGATGTATCCCGGCACGAGTAAGGGCAGGCTTATGATGCTCGAGGATGTACTCTGTCCACTTTTCCATCCAATCCAGCTTCGCAGTAAAATTCTGGTGCAGAATTTCAGTAAAGGGGTACAACCCAGCTTCAAGGCCGAGCCGGTTTATGTCATCGATATTTGCAAGATCCCAGTCGTCTCTTTCTGGTTCAGGAATCAATTGCAAATCATCCACCGTTAAAGAGCTGCTAGGTTTCTTCTCATGGACGGTGGCCAAATAGAAGTCTTCCCCGCCCAAATAGGGGGCTTTACTCAAGAGATCCTTTGGGACTATGGGCAAGTTAATTGCTTCCTTACCAGATTTCTTAGGATCCATTTCTGCAACACGAATAAACACAATCAAAACAAGATATTCAAGATCGATTCTATGTTCATATACGAATAACAGTATGAAGAACACTCAACCCAGATCTACATGCATACTTGGTCTAAATGTTTGAAATATGAAAAATTTCGCCAAGAAGAAAGAATCACTAACCTTTTCGTTGATGGAGTACTTGAACACTTGATTAGCAGAATTGGACAACTGAATGAAAGCTTGAATCTGTTGGCAAAGGGTTTCTCCTTTGCTCATAAACCTTGGCAGTAGCTCTGGTGGGATGAAGGTGTGAAAAATTATAATTGATGAGGTAAAATGGTTTATATAGAGCCCTCTGAATAGTCACGACCGTTCAAAATCTTTTCGGATCAGTCGTCGCCTCGGTAATCGGCAAAAATATGTGGATATCGTCGCAATCCACGCAATCCACATCACACCCACGCCACATTAAAGGCTATACGATGTTGCAGGAGCCTAGGCAATCATGGCTGCCTCCGGGGGCTAGAGATTTCAAATATTATTCGAATTGACACGAGGATATGCGTGGAGCCACACACGGCTGGTTTTGCACGTCCGCACGATGACGCGTGTGGCGAACCCGCAAAAGGGGTCTAATGTAGATAGTGCATCTTGAGTAGATCAATTATCATCCACGTGGCAGTCATCGAGCATATCTGATGGTACTTCGTACACACCCTATCATTATATCTATATTCGAGCTTATCCTTATGTGGCATGCGAGAAAGGGTCGCCCGCAATACTAACCGCACGGGAGTTATAAGGACTTAGTGGATTGGAGGTTAGAGTAAGGACCGTCGCGCGAGAGAAACAACCACGCTCGCGCGCGACCCTTGGTAACGGTCTAAGATATCTAATGACCACGTATCCCATAAATACGGTCGATCGTGTAATGGTCCCTACTTATGAGCACAATCGTGTAACGGGCCCTGTATATATGGTCGAACGTGTCGTTACGAGGCGGATATTAAGTCGTCACTAATGGACGCATTAAGCCCTCACAACGGTCACTTCCCTACTATATATAGAAATGTTTGCCTCTTATGGCAGCTCGCTGATCTCTCACGGATCTTTTGCTAGTCGTCATACTGTCTCTATCTCAAGAAAAATTAACCATTGCTTACTCTTCCCCTACCCCAACCTACAATCTTTCCGTGCTTTCTGCTCTTGTTCTTATTCCCTGTTAGAGGTGTACACTTGGATCCTCTTCCAGGATTTTCTTGTACACACCTTCCCACCGCAGGTCTAGGAGATGGGGCGTATGGAGTAAAGGGGTCACATGAAAAGAAAATGTTACTAGAAATGATCTAGTATGCCACTATATGTATAATATAGTAGTACTTAATGACGCATGTAAGAGACGCTATGTATTAATTGTATTGTAATATATATGGAATGTTATGCTTTTAATTTCTGCCGTTACTTTTAGCAGCGCCCTCCCGGTCTTGTCCGAGCCGTATAAGGGGCTTGTTGCACAGATGTTATGACTCCTCTGTTCCCCCACCACCATGGCTGGACGAAGTCTTTGACAGATGCTCAAACTTTATGAATTGGACCACCTGGGTGGCTGACCGATGATCATAGCATATCGGTGCAACTAAAAAACTATACACATTCAAGGGCGTCATAATGGTAATTATCAAGTCTTGGGTTTGTTGTGCTAGTCACTTTATTTTGCAAACCCTTGACATTGTATTTCATGTTAGTTTCCCCTACTACTAGCAACAAAACAACATATGAGAGTCAAGTTTATTACTTTCCATTTTAGCGTATTTGTGGTCTTCGAAATCTTATTGGTACGTTTCACAATGTAATCTACCTTAAGTAGTAGATAGATGCAGCGCCTAGTTGCTTGCGCATTGAATGGAAATTGATGCGGTAAACTACTTTAGTATAAATCATGGAGGATACTTTGATTTCACTCATTAGCTTGTATGCATATAGGGAAGCAATACGACAACATTATCAGTGTTTGGATATAATCTTACCTTTAGCATTTGTTGTGGAAACGTTGATGTGGATACTTCAGGCTGTATAGGTTTATTGTACTTCCTCTTCTTATGCTATATGCACAGGGTTTATTTTTATATATACTCTTATCTTTCTTAGGACAAATCAGGCTTTGGCATGTTCTTGTGACCGTGTTGTCACAGTGCGCGAATTTAAAGACTGAGCGAGCGAATTTGAAGCCGTTTTGTCGCGTTGTACTTATGGATACATAGGTAATTGCATAGCTAGATATAGATATCATATTTTTATATTTCAAACTAGCTAACTAATTTTTTGCAGACTATAGTTATTTTTTGTGCATATGTTTGAATTAGGGATGAGCAAAACTCGCCCAAACCGGCCGCCTTGAACCGGTCCGCATCAAAACGGTCTGAATTCAACACCCGTTCAAGCTACTTGATTGGGTATGGGTATAAAATTGCGAACCCAAACTAACTTTGATTGATCATGGGTTTGAAGTTAGAAAACCCGATTAGGGTCGGTCCGGTCTGATTAAAATTTTATATGAAAAATTTATATATTTTTTAGTTAAATAAAACCGTACAAGTTAAATTTAATAAGACCGAACAATAGTTTTAGTTGATTTTCCTCAACATATGCATTAATACGATTTTCTCCATCGACTAGAATGTCAACTTTGACTTTGTTATGTATTAGTAAAATATAAATTTGTTTATTTTCTCCAATTAGCACTAAATATGTCTTGTTAATAGACCTAGGTTTGCTAACGGTTTGCAACATTTTTAACGCGTCTAAACCCGGTGGAACCGATCCGAGTCGAAAGGCTTGATCGGGTTTGGCTTTGTCAACTACTTGATTGGGTTCGAATTTCGATATGACCAACTTGGGATCATTGGGTTGGGTAAGAAACAAAGCCCTCACCCGTCCAACCCGGTCCGTGCTCTGCCCTAGTTTGAATTGTAAATTTGGGGTATATTTTGTCGCAGTGTATCGGTATGTTGGTAAGCCGCACATAGTTAATGTAAATTTGAATATTTACTTGAATTTTTCCTCAAACGGTTGTGTTACGGTTTGATACAGTTTGAAATGTGTTAAGTATAACGTTTGTGTACTTATTCAATATGTTAAGTACTTTTAAGTGTCTTCTTGCCTAAAATAAGGTCGTGCTAGTCTTGTTGTGCCTGAAATAAGGCCAGGTCATTGTAGAACAATTGATTTGATGTGGTTGTGCCTGAAATAAAGTAACATGTTATGGTTTTGATGTGGTTCTGCCTGAAATAAGGCTCCATGATATGGATTAATCGCGGTTTTGAACTGTATTGGTCTCTGGGTTGAGCTAAAGAGGGGAAGAGTACTATTCTTTTAGTTTTTAATAATGTACAAATATGTCAAGAGAAAAGTATCTCGCTGTAAAAGGGTGTCATTGAATATGGCAATAAAAATGTTAAGTTTAGAAATAATGTTTGTCGTTCAAGAAACAAGGAAACAACGAAAAATCCTCTTCCCGTATTTGACAACACAAAATAAATCAATAATCTCACCACACACTACTAGAAAAACTGTTATAAACTACGTTTTTTTTTAAGACGGAAACAAAAACCGTAGTTAATAAATAAAAAACAACGGTATAAATAAACTGTTGTAAAAACTTTATTGAAACTACAGTTTTTAAAAGAACCGTAGTTTTTGGTTGTTTAATACTACGGTATAATTGTTACCGTCGGGAATAGGTTAATTTAACCACGGTTGGTTTACAAACCGTAGGTAAAAGAAATATTTAATATATTAATAATTAAAAATACATTGTTTTATACACGCACGATTTCTTCCTTTCATATCTCTCTAGGTTTCTCTCTTCGGGGCGGCACAGCGCGGAGAAACAATCGAAACGGCCGGCTTCTTCACAGTCACCAGTGAAGTGGCCGGCTTCTTCTCAGTCACCAGTCAAGCGGCCGCATCCCAGGATTTCGTCGGAGCGGAGTACTGATTCTGCAGGTACGTCGTTGCTTCCATCGTTTGACTTAGTTTTCGTTCTTCTGACCTCTTCTCATTGTTTGTGTTCTTCAATTGTCGATTGCCGATTTCTGCAATTGAGTTTCGTTTTGGACTCGATGGGTGTTTATATATAGCAATTGATTGTCGATTGTGGGGACACTGTGTTTAGTTTGGTTCGTATTTAGGGTTAATGGGTTTATGCAGGTTGTTGGCCTAAAATATATCAATTTCGGTTGCACAAACTTTCTGATGGGTAAACAGAGTGAAAAGGGAACTAAGTAGGCTATAACTTGATTATCTATGAGCAGCCTCTTTTTTTTCTGGGTTTTTATCTCTGATGCAGCCTATTCTTTACAAGGTATAACTAGTTTGGGAGTTAAAAGATCAAATCAGTGAGGCATTTAAAAAAGATGATCTGAATTGAAAGTTCGCTTCAATTACAGACAGTTTTCACATATATAACTAATAGGCGGAGAGTACCTGATGACCAAAATTTATAACGGTAGCGAGAGGTGAAGGTGAAGGGGAGGGAGATGAACAAGTAGTAGCTCCCTCGTAATCAAATAGGAGACAGAGCACGAGAAATAGCTTCAGAAGTCTCGCCAGTTCTCTCCTAGCTATATAAGTGTGTAAACCACTAAACCCAAAGAGACTAAGAGGATGTAAATATAAGCTTCACAGTTTGAAAGTAATTTTTGATGAATTTTTGATTTAGATTTCAAATTGATGCAATTGTTTTCTATAATATTTTCATGAGGTTTTAGAGTAAAAATTGGTCTATAACACGGTGGAAAATTTATCAAAAGATCGTATCGTTATGCGATACAAAATACCCGGTCAAAAAGATTATGATACGAGTTAAGATAGGGAGAAACAGAGTGACACTACGGCATTTACATGTATCTTTTATCTATTTTTTCGAAAGGACTCTACTTTTCTATTTACTCTTGAGAATTTAATTTTAAGTTGATCAAAATTGAAGAAATCTTCCCATTGAATGATCCATCATCATATTAGTGAAGCTCAGTTGTACATATTGGTTCAAGAATTCATCTAGTAACCAACTAATACTATAATTCAAGTATATGCGTAGCAAGAACACGCGTGGGCAGTGTTTTTCTTTGGTGTTCCATTCGTTTAGTTTAAACATGTACATGCATACAACATGTCATATGAAGAGTCTGGTTAGAATCCGTTTGTGATAAAATGTTTTGCCATCACTTCTAAATATGGAGGAAATAAAAACCTTTGGAAAACACCAGGGAAAACGGGAAATGATTTTTCTTTTTTATAGAATAGATGCTTGACTATAAATTAATAATACCTAACTTTTCTTTCATAATAGATCAGTGATGAAGCTTGACTATAAATAATACCTAACTTTTCTTTTGTAATAGATCAGTGATGCTTGACTTGACTTGATTGATGCTTGACGACATGGTAACTTGTCACATATTAGTGAAATAATAAATATTATTTTTAAGACACTTATTTTCTCTTAATTGTTAAATATTGTGTTATTTACCGTTCATATTCTCATTTCAATAGTATTGAATATGTGTGATTTGGCTTATATAGGATTAACCAATCAATATGGATAAGAGTTGGATTCAGTCAGGCAAAGTTTCTTCAGCTCCTTTCTTAAGAGCTCTCTTAGAGTTCTTAGATCTTGCTTTCGCTCATAACAGCGGTTGAGACTAATATAACTTGTCCTTGCAAAAAGTGTTTAAACCGTTACTATGGTGATCGAAACTCGGTTTTGAAGCATGTCATATGCGATGGATTTGATAATGGCTACATAGTCTGGACAAATCATGGGGAGTCCCTCGACAGTACGAATGTCAGTGGACATGAGGAATATAACATAGGTGATGATATGATTAATATGGTTTATGATGGATTTGGGGTTCCAATTGATGAAAACACAACCATTGGGCCAAACGAGGAGACTCGAGAGTTCTATAAATTATTGGACGATGCAGAGAGAGAGTTGTATCCTGGTTGTAAGAGGTTCACCACTCTTTCTTTCCTTGTTCGCTTGCTACATTTCAAAGTACTGGACGGATGGAGGGATACATTGTTTAATAAATTGTTAACTTTGTTGAAAGAAGCATTCCCATATGGTGAAACATACCTGAGTCATATTATAAGGCTAAAAAGTTTAGAGAGTCATTGGGGTTTAACTGTGTGAAGATTGATGCTTGTCCTAATGATTGTAAGTTATATTGGAAGGAGAAAGAGAACCTCGATGCTTGTGATATTTGTAAAACACCAAGATATAAAGATGAAGGAGGTGAAGGTGTTGATGGGAATCAGAAGAGAAAACGCATTTCGAAAAAGCAGATGCGGTATTTTCCTTTGAAACCAAGGCTTCGGAGGTTGTTCATGTCCTCAAAAACTGCGAAACTAATGCGGTGGCATTCAGAAGAACGAGAAGATGATGGGATACAAAGGCACTCGGCAGATTCTTTAGCTTGGAAGAGTTTTAACCAGAAACATCCTGATTTTGCAGGTGACCGTCGCAATGTTATACTTGTTTTAGCATCGGATGGTTTCAATCCTTATATAACCATAACTATCCCTCACAGCACATGGCCCGTTGTGTTGATTATTTACAATTATCCACCGTGGTTATGCATGAAACAGTCATCTTTGTTACTGTCAATGCTGATTGATGGGCCTAAGGTACTTGGAAATGATCTGGATGTGTACTTGCAACCGTTAATAGATGAATTGAAAGAATTGTGGGATGAAGGTATTCATACGTATGATGCAGAGAGTAAAGAAATGTTCCAACTACGGGCATCCCTTATGTGGACAATTAATGACTTTCCAGCATATGCAAACCTATCGGGGTGGAGCACGAGGGGTAAATATGCGTGTCCTGTATGTAACAAAGAAACTGATTTTCTCTGGTTGCCAAATGGTCATAAATTTTGCTATGCGGGTCATCGACGTTTTCTGTCCCAAAGCCAGGGGCTCCGAAAAGATTCCAGTAACTTTTACGACAAAGCCGAGGACCGTCCTAGGCCGCCTACGTTTTCTGGTGAGGATATTCTTAAACAGATTGGTGACATTCAGAATAGTTTTGGGAAAGGACAACCACAAGGACAACCACAAGGACAACCACTTAAAAGAAACAGATCAAATAGTGACTCAACAAGTGAATCGGTTGCCGCAGAGAGCAACCCTTTTTATAACTGGAAGAAGAGGAGCATCTTTTTTTATTTACCTTATTGGAAGGATAATTTGATTCGCCACAACCTTGATGTCATGCATATTGAGAAGAATGTATGTGAAAGTATACTTAACACGCTGTTGGATGTCAATAAAAAAAGTAAAGATGACTTGCGTGCTCGTCGTGACCTTAAAGAGTTGGGCATAAGGAAATCCCTTCATCCTGTGCCACTTGGCAATAGCAGATATGAATTACCCCCTGCAGCGTTTACAATGACTAAAGATGAGAAAACAACTTTCTGCAAAGTACTGAAGAATGTTAAAGTTCCGGACAACTATTCTTCTAATATTTCTAAATGTGTCAATGTGAAGGAGAGAACAATCAAAGGCCTAAAGAGCCATGATTGCCATGTACTGATGCAACAATTACTGCCTATAGCCTTGAGGAAGGTCTTGCCTAAGAATGTAGCAAAGCCTTTAATTGAGTTGTGTGGGTTCTTTAGGAGGCTATGTTCAAAGGTGATGGATATACCTGAAATTGAGCGTATGCAAGAACAAATAGAGTTGACTCTTTGCCAGCTTGAAAAGATATTTCCACCCTCTTTATTTGATTTAATGCTGCATTTGCCAATCCATTTGGCAGAGGAGGCAAGAATTGCCGGGCCGGTTTGCTTTCGGTGGATGTACCCCGTTGAGAGGTACTGATTTATTAATTATGGTTTTGTAATTTTCAATCTGTCGAATCATTAACTGTTAATACTGTGATGGAATTATATAGGTACCTACTCACTTTGAAGCAATACGTACGACAATGGAATTTTCCTGAAGAATCTATTGCTCAAGGGTATTTGGCAGAAGAGTGTGTTACATTTTGTAGTCGTTACCTCGATGATGATGTTGATACAAAACTAACACGACCGTCAAGGTACAAGGAGGGTGGTAACGGGAAAGCAGAAATATTCAGATTAAGTAACATTGAGTATGAGCAAGCTCATCGATATGTCTTAGCCAACACTGATTCTATCAGACCATTCAAGCAGTAAGATAAATGCAAACCATAAACGTGTAGAATTTTATATTATTTAATACATCAACTTCATTTGTTATACTCTGGCTATTTGAACGTGTAGGATCCACATTGACCAGTTGAGGAATATGAATCGTCGGATTCGTTCTCACCAGCTCCAAACAAAACATAATGCTGAGTTTCCAAATTGGCTACGGAATTATGTAAGTCACCGTGTTAGGATATGTTGTATCTGAACTGTAAGATATAAACAAGTTATTCCCTTTATAATAAATATTTATATATTAACCCAGGTACGACAATTAGATGATCCAACAATTCCAGAAGAAGTTAAAGTCATAAGTAAAGGACCGGATGAGTGGGCTACAAGATATTCGAAAGGCTATACAATAAATGGATTTAAATTCCATGTTCAATCATATGGTTCTAGATTGAAAAGTCTAAACACAGGAGTGACGGTAAGGGCGTCAACTGAGAGTTATGCTTCAGTGAAGGATAATCGGCCAGCCACTGGAAATTTGAAGTACTACGGAAAATTGAAGGAAGTTATTCAGTTGACTTACTCCATGGATGTCAAATTTGACATGTTTAAGTGCATATGGGTGGACGGTGAGCACGGTGTGAAAGATGATGAATATAAATTCACGATGGTTAACTTCAATCGTCTTATGTACAAAAACAATGATATATTAGCAGAACCGTATATTTTTGCATCCCAAGCAGAGCAAGCTTGGTACGTGGAAGATGTAGTAGAGCCGGATTGGAGCGTAGTGGTGAATATGACTCCAAGAGACTTCTATGATATGTATGCAAAGGACGTATCAACAACTCTGCTAACTTGTCCGCAAGCCGAGCCATTTCAAACACAAAATATGGATGACAATGAAGCAAATATTAATGATGATACAAGATGGATGGGACAGCATACCAGTGGAGTCATAGTTGTTGATGATGGTAATGAAAAGCTTCCTACTACTGTGGAAGGTGACCTGGATGATGATGACGAGGACATGTATATCGGTGGTGGCGAAGAAGGCACAAAATCAGGTGACGAAGAAAGCGCAAAATCAGATTACGAAGAAGACTCAGAATCAGATGAAGAAGAAGTTGCAAATACAGAATATGATAGCGATTACATTTAGCTGATTATTCTTTTTTTTTAGAATAGCTGGATTTTTTAATTTATGGTTATTCGAATTCTACAATTTCGTTAGTTGCGATTGAGTCTCGAACAGTTATCCCAATAAACTGACTGCTATGAAACTATTTTTTGAGAATATTCTACTTTACAAGTCTGATTGCTTCATTGCTTGCTTATTTAATTATATATGCAATTGAAATGCAATGAAAATCATGTTATTCCGTATTTATGAAAGTAGTATGCTTGGCTATGTAGATATTGGATAGGATTATTACATGATTGAGGTCGTTAATTACATTTAATTTTTCTGGAAAATAACAGTGGCAAACTTACTTTATTTAGTAACTCAGTTGCTTTTTTGTAAGAATTTGCAACTGAGTTGCTTCTGTAACAGTGGCGAACACTAGTACTACCTGTTTTGTTTAATCTTTAAACTTAAAATGTGATGTATGAACTTTCAATAAGTTGTGGATTAACTCCTTTCAATAATGCATTCATTTCTTGCAGGTTATCATGGTGGTTAAAAGAACTGCAAAGTGGCCTTGCTGAAATTTGCTAACAGATGAACCCCAACCTAAGCGTCTTTCTCCAACTCGGCCAGAAAATACCCTGCCTGAACACCAGCCAAATGCACCAGCGCCTACGCATATGACACCACGTGAAACTACACAGTTTCATCACCAGCCCCTAGCACCATCACCTACACCGGCTCAAGCAACCTGCCCTGAAACTACCCAGATTCAGCAGCTGCCACCTGATGAATTTTCAGAACCGTTTGGAGTAGGAGGTATTCTAGGTTATTAAATAACCTGTTGATTTTAGTGTTGTAGTCTGTACTTCATTTCATAGCATCTATTCTTCTATGTACTGAATGACTACAATTTGTTATTTTCTATAGGATTGTCGGCCTCCAATGATCCAAATAAGAAACGTAAAGGAAGATCAATCTCACAGCCACTACCTGGTTGGACCCAAGGCACAACAAAATTGAAAGTTCAATTCAATGAAAGATTTCAGCATATAGGTCCAGATCAGGCAAAACTTGCAAGCCATTTAGAAATAATGGTGAGAAATGGAGTGAAATTTCCATTGATCTACACGTCATGGAAACATAAGGGGTTGGATGAAGGGAAGGAAGGTGCATGGAAACTAGTCAAGGTATGCTGTTAAATAATCTTATACGGTAAAATCATGTGTCTTCATAGTTTTATCATATGTGCATTTTTTGTCTCGAGAGTTATACCGTCTAGTTCATACGAACACTTGCCTAAAAGTAAGGGAAAAGAAGATAATATACATATCACACTCTCTTTGATTAGTACTTTGTTGGTTTGTTGGTTTATCACACTTGTGTCACCTGTTAGTTACAGTGCAGTTTATGCAAGTCTTATGAAGCCTATTCGGATCATTGGCATGATTTGGAGTTGTGTAAGGAATGGTAAAACTTAAAACAATTTTTTCATGGAGAAAGAATCTTCTACATTTATCAGTTTCATCTTATGTTTGACATGTCGAGAATGATCAACGACCGGGGAGTGTTGTATTAAGGGCTTAATGAATTGCGCTGTGATAAAAGAATGAGCCATGAGCTTCTTCTCTCATAAGTGTTTTTTGGTACAACTCCAAGTGGTCTATCTCTATCCTATATACCAACTGGGATTAGTATACAGACACGCATTAATGTCAGACTCGAGATCTATTACTGTCACATTAATGGTTGGTTACACTCAATTTCTCTTAAATGGAAGACGAAAATGTATGGCAGTGCTTGGAAATGGTTGAAGGTTTACTTACAAGTTGAGTTTTGATTTATTCTAAGACCTCAAAAACAAAATCTAGGAACAGTATGCATATATGCCTGCCCCCTAAGAATGTGAAAATTGTGATAATTTTTCATACCAATAGGTATCTTCGGTTGAACCCCCCTTTATGTGCAAGCCACCAACAACAAGAGATGCCTATAGACAGAGTATCATATCATGTGACTTCAGACATGTATTGAAGTCAGTAGCTGCAGGAAGGCTAAATGAAACTTTTCAACTGCCCTTCTTTCCTTTCGTACAATATCTGTAATTAATCAAATTCAAGGACAAACCAAGTTCCGGACTATTTTTCATTTACAGCTCATAAAAGAGAGATATTCAGCTGACCACACCGAGAGGGAAAAGGACAGTTTAGGACCAGATTCAGTAGCTGCAGCAACAGGGCTAAATCAAACTTTTATTACTGTTCCTAGATTTTCAGGGGGCAGGCATATCTTCTATATTGCAGAACTTGCATTTTTTCTAATTTGGAGTGTAACTTTCTCGTTTCCAACAGGCCAATATAGATGGAGATGTACCGGAAGAGTACAAGGAAATTTGTTTCAAAACCATGGACGAAATGTGGAGAGATTGGAAGGAAACAGTAAAAAGAAATCATTACTCACGTCATGACACTGACGAGGAGCGTCTAACTGATTGTCCGGATAGAGTTCTTCCCGAACATTGGCCAGCCTTAGTTAAATGGTTTGGTGAGGAGGTAGCGAAGGTAAAGTTTTGAATATCCTGTCAACATGTAGTATATGTCCACATAGACTGATATTGTACTATTTTATAAAATAGGAGAAGAGCGAGACAAATAAGCAAAATAGACAAAAATCAGTTGATCCCCCAAGAAGTGGCAGGACACCGTTACAACAAATTGAGCAAGAGGTATTACCTCAGTTTGTTTTTATTTATTTGATACCCTTCTATACTGTAATGATAAATAATTGCATGTTGTACTAACAATGCAGTTAAAGGAAAAGGGATTGCCACATGATCGTCCGGAAATTTATATGAGGACACAGGAGGATGCGAACGGACAACCTAAAGATCCTGCTGTGGCTCCTTATCTAGTGAAATACTAAAATATGTTACTTAGTAGTGTTTAGTTATATACAATTCGTATGCCAACTATATGTTGTAATAAATGCTCAATTATTTCAGGCGACGTTGAGGGAACATTTGAAAATTGGCACACCAGAGGAAGAACAAAACCTAGAGGTTCGTGAGCATCGCTTTGTTGAAACATTTGGGCCAGACAATCACGGTCGCGTGCGATGTATGGGTTCTGGCCTACGTCCGACAAAGGTGCTCGGCTCCTCGTCAATCCGCTCCAACAAACAAGTGGCTGACTTGGAGGTAAAAGTAGCTCAATTGGAAGCTGAAAACGCAGAGAGGCAAGCTCGGGAGGATGAAATGCAAAAAATATTTAAAACATGGGAATCTCAGATGAAACATCTTGCAGGTGTAGTATGTTCGCTGACTGGAACATCGTTGGATGCACTGCCCATGCCATCTTTTGCACCACCGGTTGTGCCGTCATCTACTCCTTTGGAACCTACTGCCAGGCCTACGCACCCGACATTGGGTGGAAAATCGACCTACACGACCTACCAACTTTAATCCTCCAGCACAAGTGGCTCAGTCGAATATACCGCCGACAACTGCTACCTCAGAAAGCCATGCCTCATCTTCATGTCGCGTGCGACATGATAACTTTCAGGTAACTTTTAATTATCAATTTGTAAGATCATATGTAGTTCATTTTATCACTGAAATGATTGTAGTTGTTGTTGACATATGATTGGTTTCTTTTGGAAAGGTTAGAGTAGGTGATATGGTAGAGCTAATCTCACTAGACAAGCCACGAACCGTTGCAGCACGTGGTCTCGTGTTGTCTATGAACCCCAATAAGATAGTACAGGGAGCTGCATTGGGTCCAGAGTTTTGTGAGGTGCAAATATCTCAGGTCGTGAAGTCAAATTTTCTTATGTTCAGACAGACTGGGAAGGAAACAAATTTGAAGAACATGACAGGAAAATCCGTTGCGTGGTCTGTGACAAATGTATGTGACACATGTTTAGCTTGGCTTTTATTACAACTGCATCAATTTTATGTAATTTGAGTTAATTATTTGCTTCACATTGGCAGGTCAAACGCGTCACTGCAAAGAAGAACAAGTAACGTACAATTGATAATGAAGGTAAGAAATTAATGTTGATTTACATTTGAATTCATTGCATCCAAATTTCTCCTTCTGCAAGCTTTATTTTATGTGTTTTTGCACAGAGTAGTTTACTGGCATTCCAAGCACGTGTATACTAATCTTGTTGTTTTAGTTTTAAATTCCCCTTAATCCACATGAACAAGAGGTTCCTAGTGGTATTATTTTATGCGTTTTTGCACAGACAACTTTACTGCTTCCCGTGAATGAAAATATTTTGCAACATTACACCATTTTTGGGGCTTCCTTTCTCAAAAACCATTCAACTGGGAACTGACAGTGCTTTATCGAAAGAAATAGAATGGCATTACATTGTTTATAAATACTAAAAATAGTGGAAAAAGATGGTATAAAGGGAATTGCAGAAATACTCACGCAAAGCTAGTAGATTACACTCACATCTTCTCTACTATTCTTTAGCGTAGTTGTTAGAAGCCCTTTTCATCATAGCTTCTCTTCACTTTGTAGTACTTTTTGCAAGGCCTTTCTTGTCATGCCCTGTCTAGTTTCTTTGAAGAATACAATTCTGTCTGGGATGATCTCAGGTCTATCCTAATATCATGTGGACTTAATTAACCTTTGAGGGGTAACATGATGGTCCCTGGAAATTTACTTCGTACTTACTCAAATCATGGACTCGTGGTCTCTGATTAGGGAGGCCATAGGGGAGAAGGACCGGCGGGAGAAGGATCGGCGTCAATAGCTTTAGGAGGATAATCCCTAATCCGCACTTGTAAGTGCACTCATCATTGTACGCATAGAAAATAGCATAGTTAGTCAAAACCCCTCATTTTACAGAGAGGCAGTATTTATTCTTTACCTGATGTCCCAACTTTGAGACCTGGTAGCTTCAATTGGTTTCAGTTGAGTCACTTAATGGTCCCATATTGTGTGTTAGGTATTAGTACCATATTGGAAACCTATGACATGAACATGTGAATTGCTGCATTTTATCATAAGACCAACATGCATTAGGAAATGACTTGTACTGCTGATGTAGGCTGAAGGATGGTTGCTGTAATAATTAATACAAGTTCACCTGAATAGGACAATTGAGTAGACAAAAGAGAAGCTCTAACTGAAGAGTGTAACTTTCATGTGTTTAGGGGTTCTTGCCATAGACCAGACCAATGTGACCATCAGATATCATGTTACAAGCACTTGATGTCCACATTGCTGCCTGAAATAGTTGTACACCCGGAAAGGTAGGAAGGACATATGTCGATACTAGCTGACACAAGATAGTTAATAGGCGCGCCACCTAAATAGAAGTTCGGCATTTAATTGTAGCTTCTACTCAACTCGATCACACATGTAACCTTTTTCCTATGTTACATAACTTATAACCATTCAAACAACAGTCACACGACTGACTAGTTTTGATCAAGCAGGATCACTTCGATGCCGTCGTCGATGTAAGCTCTTAAACTCGCCTGATTTGGTTTCAGTGAATCTCGATCCTTATCTGGAGTCGTATCTAATTCAATTGCCTTCTTCGAACTTCAAATCTGACTCTCTCTGCGTATCTGCAGATTTCAGTCTTTGATTTATGTAGATCCATAAATGGACTGTTAGGTTTGCTACTGTCAGTGAGCTACCAGAACTGGAATGATGATTACTTGTATAAGTTCAATTGTTTTACTATGTGATTATTTTGATAATTTTTCTTTTTAAGTAGATTCATATTCATTCTATTACTCTAAATGTTTCACTTTAGATCTATTCGTATATGGGTTGTGCATTGATAATGATGTTGTTGTATGCAGGATGTTGATAATGCTCAAAATTGTTGATGTTGCGGCTGCGATCCTTCTTGCCGTATATTTTTGCTGCTGCTGCTGAGTTTTAACAAATGTTGCTGTGTACAACTTTGAAGTTTTGTGAAACTTAGTATTTTGCTATTTGGACGAACACTGTTTTGTATTACCTGAACTTCAAATTTCTCATCTCCAGTGTTGACTGATGTTTAATGCTTGAATCAGTAGGTTTAATGTCCACATACTGGTTACTTAGATAGATGGTTGTTTAAGAATTTGGCATCTTTTCATTACAGGTCCAGGTTTCATTACAGGTCCAGGTACCCAAAAATAAAAACATTAACGACGGTTTTTTTCCGCCGTTTTCATCATTGCCTACGGTAAAAAATAAAAAACGCCCTTACAAAATTACCGTCGTTTAACTTTTTACCGGCAGTAAAGTTTACCGCCGTAAATGTATTTACGACGGTACATACTGTCTCTTTAAATAAATACTACGGTTGGCAATAACCGTTGTTTTTTGCTTAAACTACGGAAAAATTAACCGTCCCTTAAGACAAAATCGGACGGAAATATAAATTGTCGTTTATATTCTAATACAACGGTTTATCATCTACTGCCGTATATATGTTCATAAACTACGGAATATTGTGAACCGTCGTTTATAATGTTTTTGCTACGGAAAATTCCGTCGTTTAAGTATAACCGACACCTTTCTTACGGACTGAACCTAAAACCGTCGTTTATCGCATAAACTACGGTTTTTTTACTTTTTCCTACGGTTAAATACCGTCGTTTATTACAAATTTTCCAGTAGTGACACAAGGGAAAAAGTTATTGACACATAAGCCTCTTCATAAACGGTGAGAGGAAGGTTTTGCCGCAAAATATGGTAGCATAAACGGCGAAAAGTCTTGCCGTTTTTGATATGTCATAAACTGCGAGAGTGTGTCCCTCCGCCCTTAAGGTTTAAACGGCGATAAATTTTCTTGCCGCGGAGCAGAACGTCAAAAACCCCACGGCCGACCAAAATTTTGTCGTTTTTTTGCTTTAAACGGCGAGAAAACCGTCATACACGGTGATAATTGCTTACTGTTTTTTAATGCATTTCCAGTAGTGTTTTTATGCATGTAGTTCTATAAAACAAAAAAAAATCAAAACCACATCCCTCTAATTCGTTAAATTCCAACCTCTAGTCCTTTGGGTTCGATATAAACCTGGTTCTTACTGGGAAAACTTGCTACAATAGATACTGTGTTTCACGATTAAACTTTCTCTCAATTAGCCGATTAAAGTGCTTCGCGATGAATAAAGATGAGTTGTTGTAGGTTTTTCTCAAAGTTGACAAAGCCAGGATATCTCTACGGGTCACTAGGTATTTCACACTACGTTTGATTTATGTTCTACTAACACGATGATGCTTTCTCTAGTTAAACGAGCATTCATATGTTGAAGATTTCTCTACCAACCTCTACACTTAAACTATCAAGAACTGATGTCTCTAGTCTAATCAAGTTCAAGTGCGCTTTATGCTTGTTCGTCTAGTCTTAGTTCTTAGCTAACTAGCAAGATTTCTCAACCCTAGATACGGCTAGTGTGTGTTTCAAGTTTCCGGGCAACAAACATTGATGTCTCTAACATTCATAACCTAGCTCAATCCTATTGATACGTCTAACAGTAGAAAAGAAGAATGATAATCGTAAAACACACATAAATAGACAAAATATCAGCAATTAAGCCAAAATGCATGAGAGAAAATCCATAAATTCCAACACATCGTGATCAAGACCTAGCTCCCTATGAGATATCCCCAGATAGGAGTTTAGCTACTCAAAAACATGATCACAATACAAGTTTTCATGATAAAATCCAAAAACTAGAGAAGAAGAAGAAGAAGAAGAAGAAGAAGAAGTTTATAAGGAAAACAAAAGAGCTCCAAGAACACGATCGTTCTCTAGCTCCCAACTCGTCCAAAGCAATGTCTAACTGGCCAAAAACGAGCCCTAACCAAGTTTAATACATTTCTCAAGTGTTTAGAACAAGTTAGGAATAATTACAAAGCCACTCCGAACGTTTCCAAAAAATTTATGCACCCGAAGTATGTCGTGCGACCTACTTACTAGGTCGTGCAACCTACAGGCAGTTCAGCACTAGGTCGTGCGACCTACTTAAAAGTTATGTATTCTCCCATTCGGTCGTGCGACCTAGTTTATCCTTAGCAAAATTTTGACCTTCTCCCGTCTTGTCGCGCACGCCTTTCAATCACTTCCCGAGCCTTGTATCATCACTTGATTCTCCATTATGAGCTCTCCACGAGCTTCAAGGCTCGTCCCTTTATCTCCCATGCCTCTCTTGCACTCAAATCATCATCACTCGCTTTCTTTCTCAACTTTTGAGCTTGCGTTCACTTCCGAAGTTCATTTCCGCTCTTCCACTTGTTCCTCGCGTGCTCCGTTCTTGAAAAACATAACACGTACACCCTGCGAAGATAAAATGTGACAAAATATGATAAATATTGCAATAAATGATGTAAGAAAACGCCCGGACTTCACATTTAACACATGGAATGCTCAAACTCTCAAATTATACCAAAACCGACTCGGAATGACGCTAAATTCTCAATTTTCGCTCGCATAACGATAGAATACCAATAGAATATATAACTCCATTCCGTAGTTATCACTCAGATATCTCAAAGGAATGTAAGACAACATGTTGTGCTATCGAAGTTGGGAACTTTGACTTGTTGGCTATATATGTTGACTATGGTGGGTATCTAGATACCCGTAGATCCACCTCAAGCTGAGTTTCATGATGGATGGCTTGATGGTAGACCTTTCTCGTGGAATAGCAATATGTAGTATTGGACAATCGTCTTGGACCGCTCTATCGAGGATGGAGGCAGAATATGTTTCCTGTTCCACTTTGGCGCACAAATGTGTTTAGCTGAAACGGTTTTGGTCAACCTAGGAGTTGTTGACAGACTTGTTACCCTATGTTGTCAACTATGACTACCATAGCTAGGAGCTAAGAACCCAAAGCACTGCAGTGAAACCAAACACATAGAGGTCAAAAGGTACTATTTCATCTGGGATGCGGTGTCCACCTGAGGAGTAATCTTGAAGTATATCCATACTACACTACTAGAAATGAACAGGAAAAGGGCAATAAGATACTAAATTCACGCGGAAAGGATAAATTTTGTCGTTTATTGTATCACGAACGGCGATAATTTCTATCCTCGCATAAAATAATCTTATACGGTAACAAATTAGTGGCCCTGCATTTAGTTTGGATCTAACGGTAAGAGCCTTAACAAAAATGACTAGCTTTTTTATCGCCGTTAATACTTGTATTAAAAACGGCGACAAGAGTTTACTAACAGCGACATTTTTTATCTCGGTAAGTAATATTTAGGAGAAATGGCGAGAGTTCTTATCACGCCGTTAGTTGTTGTCACATACGACGAGAAGTATCGCCGTATAAGTTCTTTTTTACACGTGTCACCCTATGCCCAAATTGTTTGATTTGTCCGCCAAATTTTGGAGAGAAAATTTTCTTACCCCGCGCAGAGAAGGAAATAGACCTAGCCAGAGGGAAAGACGAGGTTTTGACGAGGTTTAAACGAGGGAAAGGCGATTTGGTGGTTGAGGCGACTTTGGTGGTTAAGGCAACTTTGGTGGTTCAGGCGAAGTGTCCCCGATGCTATCTTGTCTTCGCGATGTTTCCCGCCGTATGTATTCTCCTTATCTTCTTATTTTTGTTGGTCTTCTCTAGGGTTGCATGTCATCTTTGCCAATTTCATTTGATTGTTCGATTTGTTCAATTTCTTCTGGTTGAATGTATTATGAAACCTTCTGGTTGTATGATTTCATATTGCTTTGGTCTGTTGGATGATACAATATTATATTACATACACACTGTAACTCTAGTTAATTTGGTCTGTTAGGAATACATTTTTTCCGGGGGTGGGCTTACTCGGGTCTGTTCTCAAGTTTTGAGCTGAAGTATATTTTAGTAATACTCAACATATATATGTGATTAGTTAAGTTCATTTTAGTAATCCTTCTAATATGTTCTTGTAGAACTAATGTATGAATTTTTCTTTACATTTGATTTTACTTGAATTCTCGATGGATAAGAGTTGCATAACTATCACCCCAAGGTGTGATTCGGCTTTTGTTGATGGTTGTGACAAGTTCTTAGACTTTGCGTACATGGGCATGGATGATGGGTCACACATATGTTGCCCTTTTAAAAAATGTCTTAACCGGTTTTACGAGACCAGAAGTGTTGTTAGAGGTCATATAATATGTAATGGATTCAATCCTGATTATATGCAATGTATTTATCATGGAGAACCATCTAAACTATTTGAATCTGATTTGGGTAGTGTAGAAACAGTTGGGGGAGATGCCATGATTGGTATGGTACGTGAAGCATTAGGAGCTCATCCCGATCAAGATTTTTTGAGTTCTAATGAGACATCGGTTGACGGAGAAACTATGAAACTCCTTAAAATACTGGAACAAGCTGAGACTGAGATGTATCCAGGATGTAAGAAGTTTACAAAATTGTCGTTCGTAGTTAGAATGTTGCACATTAAAGTCTTATATAACCTGCCAAATGCATGCTTCGATGATTTGATTGAACTATTCAAGGAGGCTCTCCCTAAGGAGAATAAGTTACCCAATTCATACTATGAAGAAAAGAAGTTGAAGGATTCCTTAGGGTTTACCTACCTAAAGTATGACGCTTTCCCCCAAAATTGCATGCTATACTGGATAGACAAGGAGAATTTAGAGAAATGTGATTTTTGTGGACAAGATATGTATAAACCATTTCAGCATGGGGATGACCTAGATGGGACCACTCAGGCTACCAAGATACTAATGAGCTCTTCCCTCTAAAACCTAGGTTGCAACAATTGTTTATGTCCTCTAATACTGCAGAGTCAATGGTATCGCATGACAAAGGACGTACTAAAGATGGCATACTTAGCATCCAACTGACTCTTTAGCCTGGTAAAATGTTGATGAAAAGCACCCTGAATTCTCTAGTGATCCTCGCAATGTCATATTGGGCTTGGAATCAGATGGATTTAATCCATTTAGGACGATGAACATTGCTCACAGTACGTGGCTAGTCTTGTGGACGCAATTTAACTCGGAGCCGTGGATATGTACGGGGCAAGCTAATATGATTTTTTCGATCCTTATTGATGGACCTAAGGCGCCTGGAAATAATATAGACGTTTACCTGCAACCGATAATAGATTATTTGAATGGTTTCTGGCATCAAGGTGTACGCACATTTGATGCAGCAACTGGTCAAATGTTCACATTATGTGCGTGTCTTCTGTGGACAGTAAACGACTTTCCAGCATACGCGAATTTGTCTAGATGGAGTACCAGAGGATAATTCGCATGTCCTCCTTTCAATAAAAACACTCGGTATCGATGGTTAAAACACGGTAGAAAGCACGCTTATGGGGGTAATCGTCGTTTCTTGCCTACTGGCCACAGGTTCCGTAAAGATAAAAGTTTTGATGAGACAGAAGAAGATGAAGTGGCCCCACCACTGCTTCTGGAGAAGAAGTGTTCAGAAAGTAGAGCATATTGAGAAAAAATATGGAGAGCGAGGGGTAGATGTATAATCTATGATTAACCGAAAGAGATGGAAGGACGCCGTTGAGGCTGGAGTTGGTGTACCCATGTATAATTGAAAAAATCAGAGTATTTTCTTAGAATTGCCTTATTGGAAGAAAATTTAATACGTCATAATCTCGACGTCATGCATATAGATAAAAATGTGTGTGATAGTGTTATCAACACCATATTCGATGTAGGGAAAAAAGTGAAGACAGTTTGAATTATCGGCTTGACCTGGAGGAAATGGGTATACGAGGGTCACTTCATCTACAAAGATGTTAAAGTACCTGATGGTTATTCGTCAAACACATCCCGACGTGTATCCATGAAGGACAGGAAACTCATGGGTTTAAAGAGTCACGATTGCTATATTCTAATGCAGCAGTTGTTGCCCATTGCTGTGAGAAGAACACTTCCGAAGAATGTTGTCCAAGTACTGATCGAGTTGAGCTCTTTCTTCATGCAATTGTGTTCGAAGTCACTTGATCCGGCTAATTTACTTCAGTTACAGCAGAAAGTAACACTGACTCTCTGTCATCTTGAGAAAAATTTTCCGCCGTCCTTTCTGGATATGATGTTACATCTCCCTATCCACTTAGCTCACGAGGCGACAATTTCTGTCCCAGTAACATATCAGTGGATGTACCATGTTTAAAGGTATACATATCTAATTATAACATCATGTAAATTTTTAATTAAATGTGTTTTTTATATAATATATATCATCGGCCAATTTTAATGCAGACATTTTCTCACTCTAAAAACATATGTACACAATAGGAGTCGTCAAGAAGTTTCCATAGCAGAGGGATACCTACTTGAAAAATTCTGAACGTTTTGTTCAAGATATTTGGACTAGAATGTTGAAACCAAACTTAGACATTTGAGTCGCAATGACAATAGTGAGTTAGGTCGGGCTTTACGTGCAGGGAGAACTGTACATCTAGATCCAATTGTAGGGTTTTGATCATGGATACGCAATGGAAGAAAGAATTTATCCATTCAAGACCCTCCAAGGATCACATGAATAGAATCATAACGATGGTAAAGGAAAACAAGTAACACACCTTAGAGGTCTCCAGTGATGACTTGTAACGTGAATTGTGTCACGTCTCTACGGTTGATCCACGCCTAGAGTTGAGATCTAGATCTTCCTTGTCCTTTGTGATAGCTTGGACCGTAGGAAGAGGAAGAATAAATCACGCAACGGTGAAGCAAGGATAGGGCTTCGGCCTCTCTTCTTGGCCAACGGGGACGGGCGGACGCAAGGGGGCGGTCGGCCTCCTTGTGGTCTTGCTCTCTCTCTTGCTTTCTCTCCCACTCAACTCCTGTTATGAGCATTAGTGTGGGAAGGAAGATAGGAGAATCCTGTACATATTCCAACAACTCCTTTTCAACTACCTAAAGGCCCTTCCTAATCCTACATGAATTCGGATTAGTCCCATCCTTGCATATTAGTCCTACTAAGTTTTCAAGGTGTTTAAAAGTGATCATTCCAATTAATTAATCATATTAATTAACTCCCAAATCTAGTTCAACCCTATTGGGCGTGTGACCCCATAGGTTCTATCTACTTGGTAGCAACAATTTGCTAATATGGAGCGTTCTCTAGCAAGACATCCGACAAACCTTGTGCAAGTATTGTCTCATCCCTTTGTCTCCATATCCGGATTGGACACAAGACATACAAGTCACACTCGTATATCCAATCCATAATTTCGCGATCCTGGGAATAGCCTTATCCGTGCAGATAACATCAATATCCCATATTGATTAATCTGAGTATGGCCAGACATTCTACAAGCACTATCCCTCGAGTAGTCGTGGATATTTACTCCCGTTATGTGGGAGGGTCAAATTCTATCTACGTCTACTACGATCTCTAAGCTTACTTCTTATTGTATCCGGTACACGTCTTTATAGTTACCCTGTCACGGTGTAGCGTTTGACGCTACCAAAATCACAATAATCCACAACTAGACGATCTAGTGACTTCAAGTCTAAGGATGGCAATATCCTTGTCATCGCGAGAAGCACTTGTGACTTTTACATAACTTGTATGTAGCCTTCTCGTAGATGGGTCAATCCAGTATGTCATTACTCCTAATACATACCCATGTGTTGGATTGTGATATCTGCATATCAATCCAACCCCATACTAGTCTATATGTGATTGTCCTGTTAATAAATATAATGGATTAGGGATATTTAAGATAAACAACACAGTTGTAAATCTAAGGAATTCATTATATTAAATATCCAATAAATAATACAATGATTATCCCAGCCAAAATAAGTTCATACAAAACTAGATTGCCTCTAGGGCATCTATTCCAACGGTCTCCCACTTGCACTAGAGCCAATCTGGTGCATCTCGTATGCCAATTCTCCTAGTTTGCCTTTCATGCTTGCGCTGAACAAGCGACTTTGTAAGTGGATCTGACATATTCTCATCTGTAGGAATCTTGCATATCCGAACATCCCCTCTATCGACAATATCTCGAATTAGACGGAGTTTCAAGAGTACGTGCTTGGATTTCTGGTGTGACTTGGGTTCCTTTGATTGTTCGATCGCCCCAGTGTTGCCACAATACAAATCTATTGGATCCACAATGATAGGAACCACACCAAGCTCCTTGATGAACTTCGTAATCCAAACAGCCTCCTTTGCTGCGCCATTCGCAGCAATGTACTCAGCCTCAGTTGTAAAATCAGCCACTGTCTCTTACGTGGAACTCTTCCAGCTCACCGCTGCTCCATTCAGGCAAAACAAAAATTGTGACTGTGATATATCATCTATGTCGGTTTGGAAGCTTGCATCCGTGTAACCCCTTACACGTAACTCTTCCTCACATCCAAATATCAAGAAGGCATCCATAGTTCTTCTCAAGTACTCAAGAATGTTCTTGACTGCAATCCAGTGACTCTCACCTGGATTGGACTGATATCTGCTTGTCATACTCAAGGAATATGACACATCTGGTCTAGTACATAACATGGCGTACATGATGGATCCTATGGACAAGGCATAAGGTATTCTACTCATGCGTTCCTTCTCAATCTCATTGGAAGGACAATCAACCTTCGAAAGGTTGATTCCATGCGACATGGGCAAGAATCCCTTCTAGGAATCTTGCATGTTGAACCGTTTCAACACCTTGTCTATATATGTACTTTGACTTAGGACTAGCAGCCTTCTCGATACATCTCTATAGATCTTGATACCAAGTATATAGGCTGCTTTCCCTAAGTCCTTCATTGAGAAACACTTTCCTAGCCAATCGTTAACAGATTGCAACATGGGAATGTCGTTTCCAATGAGTAGTATGTCATCCACATACAAGACCAGAAAAGCAACACAGCTCCCACTAACCTTCTTGTATACACATGATTCATCTTCGTTTCCGATAAATCCAAACTCCTTGACCACTTCATCAAAACGTCGATTCCAACTACTAGAAGCTTGCTTCAACCCATAAATGGATCATTGCAACTTATATACTTTGTTGGCTTGCTTTGGATCTTCAAAACCCTCAGGTTGTATTATATACACGTCCTCGAGGAGATTCCCATAAAGGAATGATGTTTTGACATCAATCTACCAAATTTCATAGTCGTAGTAAGCTGCAATAGCAAGTAGTATTCGGATGGATTTGGTCATAGCGACTGGTGAAAAGTTTTCATCATAGTCTATAACATGAATCTGTCGGAATCCTTTAGCCACCAATCGGCCCTTATAGGTAATCACATTACCCTCCATGTCGATCTTCTTCTTGAAGACCCACTTGCACCAATGGGCCGCGCCCCTTTGGGTGGTTCCACCAAAGTCCATACTTTGTTGGCATTCATGGTTTCCATCTCGGAGCTGATGGCTTCGAGCCACTTCTGAGATTCTGGCCCTTTCATGGCCTCTTCATAGGTAGTAGGCTCATCATCTATGAGCAAAGTGTCACCATATTCAGTCACAAGATGTCCATACCTCTCTGGCTCCTGGCGCACTCTACTAGATCTATGAAGCTCTTGTGCTACTTGTATAGGTTGCTCCACAACCACTTGTGGATCTTGCTCATGCTCCATAGAAGGACCAGTGCCTTGTGTTTCTTGAACTTCTTCAAGTTCTAAATTCCTCCCACTTGCTTCTTTAGAGACAAACTCTCTTTCTAGAAACACCCCGGACCGAGCAATAAACACTTCGTTCTCAGTTGGATTGTAAAAATAGTAGCCCTTAGTTTCCTTAGGGTACCCCACAAACTTACACTTGTCCAACTTGGGTCCGAGCTTGTCTGATTGTAAACGCTTTACATAGACATCGCAACCCCAAATCTTCATGAACGACAGTGTGGGACTCCTCCAGCTCCAAATCTCATGTGGTGTCTTCATGACTGATTTAGATGGAACACGGTTAATGGTGAAAGTTGCACTCGATAGAGCATAGCCCCAAAATGATAATGGAAGATAGGTTTGACATAATAGATCGAACCATATCCAATTGGGTTCAATTCCTCCTCTCGGACATGCCATTTTATTGTGGCGCTCTGGGTGGAATGAGTTGGGACACAATCCCACACTCTCTAAGATAGTCCTTAAACTCTTGGCTCAAGTATTCTCCTCCATGATCCGATCGTAGAGCCTTGATACTTTTGCCAAGCTGCTTCTCTACTTCACTTTTGAATTCTTTGAACTTTTCAAAGGATTCAGATTTGGCCTTCATAAGGTATACAAATCCTTATCTACTTAAATCATCAGTAAATGTGATGAAGTAGACGTAACCACCCTTGGCAGGCGTGGAAAATGGCCCACACACATCAGTATGTACGAGTGCCAGTTGCTCACTAGTCCTCTTACCTTTCTTATTGAAAGCGGACTTCCTCATTTTTCCCAATAAACAAGCCTCACATGTCTCATATGATTCAAAATCAAATGAGTCCAGAAATCCATCCTTATGGAGTCTAGATACACGTTTCTCGTTTATGTGGCCTAAATGACAGTGCCATAAGTAAGTAGGATTTAAATCATTTATTTTAATCCTCTTAGTATTAGTGTTGTAAATAGGATTGCTTAGATCAAGGACGTACAATCCATTAAATAACTGCGCACTACAATAGTAAATATTACTAAAATAAATGGAACAACAATTGTCCTTACTGAAATAATAAAACCTTCCATGTCCAAACAAGAAATAGAAATAATGTTTCTTCTAATAAAAGGCACAAAAGAGCAATTATTTAATTCTAAAACTAATCCTGAAGGCAGAGACAACTCGTAAACACCTACGGCCAATGCAGCAACCTTTGCTCCATTCCCAACGGGCAGGTCTATCTCCCCTTTAGCCAATCTTCTACTTCTCTTTAGATCCTGCACATTTCGACAAATGTGAAATCCACATCCAATATCCAATACCAGTGATGTAGAGATATTTAAGTTGATATCTACAACAAAATACGTGGTGGTGGTGGTGGAATCACTATTTCGAGCCTCTTGTCCTCTAGATATTTTGGGCAGTTCCTCCTCCAGTGTCCAGGCTGACTGCAGTAGTGACATTCACCTTTAGTCACACCTTTGGTAATGCCACCAAAATGCTTAAATGCTGGTTCCTTGGACTTGCCAACTTCTTTTCCTTTGCCCTTAGGCAACGATTGCTACACGAGATCGATGGCCAACTCTTGGCCGACTGGGAACCCTAGTCGTGCGAGATTCTCCAAGTACCCGATCATACGGAGTACATGAGGTCCCACAGGGTTTCCTTCAGCTAGATGACATTTGAAAAGTGCCTTGGAAACTTCATACCTCGCAACCCTTGTCTGCTCTTGGAAGAGCTGCTTCTAGTGTTCGATCATATCGACTGCATTCATGTTCTCATGTAGCATATGAAGCTCAGAGTACATAGTTCATAGCATAAGGCACGCTGCATCATTAGCGTCATCAACACGTTCTGATGCTCCCTTAGGGCTGCAACAGTATTATTTGCAGGAGCGGCAGCAACTTGCTCCTCTAGAGCGTACTGTTTCTTCTCTTGTTTGAGAACAATTCTCAAGTTTCTTTACCAGCCTAGAAAGTTTGTTCCATAAATCTTGTCCTTCTCAACGACAGAGCGTAGGGAATGTTGTGAACTCAATGAGTTGTTTGCCATTTGGAATTCTACAAATGAAAAATACACAAGTTTTAGGATTTGCAAACTTTTGACAATATTTAATAATGGATAGATTATTAAACATAGCTCCCACTATTTTTCTAGGGATTAATAACCCTCAAGATATTAATGCGGAAAATATCATTATATTTATAGTGGGCCAAGATCCATGTTTCATCTCCTTTTGAGCTTGCTTTGGCAAGTCACCCAAAAATTAACTACTTTAGGGAGGAACAATTCCAATTGCATCCCATGCAACTCTTGGTTCGATTGGGCAAATAGCTCCTTATTTATCAATCCTTATAGATAATCCCAATTTATTGCCTCTAGGTTTTAATCACATTAATAACCTAGTTGTGTCCAACCTCTTATTTAAACAATTGCACATTACTTGCTTGTGCCATCGCATTACATCGTTATGAACCAAGTCGCCTTGCTTTGGCATGCACGAGCTTGATAAATCATGATGATGATGACTGTTTAAATAACGAGAAGGCAAAAAACAATATTCGAATTTTGAGGGATTTTGAAAATTCAATTTTAATTGGTTTGTTAACTATCTTATTGTCCTAATTGCATGCATCGACTATACATCAATCAAAAAATAATAAGACACAGAAAAAAATAAACAACCAAAAAAATAAAAAAACGTGATGTGGATATGGCCTTTCTAGACTAAGATATTCCCAAGCCAATAGGAATATCTATGAACCCCAAAATAGCAAACACATCTCCATGCGCTTCGATCTTTTGGTCCATCCTTCATAGTCTTGTGAATTGCTTCATGCTCCATCCTTTTTGGCTTCCTTGTCTTTTTTGGCTTCTTTTCTCCAATCTTGGCTAACAATCTATTCTATCTAGTACTAGCTAAAACTATACTAAATAAAATAAATCTCACAAGTTCAGAAAAAAATCGGCTCGCAAGCCGTAAACCCTAATTAAATATTACATTAATTAATCAGATCACAGGCCGTAAACCAAACCATAAATTTAAACAATCACATCAAACCAAATCCTAAGGCCATATCCAATCACCACGCGATTTGCACATAAACAGTTAAAATCTAATTTTAACACTCTTGGTCAATTTTAATAGATTTTAGGATTACTAGGGTCAAAACGGTCAAAGGGGCCCAACCATTCATGGACGAACCACTTTGGAGCCGCCCTGGGCCGAGCCTAGGCCGGCCGGCCCAACCCGTGGGGTTGGCCGACCGCCAAGGCCTTCGGCCTAGGTGGCCTGGGCAACAAGGAAGATGGGGCGATCCCTATTGGGCCGTTCCACTTGAGTTGTTTCCAAAACAACTCCTTCCTTGCTCCCCATGTACAAAAAGTTTCCAAATTGGAACTAGTTTCCAAATTGGTGCCCAAACCCTAGATCTAAGATCCTAAAATTTCTCAAACTCACTAGTCCATGCATCCAATGCATAAACTAGATATTGTATGGTTGAATCACATTCAACATGCATCTTTATGCTTAATATATCCGTTTTAACGCAATAATCTAACAATTATGGGTGTAAAGGACATAAGACGTAACACATAAACCACATTTATGTTCTACGACCTATGGCTCTGATACCACTGTAGGGTTTTGATCATGGATACGCAGCGGAAGAAATAATTTCTCCATCCCAGACCCTCCAAGGATCACAGGAAGAGAATCATAACGATGGTAAAGGAAAACTAGTAACACATCTTAGAGGTCTCCTTTGATGACATGTAACGTGAATTGTGTCACGTCTCTACGGTTGATCCACACCTAGAGTAGAGATCTAGATCTTACTTATCCTTTGTGCTAGCTTGGACTGGAGGAAGAGGAAGAAGAAATCACGATACGGAGAACCAAAGAGAGGGCTTCAACCTCTCTTCTTGGCCGGCGGGGACGGGCGGACGCAAGGGGGCGGTCGGCCTCCTTGTGGTCTTCCTCTCTCTCTTGATTTCTCTCCCACTCCACATATGTTATGAGCATTATTGTGAGAAGGAAGCTAGCTATGTAAGATCAGGTTGTTCAAGGCTTGAAATATTTAACTATTTCAAGGTCTTGAAACAACTTTCAAAGCTTTGAATCAGTTATTATTAAACATGAAAATAGTATAGCTATTTTCAAGGCCTTGAAACTGGATTCAAAGCCTTGAAACTGTCTAACCTATATGAACATTCTCCGGGGGAGTTTTCTGTAAAATCTTCTAAGCTGATTTCCTATCTCTCCTTCATATTTTTGTTTTACTGCAAAACGATGATAAAAGACAAATCATTCTAACATGTTTGAACATAGAATATCATCTGTTTGACTATGATTTTGCAGGAAATCTTATTTCCTAGTTTGGGATTATTTCCTAATCTTACAAGTGCAAGGAAGGAAATAATTGAGAAGATGATTATGTGTTTAATCTAACTGGTATGACAACATCACAATCTATTCAAATGCAAGATCACGACATTATCTCTGGAGATTGTGATAACTTAATCATTGGAAAAGATTGTCAAAGAGTCAAAGTCTGTTGCCTACAAAATAGGAGATTTGTTGCTGAAAATCTAGGAAGATTTGCAGAGCTGTTTGAAGTTTAAATAGAGCTCAATTCTGAAGCAACACAACAACACTCAACGCGCAAAAAGAGAGAGAAAAGTCAAGATTGACAAGCATCAAAGACGTTCATCAATCTCACAATCCATTTTCACAGAAGTTCACTGCATACTTCACTGCAGTTTCTACACTCTAGTAATAGTCAATAAACTTGGATCATTCTGTATTGGGTGATATCTCTGTAGATATTTTATCAATATAAAACCTACCTTTTTCAAAAAACTCGTTTTAGCAAAATATTGTATTAATTTTTTTTTCCAACAGCCTAAAAGATTTTAATCTGCTCTGATTATTACAAATCTTTTCAGATCTGAGAGATGATTTAGTTTCCTTTTGAAACTAAAAAACTTTTAGTATTTATCTTTTTCTCTTCTCTTCTCTTCTCTTCGTATCATTCCTACCTCTCTCTATTCTTCTCCCAAACCCTAATGAGTACAAGAAGAGCTTCAGACAGAATCAATATGGCTGGAGGATCAATACCTAGCTCTAAGAAGAAGAGAAAGATAGCTCAAGAAAAGGTTCTAACTATGAGTGAAGATTCAGAATCAAAGAGCTTTACTAATGAAGAACAAGAATCTTCACCTCCCAAGAAGATGGTGAAGAAGGACCAGAATCCTGCAAAGAAGAAACATATTATAGTTTCTACGCAAGAAAAGCATAAGGGAATCCCTATTGGAAGCCCAAGGAGAGACAAGAAAAATACAGAAACAGGGGTCAAAGGAAAAGGAAAAGAAATCCTCATTCAAGACTCGGACTTAGAAACTACTTTAGGATCCTATGTAGTGTATTATGTGCCCAAACAATGGGAGACATGAGAAGGATCCGTACCAGTCTGTAGATGCATCAAAAACAAGAAAGATGGATCACAAAATATCCTCTGCTCAGCAGAAAAGGATGGCTGTAAAGAAGAAACTGAAACATGGAAGAAAAGCTTTAGAAGGACTCACATTCTTGTTCAACAGTGTTATTGAGAAGATAAGTTCCTTCATTGACGAACTCGATGTGGTTTCACAAGAAGTTCAAGCCAACAATGAAGACAATGATGAAGAAGAAGGAGATCAAGATGGAGATGAAGACCCAAACCCTTCATATTTCCTACTCTTTCTTCCCCATTCTCTCTTTCTCTTTAAATTTTATTTTCAGAATTTTCCAGACACTTGAACCAACATCCTCTCTATCTTTTTAATGAATGTCAAAAAGGGGAAGAAATTCTAGGGTCTTAGGTTTTAGAAATTATCACCTGAACTTTTTATTTTCTGTTGCTGAATTGAATAAGTTGGATCTTTCTGGATTTCATGTGTTATTATGAATTGTGAACTAATCAGTATTTTTTGCCGAGACTAAGGATCAAACAGAATTTGGTTTTGTCTTTCATGAAGGGGGAGATTGTAAGATCAGGTTGTGCAAGGCTTGAAATAGTGTAACTATTTCAAGGCCTTGAATAAGCTTTCAAAGCCTTGAACTGTTATCATAGTCTTGAAAATAGTATATTTATTTTCAAGGCCTTGAAACCGGATTCAAAGCCTTGAAACTGTCTAACCTATATGAACTTCTCAGGGGGAGTTTTCTGTAAACTCTTCTAAGTTGATTTCCTATCTGTCATTCATATGTTTGTTTTACTACTATTTTACGATGAAAGACAAATCCTTCTTACATGTTTGAACATAGAATATCATCTGTTTGACTACGATTTTGCAAGAAATTTTATTTCCTAGTTTGCCGGGATTATTTCCTAATCTGACTTGTGCAGGGAAGGAAATAATTGAGAAGATGATTATGTGTTTAATCTAACTGGTATGACAGCTTCTCAATCTATTCAAATGCAAGATCACGACATTATCTCTGGAGATTGTGATCACTTAACCGTTGGAGAAGATTGTCTAAGAGTCAAAATCTGTTGCCTACAAAATAGGAGATTTGTTGCTGAAAATCTGGGAAGATATGCAGAGCTATTTAAAGTTTAAATAGAGCTTAATTCTGAAGAAACACACACAACACTCAACGGGCAAAAAGAGAGAGACAAGTCAGGATTGACAAGCATCAAAGAAGTTCATCAATCTCACAATCCATTTTCTTAGAATTTCACTGCATACTTCACTGGAGTTTCTACACTCTAGTAATAGTCAATAAACTTGGATCATTCTGTATTGGGTGATATCTCTGTAGATATTTGCTCAATATAGCCCCTACCTTTTTCAAAAACTCGTTTTAGCCAAATATAGTATTAAATTATTTTTTTCCAACGGCCTACAAGATTTGAATCTTCTCTGAATATTAAAAAACTTTTCAGATCAGAGAGATGACTTAGTTTCCTTTTGAAACTCAAACACTTTTAGTATTTATCTTCTCTTCGTATCATTCCTACCTCTCTATATTCTTCTTCCAAACCCTAACGAGCACAAGATGAGCTTCAGACAGAATCAAGATGGCTGGAGGATCCGTATCAGCTATGAGAAGAAGATAAAGATAGGTGAAGAAAAAGTTATAACTACCAGTGAAGATTCATAATCAAAGAGCTTTACTGATGAAGAACAAGAATCTTCACCTCCCAAGAAGATGGTGAAAAAGGACCATAATCAAGCAAAGAAGAAACATACTATAGTTTCTAGATAAGAAAAGCAGAAGGTAATCCATATTGGAAGCCCAAGGAGAGACAAGAAAGAGACAGACACAGGGGTCAAAGGAAAAGGATAATAAATCCTCATTCAAGACTCAGACTCAGACACTAATTCAGGATCCTATGGAGTGTATTCTGTTCCCAACAGAGGGAGACATGAGAAGGATCCGTCCCAGTCTGTAGATGCATCAAAAATAGGAAAGAAGGATCACAAAATATACTCTGCTCAGCAGAAAAGGATGGCTGTAAAGAAGAAACTGAAGAATGGAAAAAAGCTTTAGAAGGACTCACATTCTTGTTCAACAGTGTTATTGAGAAGATCAGTTCTTTCATTGAGGAACTCGATGTGATTTCACAAGAAGTTCAAGCCAACAATGAAGACAGTGATGAAGAAGAAGGAGATCAAGATCTACATGAAGGCTTAAACCCTTAATCTTTCCCACTCTTTCTTCCCCATTCTCTCTTTCTCTTTAAGTTTTCTTTTCAAAATTTTCTAGACACATGATCTAACATCCTCTCTATACTTCAGATGATTGTAAAAAAGGTGGAGAAATTCTAGGGTCTTAGGTTTTAGGAATTATCTCCTGAACTTTTTATTTTCTGTTGCTGAATTGAATAAGTTGCATCTTTCTGGAATTAATGTGTTATTATGAATTGTGAACTAATCAGTATTTTTTGCCGAGACTAAGGATTAAACAGAATTTGGTTTTGTCTTTCATCAAGGGGGAGATTGTAAGATCAGGTTGTGCAAGGCTTGAAATAGTTTAACTATTTCAAGGCCTTAAATCGGCTTTCAAAGCCTTGAAACAGTTATCATAGGCTTGAAAATAGGCCTTGGAACTGGATTCAAAGCCTTGAAACTGTCTAACCTATATGAACATTCTCAGGGGGAGTTTTCTGTAAATTCTTCTAAGTTCATTTCCTATCTCTCATTCATGTGTTTGTTTTACTGCTATTTGACGATGAAAGACAAATCCTTATAACATGTTTGAACATAGAATATCATCTATTTGACTACGATTTTGCAGGAAATTTTATTTCCTAGTTTGACGGGATTATTTTCTAATCTGACTTGTGAAGGGAAGGAAATAATTGAGAAGATGATTATGCGTTTAATCTAACTAGTATGACAGCTTCTCAATCTATTCAAATTCGAGATCTCGACATTATCTCTAGAGATTGTGATCACTTAACCGTTGGAGAAGATTGTCAAATAGTCAAAATCTGTTGCCTACAATATAGGAGATTTGTTGTTGAAAATCAGGGAAGATTTGCAGAGCTGTTTAAGGTTTAAATAGAGCTTAATTCTGAAGCAACACACACAACACTCAACGGCTAAAAAGAGAGAGACGGGTCTGGATTGACAAGCATCAAGGAACCTCATCAATCACACAATCCATTTTCTTAGAATTTCACTGCATACTTCACTGGAGTTTCTACACTCTAGTAATAGTCAATAAACTTGGATCATTCTGTATTGGGTGATATCTCTGTAGATATTTGCTCAATATAGCCCCTACCTTTTTCAAAAACTCGTTTTTAGCCAAATATAGTATTAAATTATTTATTTCCAACAGGCTACAAGATTTGAATCTTCTCTGATTATTAAAAATCTTTTCAGATCAGAGAGATGATTTAGTTTCCTTATGAAACTCAAACACTTTTATTATTTATCTTCTTCTCTTCGTATCATTCCTACCTCGCTCTATTCTTCTCCCGAACCCTAACGAGCAGAAGAAGAGCTTCAGACAGAATCAAGATGGCTGGAGGATCTATACCTAGCTCTTAGAAGAAGATAAAGATAGCTGAAGAAAAGCTTCTAACTATAAGTGAAGATTCAGAATCAAGGAGCTTTACTGATGAAGAACAAGAATCTTCACCTCCCAAGAAGATGGTGAAAAAGGACCAGAATCCAGCAAAGAAGAAACAGACTATAGTTTCTACACAAGAAAAGCATAAGGGAATCCATATTGGAAGCCCAAGGAGAGAAAAGAAAAATACAGACATAGGGGTCAAAGGAAAAGTAAAAGAAATCCTCATTCAAGACTCAGACTCAGTCACTACTTCAGGATCCTATGGAGTGTATTTTGTTCCCAACCAAGGGAGACATGAGAAGGATCCTTCCCAGTCTGTAGATGCATCAAAAACTGGAAAGAAGGATCACAAAATATCCTCTGCTCAGCACAAAAGGATGGTTGTAAAGGAGAAACTGAAGCATGGAAGAAAAGCTTTAGAAGAACTCACATTCTTGTTCAAGAGTGTTATTTAGAAGATCAGTTCCTTCATTGAGGAACTCGATGTGATTTCACAAGAAGTTCAAGCCAACAATGAAGACAGTGATGAAGAAGAAGGAGATCAAGAAGGAGATGAAGACCCAAACCCTTAATCTTGCCCACTCTTTCTTCCCCATTATCTCTTTCTATTTAAGTTATCTTTTCAAAATTTTCCAGACACATGATCCAACATCTTCTCTATCTTTTAGATGAATGTCAAAAAGGTGGAGAAATTCTAGGGTTTTAGGTGTTAGGAATTATCTCCTAAATTTTTATTTTCTGTTGCTGAATTGAACAAGTTGGATCTTTCTGAAATTAATGTGTTAATATGAACTAATTAGTATTTTTTGCAGAGACTAAGGATCAAACAAAATTTGGTTGTGTCTTTCATCAAGGGGGAGACTGTAGGATCAGGTTGTGCAAGGCTTGAAATAAGTTAACTATTTCAAGGCCTTGAATCAGCTTTCAAAGCCTTGAAAGAGTCAGCGTAGGCATAGCTATTTTCAAGGCCTTGAACTGGATTCAAAGCCTTGAAACTGTCTAACCTATACGAACATTCTCAGGGGGAGTTTACTGTTAACTCTTCTAAGTTGATTTCCTATCTCTCATTCATATGTTTGTTTTACTGCTATTTGATGATGAAATACAGATCCTTCTAACGTGTTTGAACATACAATATCATCTGTTTGACTACGATTTTGCAGGAAATTTTATTTCCTAGTTTGCAGGGATTATTTCCTAATCTGACTTGTGCAGGGAAGGAAATAATTCAGAACATGATTATGTGTTTAATCTTACTAGTATGACAGTTTCTCAATCAATTCAAATGAAAGATCACGACATTATCTCTGGAGATTGTGATCACTTAACCGTTGGAGAAGATTGTAAAAGAGTCAAAATTTGTTGCCTACAAAATAAGAGATTTGTTGCTGAAAATCTGTGAAGATTTGCAGAGCAGTTTGAAGTTTAAATAGAGCTTAATTCTGAAAAAACACACACAACACTCAACGGGCAAAAAGATAGAGACAAGTCTGGATTGACAAGCATCAAAGAAGTTCATCAATCTCACAATCCATTTTCACAGAAGTTCACTGCATACTTCACTGCAGTTTCTACACTCTAGTAATAGTCAATAAACTTGGATAATTCTGTATTGGGTGATATCTCTGTAGATATTTGCTCAATATATCCCCTAACTTTTTCAAAAACTCGTTTTAGCCAAATATAGTATTAAATTATTTATTTACAACGGCCTACAAGATTTGAATCTTCTCTGATTATTACAGATATTTTCAGATCAGAGAGATGATTTAGTTTCCTTTTGAAACTCAAACACTTTTAGTATTTATCTTCTTCTCTTCTCTTCTCTCCGTATCATTCCTACCTCTCTCTATTCTTCTCCTAAACCCTAATGAGCATAAGAAGAGCTTCAGACAGAATCAAGATGGCTGGAGGATCAATAGCTAGCTTTTAGAAGAAGATAAAGATAGCTGAAGAAAAGTTTCTTACTATCAGTGGAGATTCATAATCAAAGAGCTTTACTGATGAAGAACAAGAGTCATCACCTCCCAAGAAGATGGTGAAAAGGACCAGAATCTAGCAAAGAAGAAATAGACTATAGTTTCTACACAAGAAAAGCAGAAGGGAATCCATATTGGAAGCCCAAGAAGAGACAAGAAAAAGACAGACCAATGGGTCAAAGGAAAAGGAAAAGAAATCCTCATTCAAGACTCAGACTAAGTTACTACTTCAGGATCCTATGGAGTGTATTTTGTGCCCAACCAAGGGAGACATGAGAAGGATCCGTCCAGTCTGTCGATGCTTCAAAAAAAGGAAAGAAGGATCACAAAATATCCTCCGCTCAGCACAAAAGGATGGTTGTAAAGAAGAAACTGAAGCATGGATGAAAAGCTTTAGAAGGAATCACATTCTTTTTCAACAGTTTTATTGAGAAGATGAGTTCCTTCATTGAGGAACTCGATGTGGTTTCACAAGAAGTTCAAGCCAACAATGAAGACAGTGATGAAGAAGAAGGAGATCAAGATGGAGATGAAGATCCAAACCCTTAATCTTTCCCACTCTTTCTTCCCCATTCTCTCTTTATTTTTAAGTTTTCTTTTCAAAATTTTCTAGACACATGATCCAACATCCTCTCTATCTTTTAATTGAATGTCAAAAGGTGGAGAAATTCTAGGGTTTTAGGTTTTAGGAATTATCTCCTGTACTTTTTATTTTCAGTTGCTTAATTGAATAAGTTGGATCTTTCTGGAATTAATGTGTTATTATGAATTGTGAACTAATCAGTATTTTTTGCAGAGACTAAGGATCAAACAGAATTTGGTTGTGTCTTTCATAAAGGGGGAGATTGTAAGATCAGGTTGTGCAAGGCTTGAAATAGTTTAACTATTTCAAGGCCTTGAATCAGCTTTCAAAGCCTTGAAACAGTTATCATAGGCTTGAAAATAGTATAGCTATTTTCAAGGCCTTGAAACTGGATTCAAAGCCTTGAAACTGTCTAACCTATATGAACATTCTCAAGGGGAGTTTTATGTAAACTCTTCTAAGTTGATTTCCTATCTCTCATTCATATAATTGTTTTAATGCTATTTGATGATGAAAGACAAATCCTTCTAACATGTTTGAACATAGAATATCATCTGTTTGACTACGATTTTGCAGGAAATTTTATTTCCTAGTTTGCGAAATTATTTCCTAACCTAACTTGTTCAGGGAAGGAAATAATTGAGAAGATGATTCAGTGTTTAATCTAACTAGTATGACAGTTTCTCAATCTATTCAAATGCAAGATCACGACATTATCTCTGGAGATTGTGATCACTTAACCATTGGAGAAGATTGTCAAAGAGTCAAAATATATTGCCTACAAAATAGGAAATTTGATGCAGAAAATTTAGGAAGATTTGCAGAGCTGCTTGAAGTTTAAATAGAGCTTAATTATGAAGCAACACACACAACACTCAACGGGAAAAAAGAGAGAGACAAGTCTGGATTGACAAGCATCAAAGAAGTTCATCAATCTCAAAATCCATTTTCACATAACTTCACTGCATACTTCACTGCAGTTTCTACACTCTAGTAATAGTCAATAAACTTGGATCATTCTGTATTGGGTGATATATGTGGATATTTGCTCAATATTGCCCCTACCTTTTTCAAAAACTCGTTTTAGCCAAATATAGTATTAAATTATCTATTTACAACGGCCTACAAGATTTGAATCTTCTCTGATTATTACTGATCTTTTCAGAACAAAGAGATGATTTAGTTTCATTTTGAAACTCAAACACTTTTAGTATTTATCTTCTTCTCTTCTCTTCTCTCCGTATCATTCCTACCTCTCTATATTCTTCTCCCAAACCCTAATGAGCACAAGAAGAGCTTCAGACAGAATCAAGATGGCTGGAGGATCAATATGTAGCTCTGATAAGAAGATAAAGATAGCTGAAGAAAAGGCTCTAACTATCAGTGGAGATTCAGAATCAAAGAGCTTTACTTATGAAGAACAAGAATCTTCACCTCCCAAGAAGATGGTGAAAAAGGACAAGAATCCAGCAAAGAAGAAACTGACTATAGTTTCTACACAAGAAAAGCATAAGGGAATCCATATTGGAATCCCAAGGAGAGACAAGAAAAAGACAGACACAGGGGTCAAAGGAAAAGGAAAAGAAATCCTCATTCAAGACTCAGACTTAGTTACTACTTCAGGATCCTATGGAGTGTATTTTGTGCCCAACCAAGGGAGACATAAGAAGGATCCGTCCCAGTCTGTAGATGCTTCAAAAACTGGAAAGAAGGATCACAAAATATCCTCTGCTCAGTAGAAAAGGATGGTTGTAAAGAAGAAACAGAAGCATGGAAGAAAATATTTAGAAGGACTTACATTCTTTTTCAACACTGTTATTGAGAAGATCAGTTCCTTGATTGAGGAACTCGATGTGGTTTCACAAGAAGTTAAAGCCAACAATGAAGACTGTGATGAAGGAGAAGGAGATCAAGATGGAGATGAAGAACCAAACCCTTAATCTTTCCCACTCTTTCTTCCTCATTCTCTCTTTCTCTTTAAGTTTTCATTTCAAAAATTTCCAGACACATGATCCAACATCCTCTATATCTTTTAGATGAATGTAAAAAAGGTGGAGAAATTCTAGGGTCTTAGGTTTTACGAATTATCTCCTGAACGTTTTATTTTCTGTTGCTGAATTGAATAAGTTGGATCTTTCTGGAATTAATGTGTTATTATGAATTGTTAACTAATCAGTATTTTTTGCAGAGACTACGGATCAAACAGAATTTGGTTGTGTCTTTCATCAAGGGGGAGATTGTAAGATCAGGTTGTGCAAGGCTTGAAGGCCATGAATCAGCTTTCAAAACCTTGAAACAGTTATCATAGGCTTGAAAATAGTATAGCTATTTTCAAGGCCTTGAAACTGGATTCAAAGCCTTGAAACTGTCTAACCTATATGAACATTCTCAGGGGGAGTTTTCTGTAAACTCTTCTAAGTAGATTTCCTATCTCTCATTCATATGTTTGTTTTAATGCTATTTGACGATGAAAGACAAATCCTTCTAACATGTTTGAACATAGAATATCATCTGTTCGACTACGATTTTGTAGGAAATTTTATTTCCTAGTTTGCAGGGATTATTTCCTTATCTCACTTGTGCAGGGAAGGAAATAATTGAGAAGATGATTCTGTGTTTAATCTAACTAGTTTGATAGTTTCTCGATCTATTCAAATGCAAGATCACGACATTATCTCTGGAGATTGTGATCACTTAACCGTTGGAGAAGATTCTCAAATAGTCTAAATCTGTTGCCTACAAAATATGAAATTTGATGCTGAAAATCTGGGAAGATTTGCAGAGCTGTTTGAAGTTTAAATAGAGCTTAATTCTGAAGCAACACACACAACACTCAACGGGCAAAAAGAGAGAGACAAGTCAGGATTGACAAGCATCAAAGAAGTTCATCAATCTCACAATCCATTTTCACAGAAGTTCACTGCATACTTCACTGGAGTTTCTACACTCTAGTAATAGTCAATAAACTTGGATCATTCTGGATTGGGTGATATCTCTGTAGATATTTTATCAATATAGCCCTTACCTTTCTCAAAAACTCGTTTAAGCCAAATATTGTATTAAATTATTTATTTACAAAGGCCTACAAGATTTTAATCTTCTCTGATTATTACAGATCTTTTCAGTTCAGAGAAATGATTTAGTTTCCTTTTGAACCTCAAACACTTTTAGTATTTACCCGTCCCAGTCTTTAGATGCATCAAAAAAAGGAAAGTAGGATCACAAAATATCCTCTGCTCAGCAGAAAAGGATGGCTGTGAAGAGGAAACTAAAGCATGGAAGAAAAGCTTTAGAAGGACTCACATTCTTGTTCAACAGTGTTATTGAGAAGATCAGTTCCTTCATTGAGGAACTCGATGTGCTTTCACAAGAAGTTCAAGCCATCAATGAAGACATTGAGGAAGAAGAAGGAGATCAAGATGGAGATGAACACCCAAACCCGTAATCTTGCCAAATCTTTCTTCCCCATTCTCTCTATCTCTTTAAGTTTTCTTTTCAAAATTTTCCAGACACTTGATCCAACATCCTCTCTATATTTTTGATGAAAGTCAAAAATGGGGAGAAAATCTAGGGTTTTTAGGTTTTAGGAATTATCTGCTAATTTTTTTTTTCTATTTTATCTGCTGAATTTTTTATTTTCTGTTGCTGAAATGAATAAGTTGGATCTTTTTCGAATTACTGTGTTATTATGAATTGTGAACTAATCAGTATTTTTTGCAGAGACTAAGGATCGAACAGAATTTGATTTTGTCTTTCATCAAGGGGGAGATTGTAAGATCAGGTTGTGCAAGGCTTGAAATAGTTTAACTATTTTCAAGGCCTTGAATTAGCTTTCAAAGCCTTGAATCAGTTATCATAGGCTTGAAATTAGTTTAGCTATTTTCAAGGCCTTGAAACCGGATTCAAAGCCTTGAAACTGTCTAACCTATATGAACATTCTCAGGGGGAGTTTTCTGTAAACTCTTCTAAGTTTATTTCCTATCTCTCCTTCATATGTTTGTTTTACTGCTATTTGATGATGAAAGACAAATCATTGTAACATGTTTGAACATAGAATATCATCTGTTTGACTATGATTTTGCAGGAAATTTTATTTCCTAGTTTGCAGGGATTATTTCCTAATCTAACTTGTGCAGGGAAGGAAATAATTGAGAAGATGATTTTGTGTTTAATCTAACTGGTATGACAGCTTCTCAATCAATTAAAATGCAAGATCACGACATTATATGTGGAGATTTTGATCACTTAACCGTTGGAGAAGATTGTCAAAGAGTCAAAGTCTGTTGCCTACAAAATAAGAGATTTGTTGCTGAAAATCTGGGAAGATTTGCAGAGGTGTTTGAAGTTTATATAGAGCTCAATTCTGAAGCAACACACACAACCCTCAACGGGAAAAAAGAGAGAGACAAGTCTGGATTGACAAGCATCAAAGAAGTTCATCAATCTCACAATCCATTTTCACAGAAGTTCACTGCATACTTCACTGTAGTTTCTATACTCTAGTAATAGTCAATAAAATTGGATCATTCTGTATTGTGTGATATCTCTGTAGATATTTGCGCAATATAGCCCCTATTTTTTCAAAAACTCGATTTAGCCAAATATAATATTAAATTATTTCCAACGGCCTACAAGATTTGAATCTTCTTTGATTATTACAGATCTTTTCATATCCGAGAGATGATTTAGTTTCATTTTGAAACTCAAACACTTTTAGTATTTATCTTCTTCTCTTCTCTTCTCTCCGTATCATTCCTACCTCTCTCTATTCTTCTCCCAAACCCTAATGAGCACAAGAAGAGCTTCAGACAGAATCAAGATGGTTGGAGGATCAAAACCTAGCTCTGAGAAGAAGTGAAAGATAGCTCAAGAAAAGGTTGTAACTATCAGTTGAGATTCAGAATCAAAGAGCTTTACTGATGAAGAACAAGAATCTTCACATCCCAAGAAGATGGTGAAAAAGGACCAGAATCAGCAAAGAAGAAACAAACAATAGTTTCTACACTAGAAAAGCATAAGCGAATCCATATTGGAAGCCCAAGGAGAGACAAGAAAAAGACAGACACAAGGGTCAAAGGAAAAGGAATAGAAATCCTCATTCAAGACTCAGACTCAGACACTACTTCAAGACCTATGGAGTGTTTTGTGTGACCAACAAAGGGAGACATGATAAGGATCCATCTTAGTCTGTAGATGCAATAAAAACAGGAAAGAAGGATCACAAAATATGCTCTGCTCGGAAGAAAAGGATGGTTGTAAAGAAGAAACTGAAGCATGGAAGAAAAGCTTTACACAGACTAACATTCTTGTTCATCAGTGTTATTGAGAAGATTTGTTCCGTCATTGTAGAACTCGATGTGGTTTCACAAGAAGTTCAAGCCGACTATGAAGACAGTGATGAAGAAGAAGGAGATAAAGATGGAGATAATGACCCAAACCCTTAATCTTGTCTACTCTTTCTTCCCCATTCTCTCTTTCTCCTTAAGTTTTCTTTTCAAAATTTTCCAGACACTTGATCCAACATCCTCTCGATCTTTTTGATGAAAGTTAAAAATGGGGAGAAATTCTTGGGTTTTAGGTTTTAGGAATTATTTGCTGAATTTTTTATTTTCTCTTGCTGAATTGAATAAGTTTGATCTTTTTGGAATAACTGTGTTATTATGAATTGTGAACTAATCAGTATTTTTGGCAGAGACTGAGGATCAAACAGAATTTGGTATTGTCTTTCATCAAGGGGGAGATTGTAAGATAAGGTTTTGCAAGGCTTGAAATAGTTTAACTATTTCAAGGCCTTGAATCAACTTTCAAAGCCTTGAATCAATTATCATAGGCTTGAAAATAGTTTAGCTATTTTCAAGGCCTTGAAACCGGATTCAAAGCCTTGAAACTGTCTAACCTATATGAACATTCTCAGGGGGAGTTTTCTGTAAACTCTTCTAAGTTGATTTCCTATCTTTTCTTCATATGTTTGTTTTACTGCTATTCGATGATGAAAGACAAATCATTCTAACATGTTTGAACATAGAATATCATCTGTGTGACTATGATTTTGCAGGAAATTTTATTTCCTAGTTTGCAGGGGTTATTTCCTACTCTGAATTGTGCAGGGAAGGAAATAATTGAGAAGATGATTATGTTTTTAATCTTACTGGTATGCCAGCTTCTCAATCTATTCAAATGCAAGATCACGACATTATCTCTGGAGATTGTGATCACTTAACCATTGGAGAAGATTGTCAAAGTTTATCGCCCACAAAATAGGAGATTTGTTGCTGAAAATCTGGGAAGATTTGCAAAGCTGTTTGATGTTTAAATAGAGCTCAATTCTGAAGCAACACACACAACACTCAACGGGAAAAAAGAGAGAGACAAGTCTGGATTGACAATCCTCAAAGAAGTTCATCAATCTCACAATCAATTTTCACATAAGTTCACTGCATACTTCACTGCAGTTTCTACACTCTAGTAATAGTCAATAAACTTGGATCATTCTGTATTGGGTGTTATCTCTGTAGATATTTTCTCAAAATAGACCCTACCTTTTTTCAAAAACTCGTTTTCAGCCAAATATAGTACTAAATTATTTATTTCCAACGACCTAAAAGATTTGAATCTTTTCTGATTATTACAAATCTTTTCAGATCAGAGAGATGATTTAGTTTCCTTTTGAAACTCAAAAACTTTTAGTATTTATCTTCTTCTCTTCTCTTCTCTTTGTATCATTCCTACCTCTCTCTATTCTTCTCCCGAACCCTAATGAGCACAAGAAGAGCTTCAGACAGAATCAAAATGGATGGAGGATCTATAACTAGCTCTTAGAAGAAGAGAAAGATAGATGAAGAAAAGTTTCTAACTATCAGTGAAGATTCAGAATCAAAGAGCTTTACTGATGAAGAACAAGAATCTTCACCTCCCAAGAAGATGGTGAAAAAGGACCAGAATCCAGCAAAGAAGAAACAGACTATAGTTTCTACACAAAAAAAGCAGAAGGGAATCCATATTGGAAGCCCGAGGAGAGACAAGAAAAAGACAGACACAGGGGTCAAACGAAAATGAAAAGAAATCCTCATTCAAGACTCAGATTCAAACACTACTTCAGGATCCTATGGAGTGTTTTATGTGCCCAACAAAGGGAGACATGAGAAGGTTCCGTCCCAGTCTGTAGATTCATCAAAAACAGGAAAAAAGGATCACAAAATATCCTCTGTTCAGCAGAAAAGGATAGCTGTAAAGAAGAAACTGAAGCATGGAAGAAAAGCTTTAGAAGGACTCACATTCTTGTTCAACAGTGTTATTGAGAAGATCTGTTCCTTCGTTGAGGAACTCGATGTGGTTTCACAAGAAGTTCAAGCCAAAAATGAAGACAGTGATGAAGAAGAAGGAGATCAAGATGGAGATGAAGACCCAAACCCTTAATCTTGCCTACTCTTTCTTCCCCATTCTCTCTTTCTCTTTAAGTTTTATTTTCAAAATTTTCCAGACACTTGATCCAACATCCTCTCTATCTTTTTGATGAAAGTCAAAAAGGGGGGAGAAATTCTAGGCTTTTTAGGTTTCAGGAATTATCTGCTGAACTTTTTATTTTCTATTTTATCTGCTGAACTTTTTATTTTCTGTTGCTGAATTGAATAAGTTGGATCTTTATGGAATTAATGTGTTATTATGAATTGTGAACTAATCAGTATTTTTTGCAGAGACTAAGGATCAAACAGAATTTGGTTTTGTCTTTCATCAAGGGGGAGATTGTAAGATCAGGTTGTGCAAGGCTTGAAATAGTTTAACTATTTCAAGGCCTTGAATCAGCTTTCAAAGCCTTGAATCAGTTATAATAGTCTTGAAAATAGTATATTTATTTTCAAGGCCTTGAAATCGGATTCAAAGCCTTGAAACTGTCTAAACTACATGAACATTCTCAGGGGGAGTTCTCTGTAAACTCTTCTAAGTTGATTTCCAATCTCTCCTTCATATGTTTGTTTTACTGCTATTTGATGATGAAAGAAAAATCATTCTAACATGTTTTAACATAGAATATCATCTGTTTGACTATGATTTTGCAGGAAATTTTATTTCCTAGTTTGAAGGGATTATTTCTTAATCTGACTTGTGTAGGGAAGGAAATAATTGAGAAGATGATTTGTGTTTAATCTAACTGGTATGATAGCTTCTCAATCTATTCAAATGCAAGATCACAACATTATCTCTGGAGATTGTGATCACTTAACCATTGGAGAAGATTGTCAAAGTGTATTGCCCACAAAATAGGAGATTTGTTGCTGAAAATATGGGAAGATTTGCAAAGCTGTTTGATGTTTAAATAGAGCTCAATTCTGAAGCAACACACACAACACTCAACGGGAAAAAAGAGAGAGACAAGTCTGGATTGACAATCCTCAAAGAAGTTCATCAATCTCACAATCAATTTTCACATTAGTTCACTGCATACTTCACTGCAGTTTCTACACTCTAGTAATAGTCAATAAACTTGGATCATTCTGTATTGGGTGATATCTCTGTAGATATTTTCTCAAAATAGACCCTACCTTTTTCAAAAACTCATTTTCAGCCAAATATAGTACTAAATTATTTATGTCAAACGAACTAAAAGATTTGAATCTTTTCTGATTATTACAGATCTTTTCAGATCAGAGAGATTATTTAGTTTCCTTTTGAAACTCAAACACTTTTAGTATTTATCTTCTTCTCTTCTCTTCTCTTTGTATCATTCCTACCTCTCTCTATTCTTCTCCCGAACCCTAATGAGCACATGAAGAGCTTCAGACAGAATCAAAATGGATGGAGGATCTATACCTAGCTCTAAGAAGAGAAAGATAGCTGAAGAAAAGTTTCTAACTATCAGTGAAGATTCAGAATCAAAGAGCTTTACTGATGAAGAACAAGAATCTTCACCTCCCAAGAAGATGGTGAAAAAGGACCAGAATCCATCAAAGAAGAAACAGACTATAGTTTCTACACAAGAAAAGCATAAGGGAATCAATATTGGAAGCCCAAGGAGAGACAAGAAAAAGAGAGACACAGGGGTCAAAGGAAAATGAAAAGAAATCCTCATTCAAGACTCAGATTCAGACACTACTTCAGGATCCTATGGAGTGTTTTATGTGCCCAACAAAGGGAGACATGAGAAGGATCCGTCCCAGTCTGTAGATTCATCAAAAACAGGAAAAAAGGATCACAAAATATCCTCTGCTCAGCAGAAAAGGATAGCTGTAAAGAAGAAACAGAAGCATAGAAGAAAAGCTTTAGAAGGACTCACATTCTTGTTCAACAGTGTTATTGAGAAGATCAGTTCCTTCATTGAGGAACTCGATGTGGTTTCACAAGAAGTTCAAGCCAACAATGAAGACAGTGATGAAGAAGAAGGAGATCAAGATGGAGATGAAGACCCAAACCCTTAATATTTCCTACTCTTTCTTCCCCATTCTCTCTTTCTCTTTAAGTTTTATTTTAAAAATTTTCCAGACACTTGATCCAACATCCTCTCTATCGTTTTGATGAAAGTCAAAAATGGGGAGAAATTCTAGGCTTTTTAGGTTTTAGGAATTATCTGCTGAACTTTTTATTTTCTATTTTATCTGCTGAACTTTTTATTTTCTGTCGTTTTAATTAGTATTTTTTGCTGAGACTAAGGATCAAACATAATTTGGTTTTGCCTTTCATTAAGGGGGAGATTGTAAGATCAGGTTGTGCAAGGCTTGAAATAGTTTAACTATTTCAAGGCCTTGAATCAGCTTTCAAAGCCTTGAATCACTTATAATAGTCTTCAAAATAGTATATTTATTTTCAAGGCCTTGAAATCGGAATCAAAGCCTTGAAACTGTCTATACTATATGAACATTCTCAGGGGGAGTTTTCTGTAAACTCTTCTAAGTTGATTTCCTATCTCTCCTTCATATGTTTGTCTTAATGCTATTTGATGATGAAAGAAAAATCATTCTAACATGTTTTAACATAGAATATCATCTGTTTGACTATGATTTTGCAGGAAATTTTATTTCCTAGTTTGAAGGGATTATTACTTAATCTGACTTGTGTAGGGAAGGAAATAATTGAGAAGATGATTTGTGTTTAATCTAACTGGTATGATAGCTTCTCAATCTATTCAAATGCAAGATCACGACATTATCTCTGAAGATTGTGATCACTTAACCGTTGGAGAAGATTGTCAAAGTCTGTTGCCTACAAAATAGGAGATTTGTTGCTCAAAATCTAGGAAGATTTGCAGAGCTGTTTGAAGTTTAAATAGAGCTCAATTCTGAAGTAACACACACAACACTCAACGGGAAAAAAGAGATAGACAAGTCTGGATTGACAAGCATCAAAGAAGTTCATCAATCTCACAATCCGTTTTCATATAAGTTCACTGCATACTTCACTGCAGTTTCTACTTTCTAGTGTTCTTCTGTATAGTGCCTCATTGGTAGATCATTTCTGTAATATTTCTATCTTTATGCGCGATGATTTTTCAAGGTAAACAATAGATAATTCTTAGTTAATCATTTAGCTAGAGAATGTACTAGATAGGTTAGGGAGAGCCACAAGCTGTAACAGAGTAAGGGAACTCTCTGTGCTTGAGATCTAGGGGTCTGCTTTTGATTAATAAGAATTGTGTTGAAAATCCTGCAGGGATCAGATCCCTGAGGTAGAGATTAGGTCCAAGTGGACTGAACTCTATAAATCATTTGTCTCTTGCATTTACAATAAACTCATTTCAAGGCCTTGAAAAAGACTTGACTGATCCATTCCAAATTGGATTTCATTTCAAGGGCTTGAACTTGATTTCAAGGCCTTGAACTTCACTAGCTTTCACAAGATTTCATTATCTTAGCAAGTTTTGCAAAAAGTTGGCATACTCTATTTGACCCCCCCCCCCCTTCTAGAGTATCTTAGCTGCATTACCATCTGCACACTCACACTTTCACTTTATATAGTCCAACAACTCCATGTCAACTACTTAAAGGCCCTTCCTAATCCTACATGAATTCGGATTAGTCCCTTCCTTGCATATTAGTCCTACTAAGTTTGCAAGGTGTTGCAAAGTGATCTTTCCAATTAATTAATCATATTAATTAATTCCCCGATCTAGTTCAACCATAATCTAGTTGTTAGCAAGTGTTGTCTCGTCCTTTTGTCTCCATATCCGGATTGGACACGAGACATACACGTCACACTAGTATATCCAATCCATAGTTTCTCGATCCTTGGAATAGCCTTATCCGTGCAGATAACATCAATATCGCATATTGATTTATCTGAGTCTGGCCAGACATTCTATAAGCACTATCCCTCGAGTGATCGTGGATATTTACTCCCGTTATGTGGGAGGGACAAATTCTATCTATGTCTACTACGATCTCTAAGCTTGCTTCTTATTTTATCCGGTACACGCCTTTATAGCTACCCAGTCACGGTGTAGCGTTTGAGGCTACCAAAATCACAATAATCCACAACTAGACGATCTAGTGACTTCAAGTCTAAGGATGACAATACCATTGTCACCGCGAGAAGCACTTGTGACTTTTACATAACTTGTATGTAGCCTTCTCGGAGATGGGTCAATCCGGTATGTCATTACTCCTAATACATACCCATGTGTTGGATCGTGATATCTGCATATCAATCCAACCCCATACTAGTCTATAAGTGATTGTCCTGTTAATCAATATAATGCAATAGGAATATTTAAGATAAACAACACAATTGTAAATCTAAGGACTTCATTATATTAAATATTCAATAAATAATACAATGATTATCCTAGCCAAAATAATTTCATACTAAACTAGATTGCCTCTAGGGCATCTATTCCAACACCAATCATGCAGGAGCAAGCGCATAGATACGTGTTAGCGAATTCAGAATCAATTGACCCTTACCGAGAGTAAGTGTTTCGTCTAAGTCTAACCGTAGGTTTCCAAAATTATTTTCTAGAAGACCAAAATAATTTTCCTGTTCAAACTGCAGAGAACACAAAGCGTGTATCAAAAAAGAAAACCCTCAATTATCGAGATGGGAGATTTCTAAATTACACAGTGACAAGGTTTCAAGCTGGTTAAGAGGTCATGTAAGTTAAACGTCTAACGTTAATGAAATAAAAAAATTCAACAATTGCAATGATATTTGCTATAGATTAAGTTCTGAAAAATGTAGGTACAAAGCTTAGGCGGGAATGACGTATCCGACGAAGTCAAAAATCTTTCACAAGGACCTTCAGAATGGGCAATTCGATATCCTTGATATATAATAAATGGTTTCAAATTTCACACCAACTGACGTGAACTAAGGAGGAAGACTCAAAACAGTGGGATTTGGGTTAGTGCGTCAACTGATAGCTACGCTAGTCGAGCGGATAGGAGACCAGCTACTGGTGATGTACCATACAACGGTACTTTGAAGGATATTATTGAGCTGCGATATACTAATGTCATAGTTTAGTTTTGTTCAAGTGCGATTGGGTGGACAATCGTTATTGTATGAAAGAGGACGAGTTTTAATTCACATTGGTTAATTTTAAGCATTTGTTGTATAAGTATAACATTGTTTCAGCTGAACCATTTGTCCTTGTATCGCAAGCTCAACAATGTTGCTATGTTGAGGATCCAATTGATACAGATTGGAGTGTTGTTGTGGAGATGGTGCCCAAAGACAAATATGATTTGTCGATGACATGTGCACAAGCCGAGCCATACTGTGATCAGCAGATAGAAGAAAATGGTCCAGACAACAATGAGTTTGTTAGAGAAGATATGGAGGTGGTTGAAGTATATTATTAACCAACAGTCATTCCAGAAGACATCCGCGACAATCTAGATGACATCCCCGTCGAAGATGGAAGGAGCGAGGAGGGTTTTGAGGATTATGATAACTACGAAGAGATTGGTGGTTGTGCTGAAACTAATGACGATGATGAAGATTGTGACTATGATATCAATAATGATTAGTTTGACCATGGAATTTGGTTTGTACCGGGATAACTAGTCGGCACTATCTGCTTTTATGGCTTATAGTTATTTGTGTGATTTCAATAAACATAAGGACTGTTTAGTGAAATTACAGGATTTTTCGTGTCTTGTCATTTGTGGATTTGTGTTTGTCTCTCTATCTGGCCATCATGACACTTGGCAAACTAATTTTCAGTAAGTGTGTGATAGTTTTCACTTTATGATTGAATTGAATGCGCATGACTTTTCATGGATGTATTATGTTAATAATTAAGTAGCTTCTTATTTTCAAGATACCATGGTGGTGAAGAAGCCTAAACGGTTTTGCTCTCGCGCTATGTTTGATATCATAGCAGATGGTTCCACTACCCCTGATCTAGAGTCCAATGCACCGCCTCATCCTCACCCTCCATAAACACCTGAGGTTCACCACAAGACTCCACACAATGCATCAGCACCACAGGAAGGCGGTTCAGGTAAACTGGTAATTTTTGGTTTGTCTGAATTTATTCCCTCCTATTAATATGGTGATGTTTGTCATAATTTGTGAACGACTAAGAGGGTCTTCTAATCAACCAAATGGAGCAACAAGCGTGGAGAAGTCGGGTCCATCTGTACTGCATTCACCGAGTCTACCACATGACTCTCGCCCTGCACCAACCCCTGAGGCACCTTCACCATATGCTTCAACCCCACAAGATGGTGGTTCAGGTAAACTCTTGACAATTGGTTGTTTAAAAAATTATTCCATCCTACATATTACGATGTGCCATGACATTCCCTTTTAACAACTAGAAGGGTCTACTAATCAACCAAATGGTACAAGGATCGTTCCAAGTTCAGGTACAGTCGCGACGTCTGACGAAGTTCGTCTGAATTTTTCAGCTGTTATTACCTAATTATGCTACACATAAATATATGTACTTTTTATTTCTATTGACAAGTAGGAGGACAATCAACTTCTGGAGGTCAAGGAAAAGGAAAGCTAGAGGAAATTCTAGACCATTCAAGGATTGGGGATCAGGATTTAAAATTCCCCTCCATTTCAACGAGTATAATGTGCCAATAGGGCCAAGGAGAAGTGTGTTTCAAAGTCAGTTGGGGCATCTTTCAAGGAAGGGAGAAATGTTGCCGTTAATATATACAGATTGGCGGTATCCTGAACCAGAGTTTGCAGTAAAGCAAGACGAGATGTGGGAACACATAAAGGTGGAAGAATTTACCCGTCATGTTTGCTTATTATATTTGTAAAATTATACTTACGAAGTGTTTGGTAATTGTACCAGCAAAATGCTACCGTTATTGAGGAATACAGAGAAGTTTGTATGCGAGATCTTGGCCGAATATGGTCGAACTGAAAGCACGCACTTAAATGGATTACTTTGAACCATTTAAAGACGATCATGAACTGTTAGTCGTATGTCCACCACTGGTGAAACCAAAACAATGGCCGATATTGGTAAAATATTGGAAGACGGAGGAAGCTAAGTTACTTGAATTGGTTCTGTCCTATTATTATTATTATTATTATTATTATTATTATTATTATTATTATTATTATTATTATTATTATTATTATTATTATTATTATTATTATTATTATTATTATTATTATTAGGGTAAAAGACACTGACCACCCCTGAGTTTAGGGAAAATTCCACTGACCACCCCTGGGTTTAGGATAAAGACACATTGCACCCATTTAACGGAATATTTCGCTGACACTTAGCACCCTTTGATCATGTTCCGTTAAAAAAGTGGGTATTTGATTTTTTTGGACCGTATTACCCATGTGTCTTTTCTGGACATTTTCTTACCTCATTTTATCATCAAGAACATCCACCAAGAACCACCAATGCTACCAAAGCAATTATGAACAACAAGAACAAAATGAAGAGACGAAATGAAATCCAGTTCATATCCATGTACCATACTACCATTAATTTACCGAGAACTACAACACAATAATTGTAAGCTGTTAGCTACTTCTTTCCTCGAACCAAAACCAAGATCAATCCATCCCAATCACCAAAAACAAACCCAGAGCAGTCTCGAGCTTGAATGTGGAGCTTTTTTTCATTGTGAGATTACAGGAATTCTATCCGGATACTTCTCCCGAATGCGACCAGATTCCATCATCTCCTTTCAGAGGATTAAAAGAAGGAAAAAAGTAAGAATTAGTAAGCAGAGAGATATTATGGAAACTATATTATGCTCTCTCTCATAAACATAAACAATTTTATGAAAACAGAATCGAAACTATGGTTTAAACCCAGGAGAACAAAGATAGAAATATTACCCAGCAACATTGTAAGGAGAATGCAAGAGATACAAAACAAACACAATAAAAGTATTACTCCACGATAAACTTAATTTCTAATTCTGATTCTTTCTTTCTATCTAATTGAGGGGTTGTGTTTCAGCGTTTTGTTTCCTGTGGATCCAGTGTCTGCGATGAATTTCTCAATATGATGAGGTTGAAGCTCTGAGGAAAAAGTTTTCCCTTTTCATAAAGATCAATTAAAACCATAGACTGAGTTACTGAAATCAATTCTTATTCTGTGAGGGAGAACATGCAAACCTTAATAATGCGCAACCTCAAGAGTTGAAAGATTAGAAGGAAGAAGTAAACAAACCCAGAGGAGTCTTGAGGTTGAAGGAGGAGCTTTTTGCCATTGCCAGATTCAAGCCACTCGGATTGTTAAGTGAAAATTTCAAAGCAACAAAACAACATTAATTAGAACAACAATTCCCACTGCAAACCCACCCTTCTCATCACAAATCTCGGAGAATGTGTTAAAACGCAAGAGGGTTTCTTGCTGAAACAAAAACAATCGGGGATAATGAATCTTACAGAGGAATGATTCTTCCGGCCTCCCAATCGAAACAACCACCACTTTCCCACCCAACCCAAAGCAGCAACAAGAACGAACAGATTAATCTTCAAGCTTTAATGGAGAACTACCAATCTGCAACAATCTCAGGAACCGGAGCGATTCCTTCTTCGCAAGGCCTTGGGAACGTTGGTGACATCGAAGAGGCTGTTGAGGAGCATCGGCACACAAAGAGGTTCTGGATGATCATCTCGAATTCTTCGAAGGCGAATTGATGGGTCTTCACCTTTTTAGCGAGGTCCGGCGGCGCAGAGAGGTGGAGGAAGGCCATTTGAAGCTCAGCAAGGGCGCCGGTTACTTCGTCGTTGTCCTCTTCAGATCCGTCAAGCTTCCTATTCAGATATGTCGTCCTCTCTTTAGAAAATTTCTGGGTTGCGTAGTGTGTTATGGAACCAGACGGAGAAGGTGAAGATATTTGGGGATCTGGGTAGCGGGAGGAAGCCGGCGACGAAGGTGGAATTGGGGGAGAGGAGGGTCTGGTTCTGGGTGAGACGCCATAGGGAGTTACTGAAAGAGAGTGATGAGATGGTGGTGGTGGGGGAATATGAAGGAAAGAATGAGAAGGAGAAGATGTAAGAGACGAGAACGGCTGCTATGTTTCACAGCAAGAGGGGGGAGAGAGGAAGAGATGGAAGAGAAAGAAGGATTAGGTTAGAAATGAAGAAGTGAGTGGTTAGGATTATATATATATATATATGGGGTAATTTTATAAGGTTTTAGGGGTACAATTGTCTTTTCCTTCGTGCTGTTAGGCAATTGTTAGCTTCCATCCAAAAAATGGTGCAAAGTGTCTTTATCCAAAACCCAGGGGTGGTCAGTGGAATTTTCCCTAAACCCAGGTGTGGTCAGTGTCTTATTATTATTATTATTATTATTATTATTATTATTATTATTATTATTATTATTATTATTATTATTATTATTATTATTATTATTATTATTATTATTATTATTGTTGTTGTTGTTGTTGTTGTTGTTGTTGTTGTTGTTGTTTTTTTATTTTATTATTCTTGCATTAATAGTAATGATAAAATTGAGTTTTTCGATTTTGTTGCTCCATTATTTATCTCTGATCCTGCTCGTGTTCATGACTCCTGATTGTATCTTCTTCCCTATAGGCTAGGAGTCAGCAGAATTAGGTCAATAGAAGCAACCAGAAGAGCATTCATAGAAGTGGAAGGAAATGCCAAATGCAAGAAGAGAAGAGGTATTTTCGACATACAATGATTTGTGTTATTACGTTATCTTTTATTGATTGACGTGACGGTTCCAAGCTCTTATCGGCATTCATTGGCTATTTCAGCTGAAGAACGAGGACAAAGAGTTTGATCGTCCATCAGTCTACATGAGAACATACTCCAATGATCCAGAGGCTGTTGAAAACATTGTGCGTGTGTACGAACAGTTAGTTGTTTACGTTTATTTGTGTACATAATGTCTAAATCACATGCGCAGAGGACAATTTTGATATGTGAACGGTTACAGATCGTGTTGCAGGCGAAATTGACTGAAAAGCTCCTGCCACCTGAAGGTTGTGCAGTACCTGTCGATGAGCATAGAGAATCAGTGTTTAAAGAAGTTTTGGGGCCAGACAAGAGAGGTCATATGTGAACAATGGGCATTGGACTTTGTACAAAAAGGGGTTAAGGGTCGGAGGAACAATTTGGAAGTTGGTAATATGCGTGAGAGGCTGCGTGAAGAGCTACAACATGAGATGCAAAACAAAGTTACAGAGGAGGTGCAACGACAGGTACAAAAAACAGGTTCAACAAGCGTTAATTCAAATGACCCAAGCTGGTACTCTACCACCTGTCAACCTTGGTCAAAATGGCGCAGTAGGGTCTTCTCCATCGACTGCTGAAAATGTAACTCCCTCGCCTGCTCAGAAGGTAGCATCATAACATGCTAATGAAAGTCGCCAGCCTCACTCGCCTGCTCATTAAAATGCCTGGCCTCCATCGCCTGCTGAAGTTCTTTCTCCAACTCCTGCTCAAGGTGCCATCGGTTCGTCATCCCCTTGGTAATATTAATAACAAAAGATGTCCTAGCAATGTTAACTTTGCTAAAACTACTCTTTTTTGTTTGAAAAGAAGCTTCCCATCCCCTTGGTGTTGTATCACGGACCAAACAGAAGTGTTTTGGCAAGAGGGCAGTTCATTTCCGGGCTAGAAAAAAAAGTGGTAAAGGGAATAACATTGGGCAAAGAGTACTTTGAATTTTGTGTTAAGGAGGTGGAAAGGCCAGAAGAAGACATCACTCTTGTTAAAATGGAAAATATCAAAATATGGCAAGACGTTTTAAAGAAGACAATATCCTTGCCTCGTACTCTTGTAAGTATATATGTATAGGTTTGTTAATGAGCTTTAGCGGTTTTTCTACCACAAGATGCCTTTTTGATAAGTTTAGAATATTACAAGCTAAAAAGCCGGTAACGACGTAGGATGCTGCTCGTCTGAGCTGGTTGTGGAGATAACATATGTATATGTATATGTAGGTAAGCTTTCTTATTTTGTGTTTTTTGTGGGTTACCATGAGAAAATGGATAGGAATCTACATGGTTAAGAAATGAGGGAGGATATGTAGTTAGCTTTGCGACGTGGCAAGTTTTGGTGGATGAAAGTCTTGTAAGTTACGAAACAACCTATGACTATTTGGGTGAAATCCCTTCGGGCTAAAGGTTGGCATGGGTTTCATATGGGATTGATTAGGTTTCACCAAATGAATGGCTACATACACATGAACTTCACATGGACCTCTAATTTCTTACGTGCCTGGGAACTTAAGGGATAAGAAAGCCCATGCATGCATTGTCATGCGGGACCCACAGACCAGATGAGCGACACGTGTCCAGTTCGGATGAGTCAGCAGTTCGGATATACGACACGTATATCCCCTGAGCGTCGCGATATTACGCGTAATTAAATTTTGTTTGTTAGTTTCTCAATTTTGATGAAGAGGCTAATTTGTTGTATGATGGGCGATAAAATAGTTAGTATTCATATTTACGATTGTTTAGTTTTAGCCCTCATGGTTTGATATTGAGTGTTCCTTCACACGATTTGTTTGTTAGTTTGGCTTCGTTCTGTAATTTTTTGAGGGTTCCGATCAAGTGGCTAGACTTTTACAAGGTAACAGTTGAATAAGTAACATTCAAACACCATTTAAGTCGCCTTTCAACAGCGACAACATGGCACTGCATAATTAATTACCATGAGTTCTTTTTTCCCTAATGTTGACTGAGCTTCCCTTCATGTCGTATCCAATTCCATGTTCTCTTCTTCAAATGCTACTGCCAGGGTGTTGGACTGGTATTTATCAAGTGTTGAGTTTTAGTTGTGCTAGTCACTATCTTTTACGAAGCATGCACATTGAATTTCAGGTTAGTTTTCCCTCATATTAGCAACCTAACCAACATCTGAGAATCAATCTTATCGCAGTTAAAGTTTAGTGTATTTGTCTTCTTCGAAATCAACTTGGTTTCTTTGATTTCTTTGGAAAATACTGTCTTAAAATATCTGAACTATGTACAGTTTGGGTCTGCTTCTTAATTAGTTGTATTGTCCGTATACTTATGATGCTACCTGCAGAAGGCTTAATGTGTATATATATTGTTGTCTTATTCTGGGCTATCCAGGCTTTGGTACGTCCACGTTATTGTGACCATTTTATCCCAGCGCACCAATGTGAAGCAAGAGCGCTATTTTTGAAACCGTTTTGTCGCCCTGAAGGATACATAGGTATTGCTTTTGGGTATACTTAAAAATAGCCAGCGCAGAAGTGGCACACTATAGATTTTTGGTATACTAAATTTGGGGTAAAGTTTTGCAAGGAACCCTTTGGTGAATTATGCCTTAAACGCACGTTTTGTGAATATATATATATATATATAAATTTTCAAATGTGTTCTGTAATATTCGAGTTCAGTAGATGGTTGCGAGTGTTTGATTTGTTGATTTGTGTTGGATTGTGCCTAAAAGGCTATAGGTTCGATGTGTTTGATCAACTGCAGGATTTGTTTGATTCATTAGATTGTGCCTAAAAGGCTACAGGTTGGATAACTCCAGTAGTAAACTGTACTGGTTGCAGGGATTAGCACAAATACGGCGAGAAGACACTTTTGTCGTTTTAATGACCAACAAAAAAACAAGACCAAATAGGTTGCCGTAAAAGGATAGCATTATATACGGCGATAATATGAGGTAATATGGCTATATTGTTGCCGCTAATCATTACATTACAAATGGTGTGAATCAAGTTTCGCCTCTTTAATAATAACCATAAGCACCATAAACAGCTATTAAAACTTAATTAACGACAAAAATACTTGCCGCAAAATAGATAACATAAACGGCGAGATATTATGATTCGCTGTATATAGTCAACTATAAACGGCGAGAGTTCTCGCAGTTTATTGTGCGCAAATACGGCGAGAGCTCATAAGTGGCGATGGTTTTACTTGCCGCACAGTAAAAACGTCAAACTACCAAGCGGCCGAACCAAATTTTGCCGTTTATGCCTTAAACGACAACAAAATTGTCTTAAACAGCAATATTATCTCCCCGTTTTTTTGTCCGTGTCCAGTAGTGCTAGCCATATGCTGGCTAATCCCATCCCCTAACCACTTATAAGTATTCTCTTTGTCGATCATATCAGGAAGATGGGAATCTGTAGTTGGTGACTAGCTATATAATTCATAAATATTCAAGACATTGATGTTCGGATCTTAATTGAATTTACTTGGTTTTCATGCATGTTATGATTGTTACGTGCGTGATACATTGTATTTCTTGCACTAGCATTATACCATGTCACTCAGATATTGTATCGGCTCAATCACACTAGCGATTGCCTTTGACTTAAGTCATGTAAGTCTGTATACCAACTAGATGCGAGAAATTACTTTGCTATGCATTCAAATCCGACATATTCGGTACTCGGGTTAGTAGACTAGATGGAGAATGAACTAGAATCTTCATAGTCGTCCATATGAGACAAGACGTGCACTCCGGTGGGAATTACAAAACTATGACGGGTGTTTCCATAAACATATGCTAGAGAGCAACATGAGGTGGTGAGTAGATTTGTCCCATAACTCCTCGTTGTGTGAGCCTCGTCGATCTTATGATAATGATTGACACTCTATACCCTTTGTACCCTTATTTGTGTCGTGAAGCGACGGAAAAGCGATGCTACTTTGGCATGCAACCTTACTGTTATTAGTGATTTGTCAGGACATCGCTCGGAAAAGCAACCGATCCGAATCCTAGCGAAACATTGACGAGGGGAAGACTCTCATTGCATCATTCTATGTTATTTTCATTGGGCCCACTTGCTAGACCCATACGGGGTCATGCACGATATGAAGAGAACATTACAACGATAGATGCATTCGATCACCGTCTATGGGACTAGACGTACTAATGGTCTATGAAATGGCAATTTGATGGAGTCTGGAGCATATGAGAGCAAGATCGTGCATTACCCATTTACTTTGGAGGTTAAGCCTTCCTGCGGTGGCTCATGATGAGTTTGGTGAACGAATCTCCTCAAATGTAGGTACTTTTATGTTAACGTTTTGGTGGGATATTGAGAGAAATTGTAAGAGTTATACGCAACCCCGTGGTCGAGTGGGAGATGTTTGAAATATTGCACGGGCGCCCAAGGGGGTTGCACTGCAATTAGCACACAGCCCAAAGGGGTGTGCTGCAATTAACTAATACTAGGTCTATAAATACGGACGTAGCCCACACATATGAAAGATGATATCTAGAACACACATAGAATCACTCTCTCTCACTCACACAAAGATCCAAGGACTAGGATGTGCTGTGAAAAATAGTGTAATACCCCGTTTAATTAGTAGGGGTAAAATAGTCATTATAATAGCATAATAATAATTTTATTGACAAATAATGTTTTAATAGATTTTGAGTGTTAATGTTTTAGAATAGTTATTAAATTAACAATCGTGAAATAATACGATAACGTTTCGTAGATTTAGTTAAAGTTATAATTTTAAACGCGTACCCGACCACCGCTAGACTAGGTGTGCTTGCCACACCCAATCACTAAAAGCACTAGTACTTCACCCACACACTATAACTCCTCCCTCTCTCACATCTTCACCAAGTCTTTTCTTCACGGCAAAACTTCATCACCGCCTCCAACCCGTAACCGCCCCAACCTTCGGGAGGCTTCACCACCGCCCCTTGTACTTGCCCACCAAGTAACCTAGCCTATATAGGCCCTCACCAGCAGCCATCTCCTTACAACACCAGCAGCTAACACCACCACCTTCACCACCGTCAACATCATCACCACCACCATCGTTGTTGTTGTTCGGCAAAAACCCACCACCACCACCACTCAGCTCTCTCTCTCTCCCTCTCCACCTACCTGCCACCAGAAAACAGCAGCAACAACCACCACCATCGTTGTTATTGTTTAATCACAAAGTCTATAAAATTGGTTATTTAACTTGTAACATTATACTTTTCTAAATATTGTAGTGCCGTGTAAAGTTTTTCTTAAAAACATAATAGTCGAGATATCACCTCGTCGTTATAATTCAAATTAATTCTTAAGTATAATTTCTTTAGCTCATATTTTTATTAATTTAATTAGTCACTTTTAAATAATAATAATAATAATAATAATAATAATAATAATAATAATAATAATAATAATAATAATAATAATAATAATAATAATAATAATAGTTGTTTAAAAATAGATGAGTTGTTTTATTTCTAGGAAATTATAAGTGGGTAATAAAACGATAAAAATATAAATAGTGGACTCAACCAGATATGGGTAGTCGTAGACCGATTGACAAAAACGGCGAGATTTATTCCAATGAAAGACACGTGGAACATGGAGCAAAGGGCAGATGCGTACGTCCGAAACATCGTGAGATATCATGGGGTTCCGAGTTCGATCATCTCGGACAGAGACCCCAACTTCCTTTCTCACTTCTGGAAGGCGCTTCAAGACGCACTGGGAACTCAGCTGAAGTTCAGTACTGCTTTCCACCAAGCCACAGACGGTCAAACGGAGAGAACTATTCAGACGCTGGAAGATATGTTAAGAGCGTGTGTCATGGATTTCCAAGGGTCATGGGTCGATAAAATGCCGTTAATAGAATTCTCCTACAACAATAGTTATCATGCCAGCATCGGGATGGCACCATATGAAGCCCTGTATGGAAGGAAGTGTCGGTCACCACTGTGTTGGAGTGACATCAGCGAGACGGTGGTCATTGGCCCACAAATGATCGAAGATATGACAAACCAAGTTCGACTCATACAACAAAGAATGAAAGCGGCTCAAGACAGACAGAAGTCATACGTGGATCAGAAGAGAAGGCCCCTGGAGTTCCAAGTAGGAGAAAAAGGCGTTTCTGCGAGTCTCACCTACTAAAGGAGTAACCAGGTTCAACCTGAAAGGGAATTTAAGTCCTAAATTTATTGGTCCATACGATGTTATTGAGAAAATAGGGGAAGTTGCATAACAACTGGACCTACCATCGAATATGGGGAAAGTACACAATGTCTTTCACATATCCCAGCTAAAGAAGTATGTACCAGATCCGTCCCATGTGTTGGATCCGGAACCAGTGGATTTTGACCCGTAACTGACATACGAGGAGCAACCTGCCAAAATACTAGATACAAAGACACGGGATACGAGAACCAAGAGTGTCAAACTAGTCAAAGTTCTTTGGACCAACCACCAAACGGAAGAAGCAACTTGGGAGGCTGAAGAAGAAATGAGAAAGAAGTACCCGCACTTGTTTAATGAGGTACGTGGAGTTCCGGGGACGTCACTCTCTAAGGGGGAGAGGATGCAACCCTCTTTTTAAATATCATTACGTCTTAGTTGCTATTTTCACGTCTTAAGTACATTTGAGATATGTTTGAATACCTTTAAGATATGTTTGAATACCTTTGAGATACGTTTGACCTTGAGACTTAGAACCTGAATGAGACTAAGACCACTTAATTAGATTGATGGTACCACGACCTAATTTGGTGTTACGTGTTGCACTACGTATATCTTAAAAGGGCTACTTGCTACTTGCTATTATTTGTTACGTGAAATTACTTGTCAGCCATGCGATAGTAATTTTGTTAGATAGTTGGATTGATTGAGTATCATGAGTAGTTGCCTGATTTTAGCTTCGAGGACGAAGCTTTTCTTAAGGGGGGAAGGATGTAATACCCCGTTTAATTAGTAGGGGTAAAATAGTCATTATAATAGCATAATAATAATTTTATTGACAAATAATGTTTTAATAGATTTTGAGTGTTAATGTTTTAGAATAGTTATTAAATTAACAATCGTGAAATAATACGATAACGTTTCGTAGATTTAGTTAAAGTTATAATTTTAAACGCGTACCCGACCACCGCGAGACTAGGTGTGCTTGCCACACCCAATCACTAAAAGCACTAGTACTTCACCCACACACTATAACTCCTCCCTCTCTCACATCTTCACCAACTCTTTTCTTCACGGCAAAAATTCATCACCGCCTCCAACCCGTAACCGCCCCAACCTTCGGGAGGCTTCACCACCGCCACTTGTACTTGCCCACCAAGTAACCTAGCCTATATAGGCCCTCACCAGCAGCCATCTCCTCACAACACCAGCAGCTAACACCACCACCTTCACCACCGTCAACATCATCACCACCACCATCGTTGTTGTTGTTCGGAAAAAACCCACCACCACCACCACTCAGCTCTCTCTCTCTCCCTCTCCACCTACCTGCCACCAGAAAACAGCAGCAGCAGCAGAGGAAGAGAGGCAGCAGCCACCCCTCCACCACTGCCGCCATTACTTCCGGCAGCAAGCACCACCCAGCAAACTCGCGACCCTCTCACCCTCTGTTTCCTCTCACTCTCACTTCCTCTCTGTTCGAAGACCACCGCAGCAGCTGCTAGCAGAGAAAAACAGAGCCACCACCGCCGTCGTGTTCCCGTCGGGTCATCCACCGAGAAGACCCACTTCACCACCTCTTTCTCCCTCCTCTTCGTCCCATTCCCTCAGCCTCTCCGCCCCTGTTACGAGACCAGGAGAGGTCAGAGGCACCGGGGGATTGCAGCAGCAGCGAAAGCCATCACTGCTGCCGCCGCCACCATTGATTCCGGCGACCCGCTTGGCCGAAGCTCCGCCACAGCTCTCCCTCGCTTCCAGAGCTTCTAGTAGACTCCTGAGGCCCCGACTAAGTCAGCAGAAGACCCAGAACAGGCCAAGAAGCCATTAAATCCGGCGGGTGAGCTTCAAAGTCCGGCGACTCCGATTCGAGACTTCGGCCCGACGCATATCTCAACGGTTTCCGGCCATTTTTGGCCTAGGTACGTGCTATACCCTCTGTTTAGTAGTTATACATAATCAAAATCAACATTTGACAGCTAGATTCATGATTAGAAGAGCTAAAACGGATTTGTTCTTGAAAAGGGGTCAAAGTGTAATTTTTATAAACCTGTTAACATGGCTAAAGGGGGGACTGTTTGATATTTTCAGAAACTATAGGGTGACTAGTGTCTTTTAATATAACTATTTTAATATAATTTAGAGTATTTGTTGATTTTTATTACAAATTAGAGTTTATATAATTAAATCACACTTTTAGTTAAAAATAAAAATATTAATAATAATAATTTCGGATTAACGATGATATCTAAAAATAGTAGCTTTTGTTCTTGTCTCGGAAAATTTATTCGGTTAAAGAAATAGTAAACGGGTTTCTTAAAACTAAAATAGAAGGGTTTTTGTAAAAAGCTTTTATTAAATATTGTTTAATCACAAAGTCTATAAAATTGGTTATTAAACTTGTAACATTAGACATTTCTAAATATTGTAGTGTCGTGTAAAGTTTTTCTTAAAAACATAATAGTCGAGATATCACCTCGTCGTTATAATTCAAATTAATTCTTAAGTATAATTTCTTTAGCTCATATTTTTATTAATTTAATTAGTCACTTTTAAATAATAATAATAATAATAATAATAATAATAATAATAATAATAATAATAATAATAATAATAATAATAATAATAATAATAATAATAATAATAGTTGTTTAAAAATAGATGAGTTGTTTTATTTCTAGGAGATTATAAGTGGGTAATAAAACGATAAAAATATAAATAGTGGGGTTTAAGTTGATATAAATACTCTTTTAGGACTTATAGCATTTTATTTGGGTATTTGTTGACGTAGAAGACACGATTTGTAGGTGACGTCTTTGTAGGCCGAGCCACTGCTACGACGTGCTTTTGCTACGGAAAATAAGGTAAGTGAACATGCCAAGTCTTGCGAGCCTAGTTCCTTTCGTGTCTCGTTTTAACTTTTATATTCGTCTCAAAATATTTGTTGTTTATTTTCATGTAAAATTGTGACGTTCGTATATTTTCAGAAGTTGATTTGTTTACTACTGTCACACGAATAACGTTAATGCATAATTAATTAAAGTGGAAAGAGTTGTGCGGGGATCGTTGTGATTTCTTCTATCCAGATTGGTCGTGTTGGCTTCGTCCACTCGACCCGCTTATTTTAACCCGGTCGCAACCTGCCGGGTCGCTCCATGTACTCACCTCTCTGGCCGCGAGGAGTCTTAGGGGGGTGCCGGCACTTAAGGTCATGGCTGCTAGTGATAGTATAGTAGATCTTCCCCGTATCAACACAGATTAATAATACAGCTTTTCCTGAGTTTTGGATATTATAAAAGAAAGAAGTTTAACAAGGAAGAGAAGTTTCAGTTGAGCTTTTGTTTCAGAGAATTTATTTTTCCTATTATTCAATTCCTGTTCTGAGTTATTGCAAAAGAAAAGATAGTCATTCTTCATCTTTTTTACATGCTTGGGTGTCGCTTACTCAGTCTTTTGTACTGACTTTGAAACTGCGGTTCCTGTTTCCTTCCCACCGCAGGCTTAGGAGCTGAGGACTATGGCATAGCAGGGTACGGGACTCACGTAGACGGTTTTCAGCACGAGTAGTGATGTAGTTGGCTAGCTCACCTTATGTAGTAATTTTGAAAAGACTTATGTAATATCTAATGACTTTTTGGATGCTTAATGTTATGTAATAATTAAGTTGGATGTTATGCTTTTGATTTCCGCCGTTACTTTTAGCATCGCCCTCCCGGTCTTGTCCGAGCCGGATAAGGGGGTTGTTGCAGGTGGTATCAGAGCCGGCAATCCGTAAAAAGGGAATTAAAAACCTGTAGGGCAACTTAAAATGGACATAGGGCAACATAATTAAAAATTGGAAAGCCGTTCGGGTTATGGGTAGCTTAGGAGATTGGTCTTGAGAATTCCCGCCCACCCACATCCTGTTTTGCGAGTTTCATGAGTTATTTTTACTATCTTTGATCATTATAGTGAAAAGGAGGAAAGCAGAATTTGAATTATATTGGATGAGTTACAGACATGAGCATTATGTGCCTTATTACAAAATTGCTATGCTATGCTATGCATGTTACTTTATGTTTATTCTGGATTTATTTGTTGTAAACACATGACGTGATTATTGAGGTTTCCGCGACCTTAACCAAGGATACCGTAGGGCGTGACTAATAGACCATTTCGTTATCACTATATAAGAAAGTAAGGAAAGTTTAACCCAGACAGATGGCTGATAACATCTCCATGAAGCAATTCTTCACCCAAATGACCCAGATGATGAATAACGGGGGACAGACAGGGACTAACTAGGCCAAGAAAGTAGCTAAGATGAAACCAATGGAATTCACTGGGAAAGAAGATCCTGTCGAGTTAGAAGACTGGATCGTGGAAATGGATAAAATTCTGGAAACAATAGAATGCCCTGATGATAAGAAAGTCAATTGCGCCGTCTTTTACTTGAAGAGTGAAGCAAAACTCTGGTGGAGGAATGCACGTGAAACACTCCTGGCTGATCCCAAATTCAACTGGAAAGCACTTCAAACTGCGCTCAGAGCTCGTTTTTACCCTCACCATGTGAAGAGGAGCAAGGAACAGGAATTCCAGAACCTGCAGCAGGGGAACGACTCAGTGACAGAGTATTTCCGGAAATTTACTGAATTGACACGGTTCGTGGGGAACATGGTGCCTGACGAAGATTCCAAGGTTTCCCGATTCATCGGTGGACTGCACGAGAGGCTGCAAGAATATCTACTGAGCAGGACTTACTCCACACTTCATGAAGCCTACGACAGGGTTGCAGACATCTGGCGGGTTCGTGTCACCCAGGAAGAGAAACGCAAGAAGCGTAAGTTGGAAGAGGCCGGAGGAAGCAACAACTTTTTCAGGGGAATTCAGAACTTCAGGCCTAACAATGGAGGAGGTAACCAAGGGCAGCATCGTGGCAACCAACAAAACACTGGGAATCAGAAAGTTCGACGATACTTCTGCAAATGGTGCCCACGGAACCATCCAGGAGAGGATTGCGCTGGGAATGTTGTCACTTGTAACAACTGTGGTAAGAGGGGGCATCGGTCCTATGAATGCCGTTCACAACCAGCTGGGAACCAACAAATAATCCAAGGCGGTAATTTTGGGAGGCCACAGCTGAACAACTATCAGGGGAACCGCCAGCATAATGGGAATAACTTTGCCCGCAACCAGCAGTTTGGAACCCAGCAGAATGGGAATCGCAACCAGAACAATGGAGGCAATGGGTATGCCAGACAGCAGAACTACAACCCAGGCAACACAGGCCAGAACGGAGGTCAACCCAGGATCGGAAACGGTAACGCTAGATATGGAAACAACAACAATGGAGCAGGAGCAGGAGGAGCAGGAACTCAGAATGCAAATGTGGGAAGAATTGCTGTGATGACCAAGACTGAAGCAGAGGCTGCACACGGAGTTGTTACGGGTACATTTTCTGTTTATGAGCACCCTGCTTTCGTACTGTTTGATTCTGGCGCATCATTTTATTTTATTTCGTCTGCATTTGTTGATAAGCTGGGTTTACATAATTCATCTAGTATATCCATCCCAGTAGCAACCCCTGATGGCCAAATAACGGTTTGTGACACTGTATATGAAGGGGTGGAACTAAAAATCCTAAACAGTGTCTTACCTGCCAACTTAATAAGATTTAATCTAGGAGGCATAGATGTGATCCTAGGAATGGATTGGTTGTGAAAGTATCGGGCAGTTATCAACTGCTACGACCAGAAGGTTCGATTTAGGGGACCTAAAGGAGAAAATATCACCTACCGGGGTATCCCCACTAAGCCTCGGATTCGACTAGTTTCAGCTTTGGCTATAATCAACCAAATGAAGAAAGGGAACTTTGCGTACGTGTGTTATGTCCAAGACGTAACCAAGAAGGAGAATGTGCTGGATGAGATACCAGTCGTGAGGGAATTTCCTGATGTATTCCCCGATGAGATTCCCGGAATGCCACCTCATCGAGAAGTGGAGTTTACTCTAGATTTGGTACCTGGAACTGCACTCATTTCCAAGGCGCCGTATCGGATGGCACCTGTGGAATTGAAGGAGTTGAAGGAACAGATACAAGAACTTCTACAGAAGGGGTACATACGACCTAGTGTGTCACCCTGGGGAGCACCAGTGCTGTTCGTCAGGAAGAAGGACGGAAGCTTGCGATTATGCATTGACTACCGGGAGCTGAATAGTGCCACTATCAAGAACAAGTATCCGCTACCCCGGATTGACGATTTGTTCGACCAGCTGCAAGGAGCCAGTGTTTTCTCCAAGATCGATCTAAGATCTGGTTATCATCAACTCCGCGTAGCCGAGAAATATGTTCCAAAGACGGTCTTTAGCACAAGATACGGTCACTACGAGTTCACAGTTATGCCGTTCGGTTTGACCAACGCACCTGCCGTTTTCATGGATCTGATGAATCGCGTAATGAAGCCGTTTTTAGACCAGTTCGTGGTAGTTTTCATCGATGAAATCCTGGTATACTCGAAGAACGAGGGGATCACAGAGAGCATCTCCGGACAGTGTTGCAGATCTTGAGGCACGAGCAGCTGTACGCCAAGCTTTCGAAGTGTGACTTCTGGTTGGATCGTGTGCCGTTTCTAGGCCACATCATCTCCAAGTAAGGGATATCATTTGACCCCTCAAAGATCTCAGCGGTTAAAGATTGGCCTACGCCGAAGAACGTGTCTGAATTTCGAAACTTCCTTGGTTTAGCTGGCTACTACAGACGGTTCGTGAAGGATTTTTCGAATATTGCCAGACCATTGACGACGTTGACAAAGAAGGCGGTAAAATATCACTGGGATGACAGCTGTGAAGAGGCGTTTCAGACTTTGAAGGAGAAGCTGACTACGGCACCAATACTAGCTTTGCCAAATGACTCTGGGGAGTTCGAAGTGTATAGCGACGCGTCGAAGAAAGGGCTTGGCTGTGTGCTGATGCAAGACCGAAGGGTGATTGCTTACGCGTCTAGACAACTGAAACCACACGAGGAGAATTATGCCACACATGACTTGGAGCTAGCAGCGGTAGTGTTCGCGTTGAAGATATGGAGGCATCATCTCTACGGGGCAGTTTGCAAGCTCTACACAGATCATCGTAGCCTGAAGTATATTTTCACACAGAAGGAGCTGAACAACAGGCAACGAAGATGGCTGGAAATTATTAAGGATTATGATCTACGCATCCAGTACCACGAAGGGAAGGCTAATGTAGTCGCTGACGCGCTAAGCCGCAAGTCGAGCCATGGAGTGAACGCTATGGTAATCTTGTCAGACTGGTTATGTCACGAGTTCAGAAAGCTTAACATCGAAGTGGTAGAGCAAGGAAGGGTACAGAAGTTACTCGGAAGCCTGACAGCGGTACCAGACTTCTTCGAAGAAATACGAAGCAGTCAAGCAGGGGATGTGAAGCTCGAGAGGATCAAGAAGAAGATTGCAGCAGGAGAGGCCAACGAATTTCAGATTCACGAAGATGGGAGCATCCGCTACAAAGGAAGATGGTGCGTGCCGCAACAATGTTCGGAGGTTAAGAAGAAGTTGATGCAGGAGACACACAACACTCCATATTCCGTTCATCCTGGAGGCGATAAGCTTTACAGGGATCTGAAGAAGACGTTCTGGTGGCCCAATATGAAGAAGGAGGTAGCCGAGTTCGTAGCTAGATGCCTAACATGCCAGAAAGTGAAGTTCGAGCACAAGAGGATGGGAGGTCTACTCCAACCGTTAGATGTTCCAGTCTGGAAATGGGACTCTGTATCGATGGATTTCGTCACCGCTTTGCCTACGTCGAAGAATGGACTCAACCAGATATGGGTAGTCGTAGACCGATTGACAAAAACGGCGAGATTTATTCCAATGAAAGACACGTGGAACATGGAGCAAAGGGCAGATGCGTACGTCCGAAACATCGTGAGATATCATGGGGTTCCGAGTTCGATCATCTCGGACAGAGACCCAAACTTCCTTTCTCACTTCTGGAAGGCGCTTCAAGACGCACTGGGAACTCAGCTGAAGTTCAGTACTGCTTTCCACCCAGCCACAGACGGTCAGACGGAGAGAACTATTCAGACGATGGAAGATATGTTAAGAGCCTGTGTCATGGATTTCCAAGGGTCATGGGTCGATAAAATGCCGTTAATAGAATTCTCCAACAACAATAGTTATCATGCCAGCATCGGGATGGCACCATATGAAGCCCTGTATGGAAGGAAGTGTCGGTCACCACTGTGTTGGAGTGACATCAGCGAGACGGTGGTCATTGGCCCACAAATGATCGAAGATATGACAAACCAAGTTCGACTCATACAACAAAGAATGAAAGCGGCTCAAGACAGACAGAAGTCATACGTGGATCAGAAGAGAAGGCCCCTGGAGTTCCAAGTAGGAGAAAAAGGCGTTTCTGCGAGTCTCACCTACTAAAGGAGTAACCAGGTTCAACCTGAAAGGGAATTTAAGTCCTAAATTTATTGGTCCATACGATGTTATTGAGAAAATAGGGGAAGTTGCATAACAACTGGACCTACCATCGAATCTGGGGAAAGTACACAATGTCTTTCACGTATCCCAGCTAAAGAAGTATGTACCAGATCCGTCCCATGTGTTGGATCCGGAACCAGTGGATTTTGACCCGTCACTGACATACGAGGAGCAACCTGCCAAAATACTAGATACAAAGACAAGGGATACGAGAACCAAGAGTGTCAAACTAGTCAAAGTTCTTTGGACCATCCACCAAACGGAAGAAGCAACTTGGGAGGCTGAAGAAGAAATGAGAAAGAAGTACCCGCACTTGTTTAATGAGGTACGTGGAGTTCCGGGGACGTCACTCTCTAAGGGGGAGAGGATGCAACCCTCTTTTTAAATATCATTACGTCTTAGTTACTATTTTCACGTCTTAAGTACATTTGAGATATTTTTGAGTACCTTTAAGATATGTTTGAATACCTTTGAGATACGTTTGACCTTGAGACTTAGAACCTGAATGAGACTAAGACCACTTAATTAGATTGATGGGACCACGACCTAATTTGGTGTTACGTGTTGCACTACGTATATCTTAAAAGGGCTACTTGCTACTTGCTATTATTTGTTACGTGAAATTACTTGTCAGCCATGAGATAGTAATTCTGTTAGATAGTTGGATTGATTGAGTATCATGAGTAGTTGCCTGATTTTAGCTTCGAGGACGAAGCTTTGCTTAAGGGGGGAAGGATGTAATACCCCGTTTAATTAGTAGGGGTAAAATAGTCATTATAATAGCATAATAATAATTTTATTGACAAATAATGTTTTAATAGATTTTGAGTGTTAATGTTTTAGAATAGTTATTAAATTAACAATCGTGAAATAATACGATAAGGTTTCGTAGATTTAGTTAAAGTTATAATTTTAAACGCATACCCGACCACCGCGAGACTAGGTGTGCTTGCCACACCCAATCACTAAAAGCACTAGTACTTCACCCACACACTATAACTCCTCCCTCTCTCACATCTTCACCAACTCTTTTCTTCACGGCAAAAATTCATCACCGCCTCCAACCCGTAACCGCCCCAACCTTCGGGAGGCTTCACCAACGCCCCTTGTACTTGCCCACCAAGTAACCTAGCCTATATAGGCCCTCACCAGCAGCCATCTCCTCACAACACCAGCAGCTAACACCACCACCTTCACCACCGTCAACATCATCACCACCACCATCGTTGTTGTTGTTCGGCAAAAACCCACCACCACCACCACTCAGCTCTCTCTCTCTCCCTCTCCACCTACCTGCCACCAGAAAACAGCAGCAGCAGCAGAGGAAGAGAGGCAGCAGCCACCCCTCCACCACTGCCGCCATTACTTCCGGCAGCAAGCACCACCCAGCAAACTCGCGACCCTCTCACCCTCTGTTTCCTCTCACTCTCACTTCCTCTCTGTTCGAAGACCACCGCAGCAGCTGCTAGCAGAGAGAAACAGAGCCACCACCGCCGTCGTGCTCCCGTCGGGTCATCCACCGAGAAGACCCACTTCACCACCTCTTTCTCCCTCCTCTTCGTCCCATTCCCTCAGCCTCTCCGCCCCTGTTACGAGACCAGGAGAGGTCAGAGGCACCGGAGGATAGCAGCAGCAGCGAAAGCCATCACTGCTGCCGCCGCCACCATTGATTCCGGCGACCCGCTTGGCCGAAGCTCCGCCACAGCTCTCCCTCGCTTCCAGAGCTTCTAGTAGACTCCTGAGGCCCCGACTAAGTCAGCAGAAGACCCAGAACAGGCCAAGAAGCAATTAAATCCGGCGGGTGAGCTTCAAAGTCCACCGACTCCGATTCGAGACTTCGGCCCGACGCATATCTCAACGGTTTCCGGCCATTTTTGGCCTAGGTGCGTGCTATACCCTCTGTTTAGTAGTTATACATAATCAAAATCAACATTTGATAGCTAGATTCATGATTAGAAGAGCTAAAACGGATTTGTTCTTGAAAAGGGGTCAAAGTGTAATTTTTATAAACCTGTTAACATGGCTAAAGGGGGAACTGTTTGATATTTTCAGAAACTACAGGGTGACTAGTGTCTTTTAATATAACTGTTTTAATATAATTTAGAGTATTTGTTGATTTTTATTACAAATTAGAGTTTATAAAATTAAATCACACTTTTAGTTAAAAATAAAAATATTAATAATAATAATTTCGGATTAACGATGATATCTAAAAATAGTAGCTTTTGTTCTTGTCTCGGAAAATTTATTCGGTTAAAGAAATATTAAACGGGTTTCTTAAAACTAAAATAGAAGCGTTTTTGTAAAAAGCTTTTATTAAATATTGTTTAATCACAAAGTCTATAAAATTGGTTATTAAACTTGTAACATTAGACTTTTCTAAATATTATAGTGCCGTGTAAAGTTTTTCTTAAAAACATAATAGTCGAGATATCACCTCGTCGTTATAATTCAAATTAATTCTTAAGTATAATTTCTTTAGCTCATATTTTTATTAATTTAATTAGTCACTTTTAAACAATAATAATAATAATAATAATAATAATAATAATAATAATAATAATAATAATAATAATAATAATAATAATAATAATAATAATAATAATAATAGTTGTTTAAAAATAGATGAGTTGTTTTATTTCTAGGAAATTATAAGTGGGTAATAAAACGATAAAAATATAAATAGTGGGGTTTAAGTTGATATAAATACTCTTTTAGGACTTATAGCATTTTATTTGGGTATTTTTTGACGTAGAAGACACGATTTGTAGGTGACGTCTGAAACAGCCCGAAGGACCACGGTTCACAGCTAGTACAATTCAACCAAATCCCAAGTACATTATTTATAAACAAAAGGAGAAACCCTCCAACAAAGTCTGGAAACATAGAAATGAACAAAACTAAACGTTTGAAATGTCTAAGTGACGAAAAGAAAACTAAACTTTATTGCTACTAACTCCTTAGCTTCAACACGTGCGCGTTTCCCCCACCTCAATGCCAACCTGCGGGTTTTACAATAGACAAAGCCGACCGCAGGAAAATTTTAATTAGTAAAAACTAAGTAAGCATATACCACAATACGTAAACAAGAGTTTTTGGCTCAAGATACACACGATTTGATAAAATTCCATTTGAAAGATGCCAAGAGTAATTGATAAACTCAGTGATAGTAAACCAGGGATGAAGGAAAATTGAGCATATGGAACAATAACCAAGATCCAAATTTTAGTGTTCGGTTTGGTTGAGGCGTAGCCTACGAGCCCCAACAGGTACGATGTGGACAGAGAGGTCACGATGCAATAAATAATAATAAAGGGGTGCATTCTTGGAATATACCAATTTCTCCCCGGACGTTAGTAGATAGCCCAACGCTATCCCGCCCAAACCATTCTAATGAGACCTTAAGTGTCGACACCCCTATACAGTCATGACCTAAACATGCATAGGTAGTACTCATAGATTCCACGATAAAATAAGAGGGTAAGTACCCTAAAGGGGAATCAACTCACATGTGTCCCCGGCCTTAGCCTTCACGCACATCCTCTGCACATCGTCCTAATTATATTATCGTACTTTCATCGATTTAACATGCCAGAGATTCAGTTTCCGATTTCCACGATAACCAAGTATTTTACGAGAGATAACAGTTTATAACTTTGAGGATAACACACGCCAAATACATTTTGACAGTTAAGATATTGTGCATATAGACTTACTTGGATTGAAGAAAGCTCCACACACACAAGCAAGCACGGAACTAGTAATCGTAGCACGGACCGTCAAAAACTGATCGTCTACGAACTCGGAATCTACAATTATCACATAATCCTAATATTAATACAATTTCATTTGCACGACAAGAGTAAATGCAATGCTCTATATGCAAATGCAATCCAAATCCCCCAACACGTTCCAATTTAATTCACGTCACTCTAACATTAGAAAATAATAATAGTTTACAAAGTTATGATAATAATAATAATAATAATAATAATAATAATAATAATAATAATAATAATAACAATAATAATAATAATAATAATAATAAACTAAAATAGTAGAATAAACTTTAAACAAATTAACTGTATTCTAAAAATCTATTTATAACAAGTTATCTAGAAAAGAGTATAATATCTAGAAGGATGATAATAGTATTAAATAAAAAAAAATTAACTTTACTTATTAAAAGAGTAAATATCTAATTGTAAACAATATATATTTTACAAAGAGAAATCTTGAAATAAAACCATAGTATAAAGTTATCTAGATAATAAGAAACAAATTGTTATTTAGCACAACTATTTATTTTTATTAGTAAAACTCTACTTATAAAATTATACTATACAAACTTATATTTATTTTATATTAAAAGAAACTACTTCAATGAGATTTCATATTAATAAACAAAATCATTATAAATATATACATATATATACATATACATATATAGAACTTATTTATAAATAATAACCTAAAAGAAATCAATTTACATTTACAATAAATATCTTAACCTTCCCAAAGTTTCTGAATCATACAGACCACCCCCAACAGATTTTGCCAAAATACACATTAACCCCCAATTTCAAAAATCTCCTTCAATTACACTCTCTTCTCCAAATCAATTCACTGTAACTCCACAATCACACCAACCCAAACAACTATGGATCCATATGGAGATAACTGAGTAATTGAAAGCATTCGAATTGAATTAGAAATCAAAAGAGGCTGATGTGGTTACCGATTGAAGAAAAGCAGAGTGAAGAAGACGACGGCGGCGACAAGGGTGATGTCGCTGCTGCTGCTGCTAGAGGTGGTCGCCGGAATTGAGGGCGACGGTGGCGAGAGGGAGTAGGGAGGACGGACGAAGCTGAGGAGACGCTGGCGGCGTCGGGTTTGCGTCGGGCTTCTCTCGGGTCGGAACCGGGTCGGCGTTCAAACGGAGCCGATGGCGGTTCTGTACCGCCTGGTGATTCGCCGGGGTGAATGGAGGCTGGAGGCGAGCTGGTTGGGGGTGGTTTTCGCCGGAATTGCAGAGATGGTGGTGATGGTGGTGTTTTGAGAAAACAGGGGAGTGGGTTCTTGGCTGCGGCGAGAACAGAGAGTGGTGAGATGGAGAAGTGACGAGGGTGAAGAGGGGTGTTCATATAAGTCGACTGGAGATTGAAATAGAGGGGAACGTGGGTGAAATCGTGGGAGAAATCGGGGAACTGTTGAGGAGAAATCGGAGATGAACAGGTGCTCTGTTCCGATCGATTCGATCGGTAGAGACGTCAGTTGGGTTTACACCCAACTTTGGAAAAAAGACACTTTAACCCCCTCTAACTAAGTTTCTATAATTACAAATATAAACCCCCTAGATTAGGAAAAAATAATTATAGCCCCAACTCAAGATTAATATACCAAAATACCCTATTTAAAAATAGGGGTGTTACATCACCTTCCCCTTAAAACAACGCTTCGTCCTCGAAGCGTAAAACAATATATTCCCCAACTAAAACATCGCGACGATATGCAAGATGCAGATGTGATTCTAATGCACATGCCAACAAAACAACTACGAAGAAATTACTTCACAAGACAACAGGGTTGCAGGGTCACCTTCCCCTTAAAAGGAGTGACGCCCCCGGCACTCAAATTATACCTGGTCGAAAAGGTGCGGATAACGCTTCTTCATGTCAGCCTCGGTTTCCCACGTTGCCTCCTCCGTGAGATGGTTCGACCAAAGAACCTTAACCAACGCAGTGGACTTGGTACGGGTATTCCTAGTCTTTCGATCTAAGATTTTGATTGGTTGCTCCTCATAGGTTAGGGACGGGTCTAACTCAACAGGCTCGGGATCAAGAACATGGCTTGGATCATGAATATAAGGCTTGAGTTGGGATACATGGAAAACATTATGGACTCGACCTAGGTTGTTAGGAAGATTAAGGCGATAGGCTACCTCTCCGATCCGATCCAACACTTCATAGGGTCCAATGAACTTGGGACTCAACTTCCCCTTCTGGTTGAAACGCATAACACCCTTTGTAGGAGAGACCCTTAGGAACACTTTGTCACCAACCTTGAACTCCAATGGTCTTCTTTTCAAATCTGCGTAAGATTTCTGTCGATCCTGAGCTGCCTTCATCCTTTGTTGAATCATCCGAATCTGGTTCGTCGACTCCTCAATCAATTGTGGTCCTAGAATCACCGTCTCGCTGATGTCGTTCCAACATAATGGCGTCCTGCACTTCCTTCCATACAATGCCTCATAAGGTGCCATCCCTATGCTGCTATGGTAGCTATTGTTGTAGGAGAACTCAATCAGTGGAAGCTTGTCCACCCATGATCCTCCAAAGTCCAATATGCAAGCTCTTAGCATGTCCTCCAGTGTTTGGATTGTCCTTTCGGTTTGCCCATCTGTAGCTGGATGAAATGCTGTGCTAAACCTTAATTCCGTCCCCATAGCTTTCTGTAGCTCCTTCCAAAAATGAGACAAGAAATTTGGGTCTCGATCGGACACAATCGAACTAGGCACTCCATGTAACCTCACTACATTCTTGATGTATGCATCGGCCCTCTTTTCCATATTCCACGTGTCCTTCATGGGAATGAATCTAGCTGTCTTCGTCAGTCGATCGACTATTACCCAAATCTGATTGAGTCCATTAGTTGAAACTGGCAAAGCCGTAACGAAGTCCATTGAGATGGAATCCCATTTCCATACTGGAACTTCTAACGGTTGCAACATTCCTCCTGGTCTTTTGTGCTCGAACTTAACCTTCTGACATGTCAAACATCGAGATACAAAATCTGCAACTTCCTTCTTCATACCCTTCCACCAAAAGTTCTTCTTCAGATCCTTATACAGCTTGTCTCCTCCTGGGTGTACCGAATACGGCGTATTATGAGCTTCCTTCATGATCTTCTCCTTCACTTCCGCACATTTAATCGGAATACACCATCTTCCTTTGAACTTTACACTGTCGCCTTCCTCGACCTTGAAATCGAGTGCTTCGCCCTTCTTGATCTTTTCCTTGATCTGTTGCAGAAACGCGTCCCCCTTCTGTCCTTCCTTAATCTCAGCAAAGATATCCGGAACTATCGACAAATTGCATAACATGCTACTTGTCATCCCTTTCACACAAATTGCATAACATGTGATGGGGATGATTTGTAAAATCACACAATAAGGAACACTTAATGATTACATAGTGAGATTTGAAGATCTAAGGTTGAGAGTGCTACTGAAACAACCACACTTGAATGAAGAATTCTTCATTTCTGTGTTCAGAAGTGGACTACAACTGGAGATCAAACACTTGGTGGGTATCATGATACCCCAAACATTGCAGGAAGCCATACACTTAGCCAAGGTTGAGAATGTCTACTTGGAAGAGTTGCATTTGCAGCAAACTCTGAAACCAGTTAGTAGCTAGAGATACATTCAACCCAAGACAAACACTAGTACCTTGTCTTATACTCCCAATACCAAGAACCCCATCACATCCACTGCCAACAAAGCACCCTCCACCCCCATTGCTGCTAAATCCACTTCAATACCAGTTTCGAGTAGCCCAATCTCAACTGGAAGCAACACCACCCCAGTGCACAAAATGACACAATCTGAAATGCAAGTAAGGAGAGAAAAGAACTTGTGCTATTTTTGTGATGAACAGTATCACAGGGGTCATAAAGGCAAGAAAAAAGCCTCAGCCATACTTAATTATGGAATATGAAGAGCTTGAGCATAACAACCCAGTAGAGGAGACTTACAACACAGCCCCTGAAGTTTCAGAAATTTCCGAAACCCCCCATAAATGTGCATTACTCCCAATGCCATCACATGCATCACAAGTTTCAAGGACACTACAACTGCAAGGAAATTATAATAACCAAAATTTCACTATGTTGGTTGATTCAGGAAGTACACATAACTTCATAGACATCTCCACTGCCAAGAAGTTGGGTTGTGTACTACAACCCACTAAGGAGGTGAAGATCATGTTTGCAAATGGAGATGAAATCAATTGTGGGGATTTTTGTCCAAGGCTAGATTGGAAGGTGCAAGAAGAAAGTTTTGCAACACCTATGAGAGCTATCAATCTGGGTAGTCATGACATAGTGTTAGGGGTTCAGTGGTTACACACACTTAGCCCCTTCATAATAAATCTGGAGAAAATGACACTAACATATCAGCAAGAAGGAAGAGAAGTGAAGCTCCAAGGCCTTAAGACCAAATCAGATTTGCAATTCATGAGCTGTAAGTCCTTGCAGAATTTTTTTCAGCAAAATGCACAAGGTATTCTGTATCACATAGCAATACCACCAGAAGAGGAGAACAAGACCAATGAAGTGCCAGAAGAAGTAACACAAGTACTAGAATAGTTTCAAGAAATGTTTGGAGAGCCAACAGAGCTACCCCACCCAGAACTCAAGATCACAAAATACCACTAGTGCCAAATAACCATCAAGTGGCTGCTAGACCATACACGTACTCCACCATTCAAAATGATGAAATTGAAAGGCAATTAAGAGATATGTTGCATTATGGAGTAATCAGACACAGTAATAGCCCCTTTTCTTCAACTGCATTGCTGGTCAAGAAAAAGGACAACACTTGGAGAATGTACATAGATTATAGACAATTGAACAATCCCACCATCAAGTATAAGTTCCCAATTCCATTAATGGATGAGCTATTTGATGAGTTGGGCAAGTCAGCCATTTTTTCTTAGTTCGATCTGAGAGCAAGATACCACCAAATCAGAATATATGAGCCAGATGTTCACAAAACTGCATTCAAAACTCATGAAGGGCATCATGAGTATCTAGTGATGCCATTTGGCCTCAACAATGCTCCCTACACATTTCAAGGTATCATGAACACCATTTTTAAACCATATCTAAGGCAGTTTATCCTTGTGTTCTTTGATGACATTTTGGTTTATAGCCCTACCCTTGAAGCCCACATTGGTCATCTACAAGTCACCCTTACCTTGTTGAGACAAAACCAGTTATTCGCAAAAATGTCTAAAGGCTCTTTTGCACAACCTCAGCTAGAGTACTTAGGTCATCTCATATCAGCCGCAGGGGTGAATACTGACCCCAACAAGGTGACATATATGCGAAATTGGCCTACACCTTCTAATATCAAAACCTTGAGAGGCTTTTTGGGCCTAACTGGTTACTATAGAAAGTTTGTTCAGAACTATGGAATAGTAAGCAAACCCTTAACTGAACTTTTAAAGAAGGGTCAGTTTGAGTGGAACCATGAAGCTGAAGCTGCCCTCATACTTCTCAAGGATATAATGACTCAAACACCTGTGTTGGCACTACTTGATTATACTAAAACATTTGTTATTGAATTTGATGCTTCTTACCGTGGTGTGGGAGCTATTTTAATGAAACAAGTAAGACCTTTAGCCTTCTTTAGCAAGGCTCTTGCACCTAGACACCTAGGGTGGTCCACCTATGACAAAGAGTTGCTTGTTGTGGTATTGGCTGTGCAGAAATGGATGAGCTACATTGAAGGCAAACCCTTCATTATATCTATTGACCATTACAACCTTAAATACTTGTTGGATCAGAGGGTAACTTCTATGCTACAACAAAAATGGGTGTCCAAACTTATGGTATTAGATTGCACCATCGTGTACAAGCTTGGAAAGAAAAATTCAGCTGCAGATGGGTTATCAAGACTTCATTCCATGTTGGAATAGGTGCCCTAGAGGCAATCTAGGTTTAGTATGAACAATAAATTGGCTAGAACATTCATTGTATTATTTATTCGATATTTAATATAATGAAGTCCTTAGATTTACAATGTTGTTGTTTATCTTCAATATCCCTGGTCCATTATAATGAGTTATAGGACAATCATATATAGACTAGTATAGGGTTGGATTGATATGGAGATATCATGATCCAACACATGGGTATGCATTAGGAGTAATGGCATACTGGATTGACCCATCTCCGAGAAGACTACATACATGTTATGTAAATTCACAAGTGCTTCTCGCGGTGACAACGGTATTTTTCATCCTTAGACTTGAAGTCACTAGTTGTCACTACTAGAAATGAACACAAAAATGGCAAAGACATGCCAAAAATCGCGCGGCAAGAGCACATCTCGCCGTTTCTTGTGTTAAAAACGGCGAAATATTATATTCTCGCTTAAAATAGTCTTATGCGGCGACAAAATATGGCCCCGTATTTCTTTTTGCTTAAACGGCAAGAGATTAGTTAAAAAGGACGTGATACTTTATTGCCGTTATTACTTTCATTATAGACGAAGACAATATTTTACTAACCGCCCCTTTTTATTATCTCGGTATATAATAGTTAACACAAAAGGAGAAGATAAGTTAACGTCGTTAACTACTAACATGTACGACGAGTTATCTCGCTGTAAATGTTATTTTTTACGCTGTCCCTACGCCGAAATTGTTTGATTTGTCCGCCAAATTTTGGGGCAAAAATTTGCATACCCCGCGCGTAGAATGAATGAAAATATACCTAGCGAGGGGAAAAGGAGACTTTGGTGGTTCAACTTCGGTGGTTCAGGCGAATCCGGTGGTTCAGGCATCTTTGGTGCTTCAGGCGAAGGTTTCAGGCGACTTCGGTGTCTCCACGACGTTTCCAGCCGTATGAGTTCTTCTTCTCTTCATTGTACTTTTCAATGGTTAATTCGCGTATGAAACCTTCAGGTTTCAAACGACTTTCTTCTTTTGGAAGTATGAGACTGTTAATTTGCCAATTTGTTTGCCAATTTTTTCAACAATTTGTTTTGCAGTAACCTGTCTAGGGTTAATTCTCGCATGAGACCGACTAAGTTGTAGAAAATCTTTTATGATTTCATAATCCCTCTTCCTTGGGTCTACAGTGTACATTGTAACCCTAGTTTGGTGTGTTTGTTTGTTAAATTTTGGTTTGTTTGTTTAAAGGGTATTTTAAGGGTGGGCTTTCGGGTCTGTTCTAAAATTTTGAACACTAATATGTGCTGAAGTTCATTTTAGTAATGCTTATAATCTTTGCTTGTATAACTGATGTATGAAGTTTTCTTCACATTTTACTTTTGTTGAATTCTCGATGGGTAAGAGTTGGATACATATTACCCTAAGGTGTATTCCGGATTATGTTGATGGTTGTGACAAGTTCTTGGACTTTGCGTACATGGGCATGGATGTTGGGTCACAAATATGTTGCCCTTGTAAAAAATGTCTTAACCGGTTTTATGAGACCATAAGTGTAGTTAGAGGTCATATAATATGTAATGGATTCCAGCCTAATTATCTGCAATAGATTTATCATGGAGAACCATCTGAACTAGGTGCAACTGAGTTGGGTACTTAAGAAACCGTTAGGGGAGATGACATGATTGGTATGGTACGTGATGCATTAGGAGCTCATCCCGATCAAGATTTTAATAGCTCTAATGAGACACCTTCATCGGGTGACGACGAAATTGTTGAACGCCTTAAAATACTGGAACAAGCTGAGTGTGCGTTGTATCCAGGATGTAAGAATTTTACCGCATTGTCATTCGTAGTTAGAATGCTGCACATCAAAGTATTATATAACCTGCCAAACGTATGCTTCGATGATATGATTCAACTATTCAATGAGGCTCTCCCGAAGGAGGATAAGTTACCCAATTCATACTAGCAAGCAAAGAAGTTGAATGATTCCTTAGGGTTTACCTACATAAATTATGACGCTTGCCCCGAAAAGTGCATGTTATACTGGAAGGAGAAGGCACATTTGGAGAAATGTGATTTGTGTGGTGAAGATAGGTATAAACCAATTCCGCAAGGGGATGACCTAGATGGGACCACTCCAACTACCAAGATTCGTCGCAAACAAATGCGCTACTTCCCTCTCAAACCTAGGTTGCGCCTAAAAGGCTACAGGCTGGATTACTCCAGTAGTAAACTGCACTGGTTGCAGCGTAAAGCTCACATACGGCGAGAATACTCTTCTGCAGTTTTCTGTAAACACAAAAACGTCAAAAAAATACAATGTTTCCGTAAATGTGTAAATCAAATACGGCAAGAGAAACAGCTAATATGGCTAAAACACTTGCCATTCACCAAATAACAAAGACGACGTGATACTCTTTTTGCCGTATTTGATTGTAACCAATAACAGCAATGAGAAAGAAATAAAGGCTCAATTAATTGCCGCATAAGAAATATCTAACACGACAAGAGTTATTTCGTTGCCGTATATACCCTAACATATACGGCGAGCACTACCGCAGTTTGTATTGAATACGTGCGGCGATAGCTCATATGCGGCGCTAGTTTTTCAGACCGCAAGGCAAAAACGTCAGATGATAGAACCTTTTAGGAGCTATCTATTACCTCCATTTTACCACATTATCATGACAGATTTGAGCCCAAAGTTAGAGAATAAAGGTCGTTTTATCACTTGTTGCTTTTCATGTGCTATATTGTTAGTCCGGGCATTTTCTATGCGTATTTCATTGTTATTTGTCAAATATAATCGCTTGGTATGTTTGTTCATGTTGTTTTGGCAGGAAAAGATGCTAATAGATTGATAGGACGCGTGGAACGAACTTCGAAAACAATGGGAGCTCAAGTGGAGTCAAGAGAAGCCGAATTGGAGGAGCTTGGATAACCAGTCTGCACTATTTTGATCCTAGCTGTAGTTATACAAATAACTTTGGAGTGAGACCGGTTCCAAATGAAATTAGACTCCGAGAGATTTCCAGCGATGGGTCACGGAGCTAAATCCGAGTTCGGACGAAAAAGATATGGCCTATTGAAGTCAGGAGCAGATTTCATGGGGCTATTGTGCAATTACTGAAGACTTATGCGGGTTATGAAGGAAGGACGACCTAGGGACGGAAATCATCACCATTCACGACTACTGGGAGCCACGATTGAGGAGGAGAGAAAGGAGACTTCATTGGGAGCAACCTCAAGCAAGGAGAAGAGCCCGGATCGCGCCAATCTTCACGATTTCTAGCGTTTGATCTCTTCTTCCCTCTTTTAATCACTTGTATGGAGAAACTCTATTGCTTTGCTACGATTTCAAGTAGTAGCTAGACGTTTTGCAAGGCTTCTCTAGAAAGCCTAGGGTTTATGTAGACGATAATGTTTTCCGGATTTAAGACTTTGTTTCATGCTTTTTGATTTGATCTATTGGATGACATTTGATTTCATGAACTTGTTCAAGATCTTAGTCTATTGACATGGCTAGGGTAGGAATTGATAATTCATGAATCTTTGCGTTCTTGATATATTGTGATCTTGCTTAAAGTTAATATATGTTTTAGCTAATTGTTCATATACTATGCTTAACCCTTGGCAAGAATAGAGTAATTAAGCGGACTTGTTAATTAGCTAGCGAGTGCGTGAGAGCGACTTAGACCAAGTTGTGATGAGATATGAGCAACAATCCTTAATCACTGAGATTGAGAAGAGAAGTGTGCAGGATTAGCCTTAGTGGGTAGATTCGGTAGGAGATAGTGAGGTGTTCGTGTGGTGGTGGTCTGAGAGGACAGCGTTCCGTGCATTGTCGTTAGCCTACTAGAACGGGTCGGTAGATGTAGGTGGACCGACAGGACACCAAGTAAACCGTGACGTAGAACGACATGAGACCGAGAGGAGATTGTCAGTGCTATTACCCGGCTTAGTTAGAATAGAGTTAACGCGTTACTTTGCTATTCCGAAAATCGTCTACAGCCCTAGGTAATCTAGAGAATGCCTAGTTTCTCCGTATTTGTTTTAATAAAATAAAAATCCAAAAATATTACTTTAGTTGTTATTTGATTTCAGTCACTTGTTTGTGGGTGACGCCTTAATTAATCACAATTCTTCCTCCTGTTACAGTACTCTAAGTTAATAACTAATTAAATAATCTCAAGCTTGTCCTCGTGGGACCGATAACTCGGGGTTGAAATACCACTCCTATATTACTTGACCGTGTACTTGCGCATACACGTAAGAAATCGTGTCATCAGACTACCTAACGGTCGGGCCAAATTTCGCCGTTTATGTCTTAAACGGCGACAAAAAGGCCTTAAACTGGGAGAATATGTCGCCGTTTTTTGGTATGTTTCCAGTAGTGTGTTCTAGTTATGGAATATTGTGTTTTGGTAGCGTCAAACGCTACACCGTGATTGGTAAGTCATAAAGGCGCGTATTGGACACAATAGGAAGAAAGCTTAGATATCGTAGTGATGTAGATAGCATTTGTCCCTCCCACATAACGGGAGCAAATATCCTTGGCCACTCGAGGGATAGTGCTTATAGAATGTCTGGCCAGGCTCAAATAAATTAATATAGGATATTGATGTTATTTGCACGAATGAGGCTATTCCCAGGATCGAAGAACTATGGATTGGATATACGAGTGTGACTTGTGTGTCTCGTGTCCAATCCGGATATTGAGACAAAGGGATGAGACGATACTTGCACAAGGTTTGTTTTGATGACTATTTCTATTTGCTGGCTAGAATGGATGTCTTGCTAGAGGCCGCTCCATATTAGTAAGTAGTTACTACCAACTAAATAGAACCTATGGGGTTAAACGCCATATAGAGATGAACTAGACCTGGGAATTAATTAATTAATAAGATTAATTAATTAGAAGGATCAAATTGCAACAACTTTCTAACTTAGTAGGACTAATATGAAAGTTTGACTAATCCGAACTTGAGTTGGATTAGGAGAGGTCCTTTATGTAGTAACAAGGAGTTGTTGGACTATATAAAAGATGCTTCTAGCTTCCTTCCCTAAAAATTATGCTCATATAGTAATTTGAGTAGGAGAGAAGGAAGGAGAGAGCAAGACAAACAAGGAGGCCGAACCCCCCTGTCCGTCCGCCCTACCCGTCGGCCACAAGAGAGGGTCGCCCCTCTCTTTGGTGCTCTGTTGCGTGATTTCTTCGTCCTCTTCCATTCCTCCTAGCTAGCACAAGGCGTTTGGAAGATCTAGATCTCACCTCTAGGCGTGGATCAACCGTAGAGACGTGATACTTTTCGCGTTAGAAGTCATCAAGGAGACCCACAAGGTACTTAGAACAAATCTTTTACCATCGTCATGATTTCTCTTCTTGTAATCCCTGGAGGGTCTTGATCGGATAATTATATTATTCTTCCGCTGCGTATCCATGATCAAAACCCTATACTGGTATCAGAGCCACAGGTCGTAGAGCAGAACGTGGTTTATGTGTTACGTTTTTGTTGTTTATCACCTTTAATTTTTGATTATTGCGTTAAAACAACAAATTAAGCATATTAGATGCATGTTGAATATGATTCGACCAAACAAGATCTAATAAGGACACTGTTGCAAATAATAACCAAAAATAGTGGAAACAGACTAAAATCAGCAACCAACTGATATAAACCAGAGGCAAACTGAGAGATAGAAGAGCTCTCAACCCTCAACAATAGAAGAAACACAAAATTAGAGGTCACCTGAGAGATAGCAGAGCTCTCAACCCTCAAAAAATAAAGAAGATATGTAGAAAGATCCATGCCCAACACACTTGAACAAGAAACCACCAAATCATATGTGAACGGAGAGTTAGGAGTGTCGGGTCCAAGCCCAATAGCCCAAGTGGAGTGGGGCGGTGATGATTTCCCTTTGTGGGTCGGCTACTACTTGTGCTTGGTTAGCAAGTTAAGCTCTTTCCTAATCAAATTAGGAAACAAATGTTTCCACCGCCATATGTGCACTGCCTATATTAAGAGGCATGTGCTAATGCATTTATATCATTCTCTCAATTGTAGTACCTTGTGTCAGGAGTGGTTCTAGCAGACACCACTTTGTGAGATTATTCATGGGGTGCGATATAAGAAGACAAGAGAAAGCTTACCTTGAGTTTGTACACGCGAGACGAAGAGAAACGATGATTACCGCGACGTGCGTTCGCGACGACGATGAAGATGCAGGAGCTAATTCCGGCTAATTTGTTAGCAATTAGTTTGCTTGGTTTAGCGTCTAGCGGCGAAGATTTGTTTTACCCGTTTATTAGTTTCTAGCTTGTCTACCCACATTCTTGTGGAGGATTTGTCTACCCATTATAATTGTTATAGTGGAAATTTTGTGGGTCGTTTTGTCCCTCTCGATTAGAGGGTTTTGCCCACGTTAAATCTCGTGTCCTACATCTTCTACTTTTCCGCACTTGTTCGTGTTGGCATTGTTTTCGCATTCTAGTCCTTCGATTCATTCCCTTGACCCAAAAAAGTGGTATTAGAGCCTGGTTCAACGGGGGAGTCAACGGGTTCCATGATCAACTTGACAGCTACCAATTACTTGATATGGAAGCCTGGAATGGAAGACTTGCTTTATTGCAATGATTTGATGGACCCAATTCTTCTGAAAGGGGTCAAGCTAGCTGAAGTTAAAGATGATGAGTGGACCAAGATGAATATGAAGACGATTGGTCATATCCGTCAGTGGATTCACAATCCGGTGTTCCACCATGTTGCTCAAGAGACGGATGCCTACCAGCTATGGATAAAGTTGGAGGGCATGTATGAGAGGTAGACTACCAGGAACAAAGCGTTGCTGATGAGATCGCTCCTGAACTTGAAGTACAGAGACGTTCAATAAGTTTCTGAGAACTCGAGTGAGTTTCAGAGTCTCATAAACCAATTGGCTACCGTCAAGCTCAATTGGGATGATGAGACACAAGCTTTGTTACTGCTTAGCGCCCTACCAACCTCGTGGGAGACGTTGGTGTTGGGTTATGGGTTGGTAACACATCGGAGTAAAAAAATTAATTCCTACTCAAAGCCCACCAAGGATCACAAGAAGAGACATTCATAACATGATTAGGGACATAGAAAATGTGTACCTTTTGGTTTGGGAGATCACACGAAGAATAATGTCCTCGTCTCTACGTTTGATCCATGTCTAGAGCAGAGATCTAGATCTTCCTTCTCCTAGTGCTAGCTTGGACCGGAGGAAGAGGGAAGAAGGAATCAAGAAACGAAGAATCAAAGAGAGGATCGGCCCTCTCTTTGTGGCCGACAGGTAGGGCAGACGCAAGGGGGCTTCGGCCTCCTTGTGGTCCTGCTCTCTCTTTTGCTTTCTCTCCCACTCACTTATGTTATGAGCATTAGTTTTGGAAAGGAAGCTAGGAGCATCCTTTATATAGTCCAACAACTCCTTGTTAACTACATAAAGGCCCTTCCTAATCCTTCCTGAACTTGGATTAGTCCCTTCCTTGCATATTAGTCCTACTAAGTTTGCAAGGTGTTGCATAATGATCCTTCTTATTAATAAATCATATTAGTTAATTCCCAATTATAGTTCAAATCTATTAGATGTGTGACCCCATAGGTTTCTACTTAGTTGGTAGTAACTAATAACTAACATGGAGCGGTGTCTAGCAACACATCCATGCAAACCAACTAATAGAAATAAGTCAGTGATCCCGACAAACCTTGTACCCAATATCACATATTTCATTATCCCTTTGTATCCATATCCGGATTAGACACGAGACATAAATAGTCACACTCGTATATCCAATCCATAGTTTCTCGATTCTTGGAATATGCTTATGCAAGCAGATAATATCAATATCTCTATATTGATTCATCTGAGTCTGGCAAGACATTCAATAAGCACCATCCCTCGAGTGGCCATGGATATTTGCTCCCATTACGTGGGAGGGAAAAATCCTCTTTACATCACCACGATATCTAAGCTTGCTTCCTATCATGCCCGATAGCTATCTTTATAGTTTCCCGGTTAAGGCGCAATGTTTGATAACATCAAAGCATGTTATTCCACAACTAGAGTATCTAGTGACTTCAAGTCTAAGGACTACAAGAATATTAGCACTACGAGAAGAGATTGTGACTTTAACATAATCTAATGTATCCTTATCGTCTTGGGTCAATCTAGTATGCCATTACTCCTAATGCATACACATGTGTTAGAATTGATATCTCCATATCAATCTAAACATACTAGTCTATATTTGACTGTCCTATTAACCAATATAATGGACTAGAGATATTTAAGATAAACAACACATTGTATCTAAGGACTTCATTATATTAAATATCACAATAATTAATAAATGAATATTCTTGCCAAAACAATGTTCATACTAAATTTAGATTGCCTCTAAGGCACCTATTCCAACAGTCTCCCACTTGCACTACAGCCAATATGGTGCATCTCGTATGCCTATAGATCTAGCGTGCCCTTCATGCTTTCTCTGCGCAAGTGGCTTTTTGAGCGGATCAGAAAGATTGTCATCCGTTGGAATCTTGCACATCTTCAAATCTCATCGATCGATCATTTCATGAATAAGACGTAATCTCCTAAGTACGTGCTTAGATTTCTGGTGTGATCTTGGTTCCTTGGCTTGTGCGATCGCCCCAGAGTTGTCACAGTACAACTCTTTGGGATCCACGATGCTAGGGACCACGCAAAGATCAGTGATAAACTTCTTTATCCAAACTGCCTCTTTTTCTGCTTCTGCAGCAGCAATGTACTCAACTTCTGCCGTAGAATCAGCAACTGTCCCTTGCTTGGAACTCTTCCAGCTCACAGCTCCTCCATTCAGGCCACGTATCCTGACTGCGATTTGTAGTCATCTTTGTCAGTTTGGAACCTTGCATTACTGTAACCAATTACACTTAGCTCTTCCTTATCTCCAAATATCAAGAACGCATCCTTAGTTCTTCTCAAGTACTTTAGGATGTTCTTGACAGCAATCCAGTGACTCTCACCCGGATTGGACTGATATCTGCTCACCATACTCAACGAGTATGATACGTCTGGTCTAGTACACAACATGGCGTACATGATGGATCCTATAGCCGAATCATAGGGTATCCTACTCATGCGGTCCTTCACAACCTCATTGGAAGAACAGTCAGTCTTAGATAGAGTGACTCCATTCGACATGGGCAAGAATCCCTTCTTGGAATCTTGCATGTTGAACCTCCTCAACACCTTGTCTATATATGTACTTTGACTTAGGCCGAGCAGCTTCTTAGATCAATCCCTATAGATCTTTATACCAACTATATAAGCTGCATCTCCTAAGTCCTTCATTGCGAAACACTTTCCTAGCCAATCTTTAACAGATTGCAAAGTAGGGATATCGTTTCCAATTATTAGTATGTCATCCACATACAAGACCATAAACACTACAGAGCTCCCACTAACCTTCTTGTAAACACAGGGCTAATCTTCGTTCTTGATGAAGCCAAACTCTTTGACTGCGTCATAAAAACGTCGATTCCAACTCCTAGAAGCTTGCTTTAATCCATAAATGGATCTTTGCAGCTTACAGACTTTATTGGCATTCTCCCGATCCTCAAAACCCTCCGGTTGTGTCATATACACATCATCGAGGAGGTTCCCATAAAGGAACGCTCTTTTGACATCCATTTGCCAAATCTCATAGTCATAATATGCTGAAATAGCAAGTAGGATTCGAATCGATTTAGTCATGGCGACTGGTGAAAAGGCCTCATCATAGTCAATACCATGAATCTGTCTATACCCTTTAGCCACCAATCGCCCCTTATAGGCAACTACCTTGCCATCCATGTCGGTCTTCTTCTTGAAGGCCCACTTGCACCCTATGCGCCGAGCCCCTTCAGCTGGTTCCACCAAATTCCATACTTTGTTGGCGTACATGGAATCCATTTCGGATCTCATGAATTCTAGCCACTTCTTGGAGTCTGGGCCTTTCATGGCCTCCCCGTAGGTTGCAGGCTCATCATCCATGAGTGGTACGTCATCGGGCTTAGTCATGAGAAGTCCGTACCTCTATGGATCATGACCTACCCTTCCAGACCTACAGAGTTCATATGTCAACTGAACAGGTTCTTCCACAACTACCCTCGGTTCCTACTCATGTTCCATCATCGGTTCAGTGATTTGTGGTTCTTGAATTTCTTCAAGTTCTACAGTCTTCCCACTTGCTTCTTTAGATACAAACTCTCTTTCTAGAAACACGCCTGTTTGAGCTACAACCACTCTGTTCTCGGTTGAATTGTAGAAACAATACCCTTTTGTTTCTTTAGGATATCCCACAAATTTACACTTATCCTCTTTGGGCCCGAGCTTGTCTGTTTGTAAACGCTTTACATAGACATCGCAGCCCCAAATCTTCATAAACGACACTATGGGACGCTTCCCTGTCCATATCTCTTATGGTGTCTTCATGATCGATTTGGATGGAACACGGTTAATGGTAAAAGTTGTCGTCATTAGAGCATGTCCCCAAAATGATATTGAAAGATTTGTTTGAGACCTTATAGATCGCACCATATCCAATAGTGTGTGATTTCTCCTCTCAGACACGCCATTCCACTGTGGCGTTCCGGGTGGAGTGAGATGGGATACTATCCCAAACTCTCTAAGATATTCATCAAACTCTTGGCTCAAGTATTCTTCTCCACGATCCGATCGTAGAGCCTTAATACTTTTACCTCAAAGGATTCGGATTTGGCCTTCATAAGGTATACAAATCCATATCTAATGAAATCATCAGTAAACGTAATGAAGTAGGTGTAACCACCTCTGGCAGGCGTGGGGAACGGCCCACATACATCGGTATGTATGAGGGCTAGTAACTCACTAGTCCTCTCACCTTTCTTATTGAAAGGGGACTTTGTCATTTTTCCTAATACACAAGATTCACAAGTCTCATATGATTCTAAATCAAATGAGTCTAGAAGTCCATCCTTATGGAGTCTAGATATGCGTTTCTCATTTATATGGCCTAAATGACAGTGCCATAGATATTCATTAGTTTTAATCCTTTTAGTATTTATGTTATATATTGGATTATTTAGATCAAGGATATACAATCCATTAGAAAAAGCGCGCACTACAATAGTACATACTATCAAAATAAATGGAGCAACACTTGTCCTTTATTGAAATAGAAAAACCCTTCTCGTCCAAACAAGCAATGAAAATAATGTTTCTCCTCATAGCAGGCACATAAAAGAAATTGTATAATTCTAGAATAAGTACAGAAGGCAAAGATAGTTCGTAAATGCGTACAGCTAATGCATCAACTCTTGCTCCATTCCGGACGCGCAGATCTATCTCCCCTTTAGCCAATCTTCTACTTCTTTTCAAATCCTGCACATTTTGACAAATGTGAGAACCACATCTAGTATCCAATACCCAAGATGAAGAAATAGAAAGATTGACGTATATAACATAAATACCTGGTGGTGGTGGAATAACTATTCCAAGCTTCTTATCCTCCAGATATTTGGGGAAATTCCTCCTCCAGTGACCCGACAGACAACAGTAGTGACATTCACCTTTAGCCACACCCCCACTAGGCTTTAGGCTTTCCTTGGATTTTGCAACTTTCTTGCGCTTTCCTTTGGAAGTAGAGGCAACCCCTTTGTCCGTCCTCTTATGCACCATCATTATGGCTTAGCCCTTTCCTTTGTTAATGCTCTGTTCAGCTGTCTTTAGCATGTTCAACAAGTATGGCAGAGTCTTAATGATCTCATTCATGTTATAGCTCATGATGAACTGGTTATAACTGTCAAGCAACGATTTCAAGACAAGATCAGTAGCCAAATCTTGGCTGAGTGGGAACCCTAGTCTCTCGAGGTTATCAATGTACCCGATCATTCGGAGTACATGAGGCCCAACTGGATTCCCTTCTGCAAGACTACTCTAGAATAATGCTTTGGACACCTCATACCGCTCATGCCTTGCCTGTTCCTGAAACAACTATTTCAAGTGTATGATAATATGTTATGTTATGAAACAACTATTCATGGATCTCTTGCTTTTTCTCCCACTCACTTATGATATGAGCATTAGTTGTGGGAAGGAAGCTAGGAGCATCCTTTATATAGTCCAACAACACCTTGTTAACTACATAAAGGTCCTTCCTAATCCTACTAAGTTGGATTAGTCCCTTCCTTGCATATTAGTCCTACTGAGTTTGCAAGGTGTTGCAAAGTGATCCTTCTAATTAATTAAACATATTAATTAATCCCAAATCAAGTTCAACTCTATTTGACGTGTGACCCCATAGGTTACTACTTAGTTGGTAGTAACTAATTACTAACATAGAGCGGTGTATAGCAACACATCCATGCAACCCAACTAATATAAATAAGTAAGTGATCCCGACAAACCTTGTACCCAATATCACATATTGCATTATCCCTTTGTATCCATATCTCGGTTAGACACGAGATATAAATAGTCACACTCGTATATCCAATCCATAGTTTCTCGATTCTTGGAATATGCTTATGCAAGCAGATAATATCAATATCTCTATATTGATTCATCTGAGTCTGGCCAGACATTCAATAAGCACCATCCCTCGAGTGGCCATGGATATTTGCTCCCATTACGTGGGAGGGACAAATCCTCTCTACATCACCACGATCTCTGAGCTTGCTTCCTATCATGCCCGATAGCTATCTTTATAATTGCCCGATTAAGGCGTAACGTTGGATAACATCAAAGCATGTTATTCCACAACTAGAGTATCTAGTGACTTCAAGTCTAAGGACTACAATAATATTATCACTACGAGAAGCGATTGTGACTTTAACATAATCTAATGTATCCTTTTCGTCATGGGTCAATCCAGTATGCCATTACTCCTAATGAATACCCATGTGTTAGACTTGATATCTCCATATCAATCTACACAAATACTAGTCTATATCTGATTGTCCTATTAACCAATATAATGGACTAAGGATATTTAAGATAAACAACTCATTGTAACTAAGGACTTCGTTATATTAAATATCACAATAATTAATAAATGAATATTCTAGCCAAAACAATGTTCATACTAAATTTAGATTTCCTCTAGGGAACCTATTCCAATAGTTGGTCGTGATATTGAGCAATTCTGCCCGTGACGGAAAGTTTTCCATGAGTATGGTCAAGGACGCGATGTTCAACGAGGAGGCAAGGAGGAAAGAGATGGGCTCTAACAAAGCGCATGCTCTTGTCACGGAGAATAAATACAGGAACAAGGATCGAGGGAGAAGTCAAACAAGGAGCAAGAACAGAGGTCGCAGCAAGTCTAGGAATGGAGGTTCTCAGCCAAGATCCAAGTTCAAGTGCTATAATTGTGGAAGGCAGGATCACATGACTAGATCGTGCCGATTCCCAAAGAATGAACAAAACCAAGGCGACAATATAAGGAACCAGAAGAATGATAAGAGTGAGGATGGTGATACAACTGCCACAATCTCTCAGAACCTTGTGGTACTCTGAATCGGAGAAGAATAATGCATTCACGTTGCATCGAATCAGGAAACCGAGTGGGTTGTTGATACAGCCGCTTCATACCATGCAACGTCGAGACGAGATTTCTTCACTACATACAAAGCTGGAGACTTTGGAACTGTGAAGATGGGTAATCCGAGTACCTCTAAGAGCGCAGGGATTGGAGATGTTCGCATCCAGACCAATGTTAATTGGAAGATGGTGTTGGATGATGTACGCCATATTCCTTATTTGCGACTTAACCTACTCTCTGGTATTGCTCTAGATCGCCAAGGATATGAAAGCTACTTTGGTAGTGGTAAGTGAAAGTTTGTAATTGTAGATAGTGCTTTCTGAGCTGACAGATCTTGGCCACGTGGCAACCATCCAGCACACCATATTGTGCTCCACACACACTGGATCACCAGCCGAGCTGATCCATGTGGGGGCTGCGAGACAGAGCCCTCGCATACCACTGCACGGGACTTGTAGGGATTTAGTGGTTTGGTGGCTAGAGTAAGCCCTGTCGCGTGCGAGCCAAGCCCGCACGCGACCTTTAGTAACTGCTTTGAGAGATTTATGGCACGAGCTCCATAAACCCGGTCAATCCGGTCAAACCCGGTCAACCTCGTAACGGTTCCGGTATTCGCGCATAACGTGCTGTAACGGTCCCTATATATAAGGACGAACGTGCCGTTGTGGTTAAGCTAATTAAGCCGCCATTAATGGGCGCATTAACCACACTACAACGGTCACGTTCCCTGCTATATATAGGACGTTAACCTTTCCATACAAAGGAGGACACACTTGCCATACGCGGAAGCTCTGCCAAACCTCTGTCTCTCTCTCAGACATTACTACTGCCTTACTCTCTCCCTACACACAACCCAACTCTTCCTGTGCTATCTCTGATCCTCTACATACGGTGTACACGGAGGTCTCCCCGCCGGAATCTCTTGTACACATTTTGGTGAACCCGACGTGAATCGAACACGCAACCTTCTGATCAGGTGGAACACCAAGGAGGTGCGAAATTATGCAGGCAACTCCTCTCAATTGGATATTTCTGGCCCACGATGGAGGCCGATTGTCGCACCAAAGTACGACGCTGCCAGGAGTGTCAATTCAAAGGAAACCTAGTGCACGCTCCCGCTGTGGATCTACATGCATTGGGAACGCCATGGCCATTTCACACATGGGCTCTGGACTTCATCGGTCCCGTCCGACCAACATCACACGGGAATCATTTTATTCTCACTGCAACTGAGCTATTTACCAAATGGGTGGAGGCGATACCACTAAAGACGGCAAATGCGCTAGCAGTGGTCAACTTCATCCAAGAAAACATCATATGCAGGTTCGGAATTCCAAAAACCATTCTTTCAGATAATGGTACACCTTTTGTTAATCGCCATGTAGCTGCGAAGTTAGCAGAGTACAATATCAGGCAAATATGTTCCACCCCCTACTACCCGAAGGGGAACGGGCAAGCCGAAGCGACCAACAAAACGCTGTTGAGGATTTTGAGCAAGATGGTCGCAGATGACCACAAGAAGTGGGCTGATTCTCTAAGCATAGCCCTGTGGGCCTACCGAACTTCTCCAAGGACACCCACGGGGGCCTCACCGTTCCTACTATGGTATGGGGCCGAGGCCGTGGTACCTGCGGAGGTGAGAGTCAATTCGGCAAGATTGGCCTTCCACGCACTCTACGAAAATCAACGTGATCATGACTTAGTCTTGCTGGAGGAAAAGCGAGAACAAGCTAAAAGGACCAACAAGCGGTATCAAGAAAGGATCGCTCGTGCTTACAATAAGACGGTCCAGCGAAGAGATTTCGCAGTTGGAGACTTGGTCCTGCGCGCATCTGACCACTGCATGCGAGAAGCGGCTCACCCAAAGTTCGCAGCCAATTGGGAAGGACCCTTCGAAGTCACAGAAGTCTTTGACAGTGGCTACTGCAGCATACAAAGGTTGCACGGAACAACCTCAACCCCGAGTTCAGTCAACATGCGCTGGATTAAGAAGTACTATCCTTGACTTCTCTCATTTCATGCGTTTTATTATAACGTTGCTTCATGTCTTGTATGGCTATGATTTACACAATCTCCTCTCCCATATGAGAGAATTGTAATCTTATCTCTCCCACATGAGAGCATTATAATAAAAGGGTTCTCCCAAATGAGAACTTCATATTCCTAGCTGTTTATGTTGCTTTATTTAGTTTGTTATTACTTTTAACAATGGGCTATCCGCCACAATAGCAATCTGTACAAATGCGATCTTAACCGATCTTCTAAGCCTATCTAATCGATAGCACCCTTTGCGAAATGCGATCTTAACTGATCTTCTAAGCCTATCTGTTACGATAGCAATCTGTGCGAAATACGATCCTGATTGATCTTCTAAAGCCTATCTGCTACGATAGCACCCTTTGCGACATGCGATCTTAACTGATCTTCTAAGCCTATCTGTTACGATAGCAATCTATGCGAAATACGATCTTAATTGATCTTCTAAGTCTATCTGCTACGATAGCAACCTATGCGAAATGCGATCTTAATGGATGTTTTAAAAGCCTATCTGCCACGATAGCAGCCTATGCCAACTGCGATCTTAATTGATCTTCTAAGCCTATCCGCCACGATCTTAATTGATCTTCTAAAGCCTATCTGCCACGATAGCAGCATATGCAGATGCGATCTTAATTGATCTTCTCAAGCCTATCTGCCACGATAGCAACCTACACAAAATGATCTTAATTGATCTTCTAAAGCCTATCTGCCATGATAGCAACTCATGCGAAAAACGATCTTAATTGATCTTCTAAAGCCTATCTGCTACGATAGCAACTCATGCGAAAAACGATCTTAATTGATCTCCCAAAACCTATCTGTCACGCTAGCAATATATGCGTAACGTGGTCGTAAAATGTGATCTTCCAAGCCTATCTGCAGTGATAGCAGCATTATACAAATGCGATTTAAAATTCGCCCTCAAGGCTATCTATTGCAATAGCAATATTATGCAAAATGATCTTAAGTGATCTACAAAGGTATATCTGATGAGATGACACCCGCACTTACATCTGAAAGCAAATCACAAGCCCGTCTGCCAAGATGGCACAACTGCGCAGACACGATCTCGAACGATCTAATAAAACATCTGCGAATTTATATGGCAGATAGCGAATGCGAAATATGTGTATAGCATTATACAAGGCGAAATATGCCGACACGCATGCGAAATTGTATTTTGTTGCAACGACACAGCAAATAATACAAAAGATACTTATCATTATGAGTCAAAAAGACTTACAATTTATCTGTCTAGATAGCAGCTTACAAGCGAAAAAGCTCAAATCTAACTACACAGCCAACATGGCTTACAATGCATTCGAAAAGTAACTGACAAGCAAGCAGTGACACACCGAGGGAATCCTAACTGATAAAGGATGAACCCAACGGTCCTAACACCGACTATGCGATACGCAGATGTGCGGCCGAACATCTATCGCAAGTAGGGCCTTGCTCCAAAGAGCCACATGAAGCCATACGTTCAAGATCCCTGTATTTGACAAGGCCCTTTTCTGATCAACATCCCATGATATGTGCTTGAGGAACCACCGGTTCCGGCGTTCAACAGGCAAGCAGAAGCTCCAAAGGGCAAGGGTTCCTTGTAGACGGGGATGAACTCAATGGTTCGCCACCCTGAGCTCACGAACGTGGGGGCAGTAAATTCTCCTCCAGGGATGCTGGAGGAGAATTCCGCCGTTCATTACGAGACGGTAGCACGGTCACTACGGCGCTGCACCTCACCGGGAGGCGGACGGAAACATGACCTTCAAACATAATATACGAAGAAAATCCTTCGAACACACATAAGATATCATATCCATCTTCTTTACGATGGTTATAAAGAGCAATAAGCCTCATATAGCGGATCTTGGAAACTATTTCTATAACACAAAGCGCAAACTCAGGATTCACAACTTGGAGTTGCCATGAATCAACGAAAAACAAGCGTTGAAGCCAGCAGTCGTAAGGACTCACGGCAAAGCACATTTTTGGGATGAAGAACCCAAATGGCAAAGACAGGGTTTATATAGACCTTGTGGAGACTCTTCAGTTGCTAAAGATGAGTCAGCAGAATTTGAAAAGAGGGCAAGGTCAATCACTTACGCCTTGAAAAGCGGTAACGATCAATTACCCTACTAAAGGCTACGACGATTCAGTTGCATATCCTAATTAATGACGGATGGTCATGATTCGGATGGACTTCCCAAGGAAAGCGTGCTTATCTTCCGAGAAATTAGCGCGAAAATCAAGCAGAGCATCAATTGCTGATGTCATAATTGGATATGCACAGAGATATCCTATCAAATCCCGGAAAGGGTAAAACGGGCAAGTCGATTCTTTTGTTAAAAAAAAGGGGGAAGAAACCCTAGCAACATTACATTAATGTTTTAGCATTACATTAATGTTCCAACTATTTCCTTGCTACTTTTCAAATTCAAAAAGTCAAAGCAAATTCTTGATCAAGGAGTCATGGGTCGCGAACTGATGGCTCAGCTTCTCTACCTGCTCCACTTCTTGCTTCAATTGCTCGCACTTGGAATTCATCTCATGATAGAGCTTCATAGCCTCTTCAGCCTTTTGCTTCTGCTGCTCCACCTTTTGCTTCTCAGCTGCGAGGTTTTGTGGCCGAGTTTCAAAGTTACGGCTGCGCGAATCAGGGTAACTCTTTTCATAAGAAATATGAAACCAAGTCTGCCTTGGACTTTGGCAAGAAGATTTTGGCACATGCCAAAAAGCAATTCGGCACTCTGGACAGAAATGGTCGCAGGCGTGGCCGCAGACAGCTGCTCCAAAATCCAAATGGCTTCGGTAAGAAATAGCCTCCTGTCGAAGGGCCCTATCTCCAGAGATCTCGCAAATGATTGGGGGTAGGTGAGGCGCATCCGAACTAGCCAGTCCACATCAGTTTGCTTCAAACCTAAAGCAATGTCGAAGCTAAGTTATGCTATCAAGCTCGCAAATGAATAATGCGAGATGCAAACAGCAAATATCTACTTACCAGTTCCTTCAAGAATCTCACGAAGAGAAGGAATACGCATTGATGGAGTAGTCGAAGACTGCCCTCGCTCCGTAGCTCTCCTGTCAGCTGCGAGCTCTAACCCCTCATAGTTAGGAGGAAGAGTATACGCCGCACCAGCTGCGACTGCATTCCCGACCTGCGAGCCCCAAAAGCTCCACGCAGGAAGAGGTGCCACTGACTCAGTCACCACCGGAAGCGAAGTGACAGCCGAAATTGCTTGGAGAGGAATACTTTCAGATGCGGAAGCGTCAACAGTACTTGTTCTTACTTCCTCAACGCCAGTACGGGCATCTTCTTCCATTAGCACAGCGTCAGCTTCAGCATCATCAGAAAGTTCGATGATGTCCTCAAAAGGCTCTCCTGCATGTTCAGCAGCTGCGACGGGCTTCTCTGTATGGGAACTCGGAATCAGAACATAGGACGCAGAAGGCTGACTTCTTTGCTCAAGCACAGGTTCCTCAGCATTGCTTGCGATATAAAATGCGATAGTATGAGGTAACTCATATTGTACGTTATTTTACTATCTTTGCTAAAGCTAAGAGCAAGCACCTCCACGCGAAGGTGGGATTGAAGTATCTCCGTAATACACTAAAGACGTGGAACCATGCCCTATTAGTGTGTCCTCATTAAGCAGGTCCTTAAAATGAGCGTGACCTGGGACGCGAAGAAACCAGTCATGATTCTGTTTCAAGTTGCTAAGGTCTGGTCTATGCATATCGTTCAAATGATTACCTGAAGGTTCTCCGCACTTGCCTACTAGCCAACGGCGAATGTCAGCTTTTGACACACCATGATTTAATGCACCAACTACAACATCTCTATAAGTTACTGCGAGATTGAAGATCTCACCTTTATCGCCGCCAGCGATTTCTTCAAAATCTGCTTGGGCTTGCTCCAGGGCTGCTGCATCCTCTTCTGGAGCCACATCCTCTTCCTCCGCCTGAGGAGCCACCTCTTCGGGAAGCATATCTTCCTCGTCAGCTGGACGCGCTAAGTCGTCAACATGTTGCTCTTCGAGGCTCCGCTGTCTCACACGCTCGAGCTCCTCCTCTTCGCGCTGCCTTCTTCTTTCGGCAGCTTCCGCGGCTGTCTTTCGGGACTCGGCAAGAACGTCCTCGCTTATGGGATCGTCTGGAATGCCAGAATGGGTATCTCTCTTTTGTCTCTTGGCCAAAAGGCCACCGATGGTCTCATCATCATCGTCATCTGCGAAGAAACGATTGGTTTAAGAAAGAGTTGCAAAAGAATTACGATAAATGAGAGGGGAAACGCGATGGAGGTACCTCCTGATTCTTCCTCATGCATCACATTTGTTCTTTCTTCTTCTTCTTCATCACCTTCTCTGGGCTCCTGCCTCTCCTCTTCTTCCTCCTGTTTGAATGGAACGAAGGTCTCAACTGCGAGCTCCTTCCGCGCTTTACTGGGCATGCGACCTTTGCCTTTGTCCTTGGCAGAAAGGGACTTCGCTGGAGGAGAAGTTGGAGCGCTCCTAGGAGAAGATATTGTAATTCCCTTCTGCCTGGGTCTCTTCGCTCTCGGTGCCGCAGTCGCTGGAGGAGATGGATTATCTCTGGTTGGAGACAAGGCCGGAGCATTATCTATCAGCGAGTTAGCAAAAGCATTCATGACTGCGCGGATCCTGGTTTCGACCTCGGGGTCCATCCTCGATGCTAACAGGAACGACTGTCGTTGTCTTTTGGTGGCAACAATGGTGTTAACCAACGACTTGGAACGATCACCAGATGCGAATCTCCGCACATGACACTACAGCAGACAGTACAGAATAAAGGCATCAACATGTGGAAATCACGAAGCTCAAAGCACGCGGGAACAGTTGCTTACCTTAGCAAATGTCTCGCTATATCTGATGACATGCGAGTCGCCTTTCTTAACTGCGGCGATCTTTTCCTTCAGAATGACGTTAGGGCACAAATGGTTCTCATGGTCCAACAATGAGTAGCAACCATATTCAGACTCGCTCAGACTGCAATTGGGGCGAAACGGAAAAGAGTTTCTCTTGATCAAGGGAGCTCTACTCGGCTGGGCGGCCGACTGTGTCTCAATCCTCATTTGCTAGGCGATCCAGTATGCGAGCCAGTTCTGGGAACAAACGCCCTCGCGGTTACCCGCAGGCTGCTCAAAGGGAAGATTGTTCATGAAGACTGTCCTGCACTCCTTTGTTAGCAAGCGCTTATAGCAACCTCTGATAATGGACTGGGGCCAGATTGATGGTGCCACTGCATCAAAGCCGAACTGAGGAGAAACTCGAGTAGGGTCAACATCCACGGTAATCCTCTCGTACCTTGGCGCGAGCTCACGAATATGCTCTGCGAGAGCAGGAAGGGAACCTCGCAGACACCAGCAAAAGAATTAGCGGTAGCGCTCATGAAAATGTGATCCCTCTTCGAAGAGGAGCTCTTCTGAGAAGACGACACCCTTAGAAGGGTACAGCTTTGGAAACCAACGCACATTTTCAATGCGCATGGCATAGGGCCTGGCAGTGAACTCTTGCCGCTTGTCGCATATCAGGCTCCAAACGCACTTGGTATTGTTCGCTCCGAACCACCTCGCAGCCCTGCCACTGTTACACTCCTCAGTCTCGCCTGGGGGACACCACTTGTTGGGCTTAAGAGCAGTCGGGGCATAGGACGGCCATCGCCCAAAGACCCACATTGTCAAGAAGGAAATGTTGACAAAAGTCAGTATATCGAGGCGGCCACGCGACTCCTTCATAGCCACAACTAACTGATCCAGTCTATAGTACAGCGTGCCCAAGACCAAGGGTCTGAGTGAGATTCTCTGGCCAAGGGCGAGCCTCACAACAAGCGGCAGAACGTGATAGAAGACCCCATCATGCGGGTGACCATCGATTAAGTACCTCGACAGCCATGCACAGAGGAAAGCACAAAGGGTCAAGTGATAGCCTTTACCCTCCACATAATTCTTGGCCTCCGGGTCCTCACTCAGAAGCTTCTTGGTGATACTGTTGTTCGCGTAGTCACGAAAGAAGTACTGCAACCATTTGTTCCAGGTATTCTTCGCAGACGTATCAACCAACTGCCAGTTCGGAAGGGCTTTAGTAGTAGTCCACCGGGTGGAGATCTTCTTCACCTCTGATAGGCATTCCTCCTTCTGCGTATACAAAGCAATCTCCGCAGCCGTCCTCAAAGGACTCAAAGGGTCCACTTCACCCATAGGAGACAAATCGTACAGCATGTGCACGTCCTCGAGTGTGGGGGCAGCCTCGAACTCAGCAAAGCGGAAGGTGTGAGTCGCAGGCGAATAGCGGGAAAGAAGGTTTAGAAGCATGGACTGGTCCAGCTTCACGGCAGCACCCTTCATAGCACGAACAGCGAAGTATATGCCGGCCTCATTAAGAGTCACATCATGATCGGTCAACACGTGGTCAATCCACTCATCCATGTTGTCCAATTTCTGGACAAAAGCTTGGGTGGAAATCGCAGCATAGGGGAAGTACCCATTTTCGATTCCCAATCGAACCACGTCCTCGGAGCCAATCAACTCGAGCAAGGCTGAGTTAACTGGGGGAGTCAGTGTTAGCAATCCCTCATTGGGGACAGAAGCAGGCAATTTCTTCGCCTTAACCCTCGCGTGGTATAAATCTTTGCCACCCAGATAGGGGGCTTTTCGCCACAAAGCTTGCGGAAGATCAGGTATCTCTTCGTCCTCCTTGGTGGATTTGGTTCCTTTTGTCTTGGCCATTCCTGCGGAAGAGCAAGAAAAAAAGGGGGGAGAAATATGCCACACTTCAGTTTGAGCTTCGAGATTCAAGATCTATGGAAAGAAAGATGAATAGTTTCTGGTATCGATTTCGATAATTAGAGGGTTGCATTATCAGTGATTTCAAAACCCCACATCCGAAGTCCTTATTATTGAAGGATTAAAGCAAAAGTGGGTTCAAAGATCAAAGCTTCTTCACAAGTTTTCAATAGATAATATGGGTGTGCAGATCCAACACAGTTCAAAGCATACACTGGTATTTTAAATCGAAATTGAACAAGGCCAACCTTGTTTTCGCAAAGCCTGCTTGGATACACACAGTTGAAGAAGACGATTTGCACTTCTAAACTGATGATTGATTATCTGAATCTGCTCTCAAAGACTTCCGGGTATCATTCACTTTGAAAGAAAGAAGTGATGCTTTGCAACAATGGAGAGTACAAAGTATTTACCCAAAAACAATGAAGGGTTGCGTCCTTTCAGAAGTCGAATCGCAACCGTCACCGTCGAATTGCGCAATCACAGGACAAGCTGACGTCACGCCTAAAACCCTAAAGGCCAGACGGCACGACTCTAGGGGTTTTAGGTCATAATGGCACGCACGGGGGCTGAACTTACCCGTATTTGAATTGGTGTGTGGCGGGGACGCGTATGTTGGTTTCCGCGCATGGAAGTCTACACAGCTATGAGTCTTCACGCGCAGAAAGGGGGCTAATGTAGATAGTGCTTTCTGAGCTGACAGATCTTGGCCACGTGGCAACCATCCAGCACACCATATTGTGCTCTACACACACTGGATCACCAGCCGAGATGATCCATGTGGGGGCTGCGAGACAGAGCCCTCGCATACCACTGCACGGGACTTGTAAGGATTTAGTGGTTTGGAGGCTAGAGTAAGCCCTGTCGCGTGCGAGCCAAGCCCGCACGCGACCTTTAGTAACTGTTTGAGAGATTTATGGCACGAGCTCCATAAACCCGGTCAATCCGGTCAAACCCGGTCAACCTCGTAACGGTTCCGGTATTCGCGCATAACGTGCTGTAACGGTCCCTATATATAAGGACGAACGTGCCGTTGTGGTTAAGCTAATTAAGCCGCCATTAATGGGCGCATTAACCACACTACAACGGTCACGTTCCCTGCTATATATAGGACGTTAACCTTTCCATACAAAGGAGGACACACTTGCCATACGCGGAAGCTCTGCCAAACCTCTGTCTCTCTCTCAGACATTACTACTGCCTTACTCTCTCCCTACACACAACCCAACTCTTCCTGTGCTATCTCTGATCCTCTACATACGGTGTACACGGAGGTCTCCCCGCCGGAATCTCTGGTGCACAGTAATGTAGACTAAATACAGGACCAAAATACTCTAGAAGGGGGGGGGGGGGTTGAATAGAGTATGGAAACTTTTTGCTAAAAACAAATTTTAACTAAGTGAACATGTGAGAAACTTAAATCTCAAGGCCTTCAGATTTTAGAAAACTAGTCAGAAACTTTCTAAGGAAAACATAAAGCTTCAAGGCCTTGAACTATCACCAGTTTTAATTAGTTTATAAACCCTAGTTTGATTTGAGTTGCTTGCAACAGAAAATAACAAAACTATAGAGTAAAGAACACAAGGCAATTTACAGAGTTCAGTCCCAATGGACCTAATCTTTGCCTGAGGGATCTAATCCTACCAAGATTGGGCAAACACTTCTTATTACTCACACAGAAACAACCCTAGATCTCCAAGCCTAAGTGAATTCCCTTACACCTATACAACTTGTGGTTCCAAACCTATCTAGTACCAGCTACTAACTGTTGAGCTAACAAGAACCTCTTGTTGTTCACTTGAGATATACAAAAGATAAGCGGTTTACAAAACAGAAGAAGAACATAGTAGAAGAATGAGCTTGTAAAGGCCTGGATGTGTTCTTCAGAAAACTGGAATGATTGATCTTCTGAAAGCTCTAATTGAAGATGTATGTGTGTGTGTTTGAATGTCTGGTCTTCCACGAATATTTCACACCTATCTCAGTTCTCAGCAAGCTTCTCTTTCTTTCAAAATTCAAACCAGTCTTTTATCCACTCTCTGCAACTGAACGAGAGATTTTAGGATCTCAGTTCCTGCAAATCCTCATCCTTTCCAAATGCAATTTAAAACAGCTTTGAGAAGATATCCGTTGGAGTTTGTTGAGATTGAATTTGCATGTTTGACAAACTTGCAACAACATTAAAACACAGCAACAACAAAATCCAGAAATATAACAGAACTAAGTCTGTTTGGATTTCCAGTTTCTAATAAAAACTGGATCAAGTGAATAAAACAATAATCTGATTAACTTCTGAAACATATAACTCATGATAAACTAGTTTAAGACTTATATAATTCATTAAACAACCATAATAATAAAGATCAAATCTTGCAAGAGAGAGTCAAATTAATCCTGTAAAACTATCAGCAGCTTAAGGCACATCTCAAGGCCTTGAAGCTCTGAACATGCTTCACAGTCTTTCAATATTAAGACCAGAAATCTTTCATTCACTCTGATCAGGATATCTGCAGTTGTGTTAGATGTATAAAGATTATATAACACAGGTATTTGCAGCAAATCTATGATCTTAAACATCAGATATACAACCTACATCACAAGATTATTAGATCATACAGTATAATAAAGCTATTCTCAAAGCTTTGAAGCTCTGATCAGTATCTCAAGACCTTGGAGCCTTGGAAATACTTTGTCTTTGTCTTTCATCACTCAAAACAGTTACATCTCAAAACACACTTAGAAGTCTTTGAGTCAACAATCTCCCCCTTGATGAAAGACAAAACCCATATTCTTGTGTAAATATCCCCGCAACTTCTTGTAAGAATTAGATATCATCATTTGCAGAAACAATAAACAGTAATACCAGTCAAACCAAATTAACACAGATAACCAGTTGTAGATACTGCTTTCTGACATGACAGATCTTGGCCACGTGGCGGCCATCCAGCACACCATATTGTGCTCCACACACACAGGATCACCAGCGGAGCTGATCCATGTGGGGGCTGCGAGACAGAGCCCTCGCATACCACTGCACGGGACTTGTAGGGACTTAGTGGTTTGGAGGCTAGAGTAAGCCCTGTCGCGTGCGAGCCAAGCCCGCACGCGACCTTTAGTAACTGTTTTGAGAGATTTATGGCACGAGCTCCATAAACCCGGTCAATCCGGTCAAACCCGGTCAACCTCGTAACGGTTCCGGTATTCGCGCACCACGTGCTATAACGGTTCCTATATACTCGGACGAACGTGCCGTTATGGTTAAGCTAATTAAGCCGCCATTAATGGGCGCATTAACCACACTACAACGGTCACGTTCTCCAGTATATATAGATCGTCAACCTTTCCATACAAAGGAGAACACACTGCCATACGCGGAAGCTCTGCCAAACCTCTGTCTCTCTCTCAGACATTGCTACTGACTTACTCTCTCCCTACACACACCCCTATTCTTCCTGTGCGATCCTTGATCCACTACACACGGTGCACACGGAGGTCTCCCCGCCGGAATCTCTTGTGCACATTTTGGTGAACCCGACGTGAAACTTACCGGCAAAAGCAACCATGTCTCAGGAGGATGATGTCAGCAACCGATCGCCTTCCACCGAAACTCCCTCAGGAGACGAGACCCGCCGTACTCCGACGACTCCCGGCGAAGCACCGACGTTAGAGTCTTTGGACGCCACCGTCCAAAGTCAGGCGAAAGCTCTCAAATCCCAGTCTGCGCAATTAGAACAAATCTTGGCTGTTCTAGGCACCCTCGCGCCAAATCCTCCGCCAGCCCCCGCTATCCCTCAGGGAGGAGGAACCCCTACTGCTCCAGGATTGGGAGTGCCAGCCACACCTCCCAACCCTCATCTGCAGACTCCGCCGTCGGCTGCGCAACTGCCTTCGGTTCAAGGATCAACGGCACAAATGCTGCCTCCTGCTGCTCACGCTCCTCAACCCTCGGCTTTGGCGTCCAACCCAACTCTGCAATACCCTTTGCCTCCCCCAACGATGATCTGGGGAAACGCGGGTACTCAGTATGCTCCCAATCCTCCGGCGGCATATGTGTCGCCACCGCCTACGGCAACCCCTCCGACGACTACCGAGGGAAGCATTCCAGAATGCATGACGTCTTTGCAAAAGCGCGTAGACACCATCCTGGCTCATCAATCATTCGCGGATACCATTATCCCGAAGTTAGACAATGATCCGCCTATTCCACGAGAGATCTATCTCATGCCTAACCCGGCGGGGTACAAGGCTCCCAAATGGGATAAGTTCGAGGACGTCAATGGAAACGCTCATGAGCATGTCATGCGTTTCATCGACGTCATGGGTCCGTACGGAGCCGATCCCAAACTGTTGATGCGAGAGTTCCCAAAATCTCTTGGGAACGTAGCATACAAATGGTACCGGACATTGGAGGCCGGATCCGTGAAGACTTGGGACGACATGGTCCAAAAGTTCTATACCAAGTTCTTTCAAATGGAGGAAAAGGTGACAATGATCCATCTCTCGCGGATGTACCAAAAGCGCGAGGAGGATGGGATCACCTTCATCAAGAAATTCCGGGCGAAATCCTTGGAGTGCAAAGATCCAATGCCCGAAAGCCGGCTCGTGGAGATATGCCTACAGTGCATGCGAGATGAATACAAAGGTATGCTCATCAATTTGCAAACACCTACGTTTTCAAAACTAATCGAATGCACGAAGAACATCGAGCCCATAGTCGAGAGACAGAAAAAGAAGAACGCTCCAGAGCGACCTGCGAGCGGCACCACTTACAAGATCGGAAGGTTCAGCTGCAAGCGGGGACGCGAAGCTGAAGTCAATACAGTTTCCCCCCAGAAACAAGCGAAGGTTGTGAACTTCGATGTACCGCCTCTGCCATGCTCGGTAGAGGAAGCGAGTGACCTCTGCAAACAGTGGCGCAAGGACGGCGTCCTGCCACCGCTCGAGAAAACACCCTCCAAGGAGATGGTGAGGGACCCAAAGTGGTGCGAGTACCACGGCAAGATCATGCATCCCACGGCCGAGTGCAAGAAACTCAGGTTCGCGTTCGATCAGAAAATGAAGAACGGCGAGCTAATCGTCAGCGACAACAGGAAGGACGTGCGCAACAACCCACTTCCTGCCCATACAGAGTCAGGCTCGAAAGGCAAAGAGGTCGCCATGATCTCGATCGTAGACTTGGAGGAAGTCGCAGAGGATGGTCTACCCATCATTGCTGAGGTCCATCAAGACGAAGATTATAGCATGGACACGGAGGATGAACGTGCCGACCGCATGAAAGGGTCGCACGGCTTCAACAAATTCTTCGACGAGATGAATTTCTCCGAGAGGTGCCGGACTGATATGACAAAAGCAATCTTAAGGATAGCGGAGGACTACGAGGAGGACCTCGTGGTCTCCAACGGGAAAGTCATCAGGGCGTCTCGTTCCACAGAAAAGATCATGACCTTTTCTGCCAGCGACAAGAAGACGGATGCGAGTCACCAGAGGCCTCTGTACGTGACCGCCATCATCAATGGCGTCGAATTCAAGCGAGCATTCGTCGATGGCGGAGCAGCGGTCAACGTTGTTCCACTCCACACACTGAAGCTAGCAGGGATCCCCGAGCACAAGGTAGTCAAACGTCCATCTCCACTGGTGGGATTCGGGAGCGACTCTAGAATGACGATCGGATGGATCCGCCTGGGCGTCCAGATTGGCAAGATCAAGTGCTCGGCGAAGTTCTATGTCATAGACGCGAACACCACATACCACATGATCATAGGTCGAGCCTGGATTCATCGCTTCGACGCAGTCCCTTCGACGGCTCACCAGGTTATGAAAGCTATCTGGAACGACAGAATTGTCGAGATACCGGCTTCGACTAACCCGTTCAACTTGGACGAAGCACATCTCAGCGAGGCGGTGTGGTTCACTGAGATGGCGGACGAGCAAACACCCGGGCCTTTTAACCCTACTCCTTTACCTCTCTGGGAGGACATCAAGGACCAGTCACCTGCAGGCGTGATGGTGACAAGGGAAGATGCCAAGGAAAAGCCGCCTGCACGCGAAGAGGCGCCACGTATCGCATATCATAGAAAGAATGTGTACACCTTGAAGAGGATCGCGAAGCATGACCCCGAGGGCAAGGAGATAGAGAGCTTCTACGCTAATGGGAAGAAATGCTATCGCATATGAAGGTGCGCGGGGATGTCCTCACACGGGCATGGGGATGTCCCTGAGCAAATCAATCAAATCGAGCAAGTCGCGCTAACGGAAGAGCCAACACAAGGCACTCCAGACGAGAAACTCAAAGAAGCGCCTGAATGCATGGAAGACAGGCCAAGACCGCAAAAGCAAGAGCTAAAGGAAGTATTCCTCAGCCCGAACGAGGAAAAGAAAAGGCCAGTCTTCCTGAGCGCGGACCTCACAAGCGAAGAGGAACAAGGACTACTTCAGCTCCTAACTGAGTACAAGGACGTGTTCGCATGGGAATATGATGAGATGCCAGGTCTGGATACAAGCATCACCATGCACCGTTTAGACATCATCCCAGGGTCTAAACCGGTCAAGCAAAGCACCAGAAGCTTCAGGCCAGAACTCAACGTGAAGATCAAGCAGGAGATTGTCAAACTCCTAGATGCCAAGTTCATAGAGCCAAATCATCATCCCACATGGCTGGCCAACATCGTGCCGGTGGTGAAGAAGAACGGACAGCTTCGCATCTGCGTGGACTTCCGAGATCTCAATCGCTTCTGCCCTAAGGACGATTTCCCACTGCCCAACATCGATTTGCTTATCGATTCAACGGCAGGCCATCGCATGTTCAGTTTCATGGACGGTTTCAGCGGATACAATCAAATCAAGATGGATCCCGAAGATGCGCGGAAAACTGCATTCAACACTCCTGTGGGGGTATTCAACTACACGGTAATGCCGTTCGGTCTTAAGAACGCGGGCGCAACCTATCAGCGGGCCATGAGGGCTCTGTTCCACGACATGATGCACAAAGAGGTGGAATTCTACGTGGATGACCTGGTGGTTAAATCCAAGCACGAAGCGGATCACCTTGCAGACCTGCGAAAGGTGTTCAACAGATGCAGGAGCTTTCAACTGAAAATGAACCCCATGAAATGCGCGTTCGGCGTGACCTCGGGGAAGTTCTTGGGATGCGTGGTCCATCGCCAAGGGATCGAGCCTGACCCTGCGAAAGTGTCAGCCATCACCAGCATGACGCCACCCCATAACCAAAGTACCTTGAAAACATTCTTGGGAAAACTGTCGTACCTGCGGAGATTCATCCCAGCAATTGCAGAAATCACATGCTGTTTCAGCACTCTTCTCAAGAAGGACGCCGCGTACAACTGGGCTCCGGACCACGAAGTTGCATTCGAAAAGCTGAAAGAGCTGCTCACGTCCTCAAAGATAATGATCGCGCCCCAGCTGGGATCACCGCTTCTGCTATATCTCACATCAACAAGGAGATCTATAGGAGCACTCTTGGCCCAGGAGTATGAAGGCCGAGAGAGGCCCATCTACTATATCTCTCGCATTGTGCAGCCTGCTGAATCAAGGTACACAGACATCGAACGTCATTGCCTTGCTTTATTCTTTGTGATAGAAAAGTTGAGACACTATTTTGCGTCACACAAAGTAGTGGTGGTCACCAAGAGCGACCCCATAAGATATTTGCTAACTCACACTACTCCGGGTGGGAGACTGGCGAAATGGTACATGACCATCTCTCAATACGATATCACATGCGTGAAACCAAGAACGATCAAGTCGCAGGCGGTAGCGGATCTGTTGGCACAGTTTCCCGACAACAGCCACGAACCTGTGATCGAAGAAGAGCTCGAAGGCCCTGAAATCTACGCAATCAACGTGCCCTATTGGACCCTCCACTTCGACGGTTCGTCAACCAGGAAGGGCGGAGGCATTGGGATAGTCTTGACAAAACCAGATGGGGAAGTCATACAGATGTCCGCAAAGCTCAACTTCGCAGTCACAAACAACGAAGCGGAATACGAGGCTCTCATCGTGGGGCTCCGTGCGGCAAAAGCCTTGGAAGTGAGCAACTTAACAGTCATGGGAGATTCCAAGCTGATTGTTAAGCAAGCCTCGGGCGAATATGGTTTGAAGGAGATCAACCTCCTGTCTTATCGTACCCTAGTACAGAAACTGATGCAACAATTCTGCAATGTGAAGTACGAACACAAGCCTCGAGCAGACAACAGGCACGCAGACGCCTTAGCAACTCTGGGATCTAAGGTCAGCATAGAAAAATGCCCTGCAAGGATTTCCATCGAGGTGCGAACATCGTCAGCATTAACAGAAGATGCGTGCGACGACGAACACATGGATGATGCAGACTGGCGGAAAGCAATCCTGCAAGCCATTACGAAAGGCACCAGCAGCGAAAGCTGGGCACTCACAAAAGGATACTGCATTCACGACAACACCCTTTACTACAAGGGTCCTGGAGGAATACTCATGCGGTGTGTCTCCGAGCAAGAGGGACAACAGCTGTTAGAAAAGATTCACCAACACGCTTGCGGAGAAAGCGAGGTGTAAATCTACAGAAAGGCTCAGAGATATGGCATTCATTGGCCAGGCATGTCAACAGCCGCAGCCCTGATACAAGGGAAGTGCGAAAGTTGCGCGCTAATCAAAGACTCTCTACTCGTCGCCCTAACCGATGACGACACGGACTGGAGGAAGCCACTGTTTGATTTCCTCACCCACGGCACCATGCCTGAATCGAGAAAAGAGGCCGAAAAATTGAAAAGGAAAGCGTCTCGATACGTGGTACAGGAAAACCTGCTTTGGCGAAGAGGTCACGAGGGCAACTTGCTGCGATGTCTAGACGGCAGAGAAGCACAAGAAGTCATGGACCTTTCTCATCAGGTGGAGCATCAAGGAGGTGCGAAATTATGCAGACAGCTCCTCTCAATCGGATACTTCTGGCCCACCATGGAAGTCGATTGCCGCACCAAAGTGCGACGCTGCCAAGAATGCCAATTCAAAGGGAACCTAGTGCACGCTCCCGCCGTGGACTTACATGCATTAGGGACGCCATGGCCATTTCACACATGGGCTCTGGACTTCATCGGTCCCATCCGACCGACGTCGCATGGGAACCATTTCATTCTCACCGCAACCGAGCTGTTCACTAAGTGGGTGGAAGCAATACCCCTAAAGACGGCAAATGCGCTGGCTGTGGTCAATTTCATCCAGGAAAGCATCGTATGCAGGTTCGGAATCCCAAACACCATTCTTTCAGATAACGGTACTCCTTTTGTTAATCGCCAGGTAGCTGCGAAATTAGCGGAGTACAACATCAGGCAGATATGTTCTACCCCTTACTACCCAAAGGGAAACGGACAAGCCGAAGCGACTAACAAGACGCTGTTGAGAATATTGAGCAAAATGGTCGCAGACGACCACAAGAAGTGGGCCGACTCTCTAAGCATAGCTCTGTGGGCCTACAGAACTTCTCCAAGGACACCCACAGGGGCCTCGCCATTTCTACTGTGTTATGGGGCCGAAGCTGTGGTACCTGCGGAGGTTAGAGTCAACTCGGCAAGGCTGGCCTTCCATGCACTCTATGAAAATCAACGCGATCATGACTTAATCTTGCTGGAAGAAAAGCGAGAACAAGCCAAAAGGACTAACAAGCGGTACCAGGAAAGAATCGCTCGCGCCTACAACAAGACAGTCCAGCGAAGGGATTTCGCAGTCGGAGACCTGGTCTTGCGCGCATCTGACCACTGCATGCGAGAAGCAACTCACCCAAAGTTCGCAGCTAATTGGGAAGGACCCTTCGAAGTCACAGAAGTCTTCGATAGTGGCTACTGCAGCATACGAAGGTTGCACGGTACAACCTCAACTCCCAGTTCAATCAATATGCGCTGGATCAAGAAGTACTATCCCTGACTTCTCTCATTTCATACGTTTTATGATAACGGGCTTAATGTCTCATGTGGCTATGATTTACGCAATCTCCTCTCCCATATGAGAGGATTGTAATCCCATCTCTCCCATATGAGAGCGTTATAATAAAAGAATTCTCCCAAATGAGAAGTTCATATTTCTAGCTGTTTATGTTGCTCTATTTAATTTGTTATTACTGTTAACAATGGTTTATTCGCTGCAATAGCAATTCATACAAACTGCGATCTTAATTGATCATATAAGCCTATCTCTTTACGATAGCAGCCACTGCAATGCGATCTTAAGTGATCATCTAAAGCCTATCTCTCACGATAGCAACCAATGCAATACGATCCTAAGTGATCATCTAAGCCTATCTCTAACGATGGCAGCTAATGCAATACGATCTTAAGTGATCATCTAAGCATATCTCTAATGATAGCAGCTAATGCAATGCGATCTTAAGTGATCATCTAAAGCCTATCTCTCACGATAGCAACCAATGCAATACGATCTTAAGTGATCATCTAAGCCTATCTCTAACGATAGCAGCTACTGCAATACGATCTTAAGTGATCATCTAAGCCTATCTCTAACGATAGCAGCTAACTCAAATGCGATCTTAATTGATCATGTAAAGCCTATCTCTTACGATAGCAGCCAAGCGCAAATGCGATCTTAATTGATCACGTAAAGCCTATCTCTTACGATAGCAGCCAAACGGCACGATGCGATCTTAATTGATCATCTAAAGCCTATCTCTCACGATAGCAGCCAACTCAAATGCGATCTTAATTGATCATGTAAAGCCTATCTCTTACGATAGCAGCCAAGCGCAAACGCGATCTTGATTGATCTTGTAAAGCCTATCTCTTACGATAGCAGCCAAACGCAAATGCGATCTCAATCGATCATCTGAGCCTATCTCTCAAGATAGCGGTCTATACAAGTGCGATCTCAAGCCTATCTGTTATGATAGTGACTTATACACAAAAACGATTTTACCTGATCTTCTCAAGCCTATCTGTTACGATAGCAACTTATATGCAAAGTGATTTTAGTTGATCACCCAAGCCTCTGTTACGATGGCAACGCATGCGCAAGATGATCTTACTGGATCTTCTAAAAGTCTATCTGTTGCGATAGCGATTTATGCGAGAAACAATCTCAAGCAGTTCGCTAATAAAGCCTATCTTTTGTGATAGCAGTTTGCACCACTTAATGATCTTAATTGATCTGCTAAAGACTATCTGTTACGATAGCAATGTCGTGAACACGATCTTAAATGATTTGCGACGGCCAACTGCAAGCCCAGCCGTCGAGATGGCAGAGCTGCGAAGATACGATCTCGAACGATCTAGCGAAACACCCGCGAATCAATATATCGCAGATGCGAAACAATTACATAGCATTATGCAAGGCGAAATATGCCGAAACGCATGCGAAATTGTATTTTGTTGTAAAGAGACAGCAGATAATACAGAAAGCTATTTATCATTACGAGTCAAATGACTTACAATTTATCTGTCTAGATAGCAGCTTACAAGCGAAAAGCTCGAATCTAACTACGCAGCCAATATGGCTTACAATACATTCGAAAAATGGCTGACAAGCCAGAGACACACTAGGGAACTCCCGAATAAGGAAAGGAGGAACCCACCGGTCCTAACACCGGCAGTTCAACACGCAGATCTGCGGCCAAAGATCTATAGCAAAAGGGATGCTGCCGCGAAGAGATCAACTTGTCATTTGCTGCGTCCCTAGCAGCAAGGTCGGGGATGCGATACGCCCAAGACCCCAAGGAATGACAAAAGCCTCTGTCTGATCAAGATAGGCGCCGGAGGAGCTTCCTGTTTCAACATATACTACTCTGCAAAACAGGCGAAGCAGTCATTCCTCTGGTGATGGATTCCTTGTCATGTTGGACAAGGGCATTGACGAGCACCCTGAGTTCAAGAACGAAGAGGCAAGAAATCCTCCTCCAGGGATGCTGGAGGAGAATTCCGCCGTTCATTACGAGACGGTAGCACGGTCACTTCGGCGCTGCACCTCGCCACGAGGCGGCCGGAAACATGACCTGCACACATAATACACGAAGAAATTTCTTCGAACACGCATGAGATATTATCTGCATCTTCTTTATGATGGTTATAAAGAGAAATAGGCCTCATAAAGTGGATCTTGGAAACTATTTCTATAGCACAAAGCGCAAACTCAGGATTCAAAACTTGAAGTTGCCATGAATCAACGAAAAACAAGCGTTGAAGCCAGCAGTCGTAAGGACTCACGGCAAAGCACATGTTTGGGATGAAGAACCCAAATAGCAAAGACAGGGTTTATATAGACCCTGTACAGACTCTTCGGTTGCCTAAGATGAGTCAGCAAAATTCAAAAAGAGGGTAAGTTCAATCACTTACGCCTTGAAAAGCGGTAACAATCAATTACCCTACTAAAGGCTACGACGATTCAGTTGCGTATCCTAATAAATGACGGATAGTCATGATTCGGATGGACTTCCCAACGGAAGCGTGCTTATCTGCCGAGAAATTAGCGCGAAAATCAAGCAGAGAATCAATTGCTGATGTCATAATTGGATATGCACAGATATGTCCAATCAAATCCCAGAAAAGGGCAAAACGGGAAAATTCATTGTTCTTGTTAAAAAAAAAGGGGGGAGAAACCCTAGCAACATTACATTAATGTTCAAGATATTACATTAATGTTTCAGCTATTTTTCGAACTATTTTTGCAAGATTCGAAAAATCAAAGCAAATTCTTGATTAAGGAGTCTTGGGGCGCGAACTGCTCGCTCAGCTTCTCCACCTGTTCCACTTCTTGCTTCAGTAGCTCGCATCTAGCATTCATCTCATGATACAGCCTCAGAGCTTCATCAACCTTTTGCTTCTGCTGCTCCACCTTCTGCATCTCGACTGCGAGATTCTGGTGACCGAGTTTCAAAGTTACGGCCGCGCGGATCAGTGTGACTCTGTCCTTAAGAAACTTAAAGCCCATTCTGCCTTGGACTTTGGTCACGAGGTTTTGGCACATGCCACATAGCAGTTCAGCACTCTGGACCGAAATGGTCGCAGGCGTAGCCGCAGACAGCTGCTCCAGTATCCAAATGGCTTCAGTAAGGAACAACCTCCTGTCAAAGGGCCCGATCTCCAGAGATCTCACAAACGAGCGAGGGTACCTGAGACGCATTCGAACCACCCAGTCTACGTCGGTTTGCTTCAAACCTGAGGAGATGTCAAAAATAAGTTATGATGTCAAAAATTCGCAAGCGAATAATGTGACGCGCGAACAGTAAAGCTCTACTTACCAGTTCCTTCCAGAATCTCATGAAGAGAAGGAATGCGCGCTGCAGGGGCGGTTGAAGACTGTCCTCGCTCCATAGCTCTCCTATCAGCTGCGAGCTCTAATCTCTCGTAGTCGGGAGGAAGAATGTAGGCCGCGCCAGCTGCGACTACATTCCAAACCTGCGAGCCCAAAAAGCTCCATGCAGGAATGGGTGCCTCTGACTCAGTCATTGCCGGAGGTGAAGAGACAGCTGTAGTCGCTTGTCGAAGGACACTCTCGGATGCGGAAGCATTTGCAGCAGTTGTCCTTACCTCGTCAGCACTAGCATGGACATCTTCATCCATCAACACAGTGTCAGCTCCAGCATCGTCGGAAAGCTCGATGATGTCCTCACGAGGCACACCCGCGTGGTCAGCAGCTGCGACGGGCTTCTCGGTATGGGAGCTCGGAATTGGAACATAGGGCGCAGAAGGCTGACTTCTCTGCTCCAGCTCAGGTTCCTCAGCATGACCTGCGACATTAGATGCGATGATATGAGGTAACTTGCGCTATAAGTTATTCTGCTATCTTTACTAAAAGCTAAGAATAAGCACCTCCACGCGAAGGTGGGATTGAGGTATCTTCGTCATACACTAAGGACGTGGAACCATGCCCTATCAGTGTATCCTCACTAAGCAAGTCTGTAAGAGGAGCGTGACCTGGGATGCGAATAAACCAGTCATGACTTTGCCTCAAGTTGCTAAAGCCTAGTACATGCGTATCACTCAAATGATTACCTGAAGGTTCTCCGCATTTGTCTACTAACCAACGGCGAATGTCAGCCTTTGACACGCCATGCTTTAACGCACCCACAATAACATCTCTATAAGTTAATGCGAGATTGAAGATCTCACCTTTATCGCCGCCTGCGATTTCCTCGAAATCCGCTTGGACTTGCTCCAAGGCTGTTGCATCCTCTTCGAGAACCTCATCTTCCTCCTCCGCATGAGGAGCCACTTCTTCGGGAAGCTCGTCTTCCTCGACAGTTGGACGCGCTAAGTCGTCAACATGCCGCTCTTCGAGGCTCCGCTGCTTCACACGCTCAAGCTCCTCTTCTTCCCGACGCCTTCTTCTCTCAGCAGCCTCCGCGGCTGTCTTCCGGGACTCAGCCAGAATGTCCTCGCTTATGGGATCATCTGGGATGCCAGAATGGACATCCCTCTTTTGCCTCTTGGCCGCGAGGCTGCCAGCGGTCTCATCATCATCATCTGCGAATACACGAATGGTTTAAAGAAAAGAAGTGCAAAGAAGTTACGATGATGGGAAATGAAATGCGACGGAGGTACCTCCTGACTCTTCCTCATGCATCACAACTGTTGCTTCTTCTTCTTCATCATTTGCTTGGGGCTCCTTCCTCTCTTCCTCTCCCTCTTGATCGAAGGGAACGAAAGACTCAACTGCGAGCTCTTTCCGCACTTTGCTGGGCATGCGACCTTTGCCTTTGTCCTTGATAGAGAGGGACCTCACTGGAGGAGAAGCTGGAGCGCTTCTAGGGGAAGAAATGGTAATTCCCTTTTGCCTAGGTCTCTTCGCTCTTGGCGCCGCAGTCACTGGAGGAGACGGGTCATCTCCGGGAGGAGACGGAGCCGGAGGATTATCTATCAGCGAGTCAGCAAAAACATTCATGACTGCGCGAACCTTTGTTTCAACCTCAGCGTCCATCCTCCATGAAAGCCGGAACGGCTGCTGTTGTCTTCTGGTGGCAACAATGGTGTTGACCAGCGACTTGGAGCGATCACCAGCTGCGAATCTCCGCACATGACACTACAACAGTACAGAATAAAAGTGTCAGCACAAGGAAATCGAGAAAACTTAACACATGCGAAGAAAAGTGCTTACGTCAGCAAAAGCCTTGCTGTATCTGACGACTTGCGTGTCGCCCTTCTTGATTGCGGCGACCTGCTCCTTCAGAATGAAATCAGGGCACAAATGTTTCTCACGATCCCACAGTGAGTAGCAACCATACTCAGACTCGCTCAAGCTGCAATTGGGGCGAAATGGAAAAGAGTTTCTTTTGAGCAAGGGGGCCCTACCTGGCTGCGCCGCCGACTCCGTCTCAATCCTCGTTTGCTGGGCAGCCCAGTATGCGAGCCAGTTCTGGGAACAACCACCCTCGCAGGTACCCGCAGGCTGCTCGAAAGGAAGTTTGTTCATGAAAACCGTCTTGCACTCCTTTGTGAGCAAGCGCTTGTAGCATCCTCTGACAATGGACTGGGGCCAGATTGATGGGGCCGCAGCGTCAAAACCAAACTGAGGAGAGACTCGAGTAGGGTCAACATCCACTGTAAGCTTTTCATACCTTGGCGCGAGCTCACGAATATGCTTCGCGAGGGCAGGAAGGGAACCTCGCAGACACCAGCAAAAGAACTCGCGATAGCGCTCGTGGAAATGCGGTCCCTTCTCAAAGAGAAGTTCTTCTGAGAAGACCATACCTTTGGAGGGGTATAGCCTTGGAAACCATCTCACATTCTCAATGCGCGTGGCATAGGGCCTGGCAGTAAACTCCTTCCGTTTGTCGCATATCAAACTCCAAACGCACTTGGTGTTGCCTGTTCCGAACCATCTCGCAGCTCTTCCGCTGTTGCGCGCTTCTGTCTCGCCTGGGGAACACCACTTGTCAAGTTGGAGAGCAGTTGGGGCATAAGACGGCCAGCGCTCGAAAACCCACATTGTCAAAAAGGAAATATTGACAAAGGTCAGGACATCAAGGCGGCGACGCGACTCCCTCATAGCCAAAACCAGCTGATCGAGTCTATAATACAGCGTGCCCAAAACCAAGGGTCCGAGTGCGAATCTTTGGCCAAGAGCGAGCCTCACAGCAAGTGGCAACACATGGTAGAAAACTCCATCATGGGGGTGACCATCGATCAGGTACCTCGACAGCCAAGCACAGAGAAAAGCACAGAGGGTCAGGTGATAACCCTTGCCCTCTACGTAATTTTCGGCTTCTGGGTCCTCACTCAGAAGTTTCTTAGTGATGCTGCTGTTTGCATAGTCTCGGAAGAAGTACTGCAACCATTTGTTCCAAGTGTTCTTCGCAGACGTATCAACCAGCTGCCAGTTCGGAAGGGGCTTTGTAGTGGTCCACCGAGTGGAGATTTTCTTCACCTCGGCTAGGCATTCCTCCATCTGCGTATACAAGGCAATCTCCGCAGATGTCCTCAAGGGACTCAGAGGGTCCACTTCACCCATGGGGGAAAGCTCGTACAGCATTTGCACATCCTCGAGCGTGGGGGCAGCCTCGAACTCAGCAAAATGGAACGTGTGAGTCGCAGGCGAGTAACGGGACAGAAGGTCTAGAAGCATGGATTGATCCAGCTTCACGGCAGCACCCTTCATATAGCAAAATACACGCCGGCTTCGTTAAGAGTCTCGGCGTGATGATCCAACACGTGGTCAATCCACTCATCCATATAGTCCAATTTCTGGACGAACGCTTGAGTAGAAATCGCAGTATACGGGAAGTGCCCGTTCTCGATCCCCAATCGAACTACATCCTCGGAACCAACCCACTCGAGCAGGGCTGAGTTAACTGGGCGAGTCAACTTCAGCAATCGCTCAACGGGAATAGGATCAGGCATTCTCTTCGCCTTTATCCTCGCATGGTAGAAATCTTTGCCGCCTAAGAAGGGGGCTTTTCGCCACAAGGCTTGCGGAAGGTCGGGTATCTCTTCATCTTCCTTGACGGGTCTGGTTACTCTTGTCTTGGCCATTCCTGCGAAAGAGCAAGAAAAAGGGGGGAGAAATACCACACTTCAGTTTGAATTTTGGGAATTCAAGATCTATGCGAAGGAAAACGAACAGTTCCGGTATCGATTTCAGAAATTGGGGAATTGCAAGATCCAATATTGTTGAAAGATTAAAACGAAGCGGGTTCAAAGATCAAAACCTCTTCACAAATCCCACGGGTTTACAGATTCAACGCAGTTCAAGGCAAACACTGGTATCTTAAATCAAAAGTAAACGAGGCCAACCTTGTTTTCTTGAAGCTTGCTTGGATATGCACAATTGAAGAACACGGATTGCAGTTCTGAACTGGTGATTGATTATCTGGATCTGCTCTCGAAGATCTCCGGGTATCATTCACTTTAAGAGGAAAAAGTAATGCTTTGCAATAATGGGGGATACAAGGTATTTATCCAAAACAATGAAGGGTTGCGTCCTTTCGATAGTCGAATCGCAACCGTCACCATCGAATCGCGCAATCACAGGACAAGCTGACGTCACGCCTAAAACCCTAAAGGTCAGACGGCACGACTCTAGGGGTTTTAGGTCATAATGACACACACGGGGGCTGAACTTACCCGTATTTGAATTGGTGCGTGGCGGCGACGCGTATGTTGGTTTCCGCGCATGGAAGTCTATACGGCTATGAATCTTCACGCGCAGAAAGGGGGCTAATGTAGATACTGCTTTCTGACATGACAGATCTTGGCCACGTGGCGGCCATCCAGCACACCATATTGTGCTCCACACACACAGGATCACCAGCCGAGCTGATCCATGTGGGGGCTGCGAGACAGAGCCCTCGCATACCACTGCACGGGACTTGTAGGGACTTAGTGGTTTGGAGGCTAGAGTAAGCCCTTTCGCGTGCGAGCCAAGCCCGCACGCGACCTTTAGTAACTGTTTTGAGAGATTTATGGCACGAGCTCCATAAACCCGGTCAATCCGGTCAAACCCGGTCAACCTCGTAACGGTTCCGGTATTCGCGCACCACGTGCTATAACGGTTCCTATATACTCGGACGAACGTGCCGTTATGGTTAAGCTAATTAAGCCGCCATTAATGGGCGCATTAACCACACTACAACGGTCACGTTCTCCAGTATATATAGATCGTCAACCTTTACATACAAAGGAGAACACACTGCCATACGCGGAAGCTCTGCCAAACCTCTGTCTCTCTCTCAGACATTGCTACTGACTTACTCTCTCCCTACACACACCCCTATTCTTCCTGTGCGATCCTTGATCCACTACACACGGTGCACACGGAGGTCTCCCCGCCGGAATCTCTTGTGCACACCAGTAATCACAGATCATCAATAATCACAGAACTTAACTGATTTACACAACACAACTGATTAACTCAAAAACTCAAAACATTATTATCAAACTTATCTAAACACTGAAGAGTAACCACAAATAGCACATAATTTCTCCCCCTTTTGGACTTTCATCAAACAAAGGTGAAGAAATGTTGGATCATTACTCAAAGCCTTAAAAAAAACTTAACAAAATAAGTTTCTACTGAATGTCAAGTCCTTGAGAAGAGAAAAGAAGAAAAGAAAAATAAAGAAAGAAAGGATCAAGGCTTTGGTTTTCTCAAATCTTCACTTCTTCTTTGATGCTTGGCCTTTCTCTGAGCCTTCTCCAACCTCTTCATCACTTTCAGCATCTTCAGCAGACTGATGCTCTTCTTGTTCAGCATCTACCTCAGCAACAACTTCCTCAATGATCTCATCCACTTTCTTGTTCTTAATCTGTACTGAATCACCCTCTGTAGCTGCATCAACACATGTGTCTTCACCAGCTTTTCTTCATCAGTTTACTCATATAGATCCTTTGAAGTGAGCACCACTGGAATAGGCTTCTTCTTCTTCTTCAAGAATTCACCTAGCCTTTCATCTGAATCAACACTGGTGTCATGACTAGTAGCAGAAGGAATCTTCTCCAAGTTCAAACCTTTGATGACAACATCCAGTTTGCCATTCATCACATTCATCAAACCCTTGAACTGATTAAAATTAGAAGATAGATCAAACAGCCTTTGTCTAAGATCTTCAATCTCAACCTGTTGTTCTTCAAACTTCTCAACCAACAAAGAGTAATCCCCATTTGCTTGTCCCCTTGCTGTTCTAGCCCCCTTAGGTTTGACAAAATCTTTCTCCTCAAGATCAGCTTTGGACAACTCTGAATAGAACTTCCAATGACCTTTTCCTGTATGTACCACTCCAATCCTCTGTAAAGCAGTCTCATCAATTAACCCAAAACCACCAGTTATCTTCTCCTCTCCTTTCACAGGTACCTCAAAATGCTCAAAGAAAAGAGGTAATAGGTTGGCATAGCGAAGAGGATGGTTTCTAGTTCTAGTAGCACAGTAGATCCTATGCTCCATAACCACTGTTGGCAAGTCAATCTCAAACCCTTGACATATCAGGTACATCAGGATAAGAACTTTATGAGTAACCAACTCTCTTGAGTTTTCCCTAGGAACAACACTTCTCATCTGAATTGTAACTAAAATTTTAGCTTCACAATTGAGCACAGAATGTGTCAACTGTTTGGGACCAGTGGGAACACCATCAATGAAGAACATAGCTTTGGCTTTTTCTAGGCACTCCTTCATATCAGGATGATCACCAACATTATACTTCTTATGAATGCCCAAGACTTTGGCAAAAGTCTTATGATCTAGCCTTAAGTTTATCCCATCCACCTTAGAGGTTAACACCAATTTATCTTCCCCTTCTTGAACCAAATTCAGATAAAACAGCCTAGTTAACCTAGGGTAAGCTTTAGAACTAGGATTTAAAACCTTCCAAACTGCAGAATCCCATAACTTCCTCATAAAGTCAATATCCAGTTTATCTAATAACTCTTCAGAAATCATACTACAAAAAGTAACCTTAGATGATGCATACCCTTGCATCCAAATTGTCCTAACTTCAGAACTAACAAACCAATCTACAGGAAGTACATTTTTACCTTGATAACCCTTTTTGGTTGCAGCAGCAACTTGCTTAACCCTTGATTTCTTCTCAGCAGGTTTCTCCTTCTCTGGTTCTCCTTCAGTGGACTTCTTCTTACTTTCCTTAGCAGATTTCCCCTTTTCTTCTTCACTAGCCTTTTTTTTTCTCTCACCCTTTCTTCTTGTCTGACCTAGGTTGATCATCACCCTGAGCCTCTATCTCGTTCTGTGGATCAATACTTGAACCTTCATCTCCCTTTTCTGTTCTGATCTTATTTGCAGGAGGTGAGTCCTCACGCAAACTTTGAGTGTTTTCTGAATCCGAATCAGAGATCACAATCTTCTCCTTCTTATTTGCCCTCTTCTTAGATCTACCAGAAGACTTTCCCTGTTGTTGAATCCAGGCTGATTTGCGCTCGATTGTGGGTTTAGGGTTTTGAGAGAAGAATGAGATTAATAGAAATAAAGAGAGGGCAGAGAGACTTAGAGAATTGAGAGAGAATGAAGAAGAAAAAGCCCTGACTTTCAACTTAAGTGGGTTGAAAGAATGAGTTTTAATAGGACTCTACTGAAATCAACATGCAAAACGAATCTTTAAAATATTTTTGGATATTTTAGAAAATTCTCTGAGTAATTCAGATATTAAACAATTATCTAAAGAGATAAAATATAATATTTGACGATCCATATTTAAAAAAAAAATACAGATGTTTCAAGACCTTGGAGAACATCGCAAGGCCTTGAGATTTTCTGCAGTCTTAGAAATTTCAAAGCTTTGAACTATACTTTCAAGGCTTTGGAAAGTATAATCTCAAGGCTTTGAGATTTCAACAAATAAACACAAGTAAGTACTAATACTCCCCTTAAACCAATGCATCCTTGTTTAACATACCCATTTCAAGCCTTAGGGATGATAACCTATCATCTGGCAGAGGTTTAGTGAAAATATCAGCAATCTGCATAGAAGTGGAAATAAAGGTAGAACAACATCACCTTGTTATGCATGATCTCTAAGAAAGTGATGTCTCACATCTATATGCTTGGTTCTTGAGTGATGTACTGGATTCTTAGAGATTTAAATAGCACTTGTGTTGTCACAATGAATAGGCACATTTCTAAAATTATAGCCAAGATCTCTAAGTTGTTGAACAATCAACAATACTTGTGAACAGCAAGCTCCAGCTGCAATGTATTCAGCTTCTGAAGTTGATCATGCTACAGAATTTTGCTTCTTATAAGGCCAACTGATCAGTGAAGATCCATGAAATTGGCAACATCCAGAAGTACTCTTCCTATCTACTTTATATCCTGCAAAATATGAATCTGAATAGCCACTCAACATAAAATTATATCTCCTTGGATACCAAAGCCCCAAGTCTTTGGTTCCATTCAAATATCTAAAAACCCTTTTGACAGCAGTTAAATGACTTTCCTTAGGATCTGCCTGAAATTTTGCACACATGCAAACACTAAACATAATATCAGGTCTACTAGCAGTTAAATAAAAAAGTGATCCAATTTTACCTCTATATTCTTTTTGATTTACACTCTTACCATTTGAATCCTTGTCTAATGAGAGTGATGAACTCATAGGAGTTTTAAATACCTTGGACTGTGTCATATTGTACTTGTTCAACAAGTCCTTGGTATACTCTCCTAGATGTACAAGTATCCCTTTCTTCATTTGTAAAATATGAAGTCCAAGAAAGAAATTCAGTTCTCCCATTAAGCTCATCTCAAACTCCCTGCACATCAGACTAGAGAACTCTTTTGAAAGAGCATCATTAGTAGCACCAAACAAAATATCATCCACATAGATCTGAACTACTAACAAATCAGTTTCATGATGTTTAATAAAAAGAGTTTTATCTACTAGACCTCTCTTGAAATTGTTGTCCAGTAAAGTTTTTGAAAGTCTATCATACCAAGCCTTGGAGCTTGTTTTAAACCATAAAGAGGTTTGTCTAGTTTGTAAACATGATCAGGGAAATTTTCATCTTCAAAACCAGGAGGTTGTGCTACAAAAACATCTTCTTGTAAATAACCATTCAGAAAAGCACATTTGACATCCATTTGATAAAGCTTTATGTGATTGTGAGATGCAAATACAAGAAGTATTCTAATAGCTTCTAACTTGGAAACAGGAGCAAATGTCTCCTCATAGTTTATACCTTCTTTCTGATTGTAACCCTGTGCCACAAGTCTGGCTTTGTTCCTTACCACTTTGCCATTCTCATCAAGCTTATTTCTGAACACCCATCTGGTTCCTGTAACTGATTTCTCTTTTGTTCTGGGAACCAGATTCCATACCTTGTTTCTTTCAAATTCATTCAGCTCACTTTTCATTGCAACAATCCAGCCTGCATCTTCCAGTTCTTCCTTAGTATTCTTTGGCTCAATCAATGATACAAAAGCACTAAAAGAACACAAGTTCTTCAACTGTCCTCTTGTAGAGTTCCAGTTGTTGGATTAGATATGATATTGTCAGCTGGATGATCTGCAAGATACTTAAAATTCTTCCTTGGTATCCAGGAATATGTTCCTTCAAGGCTTTGAGTTCTTGAAACAGTAGAGGGAGCATCATAGAAAGTCTCAATTTTAGTCTCAAGGCTTTGAGTTTTTGGCTCTGCAGGGGGTTCAAGGCCTTGAGATTCTTTTGATTGATTCTGCACATTAGTTTTGCCTTTGTCCTCTTTCACAGCATCATCATCAGACTCATGCTTGTTCAAATTTAGATCTGCAAAACTTTCACTCAGAGAATCCTTAGTACTTTCATCAAAAAACACATGAATACTCTCTTCCTTAATCTTGGTTTTTCTGTTGTAAATTCTATAAGCTTTGCTCGTTTGAGAATATCCAAGAAATACACCTTCATCACTTCTAGCATCAAATTTACCAAGATTGTCTCTACCATTATTATGCACAAAACAGATACAACCAAAAGGTTTGAAATAAGAGACACTAGGCTTCCATTCTTTAAACAGTTCATAAGGAGTATTTTTCAAAATAGGCCTAATCAAACATCTATTCAGCACATAATTGGCAGTATTAACAGCTTCTGCCGACAAGAACTTTGGCAAATTAATTTCAAGTAGCATGGTTCTAGACATATCCTCAAGTGTCCTATTTTTCCTTTCAACTACTCTATTTTGCTGTGGAGTTCTAGGTGCAAAAAATTTGTGTGATATGACATGCTTTGCACAAAATAAATCAAATTCAAGTTGATCAAACTCCCTACCATGATCACTTCTAATAGATGCAACAGGCAAATTTTTCATAGTTTGAAGCTCTTTGCATTGTCTAGAAAATTCAGATACAGCTTCAGTTTTGTCTCTAATAAAAATCACCCATGTAAATCTAGAATAATCATCTACTATCACAAGCAAATACCTCTTAACTTTTGGGGTTTGAACTCTCATAAGACCACACAAGTCCATATGCAACAGTTCTAAGGGTCTAGAAGTACTTACAAAGTTCTTTGGCTTGAATGAGCTTCTTGTTTGTTTACCTTGTACACATGCCTTGCAGACCTCATCATCTGAATTCTTTTGTGAAGGTAATCCTCTTACCAAATCCTTTGAGATGATTTTATTCAAGGTGTGTATGCTAATATGCCCAAGATTTCTATTCCAAAGATTTGAATCTTCCTTCAAGGCCTTTAGGCATTTTAACATGTCACCTGCAACACTGTTAGTACTCATAGCATATAGATTATATGATCTAGAAGCAGTGAGTACGCAATCTTCAGATTTCTCATCTTGCACCACACATTTCTCCTTGTCAAATATAGCTTTATAACCTTTATCACATAACTGAGAGATACTAAGCAGATTATATTTAAGTCCATCCACAAGATAAACATCTGAAATAGAGTTGGTAGAACCATTACTAATACTATCTATACCAATAATATTGCATTTTGCTTTGTCACCAAGTGTAATTGTTCCTTCAGATTTTTCTGTGAGCTCAGTAAAAAGAGATTTCTTTCCACTCATATGTCTAGAACAGCCACTGTCTAATATCCATTTCTGATCTTTCAAGGTCTTGGTGACATTCTGCAAAAGTAAATCATTGCCTTAACAGGCTGTTAGACCAAGTGCAGAACTTTGAGTCATACTCAGAATCAGCCATGTTTGGTGGTCTAATTCCGTTTGGAACCCAAATCTGCCTAACCTGTCCCTTAAGCTGATAAGGATAAGTATTCCTCGTAATATGAGGTTCTGATCTTCTGAAGGGACAAGTTAATCTGATATGACCAATTTTTTCACAGTAATGACATTTTAGAGAATGTCTGCTACCAGATTTGACAAAAGTAGTTTGGCTTTTCTTTGGAATATTTGGATTATATCCAACCCCACTTTTATGCATTGATTTCAGACTTCCTCCAAGAATGAGATTCATATTATGTTCTGAGCCTGTAAAACTGGCTAGGACCTTTTTAGACTCTTGAAGTTTCTCAGTCAAAGAACAGATTTGTTGTTCTAAATCCTCTGAATGAGTCTTTAGATCAGCATACCTTTCACTTAAGAGAGTGTTTTGATCAAAAATCTCTTTTATCTGTGCCTTCAAGGCTTTGAACTTGCTGTCCAAGGCCTTGAAGTCCTTTTCAATTTTTGTCTTAGAAACTTCAACATTTTTTTCAGTAAAAACTAGGTCCAGGTTTTCTTTTACATGCTCATGAATCTTAATCTTCAAAGAAGAAATCTCATTTCTATAACTTTCCTCATTTAAAAACATACTCTGGAGAATTTCAAGAAGTTCATCAGAAGGACTAGCAAGAAGATTTTTACCATTTCCTCAATATGTCTGTCTGAAGACTTTTCTTCGTCATGTTTAGATATGAAGAACAAATTTGCTTGGTCTTCTTATGTGTCTGAGTCACTTGATGAATCAGAATCACTCCAAGAGGCCATCATGGCTTTCTTCCTTCTGTTGTCACTGTCTTTCTCTTGAAAGTTCATTTTCTTCTTCTTTTGTAGACAATCCCTTACTAAATGATCTGCATCACCACATTCAAAACAATTCATTACTTTAGTTTTATGTGACTGTGATGAAGACTTACCTCTGTAGTCCTTCCTGCTTGAAGGTCTTGATCTCTCTCTGTTGTAGTCCTTGTTACCTGAGTTTCTTTTCTTTTTGAGAATCCTGGCCAAGGCCTTGGAGATCAATGCTAAAGCCTCTTCATCATCATGCTCATATTCAATCTCAAGGCTTTGAGATTTTTCATTGCCTTTAGCCTTGAGTGCTAAGTTCTTGATGTTTTCCCATACTTCTTTGGCACTTTTGCAATTTGACACTCTGTTGAACTCATCTGCATTAAGAGCACTGTATAGTAGATTCATATCCTTGTAAATTTTTGATACCTTTTCCAGTTCAGTAACTGAGAGATTTTCCTCGGACTTGATGCATATAACTCCATATATGGTAGTGTAATACTCATGAGGACCATTCTGAACTATTGACCACAGCTCCATGTCTTGATATATGATGAACATCTTCATCAATGCCTTCCAGTGCATGAAGTTATCACCACAGAACAATGGAGGTCTGTTTGCTGCCCTTCCTTGTGAGAATCCACCATCTCCTACATTACTCATGGTCACAAGATTGTTAGATCTATATTAGTGACCCATGCTCTAATACCAATTGAAAGTTTTTAATGTAGACTAAATACAGGACCTAAATACTCGAGAAGGGGGGGGGGTTGAATAGAGTATGGAAACTTTTTGCTAAAAACAAATTTTAACTAAGTGAACATGTGAGAAACTCAAATCTCAAGGCCTTGAGATTTTAGAAAACTAGTCAGAAACTTTCTAAGGCAAACAGAAAGCTTCAAGGCCATGAACTACCACCAGTTTTAAACAGTTTATAAACCCTAGTTTGATTTGAGTTGCTTGCACCAGAAAATAAAAAAACTGTAAAGTAAAGAACACAAGGCAATTTACAGAGTTCAGTCCCAATGGCCCTAATCTCTGCCTGAGGGATCTAATCCCACCAGGATTGGGCAAACACTTCTTATTACTCACACAGAAACAGCCCTAGATCTCCAACCCTAAGTGAATTCCCTTACACCTATACAGCTTGTGGTTCCAAACCTATCTAGTACCAGCTACTAACAGTTGAGATAACAAGAACCTCTTGTTGTTCACTTGAGATATACATAAGATAAGCGGTTTACAAAACAGAAGAAGAACATAGTAGAAGAATGAGCTTGTGAGGGCCTGGATGTGTTCTTCAGAAAACTGGAATGATTGATCTTCTGAAAGCTCTAATTGAAGCCTGTATGTGTGTGTGTTTGAATGTCTGGTCTTCCACGAATATTTCACACCTCTCTCAGTTCTCTGTAAGCTTCTCTCTCTTTCAAAATTCAATCCAGTCTTTTATCCACTCTCTGCAACTGAATGAGAGATTTTAGGATCTCAGTTCCTTCCAATCCTCATCCTTTCCAACTGCAATTTAAAACAACTTTGAGTAGATATCTGTTGGAGTTTGTTGAGATTGCATTTGCAAGTTTGACAAAACTGCAACAACATTAAAACACAGCAACAACAAAATCCAGAAATATAACAAAACTAAGTCTGTTTGGATTTCCAGTTTCTAAATAAAAACTGGATCAAGGGAATAAAAAAATAATCTGATTAACTTCTGAAACATATAACTCGTGATAAGATAGTTTAAGACTTATAGAAGTCATTAAACAACCATAATAATAAAGATCAAATCCTGCAAGAGAGAATCAAATTAATCCTGTAAAACTGTCAGCAGCTTAAGGCACATCTCAAGGCCTTGAAGCTTTGAACATGCTTCACAGTCTTTCAATATTAAGACTAGAAATCTTTGATTCACTCTGATCAGGATATCTGCAATTGTGTTAGATGTATAAAGAATATATAACACATATAATTGCAGCAAATCTCTAATCTTAAACATCATATATACAACCTGCATCACAATATTATTAGATCATATAGTATAATAAAGCTATTCTCAAAGCTTTGAAGCTCTGATCAGTATCTCAAGGCCTTGGAGCCTTAGAAATACTTTGTATTTTTCTTTCATCAATCAAAACAGTTACTTCTCAAAACACACTTAGAAGTCTTTGAGTCAATAGTAAGTGGAAGCTTACCAAGGGATCAATGGTCGTGGATAGAGGAGAAGCTTACTGCACGTTGTAGAAGACTCATGTGAAGGTACTTGGTGATAGCCTGAATGCAGTTGAGGATGCAACATCACCAAACTTGTGGCACAAGAGGCTTGCTTGGCAAGGATGTCTCTAATTCCTTTTGCTAAAGGTACACCACTAAATTCTTGTGATTATTGTGTATTTGGAAAACATCACAGGATTACGTTTAGTTCCTCTGCTAAAATAAAGTCGAAGATACTGGAGTTAGTGCACTCTGATGTGTGTGGTCCCATAGAGATGGAGTCCATTGGTGGTCGCAGATATTTTGTGACCTTTATTGACGATGCTTCACGCAAAGTGTGGGTTTATTTCCTGAAGACTAAGGATGAAGTGTTTGAGTACTTCAAGAAGTTCCATGCCATGGTTGAAAGAGAGACAAGCAATCCTTTGAAGAGTCTACGTACAGACAATGGTGGTGAATATACTTCAAAGGAGTTCGAAGCCTATAGCCCACGGTATTCGGCATGAGATGACAGTTCCAGGTACCCCACAACACAACGGCGTCGCCGAGAGGATGAACTGGACTATTTTTGAGAGAGTTCGATGTATGCTCAGAATGGCAAAGCTGCCAAAGTCATTCTGGGGTGAAGCAGTTCATACCGTCTGTTATGTGATTAACATGTATCCATCTACTCCTTTGGATTTTGAGATTCCAGATAAGGTATGGCACGGTAGAGATGTCTGATACTCTCATCTGAATGTGTTTGGCTGCAAGGCGTTCGCGCACGTACCCAAGGAGAAACGACTAAAGCTTGATGACAAAATCAATCCATGTGTTTTGTGGGCTATGGAGATTTGGAGTTCGGCTATGCTATGGGATCCAGTGAATAAGAAGATGATAAGAAGCAGGGATGTGGTTTTCTATGAGAACCAAACTATTGAAGATATCGAAATGTCTTCAAAGTCAAAGAAAGTTGTTGCTCCCTACCTCAGTCCACATACCTCCCCTAGTGCTACGGGTGGAGAAGAGATTCCTCAAGATGTTCCAGAGATAGAGATTCCAGAGATGGAAGATGACGATGACGACAATGATTCTGATGAAGAAGGTGTTGAGTAGAGGGAGCAGCCCCCTCCACCACAGAATGAAGGGCCTCAACTCAGAACGTCCACCAGGAATCCGCAACCATCTGTCAGGTACCCATCGTCTGAATATATTTTAGTTACTGATGAGGAGGAGCCAGAAAGCTTTCGGGAGGCGCAAATTCATAAAGATAAGTCAAGTTGGATGAAGGCTATGCAAGAAGAGATGAGTTCCTTGCAGAAGAATGATACTTGTGATTTAGTAAAGCTAACGAAGGGAATAAAAGCACTGAAGAACAAGTGGGTGTTCAAGGTAAAGAAGGATAATGATGGGAAACTAGTGAAGTACAAAGTCCGATTGGTGATCAAAGGATTCGACCAAAAGAAAGGTATTGACCTTGATTAGATATTTTCGCCAGTTGTTAAGATGATCTCAATTCGAGTTACCGTAGGGCTAGTAGCTAGCATGGACCTCGAGCTTGAACAACTTGGTGTGAAGACTGCCTTTCTCCATGGTGACTTGGAGGAAGGGATCTACATGGAACAGCCTGAAGAATTTGAAGTGAAAGGGAAGGAGAACATGGTTTGCAAACTAAAGAAGAGTCTATATGGCCTTAAGCAAGCGCCAAGACAATGGTACAAGAAGTTCGACTCATTCATGGTGAGTCATGGGTACAAGAGAACACAGGTAGACCAGTGTGTTTTCATAAGAAGATTCCCCGATGGTAACTTCATCCTGTTATTATATTACGATGACATGTTGGTTATCGGTAAGAGTTCGGAGAAGATTGGAAAGTTGAAGATGTAGTTATTCATTTATTTCGACATGAAGAAATTAGGTTTCGCTCAACATATATTGTGCATGAAGATTGTTCGTGACAGGAAAGCAGGGAAGCTTTGGTTGTCGCAAGAGAAGTACGTTGAACGCATGATCGAGAAGTTCAACATGAAAGGTGCTAAGCCTACTAGTACTCCACTCGCCAGTCACTTCAAGTTGAGTAAGAGATCTGTCCCTCTAGCAATGTAGCTGGAGATGGTAAGGCAGCTATTCCATACTCCTCTGCAGTAGGAAGTTATATGTATGCTATGGTATGCACCCGGCCAAACATTGCTCATGCCGTTGAGGTCGTGAGTAGGTTTCTCCCTAACCCTGGGATAGAACATTGGGAAGCAGTCAAATGGATTCTAAGGTATTTGAAGGGGACTTCCAATTCGTGCTTGTTCTTTGGTGGTTCCAAACAAGTCTTCAAAGGGTTTACAGACGCCGATATGGCAGGCGACCTCGATAGTCGAAAGAGCACTTCTGGATACTTGCTTACTTTTGCAGGGGGAGCTGTATCATGGCAGTCCAGACTGCAAAAATGTGTTGCTCTATCAACTACCGAGACTGAGTACATTGTTGCAGCAGAAGGTGGCAAAGAGATGATATGGTTGAAGCGATTTCTCCAAGAGCTGGATTTGAAGCAAGACGTGTATGTGGTTAATTGTGATAGTCAAAACGCTTTGGACTTGAGCAAGAACTCCATGTACCATTATCGCACAAATCATCTTGATGTTCGCTATCATTGGATACGCGAAGTTATAGAGAAGCAATTGATGCTACTCGAGAAAATTCACACTGATCAGAATCCGTCCTACATGCTGAAAAAAGTAGTGTCCAGGAACAAGTTCGAGTTCTGCAGATGCAGGGCTGGGATGGACTCCGAGTGAGGAGTCGTAATAGCATTCCCTCCTCCAGTTGGACTTGGAGGGGGATATTTGATAGGTCCAAGCCCAATGGCCCAAGTGTAGTGGGGCGATGATGATTTCCTTGTGTGGGTCGGCTGCTTCTTGTGCTTGGTTAGCAAGTTCAGCTCTTTCCTAATCAAATTAGGAAACAAATGTTTCCACCGCCATATGTGCACTGCCTATTTTTAGAGGCATGTGCTAATGCCTTTATTGTAAGGTTGTGAACATGGATACGCAGTGGAATAATAAATTATCCATTAATACCCTCCAAGGATCACAGGAAGAGAATCATAACGATGGTAAAGGAAGAATCTTGCTACACACCTTAGAATTTTTCCTGTGATGACTTGTAACGTGAATTGTGTCACGTCTCTACGGTTGATCCACGCCTAGAGCTGTGATCTAGATCTTTCCTTCTCCTTTGTGCTAGCTCGGACCGGAGGAAGAGGATTAAGTAATCACGCAACACGAGGAAACAAGGGAAGCTTTTGGCATCCTTGTGGCCGACGGGTAGGGGCGGCGCAAGGGGGTCGGGTTCGGCCCTCTTGTTGCTTGATCTCTCTCCTTTGTTCTCTCCCACTCACTTATGTTATGAGAATTAGTGTGGGAAGGAAGCTAGGAGCATCCTTTATATAGTCCAACAACTCCTTGTCAACTACCTAAAGGCCCTTCCTAATCCAACATGAATTCGGATTAGTCCCTTCCTTGCATATTAGTCCTACTAAGTTTGCAAAGTGATCCTTCTAATTAATTAATCATATTAATTAATTCCCAAATCTAGTTCAACTCTATCTAGCGTGTGACCCCATAGGTTCTATCTAGTTGGTAGCAACAATTTGCTAATATGGAGCGGTCTCTAGCAAGACATCAATTCTAGCCAACTAATAGAATAGTCTTCCGACAAACCTTGTGCAAGTAATAGTCACATCCCTTTGTCTCTGTATCCTGTTTGGACACGAGACATACAATTCACACTCGTATATCCAATCCATCGTATCTCGATCCTGGGAATAGCCTTATTCATGGAAATAACATCAATATCCTATATTGATTTATTTGAGTCTGGCCAGACATTCCATAAGCACTATCCGTGAAGTGGCCTCGGATATTTTCTCCCGTTATGTCAGAGGGGCAAATTCTATCTACGTCTACTATAATTTCTAAGCTTGCTTCTTATTGTATCCGGTACACGCCTTTAGAGCTATCTAATTACGATGTAGCGTCTGGCGCTACCAAAATCACAATAATACACAACTAGACAATCTAGCGACTTCAAGTCTAAGGTTGAAAATACCGTTGTCACCACGAGAAGCGTTTGTGACTCCACATAACATGTATGTAGCCTTCTTGGAGATGGGTCAATCCAGTGCGCCATTACCCTTAATGCACACCTATGTGTTGGATCATTATATCTCTGTTGGAATTGTGCCCTAATGACAATCAATTAATTGTGACGAATATATGGATTTACGATTCATTATTTTATCGATATGGAGATATGTTAACGTGAATGAAGTCCTTAAAATATAATTGTTATATTCTTAAATATCCCTAGTCAATTATAATGATTAATGGGACAATCATCTATAAACTAGTATGGGGTTGGATTGATATGGAGATATCACGATCCAACACATGGGTATGCATTAGGAGTAATGGCATATTGGATGACCCACGACGAGAAGGATACATTAGATTATGTTGAAGTCACAATCGCTTCTCGTAGTGCTAATAATATAGCAATCCTTAGACTTGAAGTCACTAGATACTCTAGTTGTGAAATTTTGTGCTTTGATGTTATCAAACGTTACACCGTAACTGGGTGACTATAAAGGTAGCTATCGGGTATGATAGGAAGCAAGCATAGAGACCGTAGTGATGTAGAGAGGATTTTTCCCTCCCACATAATGGGAGAAAACATCCACGGCCACTCGAGGGATGAGGCTTATTGAATGTCTGGCCAGACTTAGATAAATTCATATTGAGATATTGATGTTATATGCTAGCATAAGCATATTCCCAGGATCGAGGAACTATGGATTGGATATACGAGTGTGACTATTTATGTCTCGTGTCCAATCCGGATATGGAGACAAAGGGAAAGTGAAATATAAGATATTGGGCACAAAAGGTTTGTCGGGATCACTGACTATTTCTATTAGTTGGGTGGCATGGATGTGTTGCTAGACACCGCTCCATGTTAGTAAAAGTTACTACAAACTAGATATAAACCTATGGGGTCACAGGTCAAATAGAGTAGAGCTAGATTTGGGATTAATTAATATTGATTAATTAATAGAAGGATCATTTTGCAACACCTTGCAAACTTAGTAGGATTAATTTGCAAGGAAGGGAATAATTCTAGTTCATGTAGAATTAGGAAATACCTTTATGGAAACAACAAGGATTTGTTGGAGTGTATAAAGGAGGCTCTAGATTCCATCCCACTGAATGTTATTAGACATAACAAAGAGAGTGGGAGAGAGCAAAAGAGAGAGCAAGACAAAGCCTAGAGGCGCACGCCCCTAGGCCGTCCGCCCCCTTTCCCGTCGGCGCCAAAGAGGAGGCCGAAGCCCTCCCTTTTGTCACCTCGTTGCATTGATTCCTTCTTCCCTCTTCCTCCGATTCAAGCTTGCACTTGTTGAAGGAAGAATCTAGATCTCACCTCTAGATGTGGATCAACCGTAGAGACGAGGACACTATTCTTCGTGTGATCTCACAAATCAAAAGGTACACAATACTATGTCTCTTATCATGTTATGATGTCTCCTCCTGATGATCTGTGGTGGGCTTTGAAGTAGGATTAATTTTGTTATTCCGCTGCATTACCTGCGTCAAAACCCAACAGTGGTATCAGAGCCTTAGGTCGTAGAGCATAACATGATTTTATGAGTTACGATTTTAGTTTATACACCGTATTATTGTTCTTACGCGAAAACTGGAAATAATTGGCATATTAGATGCAATAAACAAGATCTAATTTTACATAGGATGTAGGAATTAGTGAGTTTTGTCACATATGATGTGAATATTTTTGGATCAAGAACTAGGATTTGGGCACATGCTTGGAAAAGGGGTTTTCCAAGCATGGAAATAACTAAACTTTGGAAACAAGTAAGAAGTTGTTTTGGAATCAACTAAACTTGAGCAACAAGTAAGAAGTTGTTTATGGAAACAACTAAACTTGGGAACGAAGGAAGGAATTGTTTAGGAAACAATACCATAAGGGTGTTTTGGAAACAACCCAACAAGGAAGGAATTGTTTATGGAAACAATTCCATATATTTTTTATGGAAACAATTCCATAAATTGTTTATGGAAACAATTCCATGAAACGTTTATGGAAACAATTCGAAAGAAGAGGAGTGGCCCATTGGACCGCCCACCTCCGTGCTTTCCGCCCAAGACACGCGAGCCTAGGGGCCGGCGCACCCTAGCGCACGGCCTAGCCGTGTGAGCTAGTGGCCGGCCGGCCTGGGCCTAGCGTGACGGTTCATTGGTTGATTTTGGCCATTATTTGGTAAATCTCTTGGACTGTTTTGACCCTAGTATGTCCAAAACAACTAAAATTGAACAAGCGCGTTAAAAATTGGTTTAACTGTATTATGTTCTTTGTTTATGCTTTTGTGGTTTGGTTTACGGCCTGCGAGCTGATCTAATTAATGTAATAATTAATTAGGTTTTACGGCTGCGAGTCGTCTTTTCTGCTCGACATGTGAGGCTTTATTTATTTATATATTCTAGATGTTAGGCTAGAATTAGAAATATTTAGATGTTAGCCAAGAGCATGGAGAAGAATTCCGGAGAACCAAAGAAGACAAAAGACGACGAGGACTCCCTACCCTAGGCGCGCAGCTATCGTGGAGCACATGGAGATGAGCTTGTCACTATAGGGAATATAGATATTATCATTGGCTTGGTAATATCTTAGTCTAGGGGCCATATCCATGCCACGTTAATTTTTCTTTTGTGGATGTTTATTATTAATGTCTTGTTATTTATTTTTGTGTGTATGGAGATACTAGCAACACGTTAACAAGATAATAATAAACAAGGTTGTTATTTTATTGTGGATTGCCCAATCCAAATAAGTAAATCAAGATGATTAGATCAACGAAACAAGTTAAGAAATTAAATCCCTCAATTAGATATTCCGTATTGCCTTCTCTTGCCAAAACACCCTTCATGATCAGGGTTCATTAAAATTCGGGCTTGCCAAAGCAAGGCGACTTTAATTTACCATGGTGTGTTGCGGACGACACAAGCTATTAATGTGTGTATGTTGAAGCAAGAGGTTGGACGCAACTGGGTAAGATTCAATTGGATTGATGACCCTAGAGGCATGACAATTAGGCGTTATCTAAATGATAAAGAATAAACGAGTTATTCACCTAATTGGACCAAGAGTTGCATGGGATGCAATTGGAATGGTTCCTACCTAAATAGCCAATTCTTGGGTGACTTGCCAAAGCAAGCTCAAGGAGAAGTGAAAAGGGATCTTGGACCCACTAGAAAAATATATATGATATTTTCCGCATTTATATGGAGGGTTATTAATTTGAGAAAAATAGTGGGAGCTATGTTTGACAATTCAAATCCTTGATGAACATAGTTAAACGTCACAAATCTTTTTGTGTAGAATACCCATCGCATTAAACAAACAAAACACGACTTTAAGTCCATAAGATGGACAAGATGTCTGGAATCTATTTTCTAGATTGGTATAAAATCGAGAATTGTTCTCAAATAAAGGAAAAATGTTGTACATTGTAGAGCATAAAGTTCTCTTTCAACCAACTACCAAAACACACTAAAGCCTTATCGAATGAACATCAAATAATGATTCTTTGAATGTAACTTGTCTCATGTCAAGCTCCCATGGACTCTGAGCTTTGGAAGCAAGATGAGAAATATGGAGGCGCGTGATATGATCATACGAGCTTGTCATGAAAGGCTTGAAGTGTTGCTCCACTTTGCACTCTCTTGCTTACCACTCGTCATGGTCAATATGGAATACGTTCGGGCTTGCCAAAGCAAGGCGACTTAGTTCATTAAGATATGACGCGACGAAACAAGCTAGTAATGTGTGACTGTTGAAGCAAGAGGTGAAGCGCAAACTAAGCTATCTCAATAGGATTGAAATATTAGAGACTGGGAGTTATTTATAAGATAGATAAAGAGTAGATAGTTATTCTCCCAAATGGACCAAGAATTGCATTGGATGCAATTATAGTGTTTGTTCAAAAGTGATTTACTCAATATGATTGAGAATCGCTATACAAAGCACTCATAAAGGGATAAAGGCAAAACATGTTAATGGTTTACAACATGGGTAAAATCAAAAAGGTTTGCGTGGACCTCATGGTTAAAATCAAGCTTGTTTTCTAAAACCAAGTTGCCTTAAAGATCCCATAGGTGGCATGGAGGAAGAGAAACTGCCTAAAGTACCTGGAAGGAAATAATAAAGGAATTATGAATTCCAAACTAGGTAATTTTGTTATAGAAGTAAATATGTCTATCTCATCATCATGACTATATGATACTAGATGAGGATCTCACATTTATATAGAAATGTGATGGATCTCAAGAGAAGTAGGAAATTGAATAAGGAAGAAATAATCCTACACGTGTGGCAATGAAGCAAAGGGTTGCTGAATTAGGCGTACGAAATTATTTCTACCTTTATGAAATTGTTCATTAATTAGACAAAAGTTATTATGACCCTCCTATGAGTAGGATCATTATCACAGTTTCTTGTTTGGACAAGAAAGCTCTCTATCATAATAAAAGGACAAATGTTGTTCCATTTATGCTGATATGCAGTATTGTAATGCAATTCTGTCTAATAGATTGTATATCCTTGATCATGATAATTTCATCTATAACATTAATACCAAGAGGTTTGCATATAATGATATGAACTTATCTTTAGCATTATCGTTTAGGCCACATGAATAAGAGATACATATCTAGAACTCCATATAGATGGATTTATAGAACTCATTTGATTATTCTATCATATGAGACATGTAAGACTTATTTATTAGGCAAAGATATGATCTTTTAGGAATCATACATATTGATGTGTAGGCCGCTAAGCACAAATGCTAAAGGTGGTTTTCAATACTTCTTCATATTTACTGATGGGATCAGAGAAATATGGATTTGTGTACCTTATCAAGGCCAAATCTGAATCATTTGAATTGTTCAAAGAATTCAAGAATGAAGTAGAGAGCCAGCATGGCAAAATTATTAGTGCTCCACGATTGGATCATAGAGGAGAGTACTTGATCCAAGAGTTTGACAAGCATCTATGGGAAGTAATGGATATGATCCAAACTCGCTCCAGCTAGGACGCCACATGGGTTTGGCGTGTCTAAAAGGAGAGTTCGGACCTTGTTGGACACGGTTCGGTCCATGATGAGTCAAAAAGAACTTCTAATTTACTTTTAGGGGCTATGTTCTAATTACAGCAAAATTCGCCCTTAACCTTGTTCCATCCAAACAAATTATGAGAACCACCATATGAGATATGAACTAGGAAGTGTTTTAGTAGGTCGTTCATAATGATTTGGGTTATGTAGTTTATTTAAAGGCGTTTACAGATAAACTTGGACTCAAATCGGATAAATGTTTTGTGGGATATCATGAGGAAACAAAGGATATTATCTCTACACTCCAATCGAGAACAAATTGTTTGTTGCTCGAATCGCTGTGTTTCTAGATAGAGATTGTATCTAAAAGAAACAGTAGGAGCACTGTAGAACTTGAAGGAGTTCAAGAACCACAACAGAACATTGATCCGTTTGATGGAACATGAGCGGGATCAAAAGATGTTGTGAAGAAACCTATTCAAGTAACACAGGAACCTCGTAGGTTATGTAGGATATGTCAAGGGACTAGAGAAATAAAGATTTCTCATAAATCTTACTCATCAAAATGAGCCTACAACCTATGAGATGGCCACGTGTGGGCCATACTCTAAGAAATGGCTTGGAGCCATAAGATACGATATGGAATTCATGTATACCAACAAAGTATGGACTTTGGTGGAACCACCTGAAAGGGTAGGACCCATAGGGTGCAAGTGGGTTATGAGGAAACCCATATGGATGGTAATATGATTACTTCTAAGGGAAAACTGGTTTAAAAAGGGTTTCATGAGAGTTCATAGTATAGACTATGACGAAATCTTTCCCCAGTTGTGATGCTTAAATCCATTCGCATCTTGCTTGTAGCAATCTAGTTATAGATTGATTCAAGCTTCTTGGAGTTGGATTCTTCGAATTTATGATACAATCAAAGGATTTCGGTTCTATCAAAATTGAAGACAAAGCTTGTGTTTACAAGAAGGTTAGTGGGAGCATAGTTAAATTTCTGGTCTTGTATGTAGAGACATAGTAATTATTAGGAATAATGTCTCTACTCAGCAATCTTGTATAGATTGGCTAGAGAAATTGAATTCCAATAATAGACTAAGGCGAGAAAATCTATAAAATCTATGGAGATAGATTAAAGTAATTATTCAGCCTGAGTCATGGTACATATATTGACAAAGATGTTGAAATGGTTCAACATGTATAGAATATGGATTCTACCTATGTCACATGGAATTAGTCTTTGGAAGACTAATTGTCCTTCCAATTAGATTTGAAAGAACCGTATGAATAATATTCATGAGATACGCCATATTATGTACTAGGCCAGACGTGTCATATGGCATGACACAAAGATAACAGTCAAATACGAGTTATAGTCACTGGATAATTATCAAGATTAACCTTAAGTACTTGAGAAGAACTTGGGATGAATGCTTGATTAATGGAGGATAGGAAGAGTTTACTGTAAGGGGTTAAAGTGATGAGAACTTCCAATCTGAAAAAGAAGATTTCTAATTATAGTCAAGTTTTATGTTTTGCACTAGTGGGAGGGACTCCGAGCTGGAAAGGTTCCAGACAAGATTCAGTTACCTATTCTATCACAGAGGACTGAGTATATTTATGCATAAGATGCACTTACTCAGAATATTCAATCTCAATCAAAATGTTGATAGAAGAGATGTGAATATTTGCAAGATACCAGCAGATATCTCGCCCCAACGCACTGTAAGCGTGGAGGCCCGCGCTAGATCAATAGGCATATGATGCAGGAGATTGACTCTAGTGCAAGTGGGAGACTGTTGAATTGTGCCCTAGTGTCAATCAATTAATTGTGATGAATATACGGATTTACAATTCATTATGTTATCGATACGGAGATATGTTAACATGAATGAAGTCCTTAGAATATAATTGTTATATTCTTAAATATCCCTAGTCCATTATAATGATTAATGGGACAATCATCTATAGACTAGTATGGGGTTGGATTGATATGGAGATATCACGATCCAACACATGGGTATGTATTAGGAGTAATGGCATACTGGATGACCCACGACGATAAGGATACATTAGATTATGTTGGAGTCACAATCGCTTCTCGTAGTGCTAATAATATGGCAATCCTTAGACTTGAAGTCACTAGATACTCTAGTTGTGAAATATTGTGCTTTGATGTTATCAAGCATTACACCGTAACTGGGTGACTATAAAGATAGATATCGGTCACGATAGGAAGCAAGCTTAGAGATCGTAGAGATGTAGAGAGGATTTGTCCCTCCCACATAATGGGAGCAAATATCCACGGCCACTCGAGGGATGAGGCTAATTGAATGTCTGGCCAGACTCTGATAAATCAATATGGATATATTGATGTTATCTGCTAGCATAAGCATATTCCCAGGATCGAGGAACTATGGATTGGATATACGAGAGTGACTATTTATGTATCGTGTCCAATCCAGATATGGAGACAAAAGGGAAAGTGCAATATAAGATATTGGGCACAAGAAGTTTGTCGGGATCAGTGACTATTTCTATTATTTGGGTGGCATGGATGTGTTCATAGACACCGCTCCATGTTAGTTAAAGTTACTACCAACTAGATAGAAACCTGTGGGGTCACACGTCAAACAGAGTAGAGCTAGATTTGGGATTAATTAATATTGATTAATTAATAGAAGGATCATTGTGCAACACCTTGCAAACTTAGTAGGACTAATTTGCAAGGAAGGGAATAATTCTACTTCATGTAGAATTAGGAAACACCTTTATGGAAACAACAAGGAGTTTTTGGAGTATATAAAGGAGGCTCTAGATTCCTTCCCACTGAATGTTATTAGACATAACAAAGAGAGTGGAAGAGATCAAAAGAGAGAGCAAGATAAATCCTAGAGGCGCACGCCCCTAGGCCGTCCGCCCCCTTTCCCGTCGGCGCCAAATAGGAGGCCGAAGCCCTCCCTTTTGTCACCTCATTGCATTGATTCCTTCTTCCCCTTTCCTCCGGTTCAAGCTAGCACTTGTTGAAGGAAGAATCTAGATCTCACCTCTAGACGTGGATCAACCGTAGAAAGGAGGAAATTATTCTTCGTGTGATCTCACAAATCAAAAGGTACACAATACTATGTCTCTTATCATGTTACGATGTCTCCTCCCGACGATCCGTGGTGGGCTTTGAAGTTGGATTAATTTTGTTATTCCGCTGTCAAAACCCAACAATCTCCATATCAATCCAACCCCATACTAGTCTATAGATGATTTTCCTATTAATCATTATAATGAACTAGGGATATTTAATATAAACAACACAATTGTAAATATAAGGACTTCATTATATTAAATATCCAATAAATGATACAATGAATGTTCTAGCGAAAACCAAGTTCATACTAAACTAGTTTGCCTCTAGGGCATCTATTCCAACAGTCTCCCACTTGCACTAGAGCCAATTTGATGCATCCTGTATGCCAATGCTCCTAGTGTGCCCTTCATGTTTCCACTGAACAAGCGGCTTTGTAAGTGGATCTGACAGATTCTCATCTGTAGGAATCTTGCATATCCGAACGTCTCCTATATCGATAATGTCTTGAATAAGATGAAACTTCCTGAGCACATGTTTGGATTTCTCGTGTGACCTTAGCTCCTTTGACTGCCCGATTACCCTAGTGTTGTCACAGTACAACTCTACTGGATCCGCAATGCTAGAAACCAGACCAAGTTCAGAAACAAATTTTCTGATCGAACCAGCTTCCTTTGCTGCGCCATTTCCAGCAATGTACTCAGCCTCCGTTGTAGAATCAGCCACCGTTTCTTGCTTGGAAATTTTCCAGCTCACCGCTGCTCCATTCAGGCAAAACACATATCCCGATTGCAACCTGAAATCATCTCTGTCAGTTTGGAAGCTTGCATCCGTGTAACCCCTTACACGCAACTCTTTCTCTCCGCCAATTATCAAGAAAGCATCATCAGTTCTTCTCAAGTACTTTAGTATGTTCTTGACTGCAATCCAGTGACTCTCACCCGGATTTGATTGGTTTGCTTGTCATACTCAAGGCATATGACACATATGGTCTAGTACATAACATGGCGTACATGATAGATCATATGGCCGAGGTATAGGGAATTCTACTCATGTGTTCCTTCTCAATCTCATTGGAAGGACAATTTATCTTTGAAAAAGTAATTCCATGTTACATGGGCAAGAATCCCTTCTTGGAATCTTGCATGTTGAACCGTTTCAACACCTTGTAAATATGTGTACTTTGAATTAGGCCTAGCAGTCTTTTAGATCTATCTCTATAGATCTTTATACCAAGTATATAGGATGCTTCCCCTAAGTCTTTCATTGAGAAACACTTCCCTAGCCAATCGTTAACAGATTGCAAGATGGGAACGTCGTTTCCAATGATTAGTATGTCATCTTGCATGCTGGAATGGCAAGTAATATTCGGATGTATAATAATAAATTATCGATTTACGATAAAAATCACTGTTTACAGTCAACCCGTCTGACACTTTCAAACATCCAAAACTCAACCACCAGGACACACAGTCCATCAGACAACATTTTTAGTTAAATTTGTGATAAAATGGTACATGGCCGAAATTACTAAAAAGTTACATAAGCTGGTCAAAAATGATATTTTTCAAATATCTGACCCAAAAAAATAATTTACAACATATCGCTAAAAACGTCTATTTTGTTTGGTCATAGCGACTGGTGAATAGGTTTCATCATAGTCAATACCATGAATCTGTCTGAATCCTTTAGCCACCAATCGGCCCTTATAGGTAATCACATTACCATCCATGTCGATCTTCTTCTTGAAGACCCACTTGCACCCTATGGGTCGCGCCCCTTCGGGTGGTTCCACCAAAGTCCATACTTTGGTGGTATACATGGATTCCATCTCGGATCTCATGGATTCAAGCCACTTCTGAGAGTCTGGCCCTTTCATGACCTCTTCATAGGTACTAGGCTCATCATCCATGAGCATAGTGTCACCAGAGTCTGTTACGAGAAGTCCATACCTCTCAGGCTCCTGGCGCAGTCTACTAGATCTACGAAGCTCTTGTTTTACTTGAACAGGCTGTTCCACAACTTCTTGTGGTTCCTGTTCATGTTCCATAGTTGGTTCAGTATTTTTTGGTTCTTGAATTTCTTCGAGTTCTACAGTCCTCCCACTTGCTTCTTTAGAGACAAACTCTCTTTCTAGAAACAAGCTGAACCGAGCAACGAAAACTTTGTTCTCAGTTGGATTGTAGAATTAGTAACCCTTAGTTTCCTTAGGGTTCCATACAAACTTACACTTATCTGAATTTGTCCCTATCTTGTCTGATTGTAAATGCTTTACATAGACATCGCAGCCCCAACTCTTCATGAACGACAGTGTGGGACGCCTTCCACTCCACATCTCATGTGGTGTCTTCATGATCGATGTAGATGGAACACGGTTAATGGTGAAAGCTGCACTTAATAGAGCATAGCCCCAAAATGATAATGGAAGATCGGTTTGACACTTCATAATCGAACCACATCCAATAGTGTTTGATTCCTCCTCTCGGACACGCCATTCCATTGTGGCGTTCCGGGTGGAGTGAGTTGGGACACGATCCCAAACTCTCTAAGATAGTTGTCAAACTCTTGGCTCAAGTACTCTCCTCCACGATCCAATCGTAGAGCCTTGATACTCTTGCCAAGTTGCTTCTTTAATTCACTCTTGAATTCTTCGAACCTTTCAAAGGATTCAGATTTGGCCTTCATAAGGTATACAAATTCATATCCACTGAAATCATCAGTAAATGTGATGAAGCAGACGTAACCACCCCTGGCAGGCGTGGAAAATGGCCCACACACATCAGTATGTATGAACGCCAAATTGCTCACTAGTCATTTCACCTTTCTCATTGAAAGGGGACTTCGTCATTTTTCCCAATAAACAAGCCTCACATGTCTCATATGATTCAAAATCAAATGAGTCTAGAAATCCATCTTTATGGAGTCTAGATACACGTTTCTCGTTTATGTGGCCTAAACGACAGTGCCATAAGTAAGCATGATTTAAATCATTTATTTAAATCCTCTTAGTAATAATGTTGTGGGCAGGATTGCTTAGATCAAGGACATATAGTCCATTAAATAATTGCGCACTACAAAAGTGAATATTATTAAAATAAATGGAACAAAAAATGTTCTTTATTGAAATAATAAAACCTTCCATGTCCAAAAAAGAAATAGAAATAATGTTTCTGCTCATAGCAGGCACAAAATAGCAATTATTTAATTCTAAAACTAATCCTGAAGGCAAAGACAGCTCGCACACGCCTACGGCCAATGCAGCATTCATTCCAAACGCGCACGTCTATCTCCCCTTTAGCCAATCTTCTACTTCTCTTTAGATCATGCACATTTCGACAAATGTGAGATCCACATCCAGTATCTAATACCACGATGTAAAGATAGTTAAATTGTTATCTACAACAAAAATACATGGTGGTGGTGGAATCACTATTCCAAGCCTCTCCAGATATTTTGGGCAATTCGTCCTTCAGAGCCAAGGCTGAATGCAGTAGTGACACTCACCTTTAGTCACACCTTTGTAAATGCCACCAACATGCTTAAGGACAGGTTCCTTGAACTTGGAAATTGACTTACCTTTTTCCCTTGGAGGATGAGGCAAACCTTTTTCCCTTTCCTTTCTGCACCATCATAATGGCCTTGCCCTTACCCTTGTTGATGCTTTGTTAATCTGTCCTCAACATATAGAGTAAATTAGTGGTTTCACGATCTCGTTCATGTTATAGTCCATGATGAACTGTTCATAGCTCTCAGGCATCGATTGCAGCACGAGATCGTTGGCCAACTCTTGGCCGACCGGAAACCCTAGTCGTGCAAGATTCTCTAAGTACGCGATCATGCGGAGTACGTGAGGTCCCACAGGGTTTCCTTCAGCCAGATGACATTTGAACAATGCCTTAGAAACTTCATACGTCTCAACCCTAGCCTTCTCTTGGAAGAGATGCAAGTGTTCGATCATATCGTAAACATTCATGTTCTCGTGTTGCTTCTGAAGCTCAGAGGTCATGGTGCATAGCATAAGGCCGGCCGCATCATTAGCGTCATTAACACGCTTTTGATACGCCTTTAGGGACACAGGAGTATTGTTTTCTGGACCGGTTGGAACTTGCTCCTCTATTGCGTATAGTTTATTTTCTTGCTTGAGAACGATTCTCAAGTTTCTGTACCAATCAAGGAAGTTGGTTCCAGAGATCTTGTCCTTCTCAAGGAAAGATCGTAGGGAATGTTGTGAACTCGATGAGTTGTTTGCCATTTGGAATTCTACAAAAGGAAAATACGCAATATTTAGTATTTGTGAATTTTGACTATATTCAATAATAGCTAGTTTATCAAATATAGCTCCCACTATTTTTCTACGGATTAATAACCCTCAAGATATTAATGTGGAAAATATCCTTATATTTTCTAGTGGGCCAAGATCAATGTTTCATCTCCTTTTGAGCTTGCTTTGGCAAGTCACCCAAAATTTGACTACTTTAGGTAGGAACAATTCCAATTGCATCCCATGCAATTCTTGGTTCAATTGGGCAAATAACTCTTTATTTATCCATCCGCATGGATAATCCCAGTTGTTTGCCTCTAGGTTTTAATCATATTAATAGCCTAGTTGTGTCCGACCTCTTATGTAAACAATTGCACATTACTTGCTTGTGTCATCGCATTTCATCATTATCAACCAAGTCGCCTTGCTTTGGCATGCACGAGCTTGATATATCATGATGACAATGAGTGTTTAAATAACGAGAAGGCAAAACACAATATTTGAATTTTGAGGGATTTTTAAAAATTCAATTTTTAATTATTTTGTTGATCCATATCAACTGATCAATCAATTTTGAGTTTGGGCACAACTCTAAATAATAGATTCGGGTTGTCTGATTATCTTATTATCCGAATTGCATGCATCATCCATACACCAATCACAAAACAATAAGACAATAAAATAAACAACCACAAAGTAAAAAAAAAAATGTGATATGGATATGGCCTTTTCTAGACTAAGAGATTCCCCAAGCCAATGGGAATATCTAAGAACCCTAAAAGCAAACACATCTCCATGCGTCTTTATCTTTTGGTCCATCCTTCATAGTCATGTGGAATGCTCCATGCTCCATCTTTTGTGGCTCCTTTTGGCTTCGGGTTTCTTTTCTTCAATCTTGGCTAACAATCTATTCTATCTAGCACTAGCTAACAACTATACTAAATAAAATAAATCTCACAAGTTGAGAAAAAAAATGGCTCGCAGGCCATAAAACCCTAATTAATTATTACATTAAATTGATCAGCTCGCAGGCCGTAAACCAAACTAGAAATTTAAACAATCACATCAAACCACATCCTAAGGCCATATCCAACCACCATGCGATTTGCACATAAACAGTTAAGATCCAATTTTAACGCTCTTGGTCAATTTTTAATTGATTTTAGGATTTATATGGTTAAAACAGTCCAAGGGCCCCACTATCATTTGGTCTAACCCTATTGGAGCCGTCCCGGGCCGAGCCTAGGCCGGTTGGCCCAACCCGAGGGGCCGGCTGACTGCCTAGGACTTCAGCCTAGGTGGCTTGGGCGAAAAGGAAGGGAGAGGGGCGGTTCCTAGGGGCTGAACCTCCTTAGTTTTTTCCAAAACAACTCCTTCCTTGTTCCCCAAGTCCAAAAAGTTTCCAAATTTGAAACTAGTTTCCAAATTGGTGCCCAAACCCTAGATCTAAGATTATAAAATTTCTCAAACTCACTAATTCATGCATCTAATTAAAAAAACTAGGTCTTTTTTTGTTTGATTATTGAAAAATTGCATCATATGCTTGATTTGTCTGTTTTACGCGATGAACAATAAATTTAAAGTGTAAAACTATCAAAACGTAACACATAAACCATGTCTACTTTCTACGACCTGTGGCTCTGATACCACTGTTGGGTTTTGATCATGGATACGCAGCGGAAAAATAAATTATCCATTCAATACCCTACAAGGATCACAGGAAGAGAATCATAACGATGGTAAAGGAAGAATCATGTTACACACCTTAGGGTATTTTCCTGTGATGACTTGTAACGTGAATTGTGTCACGTCTCTACGGTTGATCCACGCCTAGAGTTGAGATCTAGATCTTTCCTTCTCCTTTGTGCTAGCTCGGACACCAGGAAGAGGAAGAAGTAATCACGCAACACGAGGCAACAAGGGAAGCTTTTGGCTTCCTTGTGGCCGACGGGTAGGGGCGGCGCAAGGGGTTCGGGTTCGGCCCTCTTGTTGCTTGCTCTCTCTCCTTTATTCTCTCCCACTCACTTATTTTATGAGCATTAGAGTGGGAAGGAAGCTAGGAGCACCCTTTATATAGTCCAACAACTCCTTGTCAACTACCTAAAGGCCCTTCCTAATCCAACATGAATTCGGATTATTCCCTTCCTTGAATATTAGTCGTACTAAGTTTGTAAGCTATTGAAAAGTGATCCTTCTAATAATTAATCATATTAATTAATTCCCAAATCTTGTTCAACTCTATCTAGCGTGTGACCCCATAAGTTTTATCTAGTTGGTAGCAACAATTTGCAAATATGGAGCGGTCTCTAGAAAGACATCCATTCTAGCCAACTAATAGAATAGTCATCCGGCAAACCTTGTGCAAGTAATTGTCACATCCCTTTATCTCTATATTCGGATTGGACACGAGACATACAAGTCACACTCGTATATCCAATCCATAGTTTCTCAATCATGGGAATAGCCTTATTCGTGCAAATAACATAAATATCCTATATTGATTTATTTGAGTCTGGCCAGACATTCCATAAGTCTATCCCTCGGGTGGCCTCGGATATTTTCTCCCGTTATGTGGGAGGGACAAATTCTATCTACGTCTACTACGATTTCTAAGCTTACTTATTATTGTATCCGGTACACGCCTTTATAGCTACCCAGTTACGGTGTAGCGTTTGACGCTACCAAAATCACAATAATCCACAACTGGAAAATCTAGCGACTTCAAGTCTAAGAATGAAAATACCGTTGTCACCACGAGAAACGCTTGTGACTCCACATAACATGTATGTAGTCTTATCGGATATTGTAAGATCACAAGTTGTGCCAGGCTTGAAATAGCTTAACTATTTCAAGACCTTGAATCAGCTTTCAAAGGATTGAATCAGTTATCATAGGCTTGAAAATAGTATAGCTATTTTCAAGGCCTTGAAACTGGATTCAAAGCCTTGAAACTGTTTAACCTATATGAACATTCTCAGGGGGAGTTTTCTGTAATCTCTTCTTAGTTGATTTCATATCCCTCATTCATTTGATTGATTTAATTTTATTTGATGATGAAAGACAAATTATTTTAACATGTTTGAACATAAAATATCATCTGTTTGACTATGATTTCGCAAGGAATTTTATTTCCTAGTTTGCAAAGATTATTTCCTAATCTGACTTGTGCAGAGAAGGAAATAATTGAGAAGATGATTATGTGTTTAGTCTGACTGATATGATAGCTTCTCAATCTATTGAAATGAAAGATCACAACATTATCTCTGGAGATTGTGATCACTTAACCGTCAAATAGTCAAAGTTTGTTGCCTACAAAATAGGAGTTTTGTTGCTGAAAATATGGGAAGATTTGTAGAGCTGTTTGAAGTTTAAATAGAGCTCGTTTCTGAAGCAACATACACAAAACTCAACGGGAAAAAAGAAAGATACAAGTCTGAATTGACAAGCATCAAATAAGTTCATCGATCTCACAATCCATTTCACAGAAGTTCACTGCATACTCCACTACAGTTTCTACACTCTAGTGTTCTTCTGTATTGTGCTTTATTGGTAGATCATTTCTGTATATTTTTATCTTTATTATTGAGGATTTTTCAAAGTGAACAATAGAGAATTCTTAGTTAATCAGATAGCTAGAGCAGGTACTAGATAGGTTAGGGAGAACCACAAGCTGTAACAGAGTAAGACATCTCTCTGTTCTTGAGATCTAGAGCTTAGCTTTTGATTAATAAGAATTGTGTTGAAAATCCTGCAGGGATCAGATCCATGAGGTAGAGATTAGGTCCAAGTGGACTCAACTCTATAAATCACTTGTCTCTTGCATTTACAGTTTCTTTACTTACTCAGTTTTTACGGCATTGAAACTTGTCTGTTTTTCAAGGGTTTGAAACTCTTTTCAAGGCCTTGAAAAAGACTTGACTGATCCATTCCAAACTGTATTTCATTCCAAAGGCTTGAACTTGTTTTCAAGGCCTTGAACTTCACTAGCTTTCACAAGATCTTCTTATCTTAGCAAGTTTTACAAAAAGTTGGCATACTCTATTCAACCCCCTCCCCGCTTCTAGAGTATCTTAGCAGCATTACCACCTCCACACTCACACTTTCAATTGGTATCAGAGCTTGTATCAATGTATATATTTAACCATCTGGTGATCATGAGTACTACAGTCATGGGAGATTCCAAGCTGATTGTTAAGCAAGCCTCGGGCGAATATGGTTTGAAGGAGATCAACCTCCTGTCTTATCGTACCCTAGTACAGAAACTGATGCAACAATTCTGCAATGTGAAGTACGAACACAAGCCTCGAGCAGACAACAGGCACGCAGACGCCTTAGCAACTCTGGGATCTAAGGTCAGCATAGAAAAATGCCCTGCAAGGATTTCCATCGAGGTGCGAACATCGTCAGCATTAACAGAAGATGCGTGCGACGACGAACACATGGATGATGCAGACTGGCGGAAAGCAATCCTGCAAGCCATTACGAAAGGCACCAGCAGCGAAAGCTGGGCACTCACAAAAGGATACTGCATTCACGACAACACCCTTTACTACAAGGGTCCTGGAGGAATACTCATGCGGTGTGTCTCCGAGCAAGAGGGACAACAGCTGTTAGAAAAGATTCACCAACACGCTTGCGGAGAAAGCGAGGTGTAAATCTACAGAAAGGCTCAGAGATATGGCATTCATTGGCCAGGCATGTCAACAGCCGCAGCCCTGATACAAGGGAAGTGCGAAAGTTGCGCGCTAATCAAAGACTCTCTACTCGTCGCCCTAACCGATGACGACACGGACTGGAGGAAGCCACTGTTTGATTTCCTCACCCACGGCACCATGCCTGAATCGAGAAAAGAGGCCGAAAAATTGAAAAGGAAAGCGTCTCGATACGTGGTACAGGAAAACCTGCTTTGGCGAAGAGGTCACGAGGGCAACTTGCTGCGATGTCTAGACGGCAGAGAAGCACAAGAAGTCATGGACCTTTCTCATCAGGTGGAGCATCAAGGAGGTGCGAAATTATGCAGACAGCTCCTCTCAATCGGATACTTCTGGCCCACCATGGAAGTCGATTGCCGCACCAAAGTGCGACGCTGCCAAGAATGCCAATTCAAAGGGAACCTAGTGCACGCTCCCGCCGTGGACTTACATGCATTAGGGACGCCATGGCCATTTCACACATGGGCTCTGGACTTCATCGGTCCCATCCGACCGACGTCGCATGGGAACCATTTCATTCTCACCGCAACCGAGCTGTTCACTAAGTGGGTGGAAGCAATACCCCTAAAGACGGCAAATGCGCTGGCTGTGGTCAATTTCATCCAGGAAAGCATCGTATGCAGGTTCGGAATCCCAAACACCATTCTTTCAGATAACGGTACTCCTTTTGTTAATCGCCAGGTAGCTGCGAAATTAGCGGAGTACAACATCAGGCAGATATGTTCTACCCCTTACTACCCAAAGGGAAACGGACAAGCCGAAGCGACTAACAAGACGCTGTTGAGAATATTGAGCAAAATGGTCGCAGACGACCACAAGAAGTGGGCCGACTCTCTAAGCATAGCTCTGTGGGCCTACAGAACTTCTCCAAGGACACCCACAGGGGCCTCGCCATTTCTACTGTGTTATGGGGCCGAAGCTGTGGTACCTGCGGAGGTTAGAGTCAACTCGGCAAGGCTGGCCTTCCATGCACTCTATGAAAATCAACGCGATCATGACTTAATCTTGCTGGAAGAAAAGCGAGAACAAGCCAAAAGGACTAACAAGCGGTACCAGGAAAGAATCGCTCGCGCCTACAACAAGACAGTCCAGCGAAGGGATTTCGCAGTCGGAGACCTGGTCTTGCGCGCATCTGACCACTGCATGCGAGAAGCAACTCACCCAAAGTTCGCAGCTAATTGGGAAGGACCCTTCGAAGTCACAGAAGTCTTCGATAGTGGCTACTGCAGCATACGAAGGTTGCACGGTACAACCTCAACTCCCAGTTCAATCAATATGCGCTGGATCAAGAAGTACTATCCCTGACTTCTCTCATTTCATACGTTTTATGATAACGGGCTTAATGTCTCATGTGGCTATGATTTACGCAATCTCCTCTCCCATATGAGAGGATTGTAATCCCATCTCTCCCATATGAGAGCGTTATAATAAAAGAATTCTCCCAAATGAGAAGTTCATATTTCTAGCTGTTTATGTTGCTCTATTTAATTTGTTATTACTGTTAACAATGGTTTATTCGCTGCAATAGCAATTCATACAAACTGCGATCTTAATTGATCATATAAGCCTATCTCTTTACGATAGCAGCCACTGCAATGCGATCTTAAGTGATCATCTAAAGCCTATCTCTCACGATAGCAACCAATGCAATACGATCCTAAGTGATCATCTAAGCCTATCTCTAACGATGGCAGCTAATGCAATACGATCTTAAGTGATCATCTAAGCATATCTCTAATGATAGCAGCTAATGCAATGCGATCTTAAGTGATCATCTAAAGCCTATCTCTCACGATAGCAACCAATGCAATACGATCTTAAGTGATCATCTAAGCCTATCTCTAACGATAGCAGCTACTGCAATACGATCTTAAGTGATCATCTAAGCCTATCTCTAACGATAGCAGCTAACTCAAATGCGATCTTAATTGATCATGTAAAGCCTATCTCTTACGATAGCAGCCAAGCGCAAATGCGATCTTAATTGATCACGTAAAGCCTATCTCTTACGATAGCAGCCAAACGGCACGATGCGATCTTAATTGATCATCTAAAGCCTATCTCTCACGATAGCAGCCAACTCAAATGCGATCTTAATTGATCATGTAAAGCCTATCTCTTACGATAGCAGCCAAGCGCAAACGCGATCTTGATTGATCTTGTAAAGCCTATCTCTTACGATAGCAGCCAAACGCAAATGCGATCTCAATCGATCATCTGAGCCTATCTCTCAAGATAGCGGTCTATACAAGTGCGATCTCAAGCCTATCTGTTATGATAGTGACTTATACACAAAAACGATTTTACCTGATCTTCTCAAGCCTATCTGTTACGATAGCAACTTATATGCAAAGTGATTTTAGTTGATCACCCAAGCCTCTGTTACGATGGCAACGCATGCGCAAGATGATCTTACTGGATCTTCTAAAAGTCTATCTGTTGCGATAGCGATTTATGCGAGAAACAATCTCAAGCAGTTCGCTAATAAAGCCTATCTTTTGTGATAGCAGTTTGCACCACTTAATGATCTTAATTGATCTGCTAAAGACTATCTGTTACGATAGCAATGTCGTGAACACGATCTTAAATGATTTGCGACGGCCAACTGCAAGCCCAGCCGTCGAGATGGCAGAGCTGCGAAGATACGATCTCGAACGATCTAGCGAAACACCCGCGAATCAATATATCGCAGATGCGAAACAATTACATAGCATTATGCAAGGCGAAATATGCCGAAACGCATGCGAAATTGTATTTTGTTGTAAAGAGACAGCAGATAATACAGAAAGCTATTTATCATTACGAGTCAAATGACTTACAATTTATCTGTCTAGATAGCAGCTTACAAGCGAAAAGCTCGAATCTAACTACGCAGCCAATATGGCTTACAATACATTCGAAAAATGGCTGACAAGCCAGAGACACACTAGGGAACTCCCGAATAAGGAAAGGAGGAACCCACCGGTCCTAACACCGGCAGTTCAACACGCAGATCTGCGGCCAAAGATCTATAGCAAAAGGGATGCTGCCGCGAAGAGATCAACTTGTCATTTGCTGCGTCCCTAGCAGCAAGGTCGGGGATGCGATACGCCCAAGACCCCAAGGAATGACAAAAGCCTCTGTCTGATCAAGATAGGCGCCGGAGGAGCTTCCTGTTTCAACATATACTACTCTGCAAAACAGGCGAAGCAGTCATTCCTCTGGTGATGGATTCCTTGTCATGTTGGACAAGGGCATTGACGAGCACCCTGAGTTCAAGAACGAAGAGGCAAGAAATCCTCCTCCAGGGATGCTGGAGGAGAATTCCGCCGTTCATTACGAGACGGTAGCACGGTCACTTCGGCGCTGCACCTCGCCACGAGGCGGCCGGAAACATGACCTGCACACATAATACACGAAGAAATTTCTTCGAACACGCATGAGATATTATCTGCATCTTCTTTATGATGGTTATAAAGAGAAATAGGCCTCATAAAGTGGATCTTGGAAACTATTTCTATAGCACAAAGCGCAAACTCAGGATTCAAAACTTGAAGTTGCCATGAATCAACGAAAAACAAGCGTTGAAGCCAGCAGTCGTAAGGACTCACGGCAAAGCACATGTTTGGGATGAAGAACCCAAATAGCAAAGACAGGGTTTATATAGACCCTGTACAGACTCTTCGGTTGCCTAAGATGAGTCAGCAAAATTCAAAAAGAGGGTAAGTTCAATCACTTACGCCTTGAAAAGCGGTAACAATCAATTACCCTACTAAAGGCTACGACGATTCAGTTGCGTATCCTAATAAATGACGGATAGTCATGATTCGGATGGACTTCCCAACGGAAGCGTGCTTATCTGCCGAGAAATTAGCGCGAAAATCAAGCAGAGAATCAATTGCTGATGTCATAATTGGATATGCACAGATATGTCCAATCAAATCCCAGAAAAGGGCAAAACGGGAAAATTCATTGTTCTTGTTAAAAAAAAAGGGGGGAGAAACCCTAGCAACATTACATTAATGTTCAAGATATTACATTAATGTTTCAGCTATTTTTCGAACTATTTTTGCAAGATTCGAAAAATCAAAGCAAATTCTTGATTAAGGAGTCTTGGGGCGCGAACTGCTCGCTCAGCTTCTCCACCTGTTCCACTTCTTGCTTCAGTAGCTCGCATCTAGCATTCATCTCATGATACAGCCTCAGAGCTTCATCAACCTTTTGCTTCTGCTGCTCCACCTTCTGCATCTCGACTGCGAGATTCTGGTGACCGAGTTTCAAAGTTACGGCCGCGCGGATCAGTGTGACTCTGTCCTTAAGAAACTTAAAGCCCATTCTGCCTTGGACTTTGGTCACGAGGTTTTGGCACATGCCACATAGCAGTTCAGCACTCTGGACCGAAATGGTCGCAGGCGTAGCCGCAGACAGCTGCTCCAGTATCCAAATGGCTTCAGTAAGGAACAGCCTCCTGTCAAAGGGCCCGATCTCCAGAGATCTCACAAACGAGCGAGGGTACGTGAGACGCATTCGAACCACCCAGTCTACGTCGGTTTGCTTCAAACCTGAGGAGATGTCAAAAATAAGTTATGATGTCAAAAATTCGCAAGCGAATAATGTGACGCGCGAACAGTAAAGCTCTACTTACCAGTTCCTTCCAGAATCTCATGAAGAGAAGGAATGCGCGCTGCAGGGGCGGTTGAAGACTGTCCTCGCTCCATAGCTCTCCTATCAGCTGCGAGCTCTAATCTCTCGTAGTCGGGAGGAAGAATGTAGGCCGCGCCAGCTGCGACTACATTCCAAACCTGCGAGCCCAAAAAGCTCCATGCAGGAATGGGTGCCTCTGACTCAGTCATTGCCGGAGGTGAAGAGACAGCTGTAGTCGCTTGTCGAAGGACACTCTCGGATGCGGAAGCATTTGCAGCAGTTGTCCTTACCTCGTCAGCACTAGCATGGACATCTTCATCCATCAACACAGTGTCAGCTCCAGCATCGTCGGAAAGCTCGATGATGTCCTCACGAGGCACACCCGCGTGGTCAGCAGCTGCGACGGGCTTCTCGGTATGGGAGCTCGGAATTGGAACATAGGGCGCAGAAGGCTGACTTCTCTGCTCCAGCTCAGGTTCCTCAGCATGACCTGCGACATTAGATGCGATGATATGAGGTAACTTGCGCTATAAGTTATTCTGCTATCTTTACTAAAAGCTAAGAATAAGCACCTCCACGCGAAGGTGGGATTGAGGTATCTTCGTCATACACTAAGGACGTGGAACCATGCCCTATCAGTGTATCCTCACTAAGCAAGTCTGTAAGAGGAGCGTGACCTGGGATGCGAATAAACCAGTCATGACTTTGCCTCAAGTTGCTAAAGCCTAGTACATGCGTATCACTCAAATGATTACCTGAAGGTTCTCCGCATTTGTCTACTAACCAACGGCGAATGTCAGCCTTTGACACGCCATGCTTTAACGCACCCACAATAACATCTCTATAAGTTAATGCGAGATTGAAGATCTCACCTTTATCGCCGCCTGCGATTTCCTCGAAATCCGCTTGGACTTGCTCCAAGGCTGTTGCATCCTCTTCGAGAACCTCATCTTCCTCCTCCGCATGAGGAGCCACTTCTTCGGGAAGCTCGTCTTCCTCGACAGTTGGACGCGCTAAGTCGTCAACATGCCGCTCTTCGAGGCTCCGCTGCTTCACACGCTCAAGCTCCTCTTCTTCCCGACGCCTTCTTCTCTCAGCAGCCTCCGCGGCTGTCTTCCGGGACTCAGCCAGAATGTCCTCGCTTATGGGATCATCTGGGATGCCAGAATGGACATCCCTCTTTTGCCTCTTGGCCGCGAGGCTGCCAGCGGTCTCATCATCATCATCTGCGAATACACGAATGGTTTAAAGAAAAGAAGTGCAAAGAAGTTACGATGATGGGAAATGAAATGCGACGGAGGTACCTCCTGACTCTTCCTCATGCATCACAACTGTTGCTTCTTCTTCTTCATCATTTGCTTGGGGCTCCTTCCTCTCTTCCTCTCCCTCTTGATCGAAGGGAACGAAAGACTCAACTGCGAGCTCTTTCCGCACTTTGCTGGGCATGCGACCTTTGCCTTTGTCCTTGATAGAGAGGGACCTCACTGGAGGAGAAGCTGGAGCGCTTCTAGGGGAAGAAATGGTAATTCCCTTTTGCCTAGGTCTCTTCGCTCTTGGCGCCGCAGTCACTGGAGGAGACGGGTCATCTCCGGGAGGAGACGGAGCCGGAGGATTATCTATCAGCGAGTCAGCAAAAACATTCATGACTGCGCGAACCTTTGTTTCAACCTCAGCGTCCATCCTCCATGAAAGCCGGAACGGCTGCTGTTGTCTTCTGGTGGCAACAATGGTGTTGACCAGCGACTTGGAGCGATCACCAGCTGCGAATCTCCGCACATGACACTACAACAGTACAGAATAAAAGTGTCAGCACAAGGAAATCGAGAAAACTTAACACATGCGAAGAAAAGTGCTTACGTCAGCAAAAGCCTTGCTGTATCTGACGACTTGCGTGTCGCCCTTCTTGATTGCGGCGACCTGCTCCTTCAGAATGAAATCAGGGCACAAATGTTTCTCACGATCCCACAGTGAGTAGCAACCATACTCAGACTCGCTCAAGCTGCAATTGGGGCGAAATGGAAAAGAGTTTCTTTTGAGCAAGGGGGCCCTACCTGGCTGCGCCGCCGACTCCGTCTCAATCCTCGTTTGCTGGGCAGCCCAGTATGCGAGCCAGTTCTGGGAACAACCACCCTCGCAGGTACCCGCAGGCTGCTCGAAAGGAAGTTTGTTCATGAAAACCGTCTTGCACTCCTTTGTGAGCAAGCGCTTGTAGCATCCTCTGACAATGGACTGGGGCCAGATTGATGGGGCCGCAGCGTCAAAACCAAACTGAGGAGAGACTCGAGTAGGGTCAACATCCACTGTAAGCTTTTCATACCTTGGCGCGAGCTCACGAATATGCTTCGCGAGGGCAGGAAGGGAACCTCGCAGACACCAGCAAAAGAACTCGCGATAGCGCTCGTGGAAATGCGGTCCCTTCTCAAAGAGAAGTTCTTCTGAGAAGACCATACCTTTGGAGGGGTATAGCCTTGGAAACCATCTCACATTCTCAATGCGCGTGGCATAGGGCCTGGCAGTAAACTCCTTCCGTTTGTCGCATATCAAACTCCAAACGCACTTGGTGTTGCCTGTTCCGAACCATCTCGCAGCTCTTCCGCTGTTGCGCGCTTCTGTCTCGCCTGGGGAACACCACTTGTCAAGTTGGAGAGCAGTTGGGGCATAAGACGGCCAGCGCTCGAAAACCCACATTGTCAAAAAGGAAATATTGACAAAGGTCAGGACATCAAGGCGGCGACGCGACTCCCTCATAGCCAAAACCAGCTGATCGAGTCTATAATACAGCGTGCCCAAAACCAAGGGTCCGAGTGCGAATCTTTGGCCAAGAGCGAGCCTCACAGCAAGTGGCAACACATGGTAGAAAACTCCATCATGGGGGTGACCATCGATCAGGTACCTCGACAGCCAAGCACAGAGAAAAGCACAGAGGGTCAGGTGATAACCCTTGCCCTCTACGTAATTTTCGGCTTCTGGGTCCTCACTCAGAAGTTTCTTAGTGATGCTGCTGTTTGCATAGTCTCGGAAGAAGTACTGCAACCATTTGTTCCAAGTGTTCTTCGCAGACGTATCAACCAGCTGCCAGTTCGGAAGGGGCTTTGTAGTGGTCCACCGAGTGGAGATTTTCTTCACCTCGGCTAGGCATTCCTCCATCTGCGTATACAAGGCAATCTCCGCAGATGTCCTCAAGGGACTCAGAGGGTCCACTTCACCCATGGGGGAAAGCTCGTACAGCATTTGCACATCCTCGAGCGTGGGGGCAGCCTCGAACTCAGCAAAATGGAACGTGTGAGTCGCAGGCGAGTAACGGGACAGAAGGTCTAGAAGCATGGATTGATCCAGCTTCACGGCAGCACCCTTCATATAGCAAAATACACGCCGGCTTCGTTAAGAGTCTCGGCGTGATGATCCAACACGTGGTCAATCCACTCATCCATATAGTCCAATTTCTGGACGAACGCTTGAGTAGAAATCGCAGTATACGGGAAGTGCCCGTTCTCGATCCCCAATCGAACTACATCCTCGGAACCAACCCACTCGAGCAGGGCTGAGTTAACTGGGCGAGTCAACTTCAGCAATCGCTCAACGGGAATAGGATCAGGCATTCTCTTCGCCTTTATCCTCGCATGGTAGAAATCTTTGCCGCCTAAGAAGGGGGCTTTTCGCCACAAGGCTTGCGGAAGGTCGGGTATCTCTTCATCTTCCTTGACGGGTCTGGTTACTCTTGTCTTGGCCATTCCTGCGAAAGAGCAAGAAAAAGGGGGGAGAAATACCACACTTCAGTTTGAATTTTGGGAATTCAAGATCTATGCGAAGGAAAACGAACAGTTCCGGTATCGATTTCAGAAATTGGGGAATTGCAAGATCCAATATTGTTGAAAGATTAAAACGAAGCGGGTTCAAAGATCAAAACCTCTTCACAAATCCCACGGGTTTACAGATTCAACGCAGTTCAAGGCAAACACTGGTATCTTAAATCAAAAGTAAACGAGGCCAACCTTGTTTTCTTGAAGCTTGCTTGGATATGCACAATTGAAGAACACGGATTGCAGTTCTGAACTGGTGATTGATTATCTGGATCTGCTCTCGAAGATCTCCGGGTATCATTCACTTTAAGAGGAAAAAGTAATGCTTTGCAATAATGGGGGATACAAGGTATTTATCCAAAACAATGAAGGGTTGCGTCCTTTCGATAGTCGAATCGCAACCGTCACCATCGAATCGCGCAATCACAGGACAAGCTGACGTCACGCCTAAAACCCTAAAGGTCAGACGGCACGACTCTAGGGGTTTTAGGTCATAATGACACACACGGGGGCTGAACTTACCCGTATTTGAATTGGTGCGTGGCGGCGACGCGTATGTTGGTTTCCGCGCATGGAAGTCTATACGGCTATGAATCTTCACGCGCAGAAAGGGGGCTAATGTAGATACTGCTTTCTGACATGACAGATCTTGGCCACGTGGCGGCCATCCAGCACACCATATTGTGCTCCACACACACAGGATCACCAGCCGAGCTGATCCATGTGGGGGCTGCGAGACAGAGCCCTCGCATACCACTGCACGGGACTTGTAGGGACTTAGTGGTTTGGAGGCTAGAGTAAGCCCTTTCGCGTGCGAGCCAAGCCCGCACGCGACCTTTAGTAACTGTTTTGAGAGATTTATGGCACGAGCTCCATAAACCCGGTCAATCCGGTCAAACCCGGTCAACCTCGTAACGGTTCCGGTATTCGCGCACCACGTGCTATAACGGTTCCTATATACTCGGACGAACGTGCCGTTATGGTTAAGCTAATTAAGCCGCCATTAATGGGCGCATTAACCACACTACAACGGTCACGTTCTCCAGTATATATAGATCGTCAACCTTTACATACAAAGGAGAACACACTGCCATACGCGGAAGCTCTGCCAAACCTCTGTCTCTCTCTCAGACATTGCTACTGACTTACTCTCTCCCTACACACACCCCTATTCTTCCTGTGCGATCCTTGATCCACTACACACGGTGCACACGGAGGTCTCCCCGCCGGAATCTCTTGTGCACACCAGTAATCACAGATCATCAATAATCACAGAACTTAACTGATTTACACAACACAACTGATTAACTCAAAAACTCAAAACATTATTATCAAACTTATCTAAACACTGAAGAGTAACCACAAATAGCACATAATTTCTCCCCCTTTTGGACTTTCATCAAACAAAGGTGAAGAAATGTTGGATCATTACTCAAAGCCTTAAAAAAAACTTAACAAAATAAGTTTCTACTGAATGTCAAGTCCTTGAGAAGAGAAAAGAAGAAAAGAAAAATAAAGAAAGAAAGGATCAAGGCTTTGGTTTTCTCAAATCTTCACTTCTTCTTTGATGCTTGGCCTTTCTCTGAGCCTTCTCCAACCTCTTCATCACTTTCAGCATCTTCAGCAGACTGATGCTCTTCTTGTTCAGCATCTACCTCAGCAACAACTTCCTCAATGATCTCATCCACTTTCTTGTTCTTAATCTGTACTGAATCACCCTCTGTAGCTGCATCAACACATGTGTCTTCACCAGCTTTTCTTCATCAGTTTACTCATATAGATCCTTTGAAGTGAGCACCACTGGAATAGGCTTCTTCTTCTTCTTCAAGAATTCACCTAGCCTTTCATCTGAATCAACACTGGTGTCATGACTAGTAGCAGAAGGAATCTTCTCCAAGTTCAAACCTTTGATGACAACATCCAGTTTGCCATTCATCACATTCATCAAACCCTTGAACTGATTAAAATTAGAAGATAGATCAAACAGCCTTTGTCTAAGATCTTCAATCTCAACCTGTTGTTCTTCAAACTTCTCAACCAACAAAGAGTAATCCCCATTTGCTTGTCCCCTTGCTGTTCTAGCCCCCTTAGGTTTGACAAAATCTTTCTCCTCAAGATCAGCTTTGGACAACTCTGAATAGAACTTCCAATGACCTTTTCCTGTATGTACCACTCCAATCCTCTGTAAAGCAGTCTCATCAATTAACCCAAAACCACCAGTTATCTTCTCCTCTCCTTTCACAGGTACCTCAAAATGCTCAAAGAAAAGAGGTAATAGGTTGGCATAGCGAAGAGGATGGTTTCTAGTTCTAGTAGCACAGTAGATCCTATGCTCCATAACCACTGTTGGCAAGTCAATCTCAAACCCTTGACATATCAGGTACATCAGGATAAGAACTTTATGAGTAACCAACTCTCTTGAGTTTTCCCTAGGAACAACACTTCTCATCTGAATTGTAACTAAAATTTTAGCTTCACAATTGAGCACAGAATGTGTCAACTGTTTGGGACCAGTGGGAACACCATCAATGAAGAACATAGCTTTGGCTTTTTCTAGGCACTCCTTCATATCAGGATGATCACCAACATTATACTTCTTATGAATGCCCAAGACTTTGGCAAAAGTCTTATGATCTAGCCTTAAGTTTATCCCATCCACCTTAGAGGTTAACACCAATTTATCTTCCCCTTCTTGAACCAAATTCAGATAAAACAGCCTAGTTAACCTAGGGTAAGCTTTAGAACTAGGATTTAAAACCTTCCAAACTGCAGAATCCCATAACTTCCTCATAAAGTCAATATCCAGTTTATCTAATAACTCTTCAGAAATCATACTACAAAAAGTAACCTTAGATGATGCATACCCTTGCATCCAAATTGTCCTAACTTCAGAACTAACAAACCAATCTACAGGAAGTACATTTTTACCTTGATAACCCTTTTTGGTTGCAGCAGCAACTTGCTTAACCCTTGATTTCTTCTCAGCAGGTTTCTCCTTCTCTGGTTCTCCTTCAGTGGACTTCTTCTTACTTTCCTTAGCAGATTTCCCCTTTTCTTCTTCACTAGCCTTTTTTTTTCTCTCACCCTTTCTTCTTGTCTGACCTAGGTTGATCATCACCCTGAGCCTCTATCTCGTTCTGTGGATCAATACTTGAACCTTCATCTCCCTTTTCTGTTCTGATCTTATTTGCAGGAGGTGAGTCCTCACGCAAACTTTGAGTGTTTTCTGAATCCGAATCAGAGATCACAATCTTCTCCTTCTTATTTGCCCTCTTCTTAGATCTACCAGAAGACTTTCCCTGTTGTTGAATCCAGGCTGATTTGCGCTCGATTGTGGGTTTAGGGTTTTGAGAGAAGAATGAGATTAATAGAAATAAAGAGAGGGCAGAGAGACTTAGAGAATTGAGAGAGAATGAAGAAGAAAAAGCCCTGACTTTCAACTTAAGTGGGTTGAAAGAATGAGTTTTAATAGGACTCTACTGAAATCAACATGCAAAACGAATCTTTAAAATATTTTTGGATATTTTAGAAAATTCTCTGAGTAATTCAGATATTAAACAATTATCTAAAGAGATAAAATATAATATTTGACGATCCATATTTAAAAAAAAAATACAGATGTTTCAAGACCTTGGAGAACATCGCAAGGCCTTGAGATTTTCTGCAGTCTTAGAAATTTCAAAGCTTTGAACTATACTTTCAAGGCTTTGGAAAGTATAATCTCAAGGCTTTGAGATTTCAACAAATAAACACAAGTAAGTACTAATACTCCCCTTAAACCAATGCATCCTTGTTTAACATACCCATTTCAAGCCTTAGGGATGATAACCTATCATCTGGCAGAGGTTTAGTGAAAATATCAGCAATCTGCATAGAAGTGGAAATAAAGGTAGAACAACATCACCTTGTTATGCATGATCTCTAAGAAAGTGATGTCTCACATCTATATGCTTGGTTCTTGAGTGATGTACTGGATTCTTAGAGATTTAAATAGCACTTGTGTTGTCACAATGAATAGGCACATTTCTAAAATTATAGCCAAGATCTCTAAGTTGTTGAACAATCAACAATACTTGTGAACAGCAAGCTCCAGCTGCAATGTATTCAGCTTCTGAAGTTGATCATGCTACAGAATTTTGCTTCTTATAAGGCCAACTGATCAGTGAAGATCCATGAAATTGGCAACATCCAGAAGTACTCTTCCTATCTACTTTATATCCTGCAAAATATGAATCTGAATAGCCACTCAACATAAAATTATATCTCCTTGGATACCAAAGCCCCAAGTCTTTGGTTCCATTCAAATATCTAAAAACCCTTTTGACAGCAGTTAAATGACTTTCCTTAGGATCTGCCTGAAATTTTGCACACATGCAAACACTAAACATAATATCAGGTCTACTAGCAGTTAAATAAAAAAGTGATCCAATTTTACCTCTATATTCCTTTTGATTTACACTCTTACCATTTGAATCCTTGTCTAATGAGAGTGATGAACTCATAGGAGTTTTAAATACCTTGGACTGTGTCATATTGTACTTGTTCAACAAGTCCTTGGTATACTCTCCTAGATGTACAAGTATCCCTTTCTTCATTTGTAAAATATGAAGTCCAAGAAAGAAATTCAGTTCTCCCATTAAGCTCATCTCAAACTCCCTGCACATCAGACTAGAGAACTCTTTTGAAAGAGCATCATTAGTAGCACCAAACAAAATATCATCCACATAGATCTGAACTACTAACAAATCAGTTTCATGATGTTTAATAAAAAGAGTTTTATCTACTAGACCTCTCTTGAAATTGTTGTCCAGTAAAGTTTTTGAAAGTCTATCATACCAAGCCTTGGAGCTTGTTTTAAACCATAAAGAGGTTTGTCTAGTTTGTAAACATGATCAGGGAAATTTTCATCTTCAAAACCAGGAGGTTGTGCTACAAAAACATCTTCTTGTAAATAACCATTCAGAAAAGCACATTTGACATCCATTTGATAAAGCTTTATGTGATTGTGAGATGCAAATACAAGAAGTATTCTAATAGCTTCTAACTTGGAAACAGGAGCAAATGTCTCCTCATAGTTTATACCTTCTTTCTGATTGTAACCCTGTGCCACAAGTCTGGCTTTGTTCCTTACCACTTTGCCATTCTCATCAAGCTTATTTCTGAACACCCATCTGGTTCCTGTAACTGATTTCTCTTTTGTTCTGGGAACCAGATTCCATACCTTGTTTCTTTCAAATTCATTCAGCTCACTTTTCATTGCAACAATCCAGCCTGCATCTTCCAGTTCTTCCTTAGTATTCTTTGGCTCAATCAATGATACAAAAGCACTAAAAGAACACAAGTTCTTCAACTGTCCTCTTGTAGAGTTCCAGTTGTTGGATTAGATATGATATTGTCAGCTGGATGATCTGCAAGATACTTAAAATTCTTCCTTGGTATCCAGGAATATGTTCCTTCAAGGCTTTGAGTTCTTGAAACAGTAGAGGGAGCATCATAGAAAGTCTCAATTTTAGTCTCAAGGCTTTGAGTTTTTGGCTCTGCAGGGGGTTCAAGGCCTTGAGATTCTTTTGATTGATTCTGCACATTAGTTTTGCCTTTGTCCTCTTTCACAGCATCATCATCAGACTCATGCTTGTTCAAATTTAGATCTGCAAAACTTTCACTCAGAGAATCCTTAGTACTTTCATCAAAAAACACATGAATACTCTCTTCCTTAATCTTGGTTTTTCTGTTGTAAATTCTATAAGCTTTGCTCGTTTGAGAATATCCAAGAAATACACCTTCATCACTTCTAGCATCAAATTTACCAAGATTGTCTCTACCATTATTATGCACAAAACAGATACAACCAAAAGGTTTGAAATAAGAGACACTAGGCTTCCATTCTTTAAACAGTTCATAAGGAGTATTTTTCAAAATAGGCCTAATCAAACATCTATTCAGCACATAATTGGCAGTATTAACAGCTTCTGCCGACAAGAACTTTGGCAAATTAATTTCAAGTAGCATGGTTCTAGACATATCCTCAAGTGTCCTATTTTTCCTTTCAACTACTCTATTTTGCTGTGGAGTTCTAGGTGCAAAAAATTTGTGTGATATGACATGCTTTGCACAAAATAAATCAAATTCAAGTTGATCAAACTCCCTACCATGATCACTTCTAATAGATGCAACAGGCAAATTTTTCATAGTTTGAAGCTCTTTGCATTGTCTAGAAAATTCAGATACAGCTTCAGTTTTGTCTCTAATAAAAATCACCCATGTAAATCTAGAATAATCATCTACTATCACAAGCAAATACCTCTTAACTTTTGGGGTTTGAACTCTCATAAGACCACACAAGTCCATATGCAACAGTTCTAAGGGTCTAGAAGTACTTACAAAGTTCTTTGGCTTGAATGAGCTTCTTGTTTGTTTACCTTGTACACATGCCTTGCAGACCTCATCATCTGAATTCTTTTGTGAAGGTAATCCTCTTACCAAATCCTTTGAGATGATTTTATTCAAGGTGTGTATGCTAATATGCCCAAGATTTCTATTCCAAAGATTTGAATCTTCCTTCAAGGCCTTTAGGCATTTTAACATGTCACCTGCAACACTGTTAGTACTCATAGCATATAGATTATATGATCTAGAAGCAGTGAGTACGCAATCTTCAGATTTCTCATCTTGCACCACACATTTCTCCTTGTCAAATATAGCTTTATAACCTTTATCACATAACTGAGAGATACTAAGCAGATTATATTTAAGTCCATCCACAAGATAAACATCTGAAATAGAGTTGGTAGAACCATTACTAATACTATCTATACCAATAATATTGCATTTTGCTTTGTCACCAAGTGTAATTGTTCCTTCAGATTTTTCTGTGAGCTCAGTAAAAAGAGATTTCTTTCCACTCATATGTCTAGAACAGCCACTGTCTAATATCCATTTCTGATCTTTCAAGGTCTTGGTGACATTCTGCAAAAGTAAATCATTGCCTTAACAGGCTGTTAGACCAAGTGCAGAACTTTGAGTCATACTCAGAATCAGCCATGTTTGGTGGTCTAATTCCGTTTGGAACCCAAATCTGCCTAACCTGTCCCTTAAGCTGATAAGGATAAGTATTCCTCGTAATATGAGGTTCTGATCTTCTGAAGGGACAAGTTAATCTGATATGACCAATTTTTTCACAGTAATGACATTTTAGAGAATGTCTGCTACCAGATTTGACAAAAGTAGTTTGGCTTTTCTTTGGAATATTTGGATTATATCCAACCCCACTTTTATGCATTGATTTCAGACTTCCTCCAAGAATGAGATTCATATTATGTTCTGAGCCTGTAAAACTGGCTAGGACCTTTTTAGACTCTTGAAGTTTCTCAGTCAAAGAACAGATTTGTTGTTCTAAATCCTCTGAATGAGTCTTTAGATCAGCATACCTTTCACTTAAGAGAGTGTTTTGATCAAAAATCTCTTTTATCTGTGCCTTCAAGGCTTTGAACTTGCTGTCCAAGGCCTTGAAGTCCTTTTCAATTTTTGTCTTAGAAACTTCAACATTTTTTTCAGTAAAAACTAGGTCCAGGTTTTCTTTTACATGCTCATGAATCTTAATCTTCAAAGAAGAAATCTCATTTCTATAACTTTCCTCATTTAAAAACATACTCTGGAGAATTTCAAGAAGTTCATCAGAAGGACTAGCAAGAAGATTTTTACCATTTCCTCAATATGTCTGTCTGAAGACTTTTCTTCGTCATGTTTAGATATGAAGAACAAATTTGCTTGGTCTTCTTATGTGTCTGAGTCACTTGATGAATCAGAATCACTCCAAGAGGCCATCATGGCTTTCTTCCTTCTGTTGTCACTGTCTTTCTCTTGAAAGTTCATTTTCTTCTTCTTTTGTAGACAATCCCTTACTAAATGATCTGCATCACCACATTCAAAACAATTCATTACTTTAGTTTTATGTGACTGTGATGAAGACTTACCTCTGTAGTCCTTCCTGCTTGAAGGTCTTGATCTCTCTCTGTTGTAGTCCTTGTTACCTGAGTTTCTTTTCTTTTTGAGAATCCTGGCCAAGGCCTTGGAGATCAATGCTAAAGCCTCTTCATCATCATGCTCATATTCAATCTCAAGGCTTTGAGATTTTTCATTGCCTTTAGCCTTGAGTGCTAAGTTCTTGATGTTTTCCCATACTTCTTTGGCACTTTTGCAATTTGACACTCTGTTGAACTCATCTGCATTAAGAGCACTGTATAGTAGATTCATATCCTTGTAAATTTTTGATACCTTTTCCAGTTCAGTAACTGAGAGATTTTCCTCGGACTTGATGCATATAACTCCATATATGGTAGTGTAATACTCATGAGGACCATTCTGAACTATTGACCACAGCTCCATGTCTTGATATATGATGAACATCTTCATCAATGCCTTCCAGTGCATGAAGTTATCACCACAGAACAATGGAGGTCTGTTTGCTGCCCTTCCTTGTGAGAATCCACCATCTCCTACATTACTCATGGTCACAAGATTGTTAGATCTATATTAGTGACCCATGCTCTAATACCAATTGAATGTTTTTAATGTAGACTAAATACAGGACCTAAATACTCGAGAAGGGGGGGGGGTTGAATAGAGTATGGAAACTTTTTGCTAAAAACAAATTTTAACTAAGTGAACATGTGAGAAACTCAAATCTCAAGGCCTTGAGATTTTAGAAAACTAGTCAGAAACTTTCTAAGGCAAACAGAAAGCTTCAAGGCCATGAACTACCACCAGTTTTAAACAGTTTATAAACCCTAGTTTGATTTGAGTTGCTTGCACCAGAAAATAAAAAAACTGTAAAGTAAAGAACACAAGGCAATTTACAGAGTTCAGTCCCAATGGCCCTAATCTCTGCCTGAGGGATCTAATCCCACCAGGATTGGGCAAACACTTCTTATTACTCACACAGAAACAGCCCTAGATCTCCAACCCTAAGTGAATTCCCTTACACCTATACAGCTTGTGGTTCCAAACCTATCTAGTACCAGCTACTAACAGTTGAGATAACAAGAACCTCTTGTTGTTCACTTGAGATATACAAAAGATAAGCGGTTTACAAAACAGAAGAAGAACATAGTAGAAGAATGAGCTTGTGAGGGCCTGGATGTGTTCTTCAGAAAACTGGAATGATTGATCTTCTGAAAGCTCTAATTGAAGCCTGTATGTGTGTGTGTTTGAATGTCTGGTCTTCCACGAATATTTCACACCTCTCTCAGTTCTCTGCAAGCTTCTCTCTCTTTCAAAATTCAATCCAGTCTTTTATCCACTCTCTGCAACTGAATGAGAGATTTTAGGATCTCAGTTCCTTCCAATCCTCATCCTTTCCAACTGCAATTTAAAACAACTTTGAGTAGATATCTGTTGGAGTTTGTTGAGATTGCATTTGCAAGTTTGACAAAACTGCAACAACATTAAAACAGCAACAACAAAATCCAGAAATATAACAAAACTAAGTCTGTTTGGATTTCCAGTTTCTAAATAAAAACTGGATCAAGGGAATAAAAAAATAATCTGATTAACTTCTGAAACATATAACTCGTGATAAGATAGTTTAAGACTTATAGAAGTCATTAAACAACCATAATAATAAAGATCAAATCCTGCAAGAGAGAATCAAATTAATCCTGTAAAACTGTCAGCAGCTTAAGGCACATCTCAAGGCCTTGAAGCTTTGAACATGCTTCACAGTCTTTCAATATTAAGACTAGAAATCTTTGATTCACTCTGATCAGGATATCTGCAATTGTGTTAGATGTATAAAGAATATATAACACATATAATTGCAGCAAATCTCTAATCTTAAACATCATATATACAACCTGCATCACAATATTATTAGATCATATAGTATAATAAAGCTATTCTCAAAGCTTTGAAGCTCTGATCAGTATCTCAAGGCCTTGGAGCCTTAGAAATACTTTGTATTTTTCTTTCATCAATCAAAACAGTTACTTCTCAAAACACACTTAGAAGTCTTTGAGTCAATAGTAAGTGGAAGCTTACCAAGGGATCAATGGTCGTGGATAGAGGAGAAGCTTACTGCACGTTGTAGAAGACTCATGTGAAGGTACTTGGTGATAGCCTGAATGCAGTTGAGGATGCAACATCACCAAACTTGTGGCACAAGAGGCTTGCTTGGCAAGGATGTCTCTAATTCCTTTTGCTAAAGGTACACCACTAAATTCTTGTGATTATTGTGTATTTGGAAAACATCACAGGATTACGTTTAGTTCCTCTGCTAAAATAAAGTCGAAGATACTGGAGTTAGTGCACTCTGATGTGTGTGGTCCCATAGAGATGGAGTCCATTGGTGGTCGCAGATATTTTGTGACCTTTATTGACGATGCTTCACGCAAAGTGTGGGTTTATTTCCTGAAGACTAAGGATGAAGTGTTTGAGTACTTCAAGAAGTTCCATGCCATGGTTGAAAGAGAGACAAGCAATCCTTTGAAGAGTCTACGTACAGACAATGGTGGTGAATATACTTCAAAGGAGTTCGAAGCCTATAGCCCACGGTATTCGGCATGAGATGATAGTTCCAGGTACCCCACAACACAACGGCGTCGCCGAGAGGATGAACTGGACTATTTTTGAGAGAGTTCGATGTATGCTCAGAATGGCAAAGCTGCCAAAGTCATTCTGGGGTGAAGCAGTTCATACCGTCTGTTATGTGATTAACATGTATCCATCTACTCCTTTGGATTTTGAGATTCCAGATAAGGTATGGCACGGTAGAGATGTCTGATACTCTCATCTGAATGTGTTTGGCTGCAAGGCGTTCGCGCACGTACCCAAGGAGAAACGACTAAAGCTTGATGACAAAATCAATCCATGTGTTTTGTGGGCTATGGAGATTTGGAGTTCGGCTATGCTATGGGATCCAGTGAATAAGAAGATGATAAGAAGCAGGGATGTGGTTTTCTATGAGAACCAAACTATTGAAGATATCGAAATGTCTTCAAAGTCAAAGAAAGTTGTTGCTCCCTACCTCAGTCCACATACCTCCCCTAGTGCTACGGGTGGAGAAGAGATTCCTCAAGATGTTCCAGAGATAGAGATTCCAGAGATGGAAGATGACGATGACGACAATGATTCTGATGAAGAAGGTGTTGAGTAGAGGGAGCAGCCCCCTCCACCACAGAATGAAGGGCCTCAACTCAGAACGTCCACCAGGAATCCGCAACCATCTGTCAGGTACCCATCGTCTGAATATATTTTAGTTACTGATGAGGAGGATCCAGAAAGCTTTCGGGAGGCGCAAATTCATAAAGATAAGTCAAGTTGGATGAAGGCTATGCAAGAAGAGATGAGTTCCTTGCAGAAGAATGATACTTGTGATTTAGTAAAGCTAACGAAGGGAATAAAAGCACTGAAGAACAAGTGGGTGTTCAAGGTAAAGAAGGATAATGATGGGAAACTAGTGAAGTACAAAGTCCGATTGGTGATCAAAGGATTCGACCAAAAGAAAGGTATTGACCTTGATTAGATATTTTCGCCAGTTGTTAAGATGATCTCAATTCGAGTTACCGTAGGGCTAGTAGCTAGCATGGACCTCGAGCTTGAACAACTTGGTGTGAAGACTGCCTTTCTCCATGGTGACTTGGAGGAAGGGATCTACATGGAGCAGCCTGAAGAATTTGAAGTGAAAGGGAAGGAGAACATGGTTTGCAAACTAAAGAAGAGTCTATATGGCCTTAAGCAAGCGCCAAGACAATGGTACAAGAAGTTCGACTCATTCATGGTGAGTCATGGGTACAAGAGAACACAGGTAGACCAGTGTGTTTTCATAAGAAGATTCCCCGATGGTAACTTCATCCTGTTATTATATTACGATGACATGTTGGTTATCGGTAAGAGTTCGGAGAAGATTGGAAAGTTGAAGATGTAGTTATTCATTTATTTCGACATGAAGAAATTAGGTTTCGCTCAACATATATTGTGCATGAAGATTGTTCGTGACAGGAAAGCAGGGAAGCTTTGGTTGTCGCAAGAGAAGTACGTTGAACGCATGATCGAGAAGTTCAACATGAAAGGTGCTAAGCCTACTAGTACTCCACTCGCCAGTCACTTCAAGTTGAGTAAGAGATCTGTCCCTCTAGCAATGTAGCTGGAGATGGTAAGGCAGCTATTCCATACTCCTCTGCAGTAGGAAGTTATATGTATGCTATGGTATGCACCCGGCCAAACATTGCTCATGCCGTTGAGGTCGTGAGTAGGTTTCTCCCTAACCCTGGGATAGAACATTGGGAAGCAGTCAAATGGATTCTAAGGTATTTGAAGGGGACTTCCAATTCGTGCTTGTTCTTTGGTGGTTCCAAACAAGTCTTCAAAGGGTTTACAGACGCCGATATGGCAGGCGACCTCGATAGTCGAAAGAGCACTTCTGGATACTTGCTTACTTTTGCAGGGGGAGCTGTATCATGGCAGTCCAGACTGCAAAAATGTGTTGCTCTATCAACTACCGAGACTGAGTACATTGTTGCAGCAGAAGGTGGCAAAGAGATGATATGGTTGAAGCGATTTCTCCAAGAGCCGGATTTGAAGCAAGACGTGTATGTGGTTAATTGTGATAGTCAAAACGCTTTGGACTTGAGCAAGAACTCCATGTACCATTATCGCACAAATCATCTTGATGTTCGCTATCATTGGATACGCGAAGTTATAGAGAAGCAATTGATGCTACTCGAGAAAATTCACACTGATCAGAATCCGTCCTACATGCTGAAAAAAGTAGTGTCCAGGAACAAGTTCGAGTTCTGCAGATGCAGGGCTGGGATGGACTCCGAGTGAGGAGTCGTAATAGCATTCCCTCCTCCAGTTGGACTTGGAGGGGGATATTTGATAGGTCCAAGCCCAATGGCCCAAGTGTAGTGGGGCGATGATGATTTCCTTGTGTGGGTCGGCTGCTTCTTGTGCTTGGTTAGCAAGTTCAGCTCTTTCCTAATCAAATTAGGAAACAAATGTTTCCACCGCCATATGTGCACTGCCTATTTTTAGAGGCATGTGCTAATGCCTTTATTGTAAGGTTGTGAACATGGATACGCAGTGGAATAATAAATTATCCATTAATACCCTCCAAGGATCACAGGAAGAGAATCATAACGATGGTAAAGGAAGAATCTTGCTACACACCTTAGAATTTTTCCTGTGATGACTTGTAACGTGAATTGTGTCACGTCTCTACGGTTGATCCACGCCTAGAGCTGTGATCTAGATCTTTCCTTCTCCTTTGTGCTAGCTCGGACCGGAGGAAGAGGATTAAGTAATCACGCAACACGAGGAAACAAGGGAAGCTTTTGGCATCCTTGTGGCCGACGGGTAGGGGCGGCGCAAGGGGGTCGGGTTCGGCCCTCTTGTTGCTTGATCTCTCTCCTTTGTTCTCTCCCACTCACTTATGTTATGAGAATTAGTGTGGGAAGGAAGCTAGGAGCATCCTTTATATAGTCCAACAACTCCTTGTCAACTACCTAAAGGCCCTTCCTAATCCAACATGAATTCGGATTAGTCCCTTCCTTGCATATTAGTCCTACTAAGTTTGCAAAGTGATCCTTCTAATTAATTAATCATATTAATTAATTCCCAAATCTAGTTCAACTCTATCTAGCGTGTGACCCCATAGGTTCTATCTAGTTGGTAGCAACAATTTGCTAATATGGAGCGGTCTCTAGCAAGACATCAATTCTAGCCAACTAATAGAATAGTCTTCCGACAAACCTTGTGCAAGTAATAGTCACATCCCTTTGTCTCTGTATCCTGTTTGGACACGAGACATACAATTCACACTCGTATATCCAATCCATCGTATCTCGATCCTGGGAATAGCCTTATTCATGGAAATAACATCAATATCCTATATTGATTTATTTGAGTCTGGCCAGACATTCCATAAGCACTATCCGTGAAGTGGCCTCGGATATTTTCTCCCGTTATGTCAGAGGGGCAAATTCTATCTACGTCTACTATAATTTCTAAGCTTGCTTCTTATTGTATCCGGTACACGCCTTTAGAGCTATCTAACTACGATGTAGCGTCTGGCGCTACCAAAATCACAATAATACACAACTAGACAATCTAGCGACTTCAAGTCTAAGGTTGAAAATACCGTTGTCACCACGAGAAGCGTTTGTGACTCCACATAACATGTATGTAGCCTTCTTGGAGATGGGTCAATCCAGTGCGCCATTACCCTTAATGCACACCTATGTGTTGGATCATTATATCTCTGTTGGAATTGTGCCCTAATGACAATCAATTAATTGTGACGAATATATGGATTTACGATTCATTATTTTATCGATATGGAGATATGTTAACGTGAATGAAGTCCTTAAAATATAATTGTTATATTCTTAAATATCCCTAGTCAATTATAATGATTAATGGGACAATCATCTATAAACTAGTATGGGGTTGGATTGATATGGAGATATCACGATCCAACACATGGGTATGCATTAGGAGTAATGGCATATTGGATGACCCACGACGAGAAGGATACATTAGATTATGTTGAAGTCACAATCGCTTCTCGTAGTGCTAATAATATAGCAATCCTTAGACTTGAAGTCACTAGATACTCTAGTTGTGAAATTTTGTGCTTTGATGTTATCAAACGTTACACCGTAACTGGGTGACTATAAAGGTAGCTATCGGGTATGATAGGAAGCAAGCATAGAGACCGTAGTGATGTAGAGAGGATTTTTCCCTCCCACATAATGGGAGAAAACATCCACGGCCACTCGAGGGATGAGGCTTATTGAATGTCTGGCCAGACTTAGATAAATTCATATTGAGATATTGATGTTATATGCTAGCATAAGCATATTCCCAGGATCGAGGAACTATGGATTGGATATACGAGTGTGACTATTTATGTCTCGTGTCCAATCCGGATATGGAGACAAAGGGAAAGTGAAATATAAGATATTGGGCACAAAAGGTTTGTCGGGATCACTGACTATTTCTATTAGTTGGGTGGCATGGATGTGTTGCTAGACACCGCTCCATGTTAGTAAAAGTTACTACAAACTAGATATAAACCTATGGGGTCACAGGTCAAATAGAGTAGAGCTAGATTTGGGATTAATTAATATTGATTAATTAATAGAAGGATCATTTTGCAACACCTTGCAAACTTAGTAGGATTAATTTGCAAGGAAGGGAATAATTCTAGTTCATGTAGAATTAGGAAATACCTTTATGGAAACAACAAGGATTTGTTGGAGTGTATAAAGGAGGCTCTAGATTCCATCCCACTGAATGTTATTAGACATAACAAAGAGAGTGGGAGAGAGCAAAAGAGAGAGCAAGACAAAGCCTAGAGGCGCACGCCCCTAGGCCGTCCGCCCCCTTTCCCGTCGGCGCCAAAGAGGAGGCCGAAGCCCTCCCTTTTGTCACCTCGTTGCATTGATTCCTTCTTCCCTCTTCCTCCGATTCAAGCTTGCACTTGTTGAAGGAAGAATCTAGATCTCACCTCTAGATGTGGATCAACCGTAGAGACGAGGACACTATTCTTCGTGTGATCTCACAAATCAAAAGGTACACAATACTATGTCTCTTATCATGTTATGATGTCTCCTCCTGATGATCTGTGGTGGGCTTTGAAGTAGGATTAATTTTGTTATTCCGCTGCATTACCTGCGTCAAAACCCAACAGTGGTATCAGAGCCTTAGGTCGTAGAGCATAACATGATTTTATGAGTTACGATTTTAGTTTATACACCGTATTATTGTTCTTACGCGAAAACTGGAAATAATTGGCATATTAGATGCAATAAACAAGATCTAATTTTACATAGGATGTAGGAATTAGTGAGTTTTGTCACATATGATGTGAATATTTTTGGATCAAGAACTAGGATTTGGGCACATGCTTGGAAAAGGGGTTTTCCAAGCATGGAAATAACTAAACTTTGGAAACAAGTAAGAAGTTGTTTTGGAATCAACTAAACTTGAGCAACAAGTAAGAAGTTGTTTATGGAAACAACTAAACTTGGGAACGAAGGAAGGAATTGTTTAGGAAACAATACCATAAGGGTGTTTTGGAAACAACCCAACAAGGAAGGAATTGTTTATGGAAACAATTCCATATATTTTTTATGGAAACAATTCCATAAATTGTTTATGGAAACAATTCCATGAAACGTTTATGGAAACAATTCGAAAGAAGAGGAGTGGCCCATTGGACCGCCCACCTCCGTGCTTTCCGCCCAAGACACGCGAGCCTAGGGGCCGGCGCACCCTAGCGCACGGCCTAGCCGTGTGAGCTAGTGGCCGGCCGGCCTGGGCCTAGCGTGACGGTTCATTGGTTGATTTTGGCCATTATTTGGTAAATCTCTTGGACTGTTTTGACCCTAGTATGTCCAAAACAACTAAAATTGAACAAGCGCGTTAAAAATTGGTTTAACTGTATTATGTTCTTTGTTTATGCTTTTGTGGTTTGGTTTACGGCCTGCGAGCTGATCTAATTAATGTAATAATTAATTAGGTTTTACGGCTGCGAGTCGTCTTTTCTGCTCGACATGTGAGGCTTTATTTATTTATATATTCTAGATGTTAGGCTAGAATTAGAAATATTTAGATGTTAGCCAAGAGCATGGAGAAGAATTCCGGAGAACCAAAGAAGACAAAAGACGACGAGGACTCCCTACCCTAGGCGCGCAGCTATCGTGGAGCACATGGAGATGAGCTTGTCACTATAGGGAATATAGATATTATCATTGGCTTGGTAATATCTTAGTCTAGGGGCCATATCCATGCCACGTTAATTTTTCTTTTGTGGATGTTTATTATTAATGTCTTGTTATTTATTTTTGTGTGTATGGAGATACTAGCAACACGTTAACAAGATAATAATAAACAAGGTTGTTATTTTATTGTGGATTGCCCAATCCAAATAAGTAAATCAAGATGATTAGATCAACGAAACAAGTTAAGAAATTAAATCCCTCAATTAGATATTCCGTATTGCCTTCTCTTGCCAAAACACCCTTCATGATCAGGGTTCATTAAAATTCGGGCTTGCCAAAGCAAGGCGACTTTAATTTACCATGGTGTGTTGCGGACGACACAAGCTATTAATGTGTGTATGTTGAAGCAAGAGGTTGGACGCAACTGGGTAAGATTCAATTGGATTGATGACCCTAGAGGCATGACAATTAGGCGTTATCTAAATGATAAAGAATAAACGAGTTATTCACCTAATTGGACCAAGAGTTGCATGGGATGCAATTGGAATGGTTCCTACCTAAATAGCCAATTCTTGGGTGACTTGCCAAAGCAAGCTCAAGGAGAAGTGAAAAGGGATCTTGGACCCACTAGAAAAATATATATGATATTTTCCGCATTTATATGGAGGGTTATTAATTTGAGAAAAATAGTGGGAGCTATGTTTGACAATTCAAATCCTTGATGAACATAGTTAAACGTCACAAATCTTTTTGTGTAGAATACCCATCGCATTAAACAAACAAAACACGACTTTAAGTCCATAAGATGGACAAGATGTCTGGAATCTATTTTCTAGATTGGTATAAAATCGAGAATTGTTCTCAAATAAAGGAAAAATGTTGTACATTGTAGAGCATAAAGTTCTCTTTCAACCAACTACCAAAACACACTAAAGCCTTATCGAATGAACATCAAATAATGATTCTTTGAATGTAACTTGTCTCATGTCAAGCTCCCATGGACTCTGAGCTTTGGAAGCAAGATGAGAAATATGGAGGCGCGTGATATGATCATACGAGCTTGTCATGAAAGGCTTGAAGTGTTGCTCCACTTTGCACTCTCTTGCTTACCACTCTTCATGGTCAATATGGAATACGTTCGGGCTTGCCAAAGCAAGGCGACTTAGTTCATTAAGATATGACGCGACGAAACAAGCTAGTAATGTGTGACTGTTGAAGCAAGAGGTGAAGCGCAAACTAAGCTATCTCAATAGGATTGAAATATTAGAGACTGGGAGTTATTTATAAGATAGATAAAGAGTAGATAGTTATTCTCCCAAATGGACCAAGAATTGCATTGGATGCAATTATAGTGTTTGTTCAAAAGTGATTTACTCAATATGATTGAGAATCGCTATACAAAGCACTCATAAAGGGATAAAGGCAAAACATGTTAATGGTTTACAACATGGGTAAAATCAAAAAGGTTTGCGTGGACCTCATGGTTAAAATCAAGCTTGTTTTCTAAAACCAAGTTGCCTTAAAGATCCCATAGGTGGCATGGAGGAAGAGAAACTGCCTAAAGTACCTGGAAGGAAATAATAAAGGAATTATGAATTCCAAACTAGGTAATTTTGTTATAGAAGTAAATATGTCTATCTCATCATCATGACTATATGATACTAGATGAGGATCTCACATTTATATAGAAATGTGATGGATCTCAAGAGAAGTAGGAAATTGAATAAGGAAGAAATAATCCTACACGTGTGGCAATGAAGCAAAGGGTTGCTGAATTAGGCGTACGAAATTATTTCTACCTTTATGAAATTGTTCATTAATTAGACAAAAGTTATTATGACCCTCCTATGAGTAGGATCATTATCACAGTTTCTTGTTTGGACAAGAAAGCTCTCTATCATAATAAAAGGACAAATGTTGTTCCATTTATGCTGATATGCAGTATTGTAATGCAATTCTGTCTAATAGATTGTATATCCTTGATCATGATAATTTCATCTATAACATTAATACCAAGAGGTTTGCATATAATGATATGAACTTATCTTTAGCATTATCGTTTAGGCCACATGAATAAGAGATACATATCTAGAACTCCATATAGATGGATTTATAGAACTCATTTGATTATTCTATCATATGAGACATGTAAGACTTATTTATTAGGCAAAGATATGATCTTTTAGGAATCATACATATTGATGTGTAGGCCGCTAAGCACAAATGCTAAAGGTGGTTTTCAATACTTCTTCATATTTACTGATGGGATCAGAGAAATATGGATTTGTGTACCTTATCAAGGCCAAATCTGAATCATTTGAATTGTTCAAAGAATTCAAGAATGAAGTAGAGAGCCAGCATGGCAAAATTATTAGTGCTCCACGATTGGATCATAGAGGAGAGTACTTGATCCAAGAGTTTGACAAGCATCTATGGGAAGTAATGGATATGATCCAAACTCGCTCCAGCTAGGACGCCACATGGGTTTGGCGTGTCTAAAAGGAGAGTTCGGACCTTGTTGGACACGGTTCGGTCCATGATGAGTCAAAAAGAACTTCTAATTTACTTTTAGGGGCTATGTTCTAATTACAGCAAAATTCGCCCTTAACCTTGTTCCATCCAAACAAATTATGAGAACCACCATATGAGATATGAACTAGGAAGTGTTTTAGTAGGTCGTTCATAATGATTTGGGTTATGTAGTTTATTTAAAGGCGTTTACAGATAAACTTGGACTCAAATCGGATAAATGTTTTGTGGGATATCATGAGGAAACAAAGGATATTATCTCTACACTCCAATCGAGAACAAATTGTTTGTTGCTCGAATCGCTGTGTTTCTAGATAGAGATTGTATCTAAAAGAAACAGTAGGAGCACTGTAGAACTTGAAGGAGTTCAAGAACCACAACAGAACATTGATCCGTTTGATGGAACATGAGCGGGATCAAAAGATGTTGTGAAGAAACCTATTCAAGTAACACAGGAACCTCGTAGGTTATGTAGGATATGTCAAGGGACTAGAGAAATAAAGATTTCTCATAAATCTTACTCATCAAAATGAGCCTACAACCTATGAGATGGCCACGTGTGGGCCATACTCTAAGAAATGGCTTGGAGCCATAAGATACGATATGGAATTCATGTATACCAACAAAGTATGGACTTTGGTGGAACCACCTGAAAGGGTAGGACCCATAGGGTGCAAGTGGGTTATGAGGAAACCCATATGGATGGTAATATGATTACTTCTAAGGGAAAACTGGTTTAAAAAGGGTTTCATGAGAGTTCATAGTATAGACTATGACGAAATCTTTCCCCAGTTGTGATGCTTAAATCCATTCGCATCTTGCTTGTAGCAATCTAGTTATAGATTGATTCAAGCTTCTTGGAGTTGGATTCTTCGAATTTATGATACAATCAAAGGATTTCGGTTCTATCAAAATTGAAGACAAAGCTTGTGTTTACAAGAAGGTTAGTGGGAGCATAGTTAAATTTCTGGTCTTGTATGTAGAGACATAGTAATTATTAGGAATAATGTCTCTACTCAGCAATCTTGTATAGATTGGCTAGAGAAATTGAATTCCAATAATAGACTAAGGCGAGAAAATCTATAAAATCTATGGAGATAGATTAAAGTAATTATTCAGCCTGAGTCATGGTACATATATTGACAAAGATGTTGAAATGGTTCAACATGTATAGAATATGGATTCTACCTATGTCACATGGAATTAGTCTTTGGAAGACTAATTGTCCTTCCAATTAGATTTGAAAGAACCGTATGAATAATATTCATGAGATACGCCATATTATGTACTAGGCCAGACGTGTCATATGGCATGACACAAAGATAACAGTCAAATACGAGTTATAGTCACTGGATAATTATCAAGATTAACCTTAAGTACTTGAGAAGAACTTGGGATGAATGCTTGATTAATGGAGGATAGGAAGAGTTTACTGTAAGGGGTTAAAGTGATGAGAACTTCCAATCTGAAAAAGAAGATTTCTAATTATAGTCAAGTTTTATGTTTTGCACTAGTGGGAGGGACTCCGAGCTGGAAAGGTTCCAGACAAGATTCAGTTACCTATTCTATCACAGAGGACTGAGTATATTTATGCATAAGATGCACTTACTCAGAATATTCAATCTCAATCAAAATGTTGATAGAAGAGATGTGAATATTTGCAAGATACCAGCAGATATCTCGCCCCAACGCACTGTAAGCGTGGAGGCCCGCGCTAGATCAATAGGCATATGATGCAGGAGATTGACTCTAGTGCAAGTGGGAGACTGTTGAATTGTGCCCTAGTGTCAATCAATTAATTGTGATGAATATACGGATTTACAATTCATTATGTTATCGATACGGAGATATGTTAACATGAATGAAGTCCTTAGAATATAATTGTTATATTCTTAAATATCCCTAGTCCATTATAATGATTAATGGGACAATCATCTATAGACTAGTATGGGGTTGGATTGATATGGAGATATCACGATCCAACACATGGGTATGTATTAGGAGTAATGGCATACTGGATGACCCACGACGATAAGGATACATTAGATTATGTTGGAGTCACAATCGCTTCTCTTAGTGCTAATAATATGGCAATCCTTAGACTTGAAGTCACTAGATACTCTAGTTGTGAAATATTGTGCTTTGATGTTATCAAGCATTACACCGTAACTGGGTGACTATAAAGATAGATATCGGTCACGATAGGAAGCAAGCTTAGAGATCGTAGAGATGTAGAGAGGATTTGTCCCTCCCACATAATGGGAGCAAATATCCACGGCCACTCGAGGGATGAGGCTAATTGAATGTCTGGCCAGACTCTGATAAATCAATATGGATATATTGATGTTATCTGCTAGCATAAGCATATTCCCAGGATCGAGGAACTATGGATTGGATATACGAGAGTGACTATTTATGTATCGTGTCCAATCCAGATATGGAGACAAAAGGGAAAGTGCAATATAAGATATTGGGCACAAGAAGTTTGTCGGGATCAGTGACTATTTCTATTATTTGGGTGGCATGGATGTGTTCATAGACACCGCTCCATGTTAGTTAAAGTTACTACCAACTAGATAGAAACCTGTGGGGTCACACGTCAAACAGAGTAGAGCTAGATTTGGGATTAATTAATATTGATTAATTAATAGAAGGATCATTGTGCAACACCTTGCAAACTTAGTAGGACTAATTTGCAAGGAAGGGAATAATTCTACTTCATGTAGAATTAGGAAACACCTTTATGGAAACAACAAGGAGTTTTTGGAGTATATAAAGGAGGCTCTAGATTCCTTCCCACTGAATGTTATTAGACATAACAAAGAGAGTGGAAGAGATCAAAAGAGAGAGCAAGATAAATCCTAGAGGCGCACGCCCCTAGGCCGTCCGCCCCCTTTCCCGTCGGCGCCAAATAGGAGGCCGAAGCCCTCCCTTTTGTCACCTCATTGCATTGATTCCTTCTTCCCCTTTCCTCCGGTTCAAGCTAGCACTTGTTGAAGGAAGAATCTAGATCTCACCTCTAGACGTGGATCAACCGTAGAAAGGAGGAAATTATTCTTCGTGTGATCTCACAAATCAAAAGGTACACAATACTATGTCTCTTATCATGTTACGATGTCTCCTCCCGACGATCCGTGGTGGGCTTTGAAGTTGGATTAATTTTGTTATTCCGCTGTCAAAACCCAACAATCTCCATATCAATCCAACCCCATACTAGTCTATAGATGATTTTCCTATTAATCATTATAATGAACTAGGGATATTTAATATAAACAACACAATTGTAAATATAAGGACTTCATTATATTAAATATCCAATAAATGATACAATGAATGTTCTAGCGAAAACCAAGTTCATACTAAACTAGTTTGCCTCTAGGGCATCTATTCCAACAGTCTCCCACTTGCACTAGAGCCAATTTGATGCATCCTGTATGCCAATGCTCCTAGTGTGCCCTTCATGTTTCCACTGAACAAGCGGCTTTGTAAGTGGATCTGACAGATTCTCATCTGTAGGAATCTTGCATATCCGAACGTCTCCTATATCGATAATGTCTTGAATAAGATGAAACTTCCTGAGCACATGTTTGGATTTCTCGTGTGACCTTAGCTCCTTTGACTGCCCGATTACCCTAGTGTTGTCACAGTACAACTCTACTGGATCCGCAATGCTAGAAACCAGACCAAGTTCAGAAACAAATTTTCTGATCGAACCAGCTTCCTTTGCTGCGCCATTTCCAGCAATGTACTCAGCCTCCGTTGTAGAATCAGCCACCGTTTCTTGCTTGGAAATTTTCCAGCTCACCGCTGCTCCATTCAGGCAAAACACATATCCCGATTGCAACCTGAAATCATCTCTGTCAGTTTGGAAGCTTGCATCCGTGTAACCCCTTACACGCAACTCTTTCTCTCCGCCAATTATCAAGAAAGCATCATCAGTTCTTCTCAAGTACTTTAGTATGTTCTTGACTGCAATCCAGTGACTCTCACCCGGATTTGATTGGTTTGCTTGTCATACTCAAGGCATATGACACATATGGTCTAGTACATAACATGGCGTACATGATAGATCATATGGCCGAGGTATAGGGAATTCTACTCATGTGTTCCTTCTCAATCTCATTGGAAGGACAATTTATCTTTGAAAAAGTAATTCCATGTTACATGGGCAAGAATCCCTTCTTGGAATCTTGCATGTTGAACCGTTTCAACACCTTGTAAATATGTGTACTTTGAATTAGGCCTAGCAGTCTTTTAGATCTATCTCTATAGATCTTTATACCAAGTATATAGGATGCTTCCCCTAAGTCTTTCATTGAGAAACACTTCCCTAGCCAATCGTTAACAGATTGCAAGATGGGAACGTCGTTTCCAATGATTAGTATGTCATCTTGCATGCTGGAATGGCAAGTAATATTCGGATGTATAATAATAAATTATCGATTTACGATAAAAATCACTGTTTACAGTCAACCCGTCTGACACTTTCAAACATCCAAAACTCAACCACCAGGACACACAGTCCATCAGACAACATTTTTAGTTAAATTTGTGATAAAATGGTACATGGCCGAAATTACTAAAAAGTTACATAAGCTGGTCAAAAATGATATTTTTCAAATATCTGACCCAAAAAAATAATTTACAACATATCGCTAAAAACGTCTATTTTGTTTGGTCATAGCGACTGGTGAATAGGTTTCATCATAGTCAATACCATGAATCTGTCTGAATCCTTTAGCCACCAATCGGCCCTTATAGGTAATCACATTACCATCCATGTCGATCTTCTTCTTGAAGACCCACTTGCACCCTATGGGTCGCGCCCCTTCGGGTGGTTCCACCAAAGTCCATACTTTGGTGGTATACATGGATTCCATCTCGGATCTCATGGATTCAAGCCACTTCTGAGAGTCTGGCCCTTTCATGACCTCTTCATAGGTACTAGGCTCATCATCCATGAGCATAGTGTCACCAGAGTCTGTTACGAGAAGTCCATACCTCTCAGGCTCCTGGCGCAGTCTACTAGATCTACGAAGCTCTTGTTTTACTTGAACAGGCTGTTCCACAACTTCTTGTGGTTCCTGTTCATGTTCCATAGTTGGTTCAGTATTTTTTGGTTCTTGAATTTCTTCGAGTTCTACAGTCCTCCCACTTGCTTCTTTAGAGACAAACTCTCTTTCTAGAAACAAGCTGAACCGAGCAACGAAAACTTTGTTCTCAGTTGGATTGTAGAATTAGTAACCCTTAGTTTCCTTAGGGTTCCATACAAACTTACACTTATCTGAATTTGTCCCTATCTTGTCTGATTGTAAATGCTTTACATAGACATCGCAGCCCCAACTCTTCATGAACGACAGTGTGGGACGCCTTCCACTCCACATCTCATGTGGTGTCTTCATGATCGATGTAGATGGAACACGGTTAATGGTGAAAGCTTCACTTAATAGAGCATAGCCCCAAAATGATAATGGAAGATCGGTTTGACACTTCATAATCGAACCACATCCAATAGTGTTTGATTCCTCCTCTCGGACACGCCATTCCATTGTGGCGTTCCGGGTGGAGTGAGTTGGGACACGATCCCAAACTCTCTAAGATAGTTGTCAAACTCTTGGCTCAAGTACTCTCCTCCACGATCCAATCGTAGAGCCTTGATACTCTTGCCAAGTTGCTTCTTTAATTCACTCTTGAATTCTTCGAACCTTTCAAAGGATTCAGATTTGGCCTTCATAAGGTATACAAATTCATATCCACTGAAATCATCAGTAAATGTGATGAAGCAGACGTAACCACCCCTGGCAGGCGTGGAAAATGGCCCACACACATCAGTATGTATGAACGCCAAATTGCTCACTAGTCATTTCACCTTTCTCATTGAAAGGGGACTTCGTCATTTTTCCCAATAAACAAGCCTCACATGTCTCATATGATTCAAAATCAAATGAGTCTAGAAATCCATCTTTATGGAGTCTAGATACACGTTTCTCGTTTATGTGGCCTAAACGACAGTGCCATAAGTAAGCATGATTTAAATCATTTATTTAAATCCTCTTAGTAATAATGTTGTGGGCAGGATTGCTTAGATCAAGGACATATAGTCCATTAAATAATTGCGCACTACAAAAGTGAATATTATTAAAATAAATGGAACAAAAAATGTTCTTTATTGAAATAATAAAACCTTCCATGTCCAAAAAAGAAATAGAAATAATGTTTCTGCTCATAGCAGGCACAAAATAGCAATTATTTAATTCTAAAACTAATCCTGAAGGCAAAGACAGCTCGCACACGCCTACGGCCAATGCAGCATTCATTCCAAACGCGCACGTCTATCTCCCCTTTAGCCAATCTTCTACTTCTCTTTAGATCATGCACATTTCGACAAATGTGAGATCCACATCCAGTATCTAATACCACGATGTAAAGATAGTTAAATTGTTATCTACAACAAAAATACATGGTGGTGGTGGAATCACTATTCCAAGCCTCTCCAGATATTTTGGGCAATTCGTCCTTCAGAGCCAAGGCTGAATGCAGTAGTGACACTCACCTTTAGTCACACCTTTGTAAATGCCACCAACATGCTTAAGGACAGGTTCCTTGAACTTGGAAATTGACTTACCTTTTTCCCTTGGAGGATGAGGCAAACCTTTTTCCCTTTCCTTTCTGCACCATCATAATGGCCTTGCCCTTACCCTTGTTGATGCTTTGTTAATCTGTCCTCAACATATAGAGTAAATTAGTGGTTTCACGATCTCGTTCATGTTATAGTCCATGATGAACTGTTCATAGCTCTCAGGCATCGATTGCAGCACGAGATCGTTGGCCAACTCTTGGCCGACCGGAAACCCTAGTCGTGCAAGATTCTCTAAGTACGCGATCATGCGGAGTACGTGAGGTCCCACAGGGTTTCCTTCAGCCAGATGACATTTGAACAATGCCTTAGAAACTTCATACGTCTCAACCCTAGCCTTCTCTTGGAAGAGATGCAAGTGTTCGATCATATCGTAAACATTCATGTTCTCGTGTTGCTTCTGAAGCTCAGAGGTCATGGTGCATAGCATAAGGCCGGCCGCATCATTAGCGTCATTAACACGCTTTTGATACGCCTTTAGGGACACAGGAGTATTGTTTTCTGGACCGGTTGGAACTTGCTCCTCTATTGCGTATAGTTTATTTTCTTGCTTGAGAACGATTCTCAAGTTTCTGTACCAATCAAGGAAGTTGGTTCCAGAGATCTTGTCCTTCTCAAGGAAAGATCGTAGGGAATGTTGTGAACTCGATGAGTTGTTTGCCATTTGGAATTCTACAAAAGGAAAATACGCAATATTTAGTATTTGTGAATTTTGACTATATTCAATAATAGCTAGTTTATCAAATATAGCTCCCACTATTTTTCTACGGATTAATAACCCTCAAGATATTAATGTGGAAAATATCCTTATATTTTCTAGTGGGCCAAGATCAATGTTTCATCTCCTTTTGAGCTTGCTTTGGCAAGTCACCCAAAATTTGACTACTTTAGGTAGGAACAATTCCAATTGCATCCCATGCAATTCTTGGTTCAATTGGGCAAATAACTCTTTATTTATCCATCCGCATGGATAATCCCAGTTGTTTGCCTCTAGGTTTTAATCATATTAATAGCCTAGTTGTGTCCGACCTCTTATGTAAACAATTGCACATTACTTGCTTGTGTCATCGCATTTCATCATTATCAACCAAGTCGCCTTGCTTTGGCATGCACGAGCTTGATATATCATGATGACAATGAGTGTTTAAATAACGAGAAGGCAAAACACAATATTTGAATTTTGAGGGATTTTTAAAAATTCAATTTTTAATTATTTTGTTGATCCATATCAACTGATCAATCAATTTTGAGTTTGGGCACAACTCTAAATAATAGATTCGGGTTGTCTGATTATCTTATTATCCGAATTGCATGCATCATCCATACACCAATCACAAAACAATAAGACAATAAAATAAACAACCACAAAGTAAAAAAAAAAATGTGATATGGATATGGCCTTTTCTAGACTAAGAGATTCCCCAAGCCAATGGGAATATCTAAGAACCCTAAAAGCAAACACATCTCCATGCGTCTTTATCTTTTGGTCCATCCTTCATAGTCATGTGGAATGCTCCATGCTCCATCTTTTGTGGCTCCTTTTGGCTTCGGGTTTCTTTTCTTCAATCTTGGCTAACAATCTATTCTATCTAGCACTAGCTAACAACTATACTAAATAAAATAAATCTCACAAGTTGAGAAAAAAAATGGCTCGCAGGCCATAAAACCCTAATTAATTATTACATTAAATTGATCAGCTCGCAGGCCGTAAACCAAACTAGAAATTTAAACAATCACATCAAACCACATCCTAAGGCCATATCCAACCACCATGCGATTTGCACATAAACAGTTAAGATCCAATTTTAACGCTCTTGGTCAATTTTTAATTGATTTTAGGATTTATATGGTTAAAACAGTCCAAGGGCCCCACTATCATTTGGTCTAACCCTATTGGAGCCGTCCCGGGCCGAGCCTAGGCCGGTTGGCCCAACCCGAGGGGCCGGCTGACTGCCTAGGACTTCAGCCTAGGTGGCTTGGGCGAAAAGGAAGGGAGAGGGGCGGTTCCTAGGGGCTGAACCTCCTTAGTTTTTTCCAAAACAACTCCTTCCTTGTTCCCCAAGTCCAAAAAGTTTCCAAATTTGAAACTAGTTTCCAAATTGGTGCCCAAACCCTAGATCTAAGATTATAAAATTTCTCAAACTCACTAATTCATGCATCTAATTAAAAAAACTAGGTCTTTTTTTGTTTGATTATTGAAAAATTGCATCATATGCTTGATTTGTCTGTTTTACGCGATGAACAATAAATTTAAAGTGTAAAACTATCAAAACGTAACACATAAACCATGTCTACTTTCTACGACCTGTGGCTCTGATACCACTGTTGGGTTTTGATCATGGATACGCAGCGGAAAAATAAATTATCCATTCAATACCCTACAAGGATCACAGGAAGAGAATCATAACGATGGTAAAGGAAGAATCATGTTACACACCTTAGGGTATTTTCCTGTGATGACTTGTAACGTGAATTGTGTCACGTCTCTACGGTTGATCCACGCCTAGAGTTGAGATCTAGATCTTTCCTTCTCCTTTGTGCTAGCTCGGACACCAGGAAGAGGAAGAAGTAATCACGCAACACGAGGCAACAAGGGAAGCTTTTGGCTTCCTTGTGGCCGACGGGTAGGGGCGGCGCAAGGGGTTCGGGTTCGGCCCTCTTGTTGCTTGCTCTCTCTCCTTTATTCTCTCCCACTCACTTATTTTATGAGCATTAGAGTGGGAAGGAAGCTAGGAGCACCCTTTATATAGTCCAACAACTCCTTGTCAACTACCTAAAGGCCCTTCCTAATCCAACATGAATTCGGATTATTCCCTTCCTTGAATATTAGTCGTACTAAGTTTGTAAGCTATTGAAAAGTGATCCTTCTAATAATTAATCATATTAATTAATTCCCAAATCTTGTTCAACTCTATCTAGCGTGTGACCCCATAAGTTTTATCTAGTTGGTAGCAACAATTTGCAAATATGGAGCGGTCTCTAGAAAGACATCCATTCTAGCCAACTAATAGAATAGTCATCCGGCAAACCTTGTGCAAGTAATTGTCACATCCCTTTATCTCTATATTCGGATTGGACACGAGACATACAAGTCACACTCGTATATCCAATCCATAGTTTCTCAATCATGGGAATAGCCTTATTCGTGCAAATAACATAAATATCCTATATTGATTTATTTGAGTCTGGCCAGACATTCCATAAGTCTATCCCTCGGGTGGCCTCGGATATTTTCTCCCGTTATGTGGGAGGGACAAATTCTATCTACGTCTACTACGATTTCTAAGCTTACTTATTATTGTATCCGGTACACGCCTTTATAGCTACCCAGTTACGGTGTAGCGTTTGACGCTACCAAAATCACAATAATCCACAACTGGAAAATCTAGCGACTTCAAGTCTAAGAATGAAAATACCGTTGTCACCACGAGAAACGCTTGTGACTCCACATAACATGTATGTAGTCTTATCGGATATTGTAAGATCACAAGTTGTGCCAGGCTTGAAATAGCTTAACTATTTCAAGACCTTGAATCAGCTTTCAAAGGATTGAATCAGTTATCATAGGCTTGAAAATAGTATAGCTATTTTCAAGGCCTTGAAACTGGATTCAAAGCCTTGAAACTGTTTAACCTATATGAACATTCTCAGGGGGAGTTTTCTGTAATCTCTTCTTAGTTGATTTCATATCCCTCATTCATTTGATTGATTTAATTTTATTTGATGATGAAAGACAAATTATTTTAACATGTTTGAACATAAAATATCATCTGTTTGACTATGATTTCGCAAGGAATTTTATTTCCTAGTTTGCAAAGATTATTTCCTAATCTGACTTGTGCAGAGAAGGAAATAATTGAGAAGATGATTATGTGTTTAGTCTGACTGATATGATAGCTTCTCAATCTATTGAAATGAAAGATCACAACATTATCTCTGGAGATTGTGATCACTTAACCGTCAAATAGTCAAAGTTTGTTGCCTACAAAATAGGAGTTTTGTTGCTGAAAATATGGGAAGATTTGTAGAGCTGTTTGAAGTTTAAATAGAGCTCGTTTCTGAAGCAACATACACAAAACTCAACGGGAAAAAAGAAAGATACAAGTCTGAATTGACAAGCATCAAATAAGTTCATCGATCTCACAATCCATTTCACAGAAGTTCACTGCATACTCCACTACAGTTTCTACACTCTAGTGTTCTTCTGTATTGTGCTTTATTGGTAGATCATTTCTGTATATTTTTATCTTTATTATTGAGGATTTTTCAAAGTGAACAATAGAGAATTCTTAGTTAATCAGATAGCTAGAGCAGGTACTAGATAGGTTAGGGAGAACCACAAGCTGTAACAGAGTGAGACATCTCTCTGTTCTTGAGATCTAGAGCTTAGCTTTTGATTAATAAGAATTGTGTTGAAAATCCTGCAGGGATCAGATCCATGAGGTAGAGATTAGGTCCAAGTGGACTCAACTCTATAAATCACTTGTCTCTTGCATTTACAGTTTCTTTACTTACTCAGTTTTTACGGCATTGAAACTTGTCTGTTTTTCAAGGGTTTGAAACTCTTTTCAAGGCCTTGAAAAAGACTTGACTGATCCATTCCAAACTGTATTTCATTCCAAAGGCTTGAACTTGTTTTCAAGGCCTTGAACTTCACTAGCTTTCACAAGATCTTCTTATCTTAGCAAGTTTTACAAAAAGTTGGCATACTCTATTCAACCCCCTCCCCGCTTCTAGAGTATCTTAGCAGCATTACCACCTCCACACTCACACTTTCAATTGGTATCAGAGCTTGTATCAATGTATATATTTAACCATCTGGTGATCATGAGTACTGCAGGTGATGGTGGTTTCTCACAGGGAAGAGCTGCTAACAGACCTCCTCTATTTTTTGGAGAAAATTTTGCTCACTCGAAAGCTTTGATGAAAATGTTCATCATTGATCAAGACATGGAAGTGTGGAGCATCATTCAGAATCGACCTCATATTTTCCACTCAGAAAAAGATGGGATTAAAACTCCCAATCATCTGAACTAGAACAATATTCCAAGAATTTCAAAGCTATTAAAATCTTGTATTGTGCTTTGAGTACAGATGAATTCAACAGGATTTCAGGTTGCACTACTGCGAAAGAAATCTTGGATAAGCTTGTGATAACTTTTGAAGGACCCAGTCAAGTCAAGAAAACCAATATCAACATCTATCGCAGGCAATATGAGCTATTTAAGATGAATTCAGATAAGCACGGGTGGTGATCCGGTGTGGATGGAGCACAGCTAGGTGTGCTGGATGGTGCCACGTGGAGACGATCTGTCTGTCTAGAAAGCAGTATCTACAATAGCCCCCTTTTGCGCGATTGTCACGCGCCCTTCTGTTGTGCAGTCGCGCAAAATCAGCTGTTCCTGGAGCTTACGCGGGCCTTTTCGAATTTTGAATTCGAATCCTCATAGCCCCCTGTCTTAGCCATGATTGCCTAGGGTTTGGGAAACGCCATCTAGCTTTTGATGAAGCTTGGCTTCTGTTGAGTTAATCAATCACCATCCAAATTTGCCTATTTTCGAGGCGGGGTTAGATCAAGCGTCAAATTTTCCGGATTCCAAAGCATTTTGCTGACTCTGCGGTACCCAAGGGTTGCGACTCTTCGTGGTTTTATTTAAAACCTTACATGCCTTTGACGTAGATTTTCCAACTTGTCCTCTTCTTTAAACAAAACATCCATTCAAGCGTTTGTAGCAATGGCTCCCAAGCAAGCTGCTGAAGTTCCAGAACTTCCTAGAGAATTGTGGTGCAAAGCCCCCTAACTTGGGGGTGACGATTTTTATGCAGCCACCATCATGGCGTCCCCCCTCCAAGCATCTCCGTTGGATGATGCTTTGCAACTTGCTCCCGAACCACTGAGATCTGATTGGGACGTGATTAACGCGGGGGATGTGCAATGCCTCAGCGTAGAGGCCAGCTTTTATGGTTTTACCGACATTCTCCCGCAGTCCTTCATGGAGGGCTTTGACTGGATGGAGGAATGGACAGAGCATATCCTTTGCGATTACGCGGCAGACCTGAATCGTGCTGATATTTTTCACGCCGTTCATGAAACCAAGGGTCTCCATATTTACCGTGATAGTACCATGCTTCAGGTATTATTTTCCAGGTATTCCCGGAAGACCCACACTTTTCATCTCTCCCATCTCGAAGTTGCTCCTACCTTGGAGGATGTGGAGGTCTTGCTGAATCTTCCAAGCATGGGGATTTTTTATCCCTTAGCACCTTTGACCGAACCAGACGAGATTCAATTATTTGAAGATATGAAGGTCCTCATAGCAGATATGGGTAGAACTGGCTCGAAATGGATGCCTGGAGCGACCACACCCTGTAGGGAATTCCCACGTACATCCTCTGGTCCGAGGATCACTTGGTCAAAATGTCTCATGTACTTTTTTATTGACTTCGTCGACCCTGCTGTGCTCGTGAATGGCGGGAAAAAGACCCGGAAGAGGCCATCAGTGTTGTAGGGAAAGGGTTCAATTTTACCCTTTGTGGCTATCTCTGCGTGTGGCTATCGCGCTACTTGATAGACGGATTTCCCCATGACGTAGTCCTTATGCACGTGCTTCCACTTGCGTTAAGGTTATCCCTTAGACAAAAGGTAGCCCGGGGCCCACTCGTCCTGGGCTCGTTGTACCACCGTCTTGACTTGGCCGCTGCTCATGTCAAACAGTCGCGAGGAAGAGTCGACGCTTGTACTTTTGTTAATATCGCATTTCCGTCTCTGTGGGCCTTTGAGAGACGGCCTGGGTATGCCCCCATTCCTGTGAAAGTGGGTCTTTGGAACACCCCTAGCGTTCTTCAAATCTTCCACAGTCCTCGAGCGTGGCGCTGGTATAATACAGAAGCTCCCCAACGGACATTTTCCTTGATCATCGACGACGCTCGTTTCTTCGCGCGTCGCCCCTATACTACCCGTTTGAAGGATAATGACATAGACTTCTGGGAAGACTTATATCCGAAGCAGGACATCATTCTTTCCGTTGATCTTCTATCTTCAGGCGACTGGTCTCTCAGTAGGTCCGTGAACTGGGTTCGAAGAGGGTTTCTTCTCCTGCTACCTGAGTACGTGTCAGACATCGAGTTTTCTGGTGACTATGAACAAATTATCGTTCCATACGACCCTGTTCGCGTTAGCCCCCAATTTGGGTACGACGTCGTCGCTCCTTCGTTGTGGCCTGAATCCATGGACTGGGGCTGCTATGACAGTATTTTATGTGGCAAGGGGGTGTCCTCTCTCTATGCTGAGCTTCCTTTGATCCAACCATCGCGTGACAGGATGGGACGAAATACCCCAAACTGGGTATCTTTCTGGAAATTCCAGACTCGTCTTCTGCTGACCCTTCATGATATCTCTTCTCCTAACAAGCTGCCCATTTTTTCAACCAGCGAGTATCTTTTCTAGGCCCTTCGTAGCCGTGATGACTGCAAGTATGGCTACTTTTCCTTGCTGGCTAAATACCAACTCAACTAATTCTTGAGGAGAAGACTGAAGTTGCTAAACGCAAATCCTTTACGGTCACGGCCAATTACGCCCATTCTTTTGTCCAGGTACATTCATATTTCATTGTTCACTTTATGTACAAACTCGCTTGCAAGGTCATGCACAAGAGACGCACCTCGAGCAACACGTAAGTCCAGAGCAGAGTTTTTCTCATCCGAAGAAATAAGTATGGAGGGATCTTGATGCTGTTCTCTGATGCGCGCAAGGGGCCCGGCACGATCACTCACCATAATCTCCCTTGTCTCTCCTTTGCCAGGTATTTCACCTGCTGCAAAATAAAGAATAAGACTTTCACAAAGGCATGATCACTAGGAAAATAAGTATGTCTCTTATGTGCTGAGGATCTCGAGCTCCTTGAGTGATTTTCTCAACACGAGAACGCTTTAACTCTCGCGTAAGTATCTCGCTGGAGTGAGTTTCATAGGAAAGCCTCTTTCTCACTAAGCCTTTCCCGTTAGAATAAAGGAAGGTCGTTAGCGCATTAGAAACCAACAATTAAAAATCGAGAGGCATATGCATGGCTGGCTCAATACGCTTTTCAAGAACCGACGAGCCTCGCAAGGCTGCCCTTTCTACTTGTATACGAGCAGCGAAACTTGTGCTTCTATCTCCAGATGCGAAACGCCTCAAACAACACTAAAAAGCAAGGAATCAGTTAATAGGAAGACGGCAAGCAGGTTTGTACTTAAACTAGCGCTGAGCTTTCCAAGGGTACCGGTGCGACTAAACTAGCGCTGAGCTTTCCAAGGTCCTCTGATTTGGTTCTGGATTTGGACATTCTTTCCTCCGGGAATCCATTTGAGGTATGGGGCTCGCAGACCGCTTCTCCCTTTGCTGTAAGGGGAAACTTGGTAATTCCTGAGGTGTACTTCGCACGTGAGGCTAGAGCTGATAAGGATTTGATAGCCACAGCTGGTGCTAACTTGCAGGCAACATTGCCCATCGCTCCCCTCCAGCGAATTATCGAAGGAACTGGTGAGCCCAACCTTGTCTTTTATTCCTCATTTTCATTCCCCTATTTTGCGAAGTATGATATCGCGTTCTTGCATGTAGGTATTGATCAAGTTTGCCTGGAGTGGCTTATGAAAGTCCGGGTATCTTTACCTACTGCTTTTGCGCGCGTGCTAGAGTTGTCTCCAGTGGACAGAGGGAAAATTTTCAAAGAGCTTGCCATTTTCCTGGGAGAACTGTATCAAGCTACTCCTTTAAAATCTACCCCGGCTAAAGCCCAAGAGTACCTTGCAAGCGTGCAGAAACTTGAGCAACTTGCTGCGGGGCGGTTGGACTTGAGCTTCCTTGCCCAGTGGTTGACAAGAATTCACAATTCTGCCAATTTTGGGAACGAGCTTGCTTCCTTAAAAAAGGAGACGGCCGATCTTGCGGCGCGCAGGGAAGAGTTCGAGCGTCAAACCAAGGAGTTAGACGAGATTGTGAAGCGTCATGAGGCTAACAAGGCCCGTATTGAAGATCTCGCTGCTAACTCTCTTAAGTTGCCGGCGCAGGATTCCCTGTTGAAAGATTTTTTAGAAGAATGAGGTCGCCTTTACAAGGAAACATCTTCTGTTGTCCTGCTTTTTCTGTGTGTCCACATGGTATATCTTTAAATAGTAAACAATTTTTAAAGACACACGTTGTTTTGCACCCTTTCATGGGCAAGCATGCTTCTGAGTAAATTCCTTTTTCTTGAAGTTATGACCTGTGAAGCCTTTGACTCCCTTTGTAGGCAATCATGTAGGTGGGCCTCCTTTGTATGACCCCCAAGTATTATCTTCATTTTTTTCTCGCTCATGATTGTTGCCTAATAAGATAGACATGTTAGACCACCCTTCGAGCGGTAATCCTGCTACCTTATGAGATAGGCTTATTATTGCTAGCATGTGAGATAGCCTTTTTACCTTATCATGTGAGACGAGGTTGCATTGCTATCATAGGAGATAGAATTTTGTCGCTATTGCGCGAGGTAGGTTTATAGTGCTACCGTATGAGGTAGGCTTTTACTTCTATCATGTGAGATAGGGTTGTATTTCCCCTTTTTGGGATAGACTTTATTCTGCCGCTATCATAGGAGATAGGCTTTTGGGCTTGCTATCGTGTGAGATAGGCTTAGACTGCTATCCTATGAGATAGGCTCACGTCTTAATGTTACGGTCGATCTAGTGACCCATTAGCTAGAGAAGTAGATTGAAAATTTTGACAAAAGTTCCCTAATATGGCAGGGTTTTTTATCAATATTTAGATCCTCATATGGGAGGATTTTGAAGAAAGGACGTTGCAGGCAACTTTAAACAGAAAAGGCTAAGGATAGTACTTTTTTAGCCATCGCATGTTGATTGGTTGCGGGGTAGTAGCAGTTCCGTGGCATCGCAGAATGTTGCAATATTTGCTGTCGAAGACTTCTTTTACCTCAAAGGGTCCTTCCCAATTGGCCGCGAATTTGGGGTGGGCTGCTTCGCGCATGCAATGATCGGAGGCTCGTAGCACGAGGTCGTCTACTGCAAAGTCCCTATTACGGTATGTCTTGTTATATGAACGCGCAATCCTCTCCTTGTACATCAGGTTTACTCGTGTGGCCCTTTTGCGTTTTTCCTCCAAAATGATCAAATCATGGTCACGCTCATTGTTGTACAAGGCACTGAAAGCCAATCTTGCTGAGTTCACCTTCACTTCAAAGGGAACGACCGCCTCTGCTCCATAACATAGCAGGAAGGGGGAATTTCCAGTGGGAGTCCGCGGCGATGTTCGATACGCCCAAAGTGTTGATCCTAAAGAATATCCCAACTTTTTGTGGTCATCCGTGACCATCTTACTCAGTATCCACAACAGTGTCTTGTTGGTTGCTTCTGCCTGCCCGTTTCCCTTTGGGTAATAAGGTGTTGAGCATATCTGTCTGATGTTGTATCCCATCAGGTTTTCGGCTACCAGGCCGTTGACGAAGGGATTACCATTGTCGGACAGCAAAGTGTTGGGAATGCCAAAGCGGTGAATAATATTTTATTGGATGAAGCTGACCACTGTCGCCGCATTTGCAGTCTTTAGTGGGATTGCTTCTACCCACTTAGTAAACTGCTCAATCCCGTCAAGATGTATTCAATCCCCTTTGAGGGGGGTCGTATTGGTCCAATGAAATCTAAGGACCAGGTATGAAATGTGTTGGAAAAGATTCCCTAGAGGCAATCTACTTTAGTATGAATTTATTTATGGCTAGAAATTCATTTATTATTTATTGGATATTTAATATAATGAAGTCCTTAGATTTAAAATTGTGTTGTTTATCTTAAATATCCCTAGTCCAGTATAATGATTAATGGGACAATCATCTATAGACTAGTATGGGGTTGGATGGATATGGAGATATCATGATCCAACACATAGGTGTGCATTAAGGGTAATGACAGACTAGATTGACCCATCTCCGAGAAGGCTACATACACGTTATGTTGAGTCACAAGCGCTTCTTGCGGTGCAATGGTATTGTCATCCTTAGACTTGAAGTCAATAGATATTCTAGTTGTGGATTATTGTGATTTTGGTAGCGTTAAACGCTACACCGTAACTGGGTAGTTATAAAGGCGTGTACCGGATACAATAAGAAGCGAGCTCAGAGATCGTAGTGGACGTAGATAGAATTTTTCCATCCCACATAACGGGAGCAAATATCCTAGGCCACTCGAGGGATAGTGCTTATAGAATGTCTGGCCAGACTCAAATAAACCAATATAGGATATTGATGTTATTTGCACGAATAAGGCTATTCCCATGGATCGAGAAACTGTTGATTGGATATACGAGTCTGACTTGTATGTCTCGTGTCCAATCCGGATATAGAGACAAAGGGATGAGACGATTACTTGTACAAAGGTTGTCAAGATGACTATTCTATTAGTTGGCTAGAATGGATGTTTTGCTAGAGACCGCTCCATATTAGCAAATAGTTGCTACCAACTAGATAGAACCTATGGGGACACACGCTATATAGAGTTGAACTAGATTTTGGAATTAATTAATTGGATTAATTAATTGGAAGGATCACTTTGCAAAACCTTGCAAACTTAGTAGGGACTAATTTGCAAGGAAGGGACTAAATTGAATTCTAGTAGGACTAGCATAAGTCCTTTAGTTAGTTGGCAAGGATTTGTTGGACTATATAAAGGAACTTCCTTCCTTCCTTCCCACACTTATGATTCATTAGACCATAACTTGAGAGGGAGAGAACAAAAGGAGAGAGAGCAAGCAAGCTAAGAAGCTCGCCGCCCCCTAGCTCGCCGCCTCCCGTCCCGTCGGCCACAAGGAGGCCAAGACCTCCCTTGTTGGTCTCGTTTTGCGTGATTCTTCTTCCTCTTCCTCTTTTCGGGCTAGCACCAAGGAGTGGGAGATCTAGAAATCAACTCTAGGCGTGGATTAACTATAGAGAATGTGACACAATTCGCGTTTGAAGTCATCAAAGGAGAACCCTAAGGTGTGTTAATTGATTTCTTCCTTTACCATCGTTATGTCTCTTGACTTGTGATCCTTGGAGGGTTTTGCATGGTTAATTATTGTTTCCGTTGCGCATCCATGAATCAAAACCCTACAGTGGTATCAGAGCCACAGGTCGTAGAGCATAAACGTGGTTTATGTGTTATGTTTTGATTGTTTTACACCTTAAAATTGTTGTTTATCGCGTCAAACAAGACAAATCAAGCATGTGATGCAATTTGTCAATAATCAGTCATAACAATACCTAGTTTTTGCATTGGATGCATGAATTAGTGATTTTGAGAAATTTTAGGATCTAAGATCGAGGGTTTGGGAATCCTTGGGGAAGAAGGAGTTCTTCCCAAACAAGGAAACAACCAAACTTGGGCACCAAGCAATGGAGTTGTTCTGGAAACAACTCCCTAAGAGGTTCGGCCCCCCTAAAGGGACCGCCCCTCTTGCTTGCCGCCCAAGCAAGGCCTCCCTAGGGCCCGGGGCAGCCCTAGCCCGCGGCCTAGCCGCGTGGGCTAGGGGCCGGCCGGCCCTAGGGCCTTGCGGTTCACTTTTGGGGCCCGGGCAGTTGGATTGTTGGGCCCCATGGACCGTTTTAACCCTAGAATATCCTAAAATCAATTATAATTAACCAAGCGCGTTAAAATTGGATTTTAACTGTTTATGTGCAATTCGCATGATGATTGGATATGGCCGTAGGATGTGGTTTGATGTGGATGTTTAAATTTTGTGGTTTGGTTTACGGCCTGCGAGCTGATCAAATAATTGTAATAATTAATTAGGGTTTTATGGCCTGCGAGCCAATTTTTTTCTCAACTTGTGAGATTTATTTTATTTAGTATATAAGTTAGCTAGTGCTAGATAAAGTAGATTGTTAGCCAAGATTGAAGAAAAGAAGCCCAAAGCCAAAAGGAGCCACAAAAGATGGAGCATGGAGCATGGAGCATTCCACATGACTATGAAGGATGGACCAAAAGATCAAGACGCATGGAGATGTGTTTGCTTTTAGGGTTCATAGATAATTCCATTGGCTTGGAATTATCTTAGTCTAGAAAAGGCCATATCCACATCACGTTTTATTTATGTTTTGTGGTTGTTTATTTTATTGTCTTATTATTTTGTGGTTGGTGTATGGATGATGCATGCAATTAGGATAATAAGATAATTAGACAACCCGGATCTATTATTTGGAGTTGTGCCCAAACTCAAATTGATAGATTAGTTGATATTTATCAACAAAATAATTAAAATTGAATTTAAAAAATCCCTCAAATTCAAATATTGTGTTCTTGTCCTCTCGTGATTTAAACACTCATTATCATCATGATTTATCAAGTTCGTGCGTGCCAAAGCATGGCGACTTGGTTCATAATGATGGAATGCGATGGCACAAGCTAGTAATGTGCAACTGTTTAAATAAGAGGTTGAACACAACTAGGCTATTAATGAGATTAAGAAACCTAGAGGCAATAAATTGGGATTATCCATATGGATGGATAAATAAGGAGTTATTTGCACAATTGAACCAAGAGTTTCATAAGGGATGCAATTGGAATTGTTCCTACCTGAAGTAGTCAAATTATGGGTGACTTGCCAAAGCAAGCTCATAAGCAAGCTCATAAGGATATTTTCCGCATTAATATCTTGAGGGTTATTAATCCGTAGAAAAATAGTGGGAGCTATATTTGATAAACTAGCCATTATTGAATATAGTCAAAAATTCACAAATACTAAAACTTTCGTATTTTCCTTTTGTAGAATTCCAAATGGAAAACAACTCATCGAGTTCACAACATTCCCTACGATCTATCCTTGAGAAGGACAAGCTCTCTGGAACCAACTTCCTTGGTTGGTACAGAAACATGAGAATCGTTCTCAAGCAAGAGAAGAAACTGTACGCAATAGAGGAGCATGTTCCAGCAGGTCCAGAGAACCAAACACCTGCTGCCCTAAAGGAGTATCAAAAGCGTGTTGATGACGCTAATGATGCGGTCTGCCTTATGCTATGCACCATGACTTCTGAGCTTCAGAAGAAACACGAAAACATGAATGCTGTCGATATGATCGAGCATCTGAAGCAGCTCTTCCAAGAGCAGGCAAGGGTTGAGAGGTATGAGGTCTCTAAGGCACTGCTCAAGTGTCATCTGGCATAAGGGAACCCGGTGGGACCCCATGTACTCCGTATGATCGGGTACTTGGAGCATCTCGCCCGACTGGGGTTCCCGGTCGGCCAGGAGTTGGCAACAGATCTCGTGTTGCAATCGTTGCCCGAGAGTTATGGACATTTCATCATGAACTATAACATGAACGAGATCGTGAAACCACTGCCAGATTTACTCAATATGTTGAGGACAGCTGAACAGAGCATCAACAAAGGTAAGGGCAAGGCCATTATGATGCTGCAGAAAGGAATGGGCAAAAGGTTTGCCTCATCCTCCAAGGGCAGAGGCAAGTCAGTTGCCAAGTCCAAGGAACCTACCCTTAAGCCTGTTGGTGGCATTGCCAAAGGTGTGACTAAAGGTGAGTGTCACTACTACAGTCAGCCTAGACACTGGAGGAGGAACTGCCCAAAATATCTGGAGGACAAGAGGCTTGTAATAGTGATTCCACCACCACCAGGTATTTTTGTTGTAGATGTCAATTTAACTGTCTCTACATCAAGGGTATTGGATACTGGATGTGGATCTCACATTTGTCGAAATGTGCATGATCTAAAGAGAAGTAGAAGATTGGATAAAGGGGAGATAGATTTGCGCGTTGGGAATGGAGCAAAAGTTTTTGCGTTGGCCGTAGGCGTGTGCGAGCTATCTCTGCCTTCAGGATTAGTTTTAAAATTAAATAATTTCTATTTTGTGCCTGCTATGAGCAGAAACATTGTTTCTATTTCTTGTTTGGACAATGATGGTTTTATTATTTCAACAAAGAACAATTGTTGTTCCTTTTATTTGAATAATATTCACTATTTTAGTGCGCAATTATTTAATGGACTATATGTCCTTGATCTAAGGAATCCTGTCTACAACATTAATACCAAGCAGATTAAAATAAATGATTTAAATCCTGCTTACTTATGGCACTGTCGTTTAGGCCACATAAACGAGAAAAGTGTATCTAGACTCCATAAGGATGGACTACTAGACTTATTTGATTTTGAATCATATGATACATGTGAGGCTTGTTTATTGGGAAAAATGACAAAGTCCCCTTACAATAAGAAAGGATAGAGGACTAGTGAGCATTTGGCGCTCATACCTACTGATGTGTGTGGGCCATTTGCCACGCCTGCCAGGGTTGGTTACGTCAACTTCATTACATTTACTGATGATTACAGTAGATATTGATTTGTGTACCTCATGAGGGCAAAATCCGAATCTTTTGAAGTGTTCAAAGAATTCAAGAATGAAGTAGAGAAGCAGCTTGGCAAAAGTATCAAGGCTCTACGATCGGATTGTGGAGGAGAATACTTGAGCCAAGAGTTTGACGACTATCTTAGAGAGTGTGGGATCGTGTCCCAACTCACTCCACCCGGAACGCCACAATGGAATGGCATGTCTGAGCGGAGGAATCGAACCTTATTGGATATGGTTCGATCTATGATGTGTCAAACCGATCTTCCATTATCGTTTTGGGGCCACGCTCTATTAAGTGAAGCTTTCAACATTAACCGTGTTCCATCTAAATCAGTCATTAAGAAACCATATGATATGTGGAGTGGGAGGCGTCCCACACTGTCGTTCATGAGGATTTGGGGCTGCGATCTCTATGTAAAACGTTTACAATCAGACAAGATGGGGCCAAAATCTGATAAGTGTAAATTTGTGGGGTACTGTAGATAGTGCTTTCTGAGCTGACAGATCTTGGCCACGTGGCAATCATCCAGCACACCATATTGTGCTCCACACACACTGGATCACCAGCCGCGCTGATCCATGTGGGGGCTGCGAGACAGGGCCCTCGCATACCACTGCACGGGACTTGTAGGGACTTAGTGGTTTGGAGGCTAGAGTAAGTCCTGTCGCGTGCGAGCCAAGCCCGCGAGCGACCTTTAGTAAGTGCTTTTGAGAGATTTATGGCACGAGCTCCATAAACCCGGTCAATCCGGTCAAACCCGGTCAACCTCATAACGGTTCCGGTATTCGCGCATAACGTGCTGTAACGGTCCCTATATAGGCGGACGAACGTGCCGTTGCGGTAAAGCTAATTAAGCCGCCATTGATGGGCGCATTAACCACACTGCAACAGTCACATTCTCCGTTATATATAGGACGTTAACCTTTCCATACAAAGGAGAACACACTAGCCATACGCGGAAGCTCTGCCAAACCTCTGTCTCTCTCTCAGACATTACTACTGCCTTACTCACTCCCTACACACAACCCAACTCTTCCTGTGCCATCTCTGATCCTCTACTTACGGTGTACACGGAGTCTCCCCTGCCGGAATCTCTTGTGCACATTTTGGTGAACCCGACGTGAACTTACCATCAAAAGCAACCATGTCTCAGGAGGATGATGTCAGTAACAGATCGCCTTCCACCGAAGCCGCCTCAGGAGAGGAGATTCGCCGCACTCCTACGACCACCGGTGAAGCCCCGACGCTAGAATCCTTGGACGCCACCATCCAAGGTCAGGAGAAAGCCCTCAAAGCTCAATCCGCGCAGTTAGAACGGATCATGGCTGTCTTGGGGACTCTTGCACCGAACCCAGCACCAGCCACCGCCGTTTCTCAGGGAGGAGGAGTCCCTACCGCTCAAGGGCTGGGAGTGTCAACCACACCCCCCAACCCTAATCTGCGGACTCCACCGGCGACTACGCAGCTACCATCAATTCAAGGGTCAACAGCTCAAATGTTGCCCCTCACTGCTCATACCCCTCAGCCTCCGTCCTTGGTACCTAATCCGGCCTCGCAGTATCCCTTGCCGCCTCCAACGGCAATCTGGGGCAATGCGAACACCCAATACGTCCCCAATCCTCCTGCGGCATATGTGTCGCCTCCGCCTACAGCAACCCCTCCTCCTGTTACCGAGGGAAATACTCCGGAGTGTATGACGTCTCTGCAGAAGCGCATAGACACCATTTTGGCTCACCAATCATTTGCGGATACCATCATCCCAAAGCTAGACAACGATCCACCCATCCCGCGAGAGATCTATCTCATGCCTAACCCGGTTGGGTACAAGGCTCCTAAATGGGACAAGTTCGAAGATGTCAATGGAAACGCTCATGAACATGTCATGCGTTTCATCGATGTCATGGGGCCGTATGGAGCTGATTCCAAACTGCTGATGCGAGAGTTCCCGAAGTCTTTGGGAAACGTAGCGTACAAGTGGTACAGGACGTTGGAAGCTGGGTCCATGAAAACTTGGGACGACATGGTCCAAAAGTTCTACACCAAGTTCTTCCAGATGGAGGAAAAAGTAACAATGATCCATCTCTCGCGGATGTATCAGAAGCGCGAAGAGGACGGAATAACTTTCATCAAGAAGTTCAGAGCGAAGTCTTTGGAATGCAAAGACGTGATACTCGAAAGCAGACTCGTGGAGATATGCTTTCAGTGCATGCGAGACGAGTACAAAGGTGGAGCATCAAGGAGGTGCGAAATTATGCAGACAACTCCTCTCAATTGGATATTTCTGGCCCACTACGGAGGCCGATTGCCGCAGCAAGGTACGACGCTGCCAGGAGTGTCAATTTAAAGGTAATCTAGTGCACGCTCCTGCTGTAGATCTGCATGCATTGGGAACACCATGGCAGTTTCACACATGGGCTCTGGATTTTATTGGTCCCATTCGACCAACCTCGCATGGGAATCATTTCATTCTCACCGCGACTGAGTATTTCACCAAGTGGGTGGAAGCGATACCACTGAAGACGGCAAATGCGCTAGCTGTGGTCCATTTCATCCAAGAAAGCATCATATGCAGGTTCGGAATTCCCAACACCATCCTTTCGGATAATGGCACTCCTTTCGTTAATCGCCAGGTGGCTGCGAAGCTAGCAGAATACAACATCAGGAAGATATGCTCCACCCCCTACTACCCGAAGGGGAATGGGCAAGCAGAAGCGACCAACAAGACGTTGTTGAGAATTTTGAGCAAGATGGTCGCAGATGACCACAAGAAGTGGGATGATTCTTTAAGCATAGCCCTGTGGGCTTACCGGACTTCTCCAAGGATACCCACAGGAGTCTCGCCATTCCTTCTATGCTATGGAGCTGAGGCTGTGGTACCAACGGACGTAAAGGTTAACTCTGCAAGATTGGCTTTCCATGCATTGTATGACAATCAACGCGACCATGACTTTGTCCTGCTAGACGAAAAGCGAGAGCAAGCTAAAAGAACCAACAAACGGTATCAAGAAAGGATCGCTCATGCCTACAACAAAACAGTCCAACGTAGAGATTTCGCAGTTGGAGATTTGGTCTTGCGCGCATCTGACCATTGCATGCGAGAAGCGGTTCACCCAAAATTCGCAGCCAATTGGGAAGGGCCCTTTGAAGTCACAGAAGTCTTTGACAGTGGCTACTGCAGCATACGGAGGTTGCACGGAACGACCTCAACCCCAAGCTATGTCAACATGCGCTGGATTAAGAAGTACTATCCTTGACTTCTCTCATTTTATGCGTTTTATTATAACGTTGCCTTATGCTCTGTATAGCTATGATTCGCACATCTTCGCTCCCATATGAGAGAATTGTAATCTCGTCTCTCCCACATGAGAGTTCTATAATAAAAGACTTCTCCCATATGAGAAGAACTTTATACTTCTAGCTGTTTATATTGCTTCACTTAGTTTATTATTACTGTTAGCAAAAGCCTATCCGCCGCGATAGCAACTTACTCGAATGCGATCTCAACTGATCTTTCAAAGCCTATCTTATATGATAGCAGCCTATGCGAAAACGATCTTAATTGATCTTCTAAGCCTATCTGTTACGATAGCAGCCTATGCAAAAACGATCTTAATTGATCTTCTAAGCCTATCTGTCACGATAGCAGCCTATGCAAATGCGATCTTAATTGATCTTCTAAGCCTATCTGTCACGATAGCAGCCTATGCAAATGCGATCTTAATTGATCTTCTAAGCCTATCTGTCACGATAGCAGCCTATGCAAATGCGATCTTAATTGATCTTTTAAGCCTATCTGCCACAATAGCAGCCCATGCGAAAATGATCTTAATTGATCTTCTAAGCCTATCTGCCACGATAGCAGCTCATGTGAAAGCGATCTTAAGTGATCTCCTAAGCCTATCTGTCACGATAGCAGCCTATGCGAACTTGATCTTGAATGATCTCTCAAGCCTATCTGCCGCGATAGCAGCGCTATACGAATGCGATTTTAAAATCGTTCTTAAGTCTATCTGCCATGATAGCAGCATTATGCAAAATGATCCTAAGTGGTCTACAAAGGCCTATCTGATAAGATAGCACTTGCACTTGAATCTAAGGCAAATCACGAGCCTATCTGCCAAGGTAGCATAGCTGCGCAAACACAATCTCGAACGATCTAAAAAAAACATATCCGAGCGACAATGCAAAGTGTGTATATAGCACTACAAAAGGCAAAATCTGCCGATACGCATGCGAAATTGTATTTTGTTGTAACAAGACAGCAGATCATACAAAGCGATTTATCATTATAAGTCAAAAGGACTTACAATTTATCTGTCTAGATAGCAGCTTACACGCGAAAAAGCTCAAATCTAACTACGCAGCCAACATGGCTTACAATGCATCTAAAAAGTAACTTACGAACAAGAAGTTACACATCGGGGGAATCCTAACTGAAAAGGGATGAACCTAACGGTCCTAACACCAGCTATGCGATACACAGATCTAAGATCAAAGATCTGTAGCAAGTAGGGTCTTGGTATAAAATGAACGTCCTACAAACGCCACAAAGGCTATGCGGCGATACATTCAAGATCCCAGCATTTGACAAGGACCTTGTCTGATCAACACCCCATGGGATGTGCCTGAGGAACCACCGGTTCCGGTGTACAACATGCAAGCAGAAGCTCCAAAGGACAGGGGCTCCTTGTCCACGGAAACGAGCACAATGGCTCGCCACCCTGAGCTCACGAAATTGGGGGCAAGAAATTCTCCTCCGGGCATGCTGGAGGAGAATCCCGCCGTTCATTACGAGTCGGTAGCAAGGTCACTACGGCGCTGCACCTCGCCGGGAGGCGGCCGGAAACATGACATGCAAGCATAATAGACGAAGAAAATTCTTCGAACAAATGTGAGGTATTATCTGCATCCTCTCTATGACAGTTACAAAGATCAGTAAGCCTTATAAAGCGGATCTTGGAATCTATTTCTATAGCACAAAGCGCAAACTCAGGTTTCACAACTTGAAGTTGCCATGAATCAACGGAAAATAAGCGTTGAAGCCAGCAGTCGTAAGGACTCACGGCAAAGCACATTTTTGGGATGAAGAACCCAAATGGAAAAAGGCAGGGTTTATATAGACCTTGTGGAGACTCTTCAGTTGCCAAGATGAGTCAGCAGAATTTGAAAAGAGGGTAAGGATCAATCACTTACGCCTCGAAAAGCGGTAACAATCAATTACCCTACTAAAGGCTCCGACAGTTCAGTTGCGTATCCTAATTAATGACGGATGGTCATGATTCGGATGGACTTCCCAAGGAAAGCATGCTTATCTAATGAGCGATTAGCGCGAAAATCAAGGCAGAATATCAATTGATGACGCCATAATTGGATATGCACAGACATATTCTAGCAAATCCCGGAAAGGGCAAAACGGGCATTTCGATTCTTCTTTTTGAAAAAAAAAGGAGGAGAAACCCTAGCAACATTACAATAAGGTTTCAGCAATTTATTTGCTACTTTTCAAAAATCAAAATAAGCCTTTGATCAAGGAGTCATGGGGGGTAAACTGACGTCTCAGATTTTCCACCTGCTCTACTTCCTGCTTCAATTGCTCGCATTTGGCATTCATTTCATGATAGAGCTTCATATCCTCTTCAACCTTTTGCTTTTGCTGCTCTACCTTCTGCTTCTCAGCTGCGAGGTTTTGATGGCTGCGTTTCAAGGTTACGGCCGCACGAATCAGGGTAACTCTTTTCATAAGAAACTTGAAGCCCAGGCTGCCTTGAACTTTGGCGAGAAGATTTTGGCACATGCCAAAAAGCAATTCGACACTCTGAGGAGAAATGGTCGTAGGTGTGGCCGGAGACAGCTGCTCCAAAATCCAAATGGCCTCAGTAAGAAATAGCCTCCTGTCAAAGGGCCCTATCTCCAGAGACCTCGCAAATGATTGGGGGTAAGTGAGGCGCATCCGAACTAGCCAGTCCACATCGGCTTGCTTCAAACCTGAAGCAATGTCAAAGCCAAGTTATACTATCAAATTCGCAAACAAAGAACGCAAGATGCGAACAGCAAATCACGACACTCCAGTTCCTTCAAGGATCTCGCGCAGAGAAGGAATGCGCATTGCTGGGGTAGTTGAAGACTGTCCTCGCTCCATTGCTCTTCTATCAGCCGCGAGCTCTAACTACTCATAGTTGGGGGGAAGAGTATAAGCCGCACCAGGTTCGATTGCAGCCCCGACCTGCGAGCCCCAAAAGCTCCACGCAGGAAGAGGTGCGGCCGGCTCAGTCATTGCTGGAGGCGTGGTGGCAGCAGAAGTTGCAGCTTGGCGAGGAATATCTTCAGATGCGATATCATCAGTAGCATTCGTTCCTATCTCCTCAGCACCAGCATGGCCATCTTCCTCCATTAACACAGTGTCAGCCTCGGCATCATCAGAAAGTTCGATGACGACCTCAAGAGGCTCTCCTGCGTATTCAGCAGCTGCGACGGGCTTCTCGGTATGAGAGCTCGGCGCCGGGACATAGGATGCAGAAGGTCGACTCCTTTGCTCCAACGCGGGTTCATCAGCATTGCCTGCGACACAAAATGCGATGGTGTGAGGTAACTTGTATCGTACGTTATTTTACTATCTTTGCCAAAGGTAAGAGCAAGCACCTCCACGCGAAGGTGGGATTGCAGTATCCTCGTCATACGCTAAGGACGTGGAACCTTGCCCTATTAGTGTTTCCTCGTTAAGAATGTCTTTAAAATGAGCGTGACCTGGGGCGAGAAGAAACTAGTCATGATTATGCTTTGAGTTGCTAAGCCTAGTTCACGCATATCATTCAAGTGATTACCTGAGGGTTCACCACACTTGCCTACTAGCCAACGGCGAATGTCGGCTTTTGACACACCATGCTTTAATGCACCAACAATAACATATCGATACGTTACTGCGAGATTAAAAATCTCACCTTCATTGCCGCCTGCGATTTCTTCAAAATCTGCTTGGGCTTGCTCCAAGGCTGTCGCATCATCTTCTGGAGCCACGTCCTCCTCCTCAACTCGAGGAGCCACCTCTTCGGGAAGCACATCTTCCTCATCAGTTGGACGCACTAGGACGTCGACATGTTGTTCTTCAAGGCTCTTCTGCTTCACGCGCTCGAGCTCTTCCTCTTCTCGCTTTCTTCTCCTTTCAGCAGCTTCCGCAGCTGTCTTCCTGGACTCGGCGAGAACGTCCTCGCTTATGGGTTCATGAGAAACACCGGAATGAGTACCCCTCTTCTGCCTCTTGGCCAAAAGGCCACTGATGGTATCATCATCATCATCATCTGCGAAGAAATAATTTGTTCAAATCAAATTGCAAAAGAGCTAAGATAATGAGGAGAGAAGTACAATTGAGATACAGCCCAATTCTTCCTCATGTATCGCATCTTCAACTCTTTCTTCTTCATCTTCATGTCCTTCTCTTGGCTCCTGCCTCTCTTCTTCTTCCTCCTGGCCGAATGGAACGAAGGTCTCCACTGCGAGCTCCTTCCGCGTTTTACCGGTCATGCGACCTTTGCCTTTGTCCTTGGCAGAAAGGGATCTCGCAGGAGGGGAAGTTGGAGCGCTTCTAGGGGAAGAAATTGTAATTCCTCTTTGCCTAGGCCTCTTCGCTCTTGGCGCGGCAGTCGCTGGAGGAGACGGATCATCTCTAGGGGGAGACAAGGCCGGAGCATTGTCTATCAGCGAGTCAGCAAAAGCATTCATGACCTCGCGAATCCTGGCTTCGACCTCAGGATCCATCCTCGATGCTAGCCGAAACGACTGTCCTTGTCTTCTTGTGGTAACAATGGCGTTAACCATCGATTTGGAACGCTCACCAGATGCAAACCTCCGCACATGGCACTACAGCAAGCAGCGTAGAATGAGGTTGTCAATATATTGAAGTAAAGAAGCTTAGCGCATGCGAAAGAAGTTGCTTACCTTAGCAAAAGTTCCGCTATATCTGATGACATGCGAGTCGCCTTTTCTAACCGCGACGGTCTTTTCATCTAGAATGATGGCAGGACACAAATGGTTCTCGTGATCCAGCAATGAGTAGCAACCATATTCAGACTCGTCCAGACTGCAATTGGGACGAAAAGGAAAAGAGTTTCTTTTAATCACAGGAGCTCTGCTTGGCTGTGTTGGAATAGATGCCCTAGAGGCAATCGTAGATTTAGTATGAACAATGTTTTGGCTAGAATATTCATTTATTATTTATGGCGATATTTAATAAATGAAGTCCTTATATAAATTGTGTTATTTATCTTAAATATCCCTAGTCCATTATATTGATTAATAGGACAATCAAATATAGACTAGTATATGGGTAGATTGGTATGGAGATATCAAGTCTAACATATGGGTATGCATTAGGAGTAATGGCATACTGGATTGACCCACGACGAAAAGGATACATTAGATTATGTGAAGTCACAATCGCTTTTCGTAGTGCTAATATTATTGCAATCCTTGGACTTGAAGTCACTAGATACTCTAGTTGTGAAATATTGCGTTTTGATGTCATCAAACGTTACACCGTAACTGGGTAATCATAAAGGTGGCTATCGGGCGTAATAGGAAGCAAGCTTAGAGATCGTAGTGATGTAGATAGGATTTGTCCCTCCCACATAATGGGGGTAAATATCCATGGCCACTCGAGGGATGAGGCTTATTGAATGTCTGGCCAGACTCAGATAAATTAATATAGAGATATTAATGTTATCTGCAAGCATAAGCATATTCCCAGGATCGAGGAACTATGGATTGGATATACGAGTGTGACTATTTATGTCTCGTGTCCAATCCGGATATGGAGACAAAGGGATAATGCAATATGACATATTGGGCATAAAGGTTTGTCGGGATCACTGACTATTTCTATTGGTTGGGTGGCATGGATGTGTTGCTAGACACCGCTCCATGTTAGTAATAGTTACTACCAACTATATAGAAACCTATGGGGTCACACGTCAAATAGAGTAGAGCTAGATGTGGGATTAATTAATATGGATTAATTAATAGAAGTATCATTGTGCAACACCTTGCAAACTTAGTAGGACTAATTTGCAAGGAAGGGAATAATTCTAGTTCATCTAGAATTAGGAAACTCTTTTATGGAAACAACAAGGAGTTGTTGGAGTATATAAAGGAGGCTCTAGCTTCCTTCCCACAACATGAGTTATTATTAGACATAACACATAAAGAGTGGGAGAGAGCAAAAGAGAGAGCAAGACAAAAGAGCTAGGGCCGAAACCCTAGCCCTCCCGTCCTCCCCTCTACCCGACGGCAAGGAGAGACCGCCCCCTCCCTTGTGCCTTGGTGATTTGTTGCTTTGATCTTCATCCCTCTTCCTCCGGGTTCAAGCTAGCACTTGTTGTGAAGGAAGAATCTAGATCTCACCTCTAGACGTGGATCAACCGTAGAGACGAGGACATCATTCTTCGTGTGATCTCACAAATCAAAAGGTACACATCTTCTATGTCCTTAATCATGTTATGATGTCTCTTCCTGTGATCCTTGGTGGGCTTTGAGTAGGATTAATTTTTGTTATTCCGCTGCGTTACCTACGTCAAAACCCAACAGTGGTATCAGAGCCTGGTTGTAGAGCATAACATGATATTATGTGTTTACGATTTCAGTTCATACACCGTATTATTGTTTATTACGCGAAAACTGAAAAATTGGCATAGTAGATGCAATATTGAATTTGATTCAATCAAACAAGACCCAACTTAACATTGGATGTTAGAATTGGTGAGTTTAATCAGATTAGGATGTGAATAATTGGGTTCTTGAAAAATTAGGGTTCATGGGCACATGATTGAAAAGGGGTTTTCAATTATGGAAACAAAATTATGGAAAAATTCCATAAGGAAACAACCTTGCTTGGGCAACAAGGAAGGAGGAAGGGGACTAGGGCCGAAAACCCTAGCCGCCCGCCCCTCCCTTGCGCGCCAAGCAAGGCCGCGGCCCCCTTAGGCGTGCGGCGGTCCTAGGGTTCGGGCCACTTGTTGGCTTGGACCCTTTGGACCGTTGTGAAACCCTAGTTACCCAATTTCATTAAAATTAAACAAGCGCGTTATTGGTTTTAACTGTATTATGTGCTTTATTGCATGGTGGATGGATATGGCCTAGGATTGTGGATGTTTATTGTTTTGTGGTTTGGTTTACGGCCTGCGAGCTGATCAAATTAATGTAATAATTAATTAAGTTTTACGGCCTGCGAGTCGTTCTTTTTCTCCTCGACATGTGAGGCTTTTATTATTTATTTATTCTAGATGTTAGGCTAGAATTAGAAATATTTAGATGATAGCCAAGAACATGGAGAAGAAGACCGGAGAACCAAAGGAGCCAAAAGACATCCCTAGGCGCGCAGCTATGGTGGAGCACATGGAGATGAGCTCGGCACTTTAGGGCAATTAGATATTATCATTGGCTTGATAATATCATTAGTCTAGAGGCCATATCCATGCCACGTTTTTATTTTTTGTGGATGTTTATTATTCATGCCTTGTTATTTATTTTGTGTGTATGGCGCTACAAGCAAAACGATAACAAGATAATAATAAACAAGGTTGGTCTTTTATTGTGGATAGCCCAATCCAAATAAGTAGACCATGTTGATAAAGATCAACCAAACGAATTAAAAGAAATCCCTCAATTAAATATTGCGTTTTGCCTTCTCTTGCCAAAACACCCTTCATGATCATGGCCTATTAAAATTCGGTCTTGCCAAAGCAAGGCGATTTTAATTTTTCATGATGTGTTGCGGACGACGCAAGCTAGTAATGCGTGTATGTTGAAAGCAAGAGGTTGGACGCAATTAGGCAAGAGTCAATTGGATTGATGAGCTTAGAGGCATGACAATTAGGAGTTATCCAAATTGGATAAAGAATAAAAGGAATTTATTCACCTAATTGGACCAAGAGTTGCATGGGATGCAATTGGAATGGTTCCTACCTAAATAACCAATTCTTGGGTGACTTGCCAAAGCAAGCTCAAGAAGAAGTGAAATAAGGATCTTGGACCCACTAGAAAATATAAAGATATTTTCCGCTTTAATAGTGAGGGCTATTAATCCGAGAAAAATAGTGGGAGCTATATTTTATGATCTAGTCATTGTTAAATATAGTCAAATTTTTCAAAATACTAAAATTGCATATTTCTCGTTTTGTAGAATTCCAAATGGCAAACAACAGCGCATCGAGTTCATCCCTACGATCTGTCCTTGAGAAGGATAAATTGTCTGGAACAAATTTCCTTGACTGGTACAGAAACTTGAGGATTGTCCTCAAGCAAGAAAAGAAGCTGTACGTCTTGGACACTCCAATTCCAGACCCACCACAAGATGAGTCTCTATTAGCGGAAGTAAGGGCACGTCAGAAACATATTGATGATTCTAATGACGTGACTTGCCTCATGCTTTGTACCATGACTGGTGAGCTTCAGAAGCAACACAAGAACATGGAAGCCTATGATATGATCAGACACTTGAAACAATTGTTTCAAGAACAGGCAAGGCATGAGCGCTATGAGGTGTCTAAAGCGTTGTTCAAAAGCAGTCTTGCAGAAGGGAATCCAGTAGGCCCTCATGTACTCCGAATGATCGGGTACATAGAGAACCTTGAGAGACTGGGGTTCCCACTCGGCCAGGACTTGGCGACTGATCTCGTCTTGCAATCGTTGCCTGACAGTTATAATCAGTTCATTATGAACTATAATATGAATGAGATCAACAAGTCTTTGCCAGACCTATTGAACATGCTAAAGACAGCTGAGCAAAGCATCAATAAAGGCAAGGGCAAAGCCATAATGATGGTGCACAAGAAGAAGAGCAAGTCAGTTGCATCTACTTCAAAAGGAAAACGCAAGAAAGTTGCGAAATCCAAGGATGCCCTAAAGCCTAGTGGAGGCGTGGCTAAAGGTGAATGTCACTACTGCAGCCAGCCAGGTCACTGGAGGAGGAATTGCCCTAAATATCTGGAGGATAAGAAGCTTGGAATAGTGATTCCACCACCACCAGGTATTTATGTTATAGACGTCAATCTCTCTATTTCATCATCCTGGGTATTGGATACCGGATGTGGTTCTCACATTTGTCGTAATGTGCAGGATTTGAAAAGAAGTAGAAGATTGCGAAAAGGGGAGATAGACTTGCGCGTCGGGAATGGGGCAAAGGTTTCTGCATTAGCTGCAGGCGTTTATGAGCTATCTTTTCCTTCTGGACTTATTTTAGATTAGACAATTGTTTTTATGTGCCTGCTATGAGCAGAAACATTATTTCCGTTTCTTGTTTGGACGAGAAAGGTTTTTCTATTTCAATAAAGGACAAGTGTTGCTCCATTTATTTTGATAGTATACACTATTGTAGTGCGCATTTGTCTAATGGATTGTATATCCTTGATCTAAATAATCCAATCTATAACATAAATACTAAAAGGATTAAAACTAATGATTTAAATCCTACATATCTATGGCACTGTCGTTTAGGCCATATAAATGAGAAACGCATATCTAGACTCCATAAGGATGGACTTATAGACTCATTTGATTTGGAATCATATGAGACATGTGAATCTTGTTTATTAGGAAAAATGACAAAGTCCCCTTTCAATAAGAAAGGCGAGCGGACTAGTGAGTTATTGGCACTCATACATACTGATGTATGCGGACCATTTCCCACGCCTGCCAGAGGTGGTTATACCTACTTCATCACATTTACTGATGATTTCAGTAGATATGGATTTGTATACCTTATGAAGGCCAAATCCGAATCCTTTGAATTGTTCAAAGAATTCAAGAGTGAAGTAGAGAAGCAACTTGGCAAGAGTATTAAAGATCTACGATCGGATCGTGGAGGAGAATACTTAAGCCAAGAGTTTGATGAGTATCTTAGAGAGTGTGGGATAGTATCCCAGCTCACTCCACCCGGAACACCACAATGGAATGGTGTATCTGAGAGGAGGAATCGCACTCTATTAGATATGGTGCGATCTATGATGTCTCAAACAGATCTTCCGATATCCTTTTGGGGACATGCTCTAATGACGGCAGCTTTTACCATTAACCGTGTTCCATCCAAATCAGTCATGAAAACGCCATATGAGATATGGATTGGGAGGCGTCCCATAGTGTCGTTTATGAAGATTTGGGGCTGCGACGTCTATGTAAAGCGTTTACAAACAGACAAGCTCGGGCCTAAAGCGGATAAGTGTAAGTTTGTGGGATATCCTGAGACTAAAGGATATTAGTTCTATAACCCTACCGAGAACAAAGTGTTTGTTGCTCGGACCGGCGTGTTTCTAGAAAGAGAACTAGTCTCTAAAGAAGCAAGTAGGAGGGTTGTAGAACTTGAAGAAATTCATGAACCACAAACCACTGAACCGATAATGGAACATGAACAGGAACCACAAGAAGTTGTGGAAGAACCTGTTCAGGTAACACAGGAACTCCGTAGATCAGGAAGAGTGCGTCATGAGCCAGAGAGGTATGGACTTCTCGTGACTGAGCCCGATGACGTACCTCTCATGGATGATGAGCCTGCAAACTATGGAGAAGCCATGAGTGGCCCAGACTCTAAGAAGTGGCTAGAAGCCATGAGATCCGAAATGGATTCCATGTACACCAACAAAGTATGGACTTTGGTGGAACCACCCGAAAGGGCTCGACCCATAGGGTGCAAGTGGGTCTTCAAGAAGAAGACCGACATGGATGGCAAGGTAGTTGCCTATAAGGGGCGATTGGTGGCCAAAGGTTATAGACAGATTCATGGTATTGACTATGATGAGACCTTTTCACCAGTCGCCATGACTAAATCCATTCGAATCTTACTTGCTATTGCAGCATACTACGACTATGAGATTTGGCAAATGGATGTCAAAACAGCGTTCCTTTATGGAAACCTCCTTGAGGATGTGTACATGACATAACCAGAGGGTTTTGAGGATCCAGAGAATGCCAATAAAGTCTGTAAGCTCCAAAGGTCCATTTATGGATTAAAGCAAGCTTCTAGGAGCTGGAATCGACGTTTTGATGACGCGGTCAAAGAGTTTGGCTTCATCAAGAACGAAGATGAGCCTTGTGTTTACAAGAAGGTTAGTGGGAGCTCTATACTATTTCTGGTCTTGTATGTGGATGACATACTAATCATTGGCAATGATATTCCTACTCTGCAATCTGTTAAAGATTGGCTGGGAAAGTGCTTTGCGATGAAAGACTTAGGAGACGCAGCCTATATACTTGGTATAAAGATCTATAGAGATAGATCTAAAAGGTTGCTTGGCCTAAGTCAGAGTACATATATTGACAAGGTGTTGAAGAGGTTCAACATGCAAGATTCCAAGAAGGGATTCTTGCCCATGTCACTCTTTCCAAGAATGACTGTCCCTCCAACGAGATGGAGAAGGACCGCATGAGCAGGATACCCTATGCTTCGGCCATAGGATCCATCATGTACGCCATGCTATGTACTAGACCAGACGTATCATACGCGTTGAGTATGGTGAGCAGATATCAGTCCAATCCGGGTGAGAGTCACTGGATTGCTGTCAAGAACATCCTAAAGTACTTGAGAAGAACTAAGGATGTATTCTTGATATTTGGAGGAATGGAAGAGCTAAGTGTAAAGGGTTACACTGACGCAGGCTTCCAAACCGACAAGGATGATTACAGATCGCAGTCTGGATACGTGTTTTGCCTGAAAGGAGGAGCTGTGAGCTGGAAGAGTTCCAAGCAAGGCACAGTTGCTGATTCTACAACAGAAGCTGAGTACATTGCTGCTGCGGAAGCAGCAAAAGAGGCAGTATGGATAAAGAAGTTTATCACTGAGCTCGGTGTGGTCCCTAGCATAGTGGATCCCGTAGAGTTGTACTGTGACAACTCTGGGGCAATCCCACAGGCAAAGGAACCAAGATCGCACCAAAAGTCAAAGCATGTACTTAGGAGATTCCATCTTATTCGTGATATGATCGATCGAGGAGATGTGAAGATATGCAAGATTCCGACGGATGACAACGTGTCAGATCCGCTCACGAAACCTCTTGCGCAGCGAAAGCATGAAGGGCACGCCAGATCTATAGGCATACGAGATGCGCCAGATTGGCTCTAGTGCAAGTGGGAGACTGTTGGAATAGATGCCCTAGAGGCAATCGTAGATTTAGTATGAACAATGTTTTGGCTAGAATATTCATTTATTATTTATGGCGATATTTAATAAATGAAGTCCTTAGATAAATTGTGTTATTTATCTTAAATATCCCTAGTCCATTATATTGATTAATAGGACAATCAAATATAGACTAGTATATGGGTAGATTGGTATGGAGATATCAAGTCTAACATATGGGTATGCATTAGGAGTAATGGCATACTGGATTGACCCACGACGAAAAGGATACATTAGATTATGTGAAGTCACAATCGCTTTTCGTAGTGCTAATATTATTGCAATCCTTGGACTTGAAGTCACTAGATACTCTAGTTGTGAAATATTGCGTTTTGATGTCATCAAACGTTACACCGTAACTGGGTAATCATAAAGGTGGCTATCGGGCGTAATAGGAAGCAAGCTTAGAGATCGTAGTGATGTAGATAGGATTTGTCCCTCCCACATAATGGGGGTAAATATCCACGGCCACTCGAGGGATGAGGCTTATTGAATGTCTGGCCAGACTCAGATAAATTAATATAGAGATATTAATGTTATCTGCAAGCATAAGCATATTCCCAGGATCGAGGAACTATGGATTGGATATACGAGTGTGACTATTTATGTCTCGTGTCCAATCCGGATATGGAGACAAAGGGATAATGCAATATGACATATTGGGCATAAAGGTTTGTCGGGATCACTGACTATTTCTATTGGTTGGGTGGCATGGATGTGTTGCTAGACACCGCTCCATGTTAGTAATAGTTACTACCAACTATATAGAAACCTATGGGGTCACACGTCAAATAGAGTAGAGCTAGCTTTGGGATTAATTAATATGGATTAATTAATAGAAGGATCATTGTGCAACACCTTGCAAACTTAGTAGGACTAATTTGCAAGGAAGGGAATAATTCTAGTTCATCTAGAATTAGGAAACTCTTTTATGGAAACAACAAGGAGTTGTTGGAGTATATAAAGGAGGCTCTAGCTTCCTTCCCACAACATGAGTTATTATTAGACATAACACATAAAGAGTGGGAGAGAGCAAAAGAGAGAGCAAGACAAAAGAGCTAGGGCCGAAACCCTAGCCCTCCCGTCCGCCCCTCTACCCGACGGCAAGGAGAGGCCGCCCCCTCCCTTGTGCCTTGGTGATTTGTTGCTTTGATCTTCATCCCTCTTCCTCCGGGTTCAAGCTAGCACTTGTTGTGAAGGAAGAATCTAGATCTCACCTCTAGACGTGGATCAACCGTAGAGACGAGGACATCATTCTTCGTGTGATCTCACAAATTAAAAGGTACACATCTTCTATGTCCTTAATCATGTTATGATGTCTCTTCCTGTGATCCTTGGTGGGCTTTGAGTAGGATTAATTTTTGTTATTCCGCTGCGTTACCTACGTCAAAACCCAACAGTGGTATCAGAGCCTGGTTGTAGAGCATAACATGATATTATGTGTTTACGATTTCAGTTCATACACCGTATTATTGTTTATTACGCGAAAACTGAAAAATTGGCATAGTAGATGCAATATTGAATTTGATTCAATAAAACAAGACCCAACTTAACATTGGATGTTAGAATTGGTGAGTTTAATCAGATTAGGATGTGAATAATTGGGTTCTTGAAAAATTAGGGTTCATGGGCACATGATTGAAAAGGGGTTTTCAATTATGGAAACAAAATTATGGAAAAATTCCATAAGGAAACAACCTTGCTTGGGCAACAAGGAAGGAGGAAGGGGACTAGGGCCGAAACCCTAGCCGCCCGCCCCTCCCTTGCGCGCCAAGCAAGGCCGCGGCCCCCTTAGGCGTGCGGCGGTCCTAGGGTTCGGGCCACTTGTTGGCTTGGACCCTTTGGACCGTTGTGAAACCCTAGTTACCCAATTTCATTAAAATTAAACAAGCGCGTTAAAAAATTGGTTTTAACTGTATTATGTGCTTTATTGCATGGTGGATGGATATGGCCTAGGATTGTGGATGTTTATTGTTTTGTGGTTTGGTTTACGGCCTGCGAGCTGATCAAATTAATGTAATAATTAATTAAGTTTTACGGCCTGCGAGTCGTTCTTTTTCTCCTCGACATGTGAGGCTTTTATTATTTATTTATTCTAGATGTTAGGCTAGAATTAGAAATATTTAGATGATAGCCAAGAACATGGAGAAGAAGACCGGAGAACCAAAGGAGCCAAAAGACATCCCTAGGCGCGCAGCTATGGTGGAGCACATGGAGATGAGCTCGGCACTTTAGGGCAATTAGATATTTTCATTGGCTTGATAATATCATTAGTCTAGAGGCCATATCCATGCCACGTTTTTATTTTTTGTGGATTTTTATTATTCATGCCTTGTTATTTATTTTGTGTGTATGGCGCTACAAGCAAAACGATAACAAGATAATAATAAACAAGGTTGGTCTTTTATTGTGGATAGCCCAATCCAAATAAGTAGACCATGTTGATAAAGATCAACCAAACGAATTAAAAGAAATCCCTCAATTAAATATTGCGTTTTGCCTTCTCTTGCCAAAACACCCTTCATGATCATGGCCTATTAAAATTCGGGCTTGCCAAAGCAAGGCGATTTTAATTTTTCATGATGTGTTGCGGACGACGCAAGCTAGTAATGCGTGTATGTTGAAAGCAAGAGGTTGGACGCAATTAGGCAAGAGTCAATTGGATTGATGAGCTTAGAGGCATGACAATTAGGAGTTATCCAAATTGGATAAAGAATAAAAGGAATTTATTCACCTAATTGGACCAAGAGTTGCATGGGATGCAATTGGAATGGTTCCTACCTAAATAACCAATTCTTGTGTGACTTGCCAAAGCAAGCTCAAGAAGAAGTGAAATAAGGATCTTGGACCCACTAGAAAATATAAAGATATTTTCCGCTTTAATAGTGAGGGCTATTAATCCGAGAAAAATAGTGGGAGCTATATTTTATGATCTAGCCATTGTTAAATATAGTCAAATTTTTCAAAATACTAAAATTGCATATTTCTCGTTTTGTAGAATTCCAAATGGCAAACAACAGCGCATCGAGTTCATCCCTACGATCTGTCCTTGAGAAGGATAAATTGTCTGGAACAAATTTCCTTGACTGGTACAGAAACTTGAGGATTGTCCTCAAGCAAGAAAAGAAGCTGTACGTCTTGGACACTCCAATTCCAGACCCACCACAAGATGAGTCTCTATTAGCGGAAGTAAGGGCACGTCAGAAACATATTGATGATTCTAATGACGTGACTTGCCTCATGCTTTGTACCATGACTGGTGAGCTTCAGAAGCAACACGAGAACATGGAAGCCTATGATATGATCAGACACTTGAAACAATTGTTTCAGGAACAGGCAAGGCATGAGCGCTATGAGGTGTCTAAAGCGTTGTTCAAAAGCAGTCTTGCAGAAGGGAATCCAGTAGGCCCTCATGTACTCCGAATGATCGGGTACATAGAGAACCTTGAGAGACTGGGGTTCCCACTCGGCCAGGACTTGGCGACTGATCTCGTCTTGCAATCGTTGCCTGACAGTTATAATCAGTTCATTATGAACTATAATATGAATGAGATCAACAAGTCTTTGCCAGACCTATTGAACATGCTAAAGACAGCTGAGCAAAGCATCAATAAAGGCAAGGGCAAAGCCATAATGATGGTGCACAAGAAGAAGAGCAAGTCAGTTGCATCTACTTCAAAAGGAAAACGCAAGAAAGTTGCGAAATCCAAGATGCCCTAAAGCCTAGTGGAGGCGTGGCTAAAGGTGAATGTCACTACTGCAGCCAGCCGGGTCACTGGAGGAGGAATTGCCCTAAATATCTGGAGGATAAGAAGCTTGGAATAGTGATTCCACCACCACCAGGTATTTATGTTATAGACGTCAATCTCTCTATCTCATCATCCTGGGTATTGGATACCGGATGTGGTTCTCACATTTGTCGTAATGTGCAGGATTTGAAAAGAAGTAGAAGATTGCGAAAAGGGGAGATAGACTTGCGCGTCGGGAATGGGGCAAAGGTTGCTGCATTAGCTGCAGGCGTTTATGAGCTATCTTTTCCTTCTGGACTTATTTTAGAATTAGACAATTGCTTTTATGTGCCTGCTATGAGCAGAAACATTATTTCCGTTTCTTGTTTGGACGAGAAAGGTTTTTCTATTTCAATAAAGGACAAGTGTTGCTCCATTTATTTTGATAGTATGCACTATTGTAGTGCGCATTTGTCTAATGGATTGTATATCCTTGATCTAAATAATCCAATCTATAACATAAATACTAAAAGGATTAAAACTAATTATTTAAATCCTACATATCTATGGCACTGTCGTTTAGGCCATATAAATGAGAAACGCATATCTTGACTCCCTAAGGATGGACTTCTAGACTCATTTGATTTGGAATCATATGAGACATGTGAATCTTGTTTATTAGGAAAAATGACAAAGTCCCCTTTCAATAAGAAAGGCGAGCGGACTAGTGAGTTATTGGCACTCATACATACTGATGTATGCGGACCATTCCCCACGCCTGCCAGAGGTGGTTATACCTACTTCATCACATTTACTGATGATTTCAGTAGATATGGATTTGTATACCTTATGAAGGCCAAATCCGAATCCTTTGAATTGTTCAAAGAATTCAAGAGTGAAGTAGAGAAGCAACTTGGCAAGAGTATTAAAGCTCTACGATCGGATCGTGGAGGAGAATACTTAAGCCAAGAGTTTGATGAGTATCTTAGAGAGTGTGGGATAGTATCCCAGCTCACTCCACCCGGAACACCACAATGGAATGGTGTATCTGAGAGGAGGAATCGCACTCTATCAGATATGGTGCGATCTATGATGTCTCAAACTGATCTTCCGATATCCTTTTGGGGACATGCTCTAATGACGGCAGCTTTTACCATTAACCGTGTTCCATCCAAATCAGTCATGAAAACGCCATATGAGATATGGATTGGGAGGCGTCCCATAGTGTCGTTTATGAAGATTTGGGGCTGCGACGTATATGTAAAGCGTTTACAAACAGACAAGCTCGGGCCTAAAGCGGATAAGTGTAAGTTTGTGGGATATCCTGATACTAAAGGATATTAGTTCTATAACCCTACCGAGAACAAAGTGTTTGTTGCTCGGACCGGCGTGTTTCTAGAAAGAGAACTAGTCTCTAAAGAAGCAAGTAGGAGGGTTGTAGAACTTGAAGAAATTCATGAACCACAAACCACTGAACCGATAATGGAACATGAACAGGAACCACAAGAAGTTGTGGAAGAACCTGTTCAGGTAACACAGGAACTCCGTAGATCAGGAAGAGTGCGTCATGAGCCAGAGAGGTATGGACTTCTCGTGACTGAGCCCGATGACGTACCTCTCATGGATGATGAGCCTGCAAACTATGGAGAAGCCATGAGTGGCCCAGACTCTAAGAAGTGGCTAGAAGCCATGAGATCCGAAATGGATTCCATGTACACCAACAAAGTATGGACTTTGGTGGAACCACCCGAAAGGGCTCGACCCATAGGGTGCAAGTGGGTCTTCAAGAAGAAGACCGACATGGATGGAAAGGTAGTTGCCTATAAGGGGCGATTGGTGGCCAAAGGTTATAGACAGATTCATGGTATTGACTATGATGAGACCTTTTCACCAGTCGCCATGACTAAATCCATTCGAATCTTACTTGCTATTGCAGCATACTACGACTATGAGATTTGGCAAATGGATGTCAAAACAGCGTTCCTTTATGGAAACCTCCTTGAGGATGTGTACATGACACAACCAGAGGGTTTTGAGGATCCAGAGAATGCCAATAAAGTCTGTAAGCTCCAAAGGTCCATTTATGGATTAAAGCAAGCTTCTAGGAGCTGGAATCGACGTTTTGATGACGCGGTCAAAGAGTTTGGCTTCATCAAGAACGAAGATGAGCCTTGTGTTTACAAGAAGGTTAGTGGGAGCTCTATAGTATTTCTGGTCTTGTATGTGGATGACATACTAATCATTGGCAATGATATTCCTACTCTGCAATCTGTTAAAGATTGGCTGGGAAAGTGCTTTGCAATGAAAGACTTAGGAGACGCAGCCTATATACTTGGTATAAAGATCTATAGAGATAGATCTAAAAGGTTGCTTGGCCTAAGTCAGAGTACATATATTGACAAGGTGTTGAAGAGGTTCAACATGCAAGATTCCAAGAAGGGATTCTTGCCCATGTCACTCTTTCCAAGAATGACTGTCCCTCCAACGAGATGGAGAAGGACCGCATGAGCAGGATACCCTATGCTTCGGCCATAGGATCCATCATGTACGCCATGCTATGTACTAGACCAGACGTATCATACGCGTTGAGTATGGTGAGCAGATATCAGTCCAATCCGGGTGAGAGTCACTGGATTGCTGTCAAGAACATCCTAAAGTACTTGAGAAGAACTAAGGATGTATTCTTGATATTTGGAGGAATGGAAGAGATAAGTGTAAAGGGTTACACTGACGCAGACTTCCAAACCGACAAGGATGATTACAGATCGCAGTCTGGATACGTGTTTTGCCTGAAAGGAGGAGCTGTGAGCTGGAAGAGTTCCAAGCAAGGCACAGTTGCTGATTCTACAACAGAAGCTGAGTACATTGCTGCTGCGGAAGCAGCAAAAGAGGCAGTATGGATAAAGAAGTTTATCACTGAGCTCGGTGTGGTCCCTAGCATAGTGGATCCCGTAGAGTTGTACTGTGACAACTCTGGGGCAATCCCACAGGCAAAGGAACCAAGATCGCACCAAAAGTCAAAGCATGTACTTAGGAGATTCCATCTTATTCGTGATATGATCGATCGAGGAGATGTGAAGATATGCAAGATTCCGACGGATGACAACGTGTCAGATCCGCTCACGAAACCTCTTGCGCAGCAAAAGCATGAAGGGCACGCCAGATCTATAGGCATACGAGATGCGCCAGATTGGCTCTAGTGCAAGTGGGAGACTGTTGGAATAGATGCCCTAGAGGCAATCGTAGATTTAGTATGAACAATGTTTTGGCTAGAATATTCATTTATTATTTATGGCGATATTTAATAAATGAAGTCCTTAGATAAATTGTGTTATTTATCTTAAATATCCCTAGTCCATTATATTGATTAATAGGACAATCAAATATAGACTAGTATATGGGTAGATTGGTATGGAGATATCAAGTCTAACATATGGGTATGCATTAGGAGTAATGGCATACTGGATTGACCCACGACGAAAAGGATACATTAGATTATGTGAAGTCACAATCGCTTTTCGTAGTGCTAATATTATTGCAATCCTTGGACTTGAAGTCACTAGATACTCTAGTTGTGAAATATTGCGTTTTGATGTCATCAAACGTTACACCGTAACTGGGTAATCATAAAGGTGGCTATCGGGCGTAATAGGAAGCAAGCTTAGAGATCGTAGTGATGTAGATAGGATTTGTCCCTCCCACATAATGGGGGTAAATATCCACGGCCACTCGAGGGATGAGGCTTATTGAATGTCTGGCCAGACTCAGATAAATTAATATAGAGATATTAATGTTATCTGCAAGCATAAGCATATTCCCAGGATCGAGGAACTATGGATTGGATATACGAGTGTGACTATTTATGTCTCGTGTCCAATCCGGATATGGAGACAAAGGGATAATGCAATATGACATATTGGGCATAAAGGTTTGTCGGGATCACTGACTATTTCTATTGGTTGGGTGGCATGGATGTGTTGCTAGACACCGCTCCATGTTAGTAATAGTTACTACCAACTATATAGAAACCTATGGGGTCACACGTCAAATAGAGTAGAGCTAGATTTGGGATTAATTAATATGGATTAATTAATAGAAGGATCATTGTGCAACACCTTGCAAACTTAGTAGGACTAATTTGCAAGGAAGGGAATAATTCTAGTTCATCTAGAATTAGGAAACTCTTTTATGGAAACAACAAGGAGTTGTTGGAGTATATAAAGGAGGCTCTAGCTTCCTTCCCACAACATGAGTTATTATTAGACATAACACATAAAGAGTGGGAGAGAGCAAAAGAGAGAGCAAGACAAAAGAGCTAGGGCCGAAACCCTAGCCCTCCCGTCCGCCCCTCTACCCGACGGCAAGGAGAGGCCGCCCCCTCCCTTGTGCCTTGGTGATTTGTTGCTTTGATCTTCATCCCTCTTCCTCCGGGTTCAAGCTAGCACTTGTTGTGAAGGAAGAATCTAGATCTCACCTCTAGACGTGGATCAACCGTAGAGACGAGGACATCATTCTTCGTGTGATCTCACAAATTTAAAGGTACACATCTTCTATGTCCTTAATCATGTTATGATGTCTCTTCCTGTGATCCTTGGTGGGCTTTGAGTAGGATTAATTTTTGTTATTCCGCTGCGTTACCTACGTCAAAACCCAACAGTGGTATCAGAGCCTGGTTGTAGAGCATAACATGATATTATGTGTTTACGATTTCAGTTCATACACCGTATTATTGTTTATTACGCGAAAACTGAAAAATTGGCATAGTAGATGCAATATTGAATTTGATTCAATCAAACAAGACCCAACTTAACATTGGATGTTAGAATTGGTGAGTTTAATCAGATTAGGATGTGAATAATTGGGTTCTTGAAAAATTAGGGTTCATGGGCACATGATTGAAAAGGGGTTTTCAATTATGGAAACAAAATTATGGAAAAATTCCATAAGGAAACAACCTTGCTTGGGCAACAAGGAAGGAGGAAGGGGACTAGGGCCGAAACCCTAGCCGCCCGCCCCTCCCTTGCGCGCCAAGCAAGGCCGCGGCCCCCTTAGGCGTGCGGCGGTCCTAGGGTTCGGGCCACTTGTTGGCTTGGACCCTTTGGACCGTTGTGAAACCCTAGTTACCCAATTTCATTAAAATTAAACAAGCGCGTTAAAAAATTGGTTTTAACTGTATTATGTGCTTTATTGCCTGGTGGATGGATATGGCCTAGGATTGTGGATGTTTATTGTTTTGTGGTTTGGTTTACGGCCTGCGAGCTGATCAAATTAATGTAATAATTAATTAAGTTTTACGGCCTGCGAGTCGTTCTTTTTCTCCTCGACATGTGAGGCTTTTATTATTTATTTATTCTAGATGTTAGGCTAGAATTAGAAATATTTAGATGATAGCCAAGAACATGGAGAAGAAGACCGGAGAACCAAAGGAGCCAAAAGACATCCCTAGGCGCGCAGCTATGGTGGAGCACATGGAGATGAGCTCGGCACTTTAGGGCAATTAGATATTTTCATTGGCTTGATAATATCATTAGTCTAGAGGCCATATCCATGCCACGTTTTTATTTTTTGTGGATTTTTATTATTCATGCCTTGTTATTTATTTTGTGTGTATGGCGCTACAAGCAAAACGATAACAAGATAATAATAAACAAGGTTGGTCTTTTATTGTGGATAGCCCAATCCAAATAAGTAGACCATGTTGATAAAGATCAACCAAACGAATTAAAAGAAATCCCTCAATTAAATATTGCGTTTTGCCTTCTCTTGCCAAAACACCCTTCATGATCATGGCCTATTAAAATTCGGGCTTGCCAAAGCAAGGCGATTTTAATTTTTCATGATGTGTTGCGGACGACGCAAGCTAGTAATGCGTGTATGTTGAAAGCAAGAGGTTGGACGCAATTAGGAAAGAGTCAATTGGATTGATGAGCTTAGAGGCATGACAATTAGGAGTTATCCAAATTGGATAAAGAATAAAAGGAATTTATTCACCTAATTGGACCAAGAGTTGCATGGGATGCAATTGGAATGGTTCCTACCTAAATAACCAATTCTTGTGTGACTTGCCAAAGCAAGCTCAAGAAGAAGTGAAATAAGGATCTTGGACCCACTAGAAAATATAAAGATATTTTCCGCTTTAATAGTGAGGGCTATTAATCCGAGAAAAATAGTGGGAGCTATATTTTATGATCTAGCCATTGTTAAATATAGTCAAATTTTTCAAAATACTAAAATTGCATATTTCTCGTTTTGTAGAATTCCAAATGGCAAACAACAGCGCATCGAGTTCATCCCTACGATCTGTCCTTGAGAAGGATAAATTGTCTGGAACAAATTTCCTTGACTGGTACAGAAACTTGAGGATTGTCCTCAAGCAAGAAAAGAAGCTGTACGTCTTGGACACTCCAATTCCAGACCCACCACAAGATGAGTCTCTATTAGCGGAAGTAAGGGCACGTCAGAAACATATTGATGATTCTAATGACGTGACTTGCCTCATGCTTTGTACCATGACTGGTGAGCTTCAGAAGCAACACGAGAACATGGAAGCCTATGATATGATCAGACACTTGAAACAATTGTTTCAGGAACAGGCAAGGCATGAGCGCTATGAGGTGTCTAAAGCGTTGTTCAAAAGCAGTCTTGCAGAAGGGAATCCAGTAGGCCCTTATGTACTCCGAATGATCGGGTACATAGAGAACCTTGAGAGACTGGGGTTCCCACTCGGCCAGGACTTGGCGACTGATCTCGTCTTGCAATCGTTGCCTGACAGTTATAATCAGTTCATTATGAACTATAATATGAATGAGATCAACAAGTCTTTGCCAGACCTATTGAACATGCTAAAGACAGCTGAGCAAAGCATCAATAAAGGCAAGGGCAAAGCCATAATGATGGTGCACAAGAAGAAGAGCAAGTCAGTTGCATCTACTTCAAAAGGAAAACGCAAGAAAGTTGCGAAATCCAAGGATGCCCTAAAGCCTAGTGGAGGCGTGGCTAAAGGTGAATGTCACTACTGCAGCCAGCCGGGTCACTGGAGGAGGAATTGCCCTAAATATCTGGAGGATAAGAAGCTTGGAATAGTGATTCCACCACCACCAGGTATTTATGTTATAGACGTCAATCTCTCTATCTCATCATCCTGGGTATTGGATACCGGATGTGGTTCTCACATTTGTCGTAATGTGCAGGATTTGAAAAGAAGTAGAAGATTGCGAAAAGGGGAGATAGACTTGCGCGTCGGGAATGGGGCAAAGGTTGCTGCATTAGCTGCAGGCGTTTATGAGCTATCTTTTCCTTCTGGACTTATTTTAGAATTAGACAATTGCTTTTATGTGCCTGCTATGAGCAGAAACATTATTTCCGTTTCTTGTTTGGACGAGAAAGGTTTTTCTATTTCAATAAAGGACAAGTTTTGCTCCATTTATTTTGATAGTATGCACTATTGTAGTGCGCATTTGTCTAATGGATTGTATATCCTTGATCTAAATAATCCAATCTATAACATAAATACTAAAAGGATTAAAACTAATTATTTAAATCCTACATATCTATGGCACTGTCGTTTAGGCCATATAAATGAGAAACGCATATCTTGACTCCCTAAGGATGGACTTCTAGACTCATTTGATTTGGAATCATATGAGACATGTGAATCTTGTTTATTAGGAAAAATGACAAAGTCCCCTTTCAATAAGAAAGGCGAGCGGACTAGTGAGTTATTGGCACTCATACATACTGATATATGCGGACCATTCCCCACGCCTGCCAGAGGTGGTTATACCTACTTCATCACATTTACTGATGATTTCAGTAGATATGGATTTGTATACCTTATGAAGGCCAAATCCGAATCCTTTGAATTGTTCAAAGAATTCAAGAGTGAAGTAGAGAAGCAACTTGGCAAGAGTATTAAAGCTCTACGATCGGATCGTGGAGGAGAATACTTAAGCCAAGAGTTTGATGAGTATCTTAGAGAGTGTGGGATAGTATCCCAGCTCACTCCACCCGGAACACCACAATGGAATGGTGTATCTGAGAGGAGGAATCGCACTCTATTAGATATGGTGCGATCTATGATGTCTCAAACAGATCTTCCGATATCCTTTTGGGGACATACTCTAATGACGGCAGCTTTTACCATTAACCATGTTCCATCCAAATCAGTCATGAAAACGCCATATGAGATATGGATTGGGAGGCGTCCCATAGTGTCGTTTATGAAGATTTGGGGCTGCGACGTCTATGTAAAGCGTTTACAAACAGACAAGCTCGGGCCTAAAGCGGATAAGTGTAAGTTTGTGGGATATCCTAAGGAGACTAAAGGATATTAGTTCTATAACCCTACCGAGAACAAAGTGTTTGTTGCTCGGACCGGCGTGTTTCTAGAAAGAGAACTAGTCTCTAAAGAAGCAAGTAGGAGGGTTGTAGAACTTGAAGAAATTCATGAACCACAAACCACTGAACCGATAATGGAACATGAACAGGAACCACAAGAAGTTGTGGAAGAACCTGTTCAGGTAACACAGGAACTCCGTAGATCAGGAAGAGTGCGTCATGAGCCAGAGAGGTATGGACTTCTCGTGACTGAGCCCGATGACGTACCTCTCATGGATGATGAGCCTGCAAACTATGGAGAAGCCATGAGTGGCCCAGACTCTAAGAAGTGGCTAGAAGCCATGAGATCCGAAATGGATTCCATGTACACCAACAAAGTATGGACTTTGGTGGAACCACCCGAAAGGGCTCGACCCATAGGGTGCAAGTGGGTCTTCAAGAAGAAGACCGACATGGATGGCAAGGTAGTTGCCTATAAGGGGCGATTGGTGGCCAAAGGTTATAGACAGATTCATGGTATTGACTATGATGAGACCTTTTCACCAGTCGCCATGACTAAATCCATTCGAATCTTACTTGCTATTGCAGCATACTACGACTATGAGATTTGGCAAATGGATGTCAAAACAGCGTTCCTTTATGGAAACCTCCTTGAGGATGTGTACATGACATAACCAGAGGGTTTTGAGGATCCAGAGAATGCCAATAAAGTCTGTAAGCTCCAAAGGTCCATTTATGGATTAAAGCAAGCTTCTAGGAGCTGGAATCGACGTTTTGATGACGCGGTCAAAGAGTTTGGCTTCATCAAGAACGAAGATGAGCCTTGTGTTTACAAGAAGGTTAGTGGGAGCTCTATACTATTTCTGGTCTTGTATGTGGATGACATACTAATCATTGGCAATGATATTCCTACTCTGCAATCTGTTAAAGATTGGCTGGGAAAGTGCTTTGCGATGAAAGACTTAGGAGACGCAGCCTATATACTTGGTATAAAGATCTATAGAGATAGATCTAAAAGGTTGCTTGGCCTAAGTCAGAGTACATATATTGACAAGGTGTTGAAGAGGTTCAACATGCAAGATTCCAAGAAGGGATTCTTGCCCATGTCACTCTTTCCAAGAATGACTGTCCCTCCAACGAGATGGAGAAGGACCGCATGAGCAGGATACCCTATGCTTCGGCCATAGGATCCATCATGTACGCCATGCTATGTACTAGACCAGACGTATCATACGCGTTGAGTATGGTGAGCAGATATCAGTCCAATCCGGGTGAGAGTCACTGGATTACTGTCAAGAACATCCTAAAGTACTTGAGAAGAACTAAGGATGTATTCTTGATATTTGGAGGAATGGAAGAGCTAAGTGTAAAGGGTTACACTGACGCAGGCTTCCAAACCGACAAGGATGATTACAGATCGCAGTCTGGATACGTGTTTTGCCTGAAAGGAGGAGCTGTGAGCTGGAAGAGTTCCAAGCAAGGCACAGTTGCTGATTCTACAACAGAAGCTGAGTACATTGCTGCTGCGGAAGCAGCAAAAGAGGCAGTATGGATAAAGAAGTTTATCACTGAGCTCGGTGTGGTCCCTAGCATAGTGGATCCCGTAGAGTTGTACTGTGACAACTCTGGGGCAATCCCACAGGCAAAGGAACCAAGATCGCACCAAAAGTCAAAGCATGTACTTAGGATATTCCATCTTATTCGTGATATGATCGATCGAGGAGATGTGAAGATATGCAAGATTCCGACGGATGACAACGTGTCAGATCCGCTCACGAAACCTCTTGCGCAGCGAAAGCATGAAGGGCACGCCAGATCTATAGGCATACGAGATGCGCCAGATTGGCTCTAGTGCAAGTGGGAGACTGTTGGAATAGATGCCCTAGAGGCAATCGTAGATTTAGTATGAACAATGTTTTGGCTAGAATATTCATTTATTATTTATGGCGATATTTAATAAATGAAGTCCTTAGATAAATTGTGTTATTTATCTTAAATATCCCTAGTCCATTATATTGATTAATAGGACAATCAAATATAGACTAGTATATGGGTAGATTGGTATGGAGATATCAAGTCTAACATATGGGTATGCATTAGGAGTAATGGCATACTGGATTGACCCACGACGAAAAGGATACAATAGATTATGTGAAGTCACAATCGCTTTTCGTAGTGCTAATATTATTGCAATCCTTGGACTTGAAGTCACTAGATACTCTAGTTGTGAAATATTGCGTTTTGATGTCATCAAACGTTACACCGTAACTGGGTAATCATAAAGGTGGCTATCGGGCGTAATAGGAAGCAAGCTTAGAGATCGTAGTGATGTAGATAGGATTTGTCCCTCCCACATAATGGGGGTAAATATCCACGGCCACTCGAGGGATGAGGCTTATTGAATGTCTGGCCAGACTCAGATAAATTAATATAGAGATATTAATGTTATCTGCAAGCATAAGCATATTCCCAGGATCGAGGAACTATGGATTGGATATACGAGTGTGACTATTTATGTCTCGTGTCCAATCCGGATATGGAGACAAAGGGATAATGCAATATGACATATTGGGCATAAAGGTTTGTCGGGATCACTGACTATTTCTATTGGTTGGGTGGCATGGATGTGTTGCTAGACACCGCTCCATGTTAGTAATAGTTACTACCAACTATATAGAAACCTATGGGGTCACACGTCAAATAGAGTAGAGCTAGATTTGGGATTAATTAATATGGATTAATTAATAGAAGGATAATTGTGCAACACCTTGCAAACTTAGTAGGACTAATTTGCAAGGAAGGGAATAATTCTAGTTCATCTAGAATTAGGAAACTCTTTTATGGAAACAACAAGGAGTTGTTGGAGTATATAAAGGAGGCTCTAGCTTCCTTCCCACAACATGAGTTATTATTAGACATAACACATAAAGAGTGGGAGAGAGCAAAAGAGAGAGCAAGACAAAAGAGCTAGGGCCGAAACCCTAGCCCTCCCGTCCGCCCCTCTACCCGACAGCAAGGAGAGGCCGCCCCCTCCCTTGTGCCTTGGTGATTTGTTGCTTTGATCTTCATCCCTCTTCCTCCGGGTTCAAGCTAGCACTTGTTGTGAAGGAAGAATCTAGATCTCACCTCTAGACGTGGATCAACCGTAGAGACGAGGACATCATTCTTCGTGTGATCTCACAAATCAAAAGGTACACATCTTCTATGTCCTTAATCATGTTATGATGTCTCTTCCTGTGATCCTTGGTGGGCTTTGAGTAGGATTAATTTTTGTTATTCCGCTGCGTTACCTACGTCAAAACCCAACAGGCTGGAGGGCCGACTGCGTCTCAAATCTTGTATGCTGGGCGTTCCAGTATGCGAGCCAGTTTTTGGAATAACCGCCTTCACGGTTACCTGCAGGTTGCTCAAAGGGAAGATTGCTCAGCAAGACTGTTTTGCACTCCTTTGTCAACAAACGCTTATAGCAGCCTCTGACAATAGACTATGGCCAGATTGATGGTGCCACTGCATCAAAGCCGAATTGGGGAGAAACGCGAGTGGGATCAACATCCACAGTAAGCCTCTCGTACCTTGGCGCGAGCTCGCGAACATGTTCTGCGAGAGCAGGAAGGGAGCCTCGCAGGCACCAGCAAAAGAACTCACGATAGCGCTCGTGGAAGTGCTCTCCACCTTCGAAGAGGAGCTCTTCTGAAAAAACAACACCCTTAGAAGGATACAGTTTGGGAAACCATCGTACGTTTTCAATGCGCATGGCATAGGGCCTGGCTATGAACTCCTCCCGATTGTCGCACATCAGGCTCCAAACGCACTTGGTATTGTTTGTCCCAAACCACCTCGCAGCTCTGCCGCTGTTACGCTCCTCCACCGCGCCTGGGGGACACCACCTGTTGGGCTTAGAAGCAACTGGAGCATAGGAAGGCCAGCGCTCAAAGACCCACATTTTCAAGAAGGCAATGTTAACAAAATTCAGTATGTCAAGGCGGCCACGCGATTCTTTCATGGCCACGACCAGCTGATCCAGTCTGTAGTACAAAGTGCCCAAGACCAAGGGTCCGAGTGCGACTTTTTTGCCGAGAGCCAACTTCACAGCAAGGGGCAGAACGTGATAGAAGACCCCATCGTGCGGGTGGCCATCAATTAAGTACCTCGACAAGCAGGCGCAGAGAAAGGCGCATAGGGTTAAGTGATAACCCTTACCCTCCACATAGTTCTCAGCCTTTGGGTTTTCACTCAGAAGCTTCTTGGTGATGCTGCTGTTCGCATAATCATGGAAAAAGTACTGCACCCATTTGTTCCAAGTATTTTTCGCAGATGTGTCAACCAACTGCCAGTCAGGAAGGACTTTTGTAGTGGTCCACCGGGTGGAAATTTTCTTCACCTCTGCCAAGCACTCCTCCATCTGCGCGTACAGAGCGAGCTCCGCATCCGTCCTCAAGGGACTCAAAGGATCCACCTCGCCCATGGGAAATAGATCGTACAGCATGTGCACGTCCTCGAGCGTGGGGGCAGCCTCGAACTCAGCAAAGTGAAATGTGTGAGTCGCAGGCGAGTAGCGGGAAAGAAGGTTTAGAAGCATGGACTGGTCCAGCTTCACGGCAGCACCCTTCATAGCACGAACTGCGAAATATACGTCGGCCTCATTTAGAGTCACGGCGTGATGAGTCAATACATGATCGATCCACTCATCCATGTAGTCCAATTTCTGAACAAAAGCTTGGGTAGAAATCGCAGCATATGGGAAGTACCCATTTTCGATTCCCAATCGAACCACGTCTTCGGAGCCAATCAATTCAAGCAAGGCCGAGTTAACTGGAGGGGTTAATGTTTGCAACCCTTCGCCAGAAACGGGGGCAGGCAGTTTCTTTGCCTTAATCCTAGCATGATAGAAGTCTTTGCCACCCAGGTAGGGGGCTTTTCGCCATAGAGCTCGCGGAAGATCAGGTATTTCTTCGTCCTCCTTGGTGGGTCTAGTTCCTTTTGTCTTTGCCATTCCTGAGGAAAAGCAAGAAAAAGGGGGGAGAAATATGCACACTTCAGTTTGAATTTTGAATTCTGGGATTCAAGATCTATGGGAAGAAAGATCAACAGTTTCTGGTACTAATTTCAGAAATTAGAAATTGGAATCGTTTGCATTATCAGAGATTTCAAAACCCTACATTCAAGGTCCTTATCATTGGGGGATTAAGTCGAAATTGGGTTCAAAGATTAGAGCTTCTTCACAAGTTTTCAACAGATAATATGTCATGGGTTTGCAGATCCAACACAGTTCAAAGCATACATCGGTATGTTAAACAAAATTGAACAAGGCCAACCTTGTTTTGGTAAAGCTTGCTTGGATGCGCACAGTTGAAGAAGACGATTGACAAGAGAGAACTGGTGATTGATTATCTGAATCTGCTCTCGAAGACTTCCGGGTATCATTCACTTTAAGATAAAGAAGTGATGCTTTACAACAATGGAGAGTACAGAGTATTTATCCAAAAACAATGAAGGGTTGCGTCCTTTCAGTAGTCGAATCGCAACCGTCACCGTCGAATCGCGCAATCACAGGACAAGCTTACGTCACCCCTAAAACCCTAAAGGCCAGACGGCACGACTCTAGGGGTTTTAGGTCATAATGGCACGCACGGGGGCTGAATTTACTCATATTTGAATTGGTGCGTGACGGCGACGCGTATGTTGGTTTCCGCGCATGGAAGTCTATCCAGCTATGAGTCTTCACGCGCAGAAAGGGGGCTAATGTAGATAGTGCTTTCTGAGCTGACAGATCTTGGCCACGTGGCAACCATCCAGCACACCATATTGTGCTCCACACACACTGGATCACCAGCCGCGCTGATCCATGTGGGGGCTGCGAGACAGGGCCCTCGCATACCACTGCACGGGACTTGTAGGGACTTAGTGGTTTGGAGGCTAGAGTAAGTCCTGTCGCGAGCAAGCCAAGCCCGCGCGCGACCTTTAGTAACTGCTTTTGAGAGATTTATGGCACGAGCTCCATAAACCCGGTCAATCCGGTCAAACCCGGTCAACCTCATAACAGTTCCGGTATTCGCGCATAACGTGCTGTAACGGTCCCTATATAGGCGGACGAACGTGCCGTTGCGGTGAAGCTAATTAAGCCGCCATTGATGGGAGCATTAACCACACTGCAACGGTCACATTCTCCGTTATATATAGGACGTTAACCTTTCCATACAAAGGAGAACACACTAGCCATACGCGGAAGCTCTGCCAAACCTCTGTCTCTCTCTCAGACATTACTACTGCCTTACTCTCTCCCTACACACAACCCAACTCTTCCTGTGCCATCTCTGATCCTCTACTTACGGTGTACACGGAGTTCTCCCCTGCCGGAATCTCTTGTGCACAGGTACCCTAAGGAAACTAAGGGTTACTACTTCTACAATCCAACCGAGAACAAAGTGTTTGTTGCTCGGACCGGCGTGTTTCTAGAAAGAGTGTTTGTCTCTAAAGAAGCAAGTTGGAGGACTGTAGAACTTGAAGAGGTTCAAGAACCACAAATCACTGAACCGATTATGGAACATGAACAGGAACCACAAGCAGTTGTGGAGCAGCCTGTTCAGGTAACACAAGATTTTCGTAGATCTAGTAGAGTGCGCCAGGAACCCGAGAGGTATGGACTTCTCGTGACCGATTCCGGTGACACGATGCTCATAGATGATGAGCCTAATACTTATGAAGAGGCCATAAAGGGCCCAGACTCTCAGAAGTGGCTAGAATCCGTGAGATCCGAGATGGAATCCATGTATACCAACAAAGTATGGACTTTGGTGGAACCACCCGTAGGGGCGCGGCCCATAAGGTGCAAGTGGGTCTTCAAGAAGAAGAACGGCATGGATGGTAATGTGATTAACTATAAAGGACAATTGGTGGCTAAAGGATTCAGACAGATTCATGGTATTGACTATGACGAAACCTTTTCATCAGTCGCTATGACCAAATCCATCTGAATCCTACTTGCAATTGCAGCATACCACGACTATGAGATTTGGCAGATGGATGTCAAAACAGCATTCCTTTATGGGAATCTCCTCGAGGACGTGTATATGATACAGCCGGAGGGTTTTGAGGATCCAAATCAAGCCAACAAAGTCTGTAAGCTGCAACGGTCCATTTATGGATTGAAGCAAGCTTCTAGGAGTTGGAATCGACGTTTTAATGAAGTAGTCAAAGAGTTTGGCTTCATCAGGAACGAAGATGAGTCTTGTGTCTACAAGAAGGTTAGTGGAAGCTCTGTAGCTTTTCTGGTCTTGTATGTGGATGACATACTACTCATTGGAAACGACGTTCCCATGCTGCAATCTGTTAAAGATTGGGTAGGGAAGTGTTTCTCAATGAAGGACTTAGGAGAAGCAGCCTATATACTCGGTATAAAGATCTATAGAGATAGATCTAAGAGACTGCTAGGCCTAAGTCAGAGTACATATATTGACAAGATGTTGAAGCGGTTCAACATGCAAGATTCCAAGAAGGGATTCTTGCCCATGTCGCATGGAATCACTCTTTCGAAGAGTGGTTGTCCTTCCAATTAGATTGAGAAGGAACGCATGAGTAGAGTTCCCTATGCCTCGGCCATAGGATATATCATGTATGCCATGTTATGTACTAGACCAGATGTGTCATATGCCTTGAGTATGACAAGCAGATACCAATCCAATCCAGGTGAGAGTCACTGGATTGCAATCAAGAACATCCTAAAGTAATTGAGAATAACTAAGGATGCTTTCTTGATATTTGGGGGTGAAGAAGAGTTGCGTGAAAGGGGTTACACTGATGCAAGCTTCCAAACTGACAGAGATGACTTAGATCACAGTCGGGATATATGTTTTGCCTGAATGGAATAGCGGTGAGCTGGAAGAGTTCCAAGCAAGAGACGGTGGCTGATTCTACAACAGAGGCAGAGTACATTGCTGCAAATGGCGCTGCAAAGGAAGCTGTTTGGATCAGAAAGTTTGTTTCTGAACTTGGTGTGGTTCCTAGCATTTCAGATCCAATTGAGTTGTACTGTGACAACACTGGGGCGATCGCGCAATCATAGGAACCCATGTCGCACCAGAAATCCAAGAACGTGCTCAGGAAGTTTCATCTGATTCGAGATATTATCGATAGAGGAGACGTTCGGATATGCAAGATTCCTACAGATGAGAATCTGTCAGACCCGCTTACAAAGCCGCTCACGCAGTGGAAGCATGAAGGGCACACTAGGAGTATGGGAATACGAGATGCGCCAGATTGGCTCTAGTGCAAGTGGAAGACTGTTGGAATAGATGCCCTAGAGGCAATCTACTTTAGTATGAATTTCTTTGTGGCTAGAAATTCATTTATTATTTATTGGATATTTAATATAATGAAGTCCTTAGATTTACAATTGTGTTGTTTATCTTAAATATCCCTAGTCCGGTATAATGATAAATGGGACAATCATCTATAGACTAGTATGGGGTTGGATTGATATGGAGATATCATGATCCAACACATAGGTGTGCATTAAGGGTAATGACGCACTGGATTGACCCATCTCCAAGAAGGCTACATACACGTTATGTTGAGTCACAAGCGCTTCTTGTGGTGCAATGGTATTGTCATCCTTAGACTTGAAGTCACTATATATTCTAGTTGTGGATTATTGTGATTTTGGTAGCGTTAAACGTTACACCGTAACTGGGTAGTTATAAAGACGTGTACCGAATACAATAATAAGCGAGCTCAGAGATCGTAGTGGACGTAGATAGAATTTTTCCCTCCAACATAACGGGAGCAAATATTCTAGGCCACTCGAGGGATAGTGCATATAGAATGTCTGGCCAGACTCAAATAAATCAATCTGGGATATTGATGTTATTTGCACGAATAAGGCTATTCCCATGGATCGAGAAACTGTGGATTGGATATACGAGTGTGACTTGTATGTCTCGTTTCCAATCCGGATATAGAGACAAAGGGATGAGACAATTACTTGTACAAAGGTTGTCAAGATGACTATTCTATTAGTTGGCTAGAATGGATGTTTTGCTAGAGACCGCTCCATATTAGCAAATAGTTGCTACCAACTAGATAGAACCTATGGGGTCACACGCTATATAGAGTTGAACTAGATTTGGTAATTAATTAATTGGTTTAATTAATTAGAAGGATCACTTTGCAAAACCTTGCAAATTTAGTAGGGACTAATTTGCAAGGAATGGACTAAATTGAATTCTAGTAGGACTAGCATAAGTCCTTTTGGTAGTTGGCATGGATTTGTTGGACTATATAAAGGACCTTCCTTCCTTCCTTCCCACACTTATGATTCATTAGATCATAACTTGAGTGGTAGAGAACAAAAGGAGAGAGAGAAAGCAAGCTAAGGAGCTCCCCGCCCCCTAGCTCGCTGCCGCCCGTCCCCGTCGGCCACAAGGAGGCCGAGACCTCCCTTGTTGGTCTCGTTTTGCGTGATTCTTCTTCCTCTTCCTCTTTCTGGGCTAGCACAAAGGAGTGGGAGATCTATAAATCAACTCTAGGCGTGGATCAACTATAGAGAACGTGACACAATTCGCATTTGAATTCATCAAAGGAGAACCCTAAGGTGTGTTAATTGATTTCTTCCTTTACCATCGTTATGTCTCTTGACTTGTGATCCTTGGAGGGTTTTGTTGGAATAGATGCCCTAGAGGCAATCTAGTTTAGTATGAATTTGTAATTGGCTAGAAATTCATTTATTATTTATTGGATATTTAATGTAATGAAGTCCTTAGATTTACAATCGTGTTGTTTATCTTAAATATCCCTAGTCGAGTATAATGATTAAATGGGACAATCATCTATAGACTAGTATGGGGTTGGATTGATATGGAGATATCATGATCCAACACATGGGTGTGCATTACGGAATGTTGCACTGGATTGACCCATTACCGAGAAGGCTACATACACGTTATGTTAAGTCACAAGTGCTTCTCGGGTACAACGGTATTGTCATCCTTAGACTTGAAGTCACTAGATATTCTAGTTGTGGATCATTGTGATCTTGGTAGCGTTAAACGCTACACCGTAACTGGGTAGTTATAAAGGCGTGTACTGGATACAATGTGAAGCAAGCTTAGGGATCGTAGTGGACGTAGAGAGGATTTGCCCCTCCCACATAACGGGAATAAATATCCAAGGCCACTCGAGGATAGTGCTTATAGAATGTCTGGCCAGACTTAAATAAATCAATATATGAGATATTGATGTTATTTGCACGAATAAGGCTATTCCACGGATCGAGAAACTAGGGATTGGATATACGAGTGTGACTTGTATGTCTCGTGTCCAATCCGGATATGGAGGCAAAGGGATGAGACAATTACTTGTACAAGGTTGTCTAGATGACTATTCTATTAGTTGGCTAGAATGGATGTTTTGCTAGAAACCGCTCCATATTAGCAAAGAGTTGCTACCAACTAGATAGAACCTATGGGGTCACACGCTATATAGAGTTGTACTAGATTTGGGAATTAATTAATAGGATTAATTAATTAGAAGGATCACTTTGCAAACCCTTGCAAACTTAGTAGGGACTAATTTGCAAGGAAGGGACTAAATTGAATTCTAGTAGGACTAGAATAAGTCCTTTAGGTAGTTAACAAGGAGTTGTTGGACTATATAAAGGACCCTCCTCCTTCCTTCCCTACACAACTTATGCTCTAAAGAGAACATAACAAGAGTAGGAGAGAACAAAGGAGAGAGAGAGCAAGCAACAAGAGGGACGCCGCCCCCTTGCCGCCGCCCACTCGTCCCCGACGCCACAAAGGGGCCGAACCCCCTTTTGTGCCTCGTTTTGCGTGATTCCTTCACCCTCCTTTCATTCCGGGCTAGCACCAAGGTGATTGGAGATCTAGGATCAACTCTAGGCGTGGATCAACTATAGAGAACGTGACACTATTCGCGTTTGAAGTCATCAAGGAGAACCCAAAGGTGTGTTTATGATTTCTTACCTTCACTATCGTTATGCATCTAGACTTGTGATCCTTGGAGGGTTTTGCATGGTTGTTTATTTGATTATGCTTCCGTTTGCGCGATCCATGAATCAAAACCCTACAGTGGTATCAGAGCCACAGGTCATAGAGCATAAACGTAGTTTATGTGTTACATTCTTGTTGTTTTACACCTTAATTTGTTGTTTATCGCGTAAAACAAGACAAATCAAGCATTGGATGCAATTTGTCAAAGAATTAATCATAACAAGACCCAATTATTGCATTGGATGCATGAATTGGTGAGTTTGAGAAATTTTAGGATCTTAGATCTAGGGTTTGGGCATCCTTGGGGAAGAAGAAGTTCTCCCACAACAAGGAAACAACCAAACTTGGGCTCCAAGCAAGGAGATTGTTTTGGAAACAACCTCCACAAGGAGGTTCGGCCCCCTAGGGGACCGCCCCCTTGCTTGCCGCCCAAGCTTGGCGCCCTATGGGGCCGGGCGGCCCTAACCCGCGGGCCTAGCTTGCGGGTTTTGGGCCGGGCCGGCCCTAGGGCTTTATGGTTCACTTATTTGGGCCCGGGCAATTGGATTGTTGGGCCCATGGACCGTTTTAACCCTAGAAATCCTAAAATCAATTAAAATTGACCAAGCGCGTTAAAATTGGATTTTAACTGTTTATGTGCAAATCGCATGGTGATTGGATATGGCCTTAGGATGTGGTTTGATGTGAATGTTTAATTTTGAGGTTTGGTTTTACGGCCTGCGAGCTGATCAATTAATTGTAATAATTAATTAGGGTTTTATGGCCTGCGTGCCATTCTTTTTTCTCAACTTGTGAGATTTATTTTATTTAGTATAGATATTAGCTAGTGCTAGATAAAGTAGATTGTTAGCCAAGATTGGAGAAAAGAAGCCCAAAGCCAAAGAAGCCAAAAAGGATGGAGCATGGAGCATGGAGCATTCCACATGACTATGAAGGATGGACCAAAAGATCAAGACGCATGGAGATGTGTTTGTTTAGGGTTCATAGATAATTCCATTGGCTTGGAATTATCTTAGTCTAGAAAAGGCCATATCCACATCACGTTTAATTTCTGTTTTGTGGTTGTTTATTTATTGTCTTATTATTTGTGTGGTTGGTGTATGGATGATGCATGCAATTAGGATAATAAGATAATTAGACAACCCGGATCTATTATTTGGAGTTGTGCCCAAACTCAAATAGATAGATTAGTTGATATTGATCAACAAAAATAATTAAAATTGAAAAATCCCTCAAATTTTAAAATATTGTGTTCTTGCCTTCTCGTTATTTAAACACTCATTATCATCATTATTTATCAAGTTCGTGCGTGCCAAAGCATGGCGACTTGGTTCATAATGATGGAATGCGATGGCACGTAACAATGTGCAATTGTTTAGATAAGAGGTTGAACACAACTAGGCTATTAATTTGATTAAGAAACCTAGAGGCAATCAATTGGGATTATCCATAAGGATGGATAAATAAGGAGTTATTTGCCCGATTGAACCAAGAGTTGCATATGGGATGCAATTGGAATCGTTCCTACCTAAGAAGTAATCGAATTATGGGTGACTTGCCAAAGCAAGCTCATAAGGAGATGAAAAAGATGGATCTTGGCCCACTAGAAAATATAAGGATATTTTCCGCATTAATATCTTGAGGGTTATTAATCCGTAGAAAAATAGTGGGAGCTATATTTAATAAACTAGCCATTATTAAATATAGTCAAAAATTCACAAATACTAAAACTTGCGTATTTTCCTTTTTGTAGAATTCCAAATGGCAAACAACTCATCGAGTTCACAACATTCCCTACGATCTGTCCTTGAGAAGGACAAGCTCTCTGGAACCAACTTCCTTGATTGGTACAGAAACTTGAGAATTGTTCTCAAGCAAGAGAAGAAGCTGTACGCAATAGAGGAGCAAGTTCCAGAAGGTCCAGAGAATCAGACACCTGCTGCCTTAAAGGCGTATCAAAAGCGTGTTGATGACGCTAATGATGCGGCCTGCCTAATGCTTTGCACCATGACCTCTGAGCTTCAGAAGCAACATGAGAACATGAATGTTGTCGATATGATCGAACATCTAAAGCAGCTCTTCCAAGAGCAGGCGAGGGTAGAGAGGTATGAGGTCTCAAAGGCACTGTTCAAATGTCATCTGGCAGAAGGGAACCCGGTGGGACCCCATGTACTCCGAATGATCGGGTACTTGGAGAATCTCGCCTGGCTTGGGTTCCCGGTCGGCCAAGAGTTGGCAACCGATCTCGTGTTGCAATCGTTGCCCGAGAGTTATGGACAGTTCATTATGAACTATAACATGAACGAGATCGTTAAACCACTGCCAGATTTGCTCAACATGTTGAGGACGGCTAAACAGAGCATCAACAAGGGTAAGGGCAAGGCCATAATGATGGTGCATAAAGGAAAGGGTAAAAAGTTTGCCTCTTCCTCCAAGGGCAAAGGCAAGTCAGTTGCTAAGTCCAAGGAACAAGCCCTTAAGCCTGTTGGTGGCATTGCCAAGGTCGTCACTAAGGGTGAATGTCACTACTGTAGTCAACCTGGACACTGGAGGAGGAACTGCCCAAAATATCTGGAGGACAAGAGGCTTGGAATAGTGATTCCACCACCACCAGGTATTTTTGTTGTAGATGTCAATTTAACTGTCTCTACATCATGGGTATTAGATACTGGATGTGGATCTCATATTTGTCGAAATATGCAGGATCTAAAGAGAAGTAAAAGATTGGCTAAAGGGGAGGTAGATCTACGCGTTGGGAATGGAGCAAAGGTTGCTGCGTTGGCCATAGGCGTGTGCGAGCTATCTCTGCCTTCAGGATTAGTTTTAGAATTAAATAATTGCTATTTTGTGCCTGCTATGAGCAGAAACATTATTTCTATTTCTTGTTTGGACAAGGAAGGTTTTATTATTTCAATAAAGAACAATTGTTGTTCCTTTTATTTGAATAATATTCACTATTTTAGTGCGCAATTATTTAATGGACTTTATGTCCTTGATCTAAGTAATCCTGTCTACAACATTAATACCAAGCGGATTAAAATAAATGATTTAAATCCTGCTTATTTATGGCATTGTCGTTTAGGCCACATAAATGAGAAACGTGTATCTAGACTCCATAAGGATGGATTACTAGACTCATTTGATTCTGAATCATATGAGACATGTGAGGCTTGTTTATTGGGAAAAATGACAAAGTCCCCTTTCAATAAGAAAGGTGAGAGGACTAGTGAGCAACTGGCGCTCATACATACCGATGTGTGTGGGCCATTTGCCACGCCTGCCAGGGGTGGTTATGTCTACTTCATTACGTTTACTGATGATTACAGTAGATATGGATTTGTATACCTTATGAGGGCAAAATCCGAATCCTTTGAAGTGTTCAAAGAATTCAAGAATGAAGTAGAGAAGCAACTTGGCAAAAGTATCAAGGCTCTACGATCGGATCGTGGAGGAGAATACTTAAGCCAAGAGTTTGACGACTATCTTAGAGAGTGTGGGATCGTGTCCCAACTCACTCCACCCGGAACGCCACAATGGAATGGCGTGTCCGAGAGGAGGAATCGAACCCTATTGGATATGGTTCGGTCTAAGATGTGTCAAACCGATCTTCCATTATCGTTTTGGGGCTACGCTCTATTAAGTGCAGCTTTCACCATTAACCGTGTTCCATCTAAATCAGTCATGAAGACACCATATGAGATGTGGAGTGGGAGGCGTCCCACACTGTCGTTCATGAGGATTTGGGGCTGCGATGTCTATGTAAAACGTTTACAATCAGACAAGCTAGGGCCTAAATCGGATAAGTGTAAATTTGTGGGGTACCCTAAGGAAACTAAGGGATACTACTTCTACAATCCAACCGAAAACAAAGTGTTTGTTGCTCGGACCGGCGTGTTTCTAGAAAGAGAGTTTGTCTCTAAAGAAGCAAGTGGGAGGAATGTAGAACTTGAAGAAGTTCAAGAACCACAAATCACTGAACCGATTATGGAACATGAACAGGAATCACAAGCAGTTGTGGATCCACCTGTTCAGGTAACACAAGAGCTTCGTAGATCTAGTAGAGTGCGCCAGGAACCCGAGAGGTACGGACTTCTCGTAACTGATTCCGGTGACACGATGCTCATAGATGATGAGCCTACTACCTATGAGGAGGCCATGAGTGGCCCAGACTCGCAGAAGTGGCTTGAGGCCATGAGATCCGAGATGGAATCCATGTATACCAACAAAGTATGGACTTTGGTGGAACCACCTGATGGGTCGCGGCCCATAGGGTGCAAGTGGGTCTTCAAGAAGAAGATCGACATGGATGGTAATGTGATTACCTATAAGGGCCGATTGGTGGCTAAAGGATTCAGACAGATTCATGGTATTGACTATGATGAAACCTTTTCACCAGTCGCTATGACCAAATCCATCCGAATCCTACTTGCGATTGCAGCATACTACGACTATGAGATTTGGCAGATGGATGTCAAAACAGCATTCCTTTATGGGAATCTCCTCGAGGACGTGTATATGATACAGCCGGAGGGTTTTGAGGATCCAAAGCAAGCCAACAAAGTCTGTAAGCTGCAACGATCCATTTATGGATTAAAGCAAGCTTCTAGGAGTTGGAATCGACGTTTTGATGAAGTGGTCAAAGAGTTTGGCTTCATCAGAAACGAAGATGAGTTTTGTGTTTACAAGAAGGTTAGTGGGAGCTCTGTAGCTTTTCAGGTCTTGTATGTGGATGACATACTACTCATTGGAAACGACATTCCCATGCTGCAATCTGTGAAAGATTGGCTAGGAAAGTGTTTCTCAATGAAGGACTTAGGGGAAGCAGCCTATATACTCGGTATAAAGATCTATAGAGATAGATCTAAGAGGTTGCTAGGCCTAAGTCAAAGTACATATATTGACAAGGTGTTGAAACGGTTCAACATGCAAGATTCCAAGAAGGGATTCTTGCCCATGTCACATGGAATCACTCTTTCGAAGAGTGGATGTCCTTCCAATGAGATTGAGAAGGAACGCATGAGTAGGATTCCCTATGCCTCGGCCATAGGATCTATCATGTACGCCATGTTATGTACTAGGCCAGATGTGTCATATGCCTTGAGTATGACAAGCAGATACCAATCCAATCCGGGTGAGAGTCACTGGATTACTGTCAAGAACATCCTAAAGTACTTGAAAAGAACTAAGGATGCTTTCTTGATATATGGCGGTGAGGAAGAGTTGCGTGTAAGGGGTTACACTGATGCAAGCTTCCAAACCGATAGAGATGACTTCAGATCACAGTCGGGATATGTGTTTTGCCTGAATGGAGCAGCGGTGAGCTGGAAGAGTTCCAAGCAAGAGACGGTAGCTGATTCTACAACAGAGGCTGAGTACATTGCTGCAAATGGCGCAGCAAAGGAGGCTGTTTGGATCAGAAAGTTTGTTTCTGAACTTGGTGTGGTCCCTAGCATTGCGGATCCAGTGGAGTTGTTCTGTGACAACACTGGGCGATCGCGCAATCAAAGGAACCAAGATCGCACCAGAAGTCCAAGCACGTGCTCAGGAAGTTTCATCTGATTCGAGATATTATCGATAGAGGAGACGTTCGGATATGCAAGATTCCTACAGATGATAATCTGTCAGACCCGCTTACAAAGCCTCTCACGCAGTGGAAGCATGAAGGGCACACTAGGAGTATGGGCATACGAGATGCGCCAGATTGGCTCTAGTGCAAGTGGGAGACTGTTGGAATAGATGCCCTAGAGGCAATCTAGTTTAGTATGAATTTGTAATTGGCTAGAAATTCATTTATTATTTATTGGATATTTAATATAATGAATTCCTTAGATTTACAATCGTGTTGTTTATCTTAAATATCCCTAGTCGAGTATAATGATTAAATGGGACAATCATCTATAGACTAGTATGGGGTTGGATTGATATGGAGATATCATGATCCAACACATGGGTGTGCATTACGGAATGTTGCACTGGATTGACCCATTACCGAGAAGGCTACATACACGTTATGTTAAGTCACAAGTGCTTCTCGGGTACAACGGTATTGTCATCCTTAGACTTGAAGTCACTAGATATTCTAGTTGTGGATCATTGTGATCTTGGTAGCGTTAAACGCTACACCGTAACTGGGTAGTTATAAAGGCGTGTACTGGATACAATGAGAAGCAAGCTTAGGGATCGTAGTGGACGTAGAGAGGATTTGCCCCTCCCACATAACGGGAATAAATATCCAAGGCCACTCGAGGATAGTGCTTATAGAATGTCTGGCCAGACTCAAATAAAGCAATATATGAGATATTGATGTTATTTGCACGAATAAGGCTATTCCACGGATCGAGAAACTAGGGATTGGATATACGAGTGTGACTTGTATGTCTCGTGTCCAATCCGGATATGGAGGCAAAGGGATGAGACAATTACTTGTACAAGGTTGTCTAGATGACTATTCTATTAGTTGGCTAGAATGGATGTTTTGCTAGAAACCGCTCCATATTAGCAAAGAGTTGCTACCAACTAGATAGAACCTATGGGGTCACACGCTATATAGAGTTGTACTAGATTTGGGAATTAATTAATAGGATTAATTAATTAGAAGGATCACTTTGCAAACCCTTGCAAACTTAGTAGGGACTAATTTGCAAGGAAGGGACTAAATTGAATTCTAGTAGGACTAGAATAAGTCCTTTAGGTAGTTAACAAGGAGTTGTTGGACTATATAAAGGACCCTCCTCCTTCCTTCCCTACACAACTTATGCTCTAAAGAGAACATAACAAGAGTAGGAGAGAACAAAGGAGAGAGAGAGCAAGCAACAAGAGGGACGCCGCCCCCTTGCCGCCGCCCACTCGTCCCCGACGCCACAAAGGGGCCGAACCCCCTTTTGTGCCTCGTTTTGCGTGATTCCTTCACCCTCCTTTCATTCCGGGCTAGCACCAAGGTGATTGGAGATCTAGGATCAACTCTAGGCGTGGATCAACTATAGAGAACGTGACACTATTCGCGTTTGAAGTCATCAAGGAGAACCCAAAGGTGTGTTTATGATTTCTTACCTTCACTATCGTTATGCATCTAGACTTGTGATCCTTGGAGGGTTTTGCATGGTTGTTTATTTGATTATGCTTCCGTTTGCGCGATCCATGAATCAAAACCCTACAGTGGTATCAGAGCCACAGGTCATAGAGCATAAACGTAGTTTATGTGTTACATTCTTGTTGTTTTACACCTTAATTTGTTGTTTATCGCGTAAAACAAGACAAATCAAGCATTGGATGCAATTTGTCAAAGAATTAATCATAACAAGACCCAATTATTGCATTGGATGCATGAATTGGTGAGTTTGAGAAATTTTAGGATCTTAGATCTAGGGTTTGGGCATCCTTGGGGAAGAAGAAGTTCTCCCACAACAAGGAAACAACCAAACTTGGGCTCCAAGCAAGGAGGTTGTTTTGGAAACAACCTCCACAAGGAGGTTCGGCCCCCTAGGGGACCGCCCCCTTGCTTGCCGCCCAAGCTTGGCGCCCTATGGGGCCGGGCGGCCCTAACCCGCGGGCCTAGCTTGCGGGTTTTGGGCCGGGCCGGCCCTAGGGCTTTATGGTTCACTTATTTGGGCCCGGGCAATTGGATTGTTGGGCCCATGGACCGTTTTAACCCTAGAAATCCTAAAATCAATTAAAATTGACCAAGCGCGTTAAAATTGGATTTTAACTGTTTATGTGCAAATCGCATGGTGATTGGATATGGCCTTAGGATGTGGTTTGATGTGAATGTTTAATTTTGAGGTTTGGTTTTACGGCCTGCGAGCTGATCAATTAATTGTAATAATTAATTAGGGTTTTATGGCCTGCGTGCCATTTTTTTTTCTCAACTTGTGAGATTTATTTTATTTAGTATAGATATTAGCTAGTGCTAGATAAAGTAGATTGTTAGCCAAGATTGGAGAAAAGAAGCCCAAAGCCAAAGAAGCCAAAAAGGATGGAGCATGGAGCATGGAGCATTCCACATGACTATGAAGGATGGACCAAAAGATCAAGACGCATGGAGATGTGTTTGTTTAGGGTTCATAGATAATTCCATTGGCTTGGAATTATCTTAGTCTAGAAAAGGCCATATCCACATCACGTTTAATTTCTGTTTTGTGGTTGTTTATTTATTGTCTTATTATTTGTGTGGTTGGTGTATGGATGATGCATGCAATTAGGATAATAAGATAATTAGACAACCCGGATCTATTAGTTGGAGTTGTGCCCAAACTCAAATAGATAGATTAGTTGATATTGATCAACAAAAATAATTAAAATTGAAAAATCCCTCAAATTTTAAAATATTGTGTTCTTGCCTTCTCGTTATTTAAACACTCATTATCATCATTATTTATCAAGTTCGTGCGTGCCAAAGCATGGCGACTTGGTTCATAATGATGGAATGCGATGGCACATAACAATGTGCAATTGTTTAGATAAGAGGTTGAACACAACTAGGCTATTAATTTGATTAAGAAACCTAGAGGCAATCAATTGGGATTATCCATAAGGATGGATAAATAAGGAGTTATTTGCCCGATTGAACCAAGAGTTGCATATGGGATGCAATTGGAATCGTTCCTACCTAAGAAGTAATCGAATTATGGGTGACTTGCCAAAGCAAGCTCATAAGGAGATGAAAAAGATGGATCTTGGCCCACTAGAAAATATAAGGATATTTTCCGCATTAATATCTTGAGGGTTATTAATCCGTAGAAAAATAGTGGGAGCTATATTTAATAAACTAGCCATTATTAAATATAGTCAAAAATTCACAAATACTAAAACTTGCGTATTTTCCTTTTTGTAGAATTCCAAATGGCAAACAACTCATCGAGTTCACAACATTCCCTACGATCTGTCCTTGAGAAGGACAAGCTCTCTGGAGGTCCTTTTTCGCATAGGTCCTTTTTCGCATAGGTCTTTTACTAATGACGGGACTGACTTCACCTCAATCGATATCTTCGCAGGGCATTTATCTGAACTGATTTTTGACCATAAAGTGGCCAATGCATCCGCGTGGCGATTGTCAGACCTGGAAGTGTGCTCGTATTTCACATACTCGAAATTTTGAACCAGCTTCTGCACAATTGACCGGTACTTTAGTATATTTATTTCTTTCTGAGCGTATTCTCCTGAGGTCTGTTTGACGATTAGTTTTGAATCTCCCATGATGAAGAGAGTCTTGACTTCCAGAGCTCTAGCTGCAAGGAGTCCTGCGATCAGGGCCTCATACTCGGCCTCATTATTCGTCACCGCAAAGTCCAGTTCTGTCGACATCTGGATAACCTCCTAATCAGACTTGATGAGTACTGCTCCAATTCCTCCTCCCGATCTTGTGGATGATCCATCAAACTGTAGCTTCCAGTATTCTTTGCTGATGGCATATATCTCAGGTCCTTCTAGCTCCTCTGGTACCGGTTCGTGCTTCTCTTCTGGGAATTGTGCCAGCAGATCTGCTAGTGCTTGTGATTTGATGGCCTTGGGTCGCATGCATGTAATATCATATTAGGAAATGGTCATGTACCATTTCGCGAGCCTTCCTGAGGGGAGTGAGTGTCCCAGGAGATATCGTATGAGATCGTTCTTCGTTATAACTACCACTTTATGAGAAGCAAAGTAATGCCTTATCTTCTCAATCGCGAAAAATAAAGCCAAACAATGCCGCTCTATGTCTGTGTATCTTGATTCTGCTGATTGGATCATACGGGAGATATAATACACTGGTCTTTCTTGTCCCTCGAACTCCTGGTCCAGCAATGCTCAAATCGACCTTTGAGTCGAGGTGAGGTACAATAGCAGAGGTGCTCCCAGTTGTGGTGCAATCATAACCCTCGTTGATGTCAGTAATTTCTTCAGCTTCTCGAATGTAACTTGATGCTCTTCTGTCCAGACAAACGGTGCGTTCTTTTTGAGCAAATTGCTGAAGCAGAAAGTTAGTTCTGCAATTGCTGGTATAAACCTCCGCAAGTAAGACAGCTTTCCTAGGAATGCCTTCAGTGCAGTTTGGGATTGAGGTACTGACATATTTGTGATTGCTGAGATTTTGGCGGGATCAGGCTCGATCCCATGTTTGTGAATCACACAGCCTAGGAACTTACCAGAGGTTACCCCAAATGCGCACTTCCTAGGGTTCATTTTTAACTGAAATGCACGACATCTTTCGAAAACCTTCCTTAGATTTTTCAAGTGGTCTTCCTTCCTCTTTGATTTAACCACTAGATCGTCCACATAGAACTCAGCTTCTTGGTGCATCATGTCGTGGAACAGTTCCAGCATTGCGCGCTGGTATGTGGCCCCCGCATTCTTCAGACCGAACGGCATGACTGTGTAGTTGAAGACCCCTACCGGTGTTATGAACGCCGTCTCCTTCACATCCTCAGGATCCATATTGATTTGGTTGTAGCCACTGAATCCGTCTTAAAGCTAAACATCTCATGACCCGCAGTGGAGTCGATCAAGAGATGCACATTTGGAAACGGAAGTCGTCCTTTGGGCAGAATTTGTTCTGATCCCTGAAATCTACACATACATGAAGGCTTCCATTTTTCTTTAACACAGGGGCTATGTTTTCCAACCAGGTGGGATGATGGTTAGGTTCTATGAACTTGGCATTCAGCAGTTTGACCATCTCCTCCCTGATTTTAACATTGATCTCAGGGCGGAAATTCCTCGCGCTTTGCTTGACTGGTTTCGAGCCTGGGATGACATCTAGGCGATGCATTGTAATGCTTCGGTCAAGCCCCGGCATTTCGTCATAATCCCACGCGAATACATCATTGTACTCTTTCAGTAGCTGGACCAGCCTTTGTTCTTCCGTATCGCTGAGGTCTGCGCTCAGGAAGACAGGTCTTTGTTTTTCCTCGCCAAGGCTGAGGAATACTTCCTTAAGTTCTTGATTTTGTGGCTTTGGGCGGTCTTCCATGCACTCAGGTGCCTCTTTGACTTCCTCGATGTAGATACTGCTTTCTGACATGACAGATCTTGGCCACGTGGCAGCCATCCAGCACACCATATTGTGCTCCATACACACTGGATCACCAGCCGAGCTGATCCATGTGGGGGCTGCGAGACAGAGCCCTCGCATACCACTGCACGGGACTTGTAGGGACTTGTGGTTTGGAGGCTAGAGTAAGCCCTGTCGCGTGCGAGCCAAGCCCGCACGCGACCTTTAGTAACTGTTTTGAGAGATTTATGGCACGAGCTCCATAAACCTGGTCAATCCGGTCAAACCCGGTCAACCTCGTAACGGTTCCGGTATTCGCGCACCACGTGCTGTAACGGTCCCTATATACTCGGACGAACGTGCCGTTATGGTTAAGCTAATTAAGCCGCCATCAATGGGCGCATTAACCACACTACAACGGTCATGTTCTCCAGTATATATAGATCGTGAACCTTTCCATACAAAGGGGGACACACTACCATACGCGGAAGCTCTGCCAAACCTCTGTCTCTCTCTCAGACATTGCTACTGACTTACTCTCTCCCTACACACACCCCTATTCTTCCTGTGCGATCCTTGATCCACTGCACACGGTGCACACGGAGGTCTCCCCGCCGGAATCTCTTGTGCACATTTTGGTGAACCCGACGTGAACTTACCAACAAAAGCAACCATGTCTCAGGAGGATGATGTCAGCAACCGATCGCCTTCCACCGAAACTCCCTCCGGAGACGAGACCCGCCGTACTCCAACGACTCCCGGCGAAGCACCGACGTTAGAGTCTTTGGACGCTACTGTCCAAAGTCAGGCGAAAGCTCTCAAGTCTCAATCTGCGCAATTAGAACAAATCCTGGCCGTTCTGGGCACCCTTGCGCCGAATCCTCCACCAGCCACCGCTATCCCTCAGGGAGGAGGAACCCCTACCGCTCCAGGATTGGGAGTGTCAGCCACACCTCCCAACCCTCATCTGCAGACTCCACCGTCAGCTACGCAGCTGCCTTCGGTTCAAGGATCAACGGCACAGATGCTGCCTCCTGCTGCTCACGCTCCTCAGCCCTCGGCTTTGGCGTCCAACCCAACTCTGCAATACTCTTTGCCTCCCCCGACGATGATCTGGGGAAACGCGGGCAGTCAGTATGCTCCCAATCCTCCAGCGGCGTATGTGTCGCCACCGCCTACGGCAGCCCCTGCGTCAACTACCGAGGGGAGCATTCCAGAATGCATGACGTCTCTGCAGAAACGTGTGGACACTATTCTGGCTCATCAGTCATTCACGGATACCATTATCCCGAAGTTAGACAATGATCCACCTATTCCACGAGAGATCTATCTCATGCCTAACCCGGCGGGGTACAAGGCTCCTAAATGGGATAAGTTCGAAGATGTTAACGGAAACGCTCATGAGCATGTCATGCGTTTCATTGATGTCATGGGTCCGTACGGAGCCGATCCCAAACTGCTGATGCGAGAGTTCCCAAAATCTCTTGGGAACGTAGCATACAAATGGTACCGGACATTGGAGGCCGGATCCGTGAAGACTTGGGACGACATGGTCCAAAAGTTCTATACCAAGTTCTTTCAAATGGAGGAAAAGGTGACAATGATACATCTCTCGCGGATGTACCAGAAGCGCGAAGAGGACGGAATCACCTTCATCAAGAAATTCCGGGCGAAATCCTTGGAGTGCAAAGATCCGATGCCCGAAAGTCGTCTCGTAGAGATATGCCTACAGTGTATGCGAGATGAATACAAAGGTATGCTCATCAATCTGCAAACACCTACGTTTTCAAAGCTAATCGAATGCACGAAGAACATCGAGACCATAGTCGAGAGACAGAAAAAGAAGAACGCTCCAGAGCGACCTGCGAGCGGCACCACTTACAAGATCGGAAGGTTCAGCTACAAGCGGGGACGCGAAGCTGAGGTCAATACAGTTTCGCCCCAGAAACAAGCGAAGGTTGTGAACTTCGATGTACCGCCTCTGCCATGCTCGGTAGAGGAAGCAAGTGACCTCTGCAAACAGTGGCGCAAGGACGGCGTCCTGCCACCGCTCGAGAAAACACCCTCCAAGGAGATGGTGAGGGACCCTAAGTGGTGTGAGTACCACGGCAAGGTCATGCATCCCACCGCCGAGTGCAAGAAACTCAGGTTCGCGTTCGATCAGAAGATGAAGAACGGCGAGCTCATCGTCAGCGACCACCGGAAGGACGTGCGCAACAACCCGCTTCCCGCGCATGCGGAACCGGGCTCGAAGGGTAAAGAGGTTGCTATGATCTCAATCGTCGACTTGGAAGAAGTCGCAGAGGATGGCCTACCCATCGTCGCCGAGATCCATGAAGACGAAGATTATAGTATGGACACGGAGGATGAACGTGCTGACCGCATGAAAGGGTCGCACGGCTTCAACAAATTCTTCGACGAGATGAATTTCTCCGAGAAGTGCCGGACTGATATGACAAAAGCAATCTTAAGGATAGCGGAGGACTACGAGGAGGACCTCGTAGTCTCCAACGGGAAAGTCATCAGGGCGTCTCGTTCCACAGAAAAGATCATGACCTTTTCTGCCAGCGACAAGAAGACGGATGCGAGTCATCAGAGACCTCTGTACGTGACCGCCATCATCAACGGCGTCGAATTCAAGCGAGCATTCGTCGATGGAGGAGCAGCGGTTAATGTTGTTCCACTCCACACACTGAAGCTAGCAGGGATCCCCGAGCATAAGGTAGTCAAGCGTCCATCTCCACTGGTGGGATTCGGGAGCGACTCTAGAATGACGATCGGATGGATCCGCCTGGGCGTCCAGATTGGTAAGATCAAGTGCTCGGCGAAGTTCTATTTCATAGACGCGAACACCACATACCACATGATTATAGGTCGAGCCTGGGTTCATCGCTTCGACGCAGTCCCTTCGACGGCTCACCAGGTTATGAAAGCTATCTGGAACGACAGAATAGTCGAGATACCGGCTTCGACTAACCCGTTTAACTTGGACGAAGCACATCTCAGTGAGGCGGTGTGGTTCACTAAGATGGCGGACGAGCAAACACCCGGGCCATTCAACCCTACTCCTTTGCCTCTCTGGGAGGACATCAAGGACCAGTCACCTGCGGGCGTGATGGTGACAAGGGAAGATGCCAAGGAAATGCCGCCTACACGCAAAGAGGCGCCGCGTATCGCATATCATCGGAAGAACGTGTACACTCTGAAGAGGATCGCAAAGAATGACCCCGAGGGCAAGGAGATAGAGAGCTTCTACGCCAATGGGAAGAAATGCTACCGCATATGAAGGTGCGCGGGGATGTCCTCACGCGGGCATGGGGATATCCCTGGGCAAATCAATCAAATCGAGCAAATTGCGCTGACAGAAGAGCCAACGCAAGGCACTCCAGACGAGAAACTCAAAGAAGCGCCTGAATGCATGGAAGACAGACCAAGACCGCAAAAGCAAGAGCTAAAGGAAGTGTTCCTCAGCCCGAACGAGGAAAAGAAAAGGCCAGTCTTCCTAAGCGCGGATCTCACAAGCGAAGAAGAACAAGGGCTGCTACAGCTCCTAACTGAATACAAGGATGTGTTCGCATGGGAATATGATGAAATGCCTGGTCTGGATACAAGCATCACCATGCAGCGTTTAGACATCATCCCCGGGTCTAAACCGGTCAAGCAGAGCACGAGGAGCTTCAGGCCGGAGCTTAACGTGAAGATCAAGCAGGAGATTGTCAAACTCCTGGATGCCAAGTTCATAGAGCCGAATCATCATCCCACATGGCTGGCCAACATCGTGCCAGTGGTGAAGAAGAACGGACAGCTCCGCATCTGCGTGGACTTCCGAGATCTCAATCGCTTCTGCCCGAAGGACGATTTCCCACTGCCCAACATCGATTTGCTCATCGATTCAACAGCAGGCCATCGCATGTTCAGTTTCATGGACGGTTTCAGTGGGTACAATCAAATCAAGATGGATCCCGAAGATGCGCGGAAAACTGCATTCATCACTCCTGTGGGGGTATTCAATTACACGGTGATGCCGTTCGGTCTTAAGAACGCGGGCGCGACCTATCAGCGGGCCATGATGGCTCTATTCCACGACATGATGCACAAAGAGGTGGAATTCTATGTGGATGACCTGGTGGTTAAATCCAAGCACGAAGCGGATCACCTTGCAGACCTGCGAAAGGTGTTCAACAGATGCAGGAGCTTTCAACTGAAAATGAACCCCATGAAATGCGCGTTCGGCGTGACCTCGGGGAAGTTCTTGGGATGTGTAGTCCATCGCCAAGGGATCGAGCCTGACCCTGCGAAAGTGTCAGCCATCACCAGCATGACGCCACCCCACAACCAAAGTACCTTGAAGACATTCTTGGGAAAACTGTCATATCTGCGGAGATTCATCCCAGCAATTGCAGAAATCACATGCTGTTTCAGCACTCTTCTCAAGAAGGACGCCGCGTACAACTGGGCTCCGGACCACGAAGCCGCGTTCGAAAAGCTGAAAGAGCTACTCACGTCCTCAAAGATAATGATCGCGCCTCAACTGGGATCACCGCTTCTGCTATATCTTACATCAACAAGGAGATCTATAGGAGCACTCTTGGCTCAGGAGTATGAAGGCCAAGAGAGGCCCATCTACTATATCTCTCGCATTGTGCAGCCTGCTGAATCAAGGTACACAGACATCGAACGTCATTGCCTTGCTTTATTCTTTGTGATAGAGAAGTTGAGAAACTATTTTGCATCACACAAAGTAGTGGTGGTCACCAAGAGCGACCCCATAAGATATTTGCTAACTCACACTACTCCGGGCGGGAGATTGGCGAAATGGTACATGACCATCTCTCAATACGATATCACATGCGTAAAACCAAGAGCGATCAAGTCGCAGGCGGTAGCAGATCTGTTGGCACAGTTTCCCGACAACAGCCACGAACCTGTGATCGAAGAAGAGCTCGAAGGCCCTGAGATCTACGCAATCGACGTGCCCTATTGGACCCTCCACTTCGACGGTTCGTCAACCAGAAAAGGCGGAGGCATTGGGATAGTCTTGACAAAGCCAGACGGGGAAGTCATACAGATGTCCGCAAAGCTCAACTTCGTAGTCACGAACAACGAGGCGGAATACGAGGCCCTCATCGTGGGACTCCGTGCGGCGAAAGCTTTGGAAGTAAGCAACTTAACAGTCATGGGAGATTCCAAGCTGATTGTTAAGCAAGCCTCGGGCGAATATGGTTTGAAGGAGATCAACCTCCTGTCTTATCGCACCGTAGTACAGAAACTGATGCAACAATTCTGCGATGTGAAGTACGAGCACAAGCCCCGAGCAGACAACAGGCACGCAGACGCCTTAGCAACTCTGGGGTCTAAGGTCAGCATAGACAAGTGCCCCGCAAAGATTTCCATCGAAGTGCAAACATCGTCGGCATTAACAGAAGATGCGTGCGACGACGAACACATGGATGACGCAGACTGGCGAAAACCAATCTTGCAAGCTATTGCAAAAGGCACCAGCAGCGAAAGCTGGGCACTCACAAAAGGGTACTGCATCCACGACAACACCCTTTACTATAAGGGCCCTGGGGGAATACTCATGCGATGTGTCTCCGAGCAAGAGGGACAACAGCTGTTAGAAAAGATTCACCAACACGCTTGCGGAGAAAGCGAGGTTTCAATCTACAGAAAGGCTCAGAGATATGGCATTCATTGGCCAGACATGTCGACAGCTGCAGCCCTGATACAAGGGAAGTGCGAAAGTTGCGCACTAATCAAAGATTCTCTACTCGTCGCCTTAATCGACGACGACACGAACTGGAGGAAGCCACTGTTTGATTTCCTCACCCAGGGCACCGTGCCCGAATCGAGAAAAGAAGCCGAAAAATTGAAAAGGAAAGCGTCTCGATACGTGGTACAGGAAAACCTACTTTGGCGAAAAGGCCACGAGGGCAACTTGCTGCGATGTGTAGACGACAGAGAAGCACAAGAAGTCATGGACCTTTCTCATCAGGTGGAACATCAAGGAGGTGCGAAATTATGCAGACAGCTACTCTCAATCGGATACTTCTGGCCCACGATGGAAGTCGATTGCCGCACCAAAGTGCGTCGCTGCCAGGAATGCCAATTCAAAGGGAATCTAGTGCACGCTCCCGCCGTGGATCTACATGCACTAGGGACGCCATGGCCATTTCACACATGGGCTCTGGACTTCATCGGACCCATCCGACCGACGTCGCACGGGAATCATTTCATTCTCACCGCAACTGAGCTGTTCACCAAGTGGGTGGAAGCAACACCACTAAAGACGGCAAATGCGCTGGCTGTGGTCAACTTTATCCAAGAAAGCATCGTATGCAGGTTCGGAATCCCAAACACCATTCTTTCAGATAACGGTACTCCTTTTGTTAATCGCCAGGTAGCTGCGAAATTAGCGGAGTACAATATCAGGCAGATATGTTCTACCCCTTACTACCCAAAGGGAAACGGACAAGCCGAAGCGACTAACAAGACGCTGTTGAGAATATTGAGCAAAATGGTCGCAGACGACCACAAGAAGTGGGCCGACTCTCTAAGCATAGCTCTGTGGGCCTACAGAACTTCTCCAAGGACACCCACAGGGGCCTCGCCATTTCTACTGTGTTATGGGGCCGAAGCTGTGGTACCTGCGGAGGTTAGAGTCAATTCGGCAAGGCTGGCCTTCCATGCACTCTATGAAAATCAACGCGATCATGACTTAGTCTTGCTGGAAGAAAAGCGAGAACAAGCCAAAAGGACTAACAAGCGGTACCAGGAAAGAATCGCTCGCGCCTACAACAAGACAGTCCAGCGAAGGGATTTCGCAGTCGGAGACTTGGTCTTGCGCGCATCTGACCACTGTATGCGAGAAGCAACTCACCCAAAGTTCGCAGCTAATTGGGAAGGACCCTTCGAAGTCACAGAAGTCTTCGATAGTGGCTACTGCAGCATACGAAGGTTGCACGGCACAACCTCAACTCCGAGTTCAGTCAACATGCGCTGGATCAAGAAGTACTATCCCTGACTTCTCCCATTTCATACGTTCTATGATAACGTTGTTTAATGTCTCATGTGGCTACGATTTACGCAATCTCCTCTCCCATATGAGAGGATTGTAATCTAATCTCTCCCATATGAGAGCATTGTAATAAAAGAATTCTCCCAAATGAGAAGTTCACATTTCTAGCTGTTTATGTTAGTTTATTTAATTTGTTATTACTGTTAACAATGGTTTATTCGCTGCAATAGCAATCCATACAAACTGCGATCTTAATTGATCATATAAAGCCTATCTCTTACGATAGCAGCCAATGCAATGCGATCTTAAGTGATCATCTAGGCCTATCTCTCACGATAGCAGCCAATGCAATACGATCTTAATTGATCATATAAAGCCTATCTCTTACGATAGCAGCCAATGCAATACGATCTTAAGTGATCAGCTAAGCCTATCTCTTACGATAGCAGCCAATGCAATGCGATCTTAAGTGATCATCTAAGCCTATCTCTCACGATAGCAGCCAATGCAAACGCGATCTTAAGTGATCATCTAAGCCTATCTCTTACGATAGCAGCCAATGCAATGCGATCTTAAGTGATCATCTAAGCCTATCTCTTACGATAGCAGCCAATGCAATACGATCTTAAGTGATCATCTAAGCCTATCTCTCACGATAGCAGCTAATGCAAACGCGATCTTAAGTGATCATCTAAGCCTATCTCTCACGATAGCAGCCAATACAAATGCGATCTTAATTGATCATATAAGCCTATCTCTCACGATAGCGGTCTATACAAGTGCGATCTTAATCGATCACCTAAGCCTATCTGTTACGATAGCAACTTATACGCAAAACGATCTTACCTGATCTTCTCAAGCCTATCTGTTACGATAGCAACTTATATGCAAAGTGATTTTAGTTGATCACCCAAGCCTCTGTTACGATGGCAACGCATGCGCAAAATGATCTTACTGGATCCTCTAAAAGTCTATCTGTTGCGATAGCAATTTCTGCGAGAAACGAGCTCAAGCAGTTCTCTAATAAAGCCTATCTTTTGTGATAGCAATTCGCACCACTTAACGATCTTAATTGATCTGCTAAAGACTATCTGTTACGATAGCAATGTTGTGAACATGATTTTAAATGATTTACAACGGCCAACAACAAGCCCATCTGCCGGGGTGGCACAGCTGCGACGATACGATCTCGAACGATCTAGAGAAACACCCGCGAATCAATATATCGTAGATGCGAAACAATTACATAGCATTATGCAAGGCGAAATATAACGAAACGCATGCAAAATTGTATTTTGTTGTAAAGAGACAGCAGATAATACAGATAGCTATTTATCATTACGAGTCAAATGACTTACAATTTATCTGTCTAGATAGCAGCTTACAAGCGAAAAAGCTCGAAACTAACTACGCAGCCAACATGGCTTACAATACATTCAAAAAGTGGCTGGTAAGCCAGCAGAAACACAGTACGGAAACCCGGACTGCAAAGGATGAACCCACCGGTTTCAAACACCGGCTACGCAACGCCCAGATCTGCGGGTGAACATCTGTAGCAGGGCGGATATTGCTCTAAAAGAGCCACATGAAGCCATACGCTCAAGATCCCGGTATCCGACAAGACCGTTGTCAGATATGCACCCCATAACATTTGCCCAAGGAACCACCGGTTCCGGCGATCCACAGGAAAGCAGAAGCTCCAAAGGGCAAGGGCTCCTTGTAGACGGGGATGAACGCGACGGTTCGTCATCCCGAGCTCACAAACGTGAAAGTGACGGATTCTTCTCCGGAGATGCTGAAGAAGAATTCCGCCGTTCATTACGAGACGGTAGCACGGTCACTTCGGCGCTGCACCTCGCCACGAGGCGGCCAGAAACATGACCTGCACACATAATACACGAAGAAATTTCTTCGAACACATATGAGATATTATCTGCATCTTCTTTATGATGGTTATAAAGAGCAATAAGCCTCATAAAGTGGATCTTGGAAACTATTTCTATAGCACAAAGCGCAAACTCAGGATTCAAAACTTGAAGCTGCCATGAATCAACGAAAAACAAGCGTTGAAGCCAGCAGTCGTAAGGACCCACGGCAAAGCACATGTTTGGGATGAAGAACCCAAATAGCAAAGACAGGGTTTATATAGACCCTGTACAGGCTCTTCGGTTGCCTAAGATGAGTCAGCAAAATTCAAAAAGAGGGTAAGTTCAATCACTTACGCCTTGAAAAGCGGTAACAATCAATTACCCTACTAAAGGCTACGACGATTCAGTTGCGTATCCTAATAAATGACGGATAGTCATGATTCGGATGGACTTCCCAACGGAAGCGTGCTTATCTGCCCGAGAAATTAGCGCGAAAATCAAGCAGAAAATCAATTGCTGATATCATAATTGGATATGCACAGAAATGTCCAATCAAATCCCGAAAAAAAGGGCAAAACGGGAAAATTCATTGTTCTTGTTAAAAAAAAAGGGGGAGAAACCCTAGCAACATTACATTAATGTTCAAGACATTACATTAATGTTTCAGCTATTTTTGCTATTGTTGCAAAATTCGAAAAATCAAAGCAAGTTCTTGATTAAAGAGTCTTGGGGCGCGAACTGCTCGCTCAGCTTCTCTACTTGCTCCACTTCTTGCTTCAGTAGCTCGCACCTGGCATTCATCTCATGATACAGCTTTAGAGCTTCATCAACCTTTTGCTTCTGCTGCTCCACCTTCTGCATCTCGACTGCGAGATTCTGGTGACCGAGTTTCAAAGTTACGGCCGCGCGAATCAGCGTGACTCTGTCCTTAAGAAACTTAAAGCCCATTCTGCCTTGGACTTTGGTCACGAGGTTTTGGCACATGCCACATAGCAATTCAGCACTCTGGACCGAAATGGTCGCAGGCGTAGCCGCAGATAGCTGCTCCAAAATCCAAATGGCTTCAGTAAGGAACAGCCTCCTGTCAAAAGGCCCGATCTCCAGAGATCTCACAAACGAGCGAGGGTACCTGAGACGCATTCGAACCACCCAGTCTACATCGGTTTGCTTCAAACCTGAGGAGACGTCAAAGATAAGTTACGATGTCAAAGCTCGCAAGCGAATAATGCGACGTGCGAACAGTAAAACTCTACTTACCAGTTCCTTCCAGAATCTCATGAAGGGAAGGAATGCGGGCTGCCGGGTTGTTCGAAGATTGTCCTCTCTCCAAAGCTCTCCTATCAGCTGCGAGCTCCAATCTCTCGTAGTCGGGAGGAAGAGTGTAGGCCGCACCAGCTGCGACTGCATTCCCGGCCTGCGAGCCCCAAATGCTCCACGCAGGAAAAGGTGCCTCGGGCTCAATCGTCGCCGGAGGCGAAGGGACAGCCGAAGTCGCTTGGCGAAGGACGCTCTCAGATGCGAGAACATCAGCAGCACTTGTCCTTCCCACCTCAGCACTAGCATGGACATCTTCATCCATCAACACAGTGTCAGCTCCAGCATCGTCGGAAAGCTCGATGATGTCCTCAAGAGGCTCACCCGTGTGAATAGCAGCCGCGACGGGCTTCTCGGTATGGGAACTCGGAATCGGAACATAGGACGCAGAAGACTGACTTCTCTGCTCCAGCGCAGGTTCCTCAGCATGACCTGCGACATTAAATGCGATGATATAGGAGGTAACTTGTGTTATAAGTTATTTTCGCTATCTTTACTAAAGCTAAGAGTAAGCACCTCCACGCGAAGGTGGGATTGAGGTATCCTCGTCATACACTAAGGACGTGGAACCATGCCCTATCAGTGTGTCTTCACTAAGCAGGTCCTTAAGAGAAGCGTGACCTGAGGTGCGAATAAACCAGTCATGATTCTGCCTCAAGTGGCTAAAGCCTAGTACATGCATATCACTCAAATAATTACCTGAGGGTTCTCCGCATTTGCCTACTAACCAACGGCGAATGTCAGCCTTTGACACACCATGCTTTAACGCACCCACAATAACATCTCTATAAGTTACTGCGAGATTGAAGATCTCACCTTTATCGCCGCCTGCGATCTCTTCGAAGTCCGCTTGGACTTGCTCTAGTGCTGCTGCATCCTCTCCGGGAACCTCATCTTCCTCCTCCACATGAGGAGCCACTTCTTCGGGAAGCTCGTCTTCCTCGCCGACTGGACGCACTAAGTCGTCAACATGCTACTCTTCGAGGCTCCGCTGTTTCACACGCTCGAGCTCCTCTTCCTCTCGCCGTCTTCTTCTTTCAGCAGCTTCCGCGGCTGTCTTCCGGGACTCAGCAAGAACGTCCTCGCTTATGGGCTCATCTAGAATGCCAGAATGGACATCCCTCTTTTGTCTCTTGGCCACAAGGCCACCAACGGTTTCATCATCATCATCTGCGAATACACAATTGGTTCAAAGAAGAGAATGGCAAAGAAGTTATGATGACGGGAAAGGAAATGCGACGGAAGTACCTCCTGATTCTTCCTCGTGCATCAAAACCGTTACTTCTTCTTCATCACTTGCTTGGGGCTCCTGCCTCTCTTCCTCTTCCTCTTGGTTGAATGGAACAAAAGTCTCAACTGCGAGATCTTTTCGCACTTTGCTGGGCATGCGACCTTTGCCTTTGTCCTTGATAGAAAGGGACCTCACTGGGGGAGAAGCTGGAGCACTTCTAGGGGAAGAAATCGTAATTCCCTTTTGCCTAGGTCTCTTCACTCTCGGCGCCGCAATCGCTGGAGGGGACGGGTCATCTCTGGGAGGAGACGGAGCCGGAGGATTGTCTATCAGCGAGTCGGCAAAAGCCTTCATGACTGCGCGAACCTTTGTTTCGATCTCGGCGTCCATCCTCCATGCTAGCCGGAACGACTCCCCTTGCCTTCTGGTGGCAACAATGGTGTTAACCAGCGATTTGGAGCGATCACCAGCTGCGAACCTCCGCACATGACACTAAAACGGCACAGAATGAAAGTATCAGCGTAAGAAAATCAAAAAGCTTAACGCACGCGAAGAAGTTGCTTACCTCAGCAAACGCCTTGCTATATCTGACGACATGCGTGTCGCCCTTCTTGATTGCGGCGACTTGCTCCTTCAGAATGAAATCAGGGCACAAATGGTTCTCACAGTCCCACAGTGAGTAGCAACCATACTCAGACTCGCTCAAGCTGCAATTGGGTCGAAACGGAAAAGAGTTTCTTTTGAGCAAGGGGGCCCTACCTGGCTGCGCCGCCGCCTCCGTCTCAATCCTCGTTTGCTGGGCAACCCAGTATGTGAGCCAGTTCTGGGAACAACCACCCTCGCGAGTTCCCGCAGGCTGCTCAAAGGGAAGATTGCTCATGAAGACCGTCTTGCATTCCTTTGTCAGCAAGCGCTTGTAGCATCCTCTGATAATAGACTGGGGCCAGATTGATGGGGCCACCGCATCAAAACCAAACTGAGGAGAAACCCGAGTGGGGTCAACATCCACTGTAAGCTTTTCATACCTTGGCGCGAGCTCACGAATATGCTCTGCAAGGGCAGGAAGGGAACCTCGCAGACACCAGCAAAAGAACTCGCGATAGCGCTCGTGGAAATGCGGTCCCTTCTCAAAGAGAAGTTCTTCTGAGAAGACCATACCTTTGGAGGGGTATAGCTTTGGAAACCATCGTACATTCTCGATACGCGTGGCATAGGGCCTGGCAGTAAACTCCTTCCGTTTGTCGCATATCAAACTCCAAGCGCACTTGGTGTTGCTTGCTCCAAACCATCTCGCAGCTCTTCCGCTGTTGCGTGCTTCTGTCTCGCCTGGGGGACACCACTTATCAAGTTGAAGAGCAGTTGGAGCATAAGACGGCCAGCGCTCGAAAACCCACATTGTCAAAAAGGAAATATTGACAAAGGTCAGGACATCGAGGCGGCCACGCGACTCCCTCATAGCCAGAACCAGCTGATCGAGCCTATAATACAGCGTGCCCAAAACCAAGGGTCCGAGTGCGACTCTCTGGCCAAGAGCGAGCCTCACAGCAAGTGGCAGCACATGGTAGAAGACTCCGTCATGGGGGTGACCATCAATCAGGTACCTCGACAGCCAGGCACAGAGAAAAGCGCAAAGGGTCAAATGATAGCCCTTGCCCTCTACGTAATTCTCGGCCTCCGGGTCCTCACTCAGAAGTTTCTTGGTAATACCGCTGTTCGCATAGTCTCGGAAGAAGTACTGCAACCATTTGTTCCAGGTATTCTTCGCAGACGTATCAACCAGCTGCCAATTCGGAAGGGGCTTTGTAGTGGTCCACCGAGTGGAGATTTTCTTTACCTCTGCTAGGCATTCCTCCATCTGCGTAAACAAGGCAATCTCCGCAGATGTCCTCAAAGGACTCAAAGGGTCCACTTCACCCATGGGGGAAAGCTCGTACAGCATTTGCACGTCCTCGAGCGTGGGGGCAGCCTCGAACTCAGCAAAATGGAACGTGTGAGTCGCAGGCGAGTAACGGGACAGAAGGTCTAGAAGCATGGATTGATCCAGCTTCACGGCAGCACCCTTCATAGCACGGATAGAAAAGTATACGCCGGCTTCATTAAGAGTCTCGGCGTGATGATCCAACACGTGGTCAATCCACTCATCCATATAGTCCAATTTCTGGACGAACGCCTGAGTAGAAATCGCAGTATATGGGAAGTGCCCGTTCTCGATCCCCAATCGAACTACATCCTCGGAACCAACCAACTCGAGCAAGGCTGAGTTAACTGGACGAGTCAGCGTCAGCAATCGCTCAACTGGAACAGGATCAGGCATCCTCTTCGCCTTTACCCTCGCATGGTAGAAATCTTTGCCGCCTAAAAAGGGGGCTTTTCGCCACAAGGCCTGCGGAAGGTCGGGTATCTCTTCATCTTCCTTGACGGGTCTGGTTACTCTTGTCTTGGCCATTCCTGCGAAAGAGCAAGAAAAAAAGGGGGGAGAAATACCACACTTCAGTTTAAATTCCAAAATTCAAGATCTATGCAAAGGAAGACGAATAGTTCCGGTATCGATTTCAGAAATTTGGGAGTTGCAAGATCCAATGTTATTGAAAGATTAAAACGAAGCAGGTTCAAAGATCAAAGCCTCTTCACAAATTTCATGGGTTTACAGATTCAACGCAGTTCAAGGCAAACACTGGTATCTTAAATCAAAAGTAAACAAGGCCAACCTTGTTTTCTTGAAGCTTGCTTGGATATGCACAATTGAAGAATACGATTTGCAGTTCTGAACTGGTGATTGATTATCTGGATCTGCTCTCGAAGATCTCCGGGTACCATTCACTTTAAGAGAAAGAAGTGATGCTTTGCAATAATGGGGGATACAAGGTATTTATCCAAAACAATGAAGGGTTGCGTCCTTTCGATAGTCGAATCGCAACCGTCACCGTCGAATCGCGCAATCACAGGACAAGCTGACGTCACGCCTTAAAACCCTAAAGGTCAGACGGCACGACTCTAGGGGTTTTAGGTCATAATGACACGCACGGGGGCTGAACTTACCCATATTTGAATTGGTGCGTGGCGACGACGCGTATGTTGGTTTCCGCGCATGGAAGTCTATACGGCTATGAGTCTTCACGCGCAGAAAGGGGGCTAATGTAGATACTGCTTTCTGACATGACAGATCTTGGCCACGTGGCAGCCATCCAGCACACCATATTGTGCTCCATACACACTGGATCACCAGCCGAGCTGATCCATGTGGGGGCTGCGAGACAGAGCCCTCGCATACCACTGCACGGGACTTGTAGGGACTTGTGGTTTGGAGGCTAGAGTAAGCCCTGTCGCGTGCGAGCCAAGCCCGCACGCGACCTTTAGTAACTGTTTTGAGAGATTTATGGCACGAGCTCCATAAACCCGGTCAATCCGGTCAAACCCGGTCAACCTCGTAACGGTTCCGGTATTCGCGCACCACGTGCTGTAACGGTCCCTATATACTCGGACGAACGTGCCGTTATGGTTAAGCTAATTAAGCCGCCATCAATGGGCGCATTAACCACACTACAACGGTCATGTTCTCCAGTATATATAGATCGTGAACCTTTCCATACAAAGGGGGACACACTGCCATACGCGGAAGCTCTGCCAAACCTCTGTCTCTCTCTCAGACATTGCTACTGACTTACTCTCTCCCTACACACACCCCTATTCTTCCTGTGCGATCCTTGATCCACTGCACACGGTGCACACGGAGGTCTCCCCGCCGGAATCTCTTGTGCACACTCGACTAATGGGCTTACCTCGCTTATACCAAAAACCCCCGATAGCTTGCAAATTTGCTTGGAGACGCCCGTAAAGCGATAAAACTTCTTATTTTTGGGGTGGAAATTGTTCACTCGCTCTCAAGTGTACCCCATGGATTTTTTCAAAGTGTAAATGCTTTTGGTTTTTTTAGGAACGTCCTCCCGCGCGGCTGCTGTTCTTTCGACTCCTCCTGTGTTACTATTGCTCCAGGCGGTAACTGGCTCTGGATGTCCTCCCATATGGGCAAAGGAGTTGGCCGAAACGGGGTCGGGAGCGGCCCATCCTCCATATCTGTAAACCACACCGCTTCGGGTAAGTGTGCCTCCAACAGATTGAAAGGATCCACCGAAGCAGGTATCGTGACCACCCTTCCTTTCCAGATAGCCTTCATGACTTGATGGGCCGTCAAGGGTACAGCATCAAAGCGGTGAATCCATGCTCGCCCAATAATCATGTGGTAAGCCGTCTCGGCCTCAATAACATGGAATTCGGTAGAACAATTTATCTGCCCGATTCGGATTCCCAAATTAATCCAACCCAAAGTCTTTATGGAACTACTTCCAAACCCCGTTAAGGACGAGGGATTCTTAACCATCTTACGCCCGGGAACCCCTGCCATGTCTAGGGTGCTCAAAGATATAACATTTACCGCAGCTCCACCATCGACAAAGGCTCTTTTGAATTCGACGTGGTTGATCGTCGCTGTGACATATAGCGGCCTCTGATGGTTTGCACTAATCCTTTTGTCGGACTCATCGAATGTCATGATGAGCCTACGCGATCTGAGGGTTCTAACAGTTCCGTCATTTGTGGTAAAGAATTTCTCTCCATACTTTTATGCCACCCCCAAAATTTCTCTCATCACCCCATGCCTGCAGCCCTCTGAAAATTTCATCTCATCAAAGAATCTGGTGAATTTGATGGATTCTTTCACTCGCCCAGCTTGAGTGTCTTCGTCATATTCCTCATTCTCGTAGAGTTCTGAAACCACAGGGACTGCCGCTTCATCCATGTCTGTAATCGAGATCATGGAGATTTCTTTTCCCTTGGATTCTCGTCGCGGCGACGGGTTGTTTCGCACATTTTTGGCTGACTTTTCAACGACTAACTGCTCCTTCCTTATCTTCTCGTCCACCATCCACTTTAGTTTCCTGCATTCCCTGGTTGGATGGGAGATTTGCCCATGGCATTCGCACCATTTCGGGTCCCGAAATTGTTCTCATGTAGGTCTGTGTTCGAATGCTGGCAAAATTCCCTCTCGTTGCCATTTTTTGCAAAGGTCGATAGCGTCCCTCATCTATATGGACAGGGGTGGTGGCTCTTGACCTGTAAACCGTCGTTGCTTGCTGGGCGAAGATACCGTGTGCACATTGGCGTCTCGTGATCGTTTGAATCCGCCGTCTTTAGAGCTGGGCGCACGCTCGCTATCGTGTCTTTTCTTCATCCTTTCTACCAGTGGCTCAACGTTCCTGGTGCAGTCAATCAACTTTGAAAAATTAGGCATGTTCAAGTTAATCAACATACCTTTATACTCGTCGCGCATGCCTTGCAGGCATATCTCGACCAGACGGCTCTCCAAAACTTCGTCGCTGCACTCCAAGGACCTGGCCCTGAATTTCTTAATGAAGGCAACGCCTTCCTCGTCAGGCTTTTGGTACATCCGGGATAGGTGAATAGTGGTGACCCGTTCGTCCATATGGAAGAATTTCGTATAGAATTTCTTTACCATTTCATCCCATGCCTTGACAAATCCCGCTTCGAGGGCTCTGTACCACTTGTATGCGACAGTTCCCAGAGATTTGGGAAATTCGCGCATGAGTAACCGAGTATCAGCTGCGTACGGGCCCATCATGTCCATGAACCTCATCACGTGCTCGTGGGCGTTCCCACTGACCTCATCAAACTTGTCCACTTGGGCGCTTTGTATCCTGCGGGATTCGGCATCAGATAGACATCATGTGGAATGGGAGGCGCACTGTCTACCTTGGGGATGAAAGTGTCTGCGAAACTCTGGTTGGCAATGATACTGTCAATCCTTTGTTCGAGAGCCGCCACACTAGCGGGTGTTCCTCCGTAAGATGGAGTTGTTGGCCCGAATCCTGGAATGTAGGGAATACTGGGGTTTTAAGGAGGCGGAGGTGGAGGCCCATGGCTTCCTAGGGCTCCGCTTGCATATAGAGATGATGCAGGATATGCAGTGGGGTTCCCTGCTGTCATCAGGGAAGAGCCTGATGAGAATGGTGGAGTCTGGCTCGTCGGGCCACCTGAGAGAGGAGTCTGAGCAGCAGCGACATGCACTATCGAGGTGCTATTGAGGTGGAAACTGTCCCTGGTGGAGGTAGTGAAGTTGACAACAATGAGGCAGAAGCCCCAATGTTCTGGGCCACCTTTCCCAGAATCGCCATGATCTGAGCAATTTGCTCAGATTGAGCTTCCATGGCTCGGGATTGTGTCTGTATCGTGGCTTGGAGAGACTCCAAGGAGGGTTCTTCCTCAGCGAAAACAGGAGCCCGAGTGTTGGGAGTTGTGTTGAGCAGTCCGTCCTCTCCTGAGGTCTCCTCATGGGAGGGTGACTGGTCTTCATGACGAATGGCTTGGAGGTGGATGTTTCACATCGGGGTTCACCAAAATGTGTACAAGGAAATCCTCGAGAGCTCTCCAAGTTTACACCTCGAGAAGGGAATGAGAACACGGAGAGTTTTAGGGTGTGTAAGGAGAGAGTAAGCACTGGTAACTGTTTGGGAGAGAGAGACAGTAAGCTATGGCACTGGACCAATGTGTCCTGTGAGTCTTGTGTCGCAATGGAGATCTAACGATCCTATATATAGTGGGGAAGTGACCGTTGGGGGGGTTTAGTGCACCATAAATGGCGGCTTAATGGTAGTACCCCCAACGGCACATTCGACCGTGTATATAGGAACTGTTACGCGTCTGCCCGCAAGTATCGGAGACCGTTATGAGATTAGCCGCATTAATGGGACACGTAAGCCTAGGATCTCTCAGTCAATTACCAGAGGTCGCGCGCAAGCTTGGTTGTCGCATGCGCGCGACGGGCCTTACCCTAGCCTCCAAACCACTAAGTCCCTACAAGTCCCGTGTTATGGTTCGCGGGGGCTCTGTCTCGTAGCCCCCACGTGGATCAGCATGGGTGGTGATCCGGTGTGGATGGAGCACAACTAGGTGTGCTGGATGGCTGCCACGTGGCCACGATCTGTCTGTCTGGAAAGCAGTATCTACATCTTCCAAAAGCAAAGTGGGACCAAAGACCACAGCTATTGAAGAAGCTCGGAATCTCTCAACTCTACAACTTGATAACCTACAAGGGAAGCTTCTTACACATGAAATATCTATGAATGAAGCTGATGGAGAGCTCCCAGAAATGTCAAGAACTTAGCTCTCAAAGCCAAAGAGAATGAGAGAACTCAAAGCCTTGAAACTGAGTATGGTGATGATGAAGATCCATTTGCTTTGATTTACTAAGCCTTAACAAGGATTCTCAAAATGAAGAAAAACTTTGGAAACAGAGACTTCAACAGAGAAATACATAGACCATCCGGTAGCAAGGACTACAAAGGTAAGTCTTCTTCACAAAATAAATCAAAGGTCATGAATTTTTTTGAAGGTGGTGATGCAGGACATTTGATAAGAGATTGTCCACATAGGAAAAGCAAGAGCTTTCAAAAGAAAGATATTGATAGAAGAAAGAAATCTATGATAGCTTCATGCAGTGATTCAGATAGCTCAAGTGACTCTGAATCTGAAGAAGAACATGCCAACCTATGCTTCATGGCCAAGCATAATGAAAGTTCTAAAAAGAACATTGAGGTAATGGTAAACTGTCTGATTTCAAAATCAAAATATGCTCTTTCAGATTATCTAAGAACAATGATTTTAAATGAAGAAGATTATCTGAAAGAGATCGGAATTTGGAAAGAAAAAGTTCATGAGCAAGAAAAAGAGAACTTACAACTTGTTTGTCTAAATCAGAATCTTGAAATCTCTCAGAAGAAAACTCACAGTGATTTCAAGGCCTTGAAAAGAATTTTCAAAGCCTTGAAAACACAAGTCAAGGAAGTAGTTTCTGAAAAATATTTACTGAGTGACAGCCTTGTTAATCTGAAACATCAGGTTGATGAATTAGATAAACAAAATACTACTCTTACTGAGAAACTTCAAGAATCTGAATTGGTCAAAGTTAAGCTTGCTGGATCATAACACAAGTTGAACTTGATTCTTGGAGGAAGTTCACAGTCTGTTCACAAAGCTGGTATTGGATTCAATCCAAACTTTCCAAGAAAGAACAATACCAGATTTGTGAAAGCTAGAAACAAAACTTCTCCTCAATGTCATTACTCCTGCAAAATTGGTCAAGTTAAAATGACTTGTCCTTTTAGAAGAAGAGACCCTCACATAATGAGGAACACTTTTCCATTTCAACTCAAAGGACAAGTTAAACAAATTAAGGTTCCTAAAGGGGTTAGACCACCTAACATGGTTGATCCTGAATATGAATCCAAATTCCACACTTGGTCTAACAGCTGGGTAAAGCGATGATCGGTGTTCGCAGGTTGTCACCAACATCAAAGAACAGAAGTGGTTTATGGGCAATGGTTGCTCAAAACACATGAGTGGAAAGAGATATCTATTCTCAGATTTGAAATAGCAATCTGAAGGTTCAATTACTCTTGGTGACAAAGTCAAATGCAACATTCTTGGTATTGGTAAAGTTGGTACAAATTCTGAAAACTCTATTCTTATGTTTATTCTGGTTGATGGATTGACATTTAACTTGCTTAGTGTTTCTCAGCTTTGTGATAATGGTAATAAGGTTATCTTTGATAAAGAGAAGTGTGTAGTGCAAAATGAGAAATCAGGAAATTGCATTCTCACATCCTCTAGATTAAACAAAGTTTTTACTCTCCAGACTAACAACGTTGCAGGTGAAAGTTTGAAGTGCCTCAAGGCCTTAAGATAGGATTCAAAGCTTTGGCACAGGAAGCTTGGTCATATTAGTTTGCATACTTTGAACAAGTTGATTTCCAAAGACTTGGTAAGAGGATTGCCATCCATTAAGTTCAAATAAAATTAATTGTGCAAAGCTTGTGCTCAGGGCAAGCAGACCGGGATTTCTTTCAAACCAAAGAAGTTTGTAAGTACAATTAGACCCATTGAACTGCTTCATATGGATCTTTGTGGTTCTATGAGAAATCCTACTCCAAAAGGTAAAAAGTATATGCTAGTTGTTGTAGATGATTTTTCCAGATTAACTTGGGTTATGTTTCTCAAAGAAAAATCTGAAGCCCTTTCTGAATTTTCAAAGCTTTGCAGATAACTTCAAACTATGAAAAACCTACGTGTAGCTTCAATTAGAAGTGATCATGGTAGAAAATTTGATCCATTAGAATTTTATTTGTTCTGTGATAAGCATGGTATTACTCACAACTTTTCTGCTCCAAGAACCTCAACAGAATGGTGTTGTTGAAAGAAAGAAGAGGACTCTTGAAGATATGTCTAGGACAATGCTTCTTGAAAACAAGTTTCCAAAACATTATTGGGAAGAAGTTGTGAATATAGCAAACTATATACTGAACAGGTGCTTGATCATACATAGCCTGGAGAAGACTCCCTATGAACTATTCAAAGGGAGGAAGCCAAAAATTTCATACTTCAAGCCCTTTGGATGCACATGTTTTATCCAAAACAATGGAAAAGAAAATCTTGGTAAGTTTGATGCAAGAAGTGATGAAGTTATATTTCTTGGTTACTCTCTGAATAGCAAAGCTTATAGAGTTTACAATCAAAGAACCAAACTGGTTGAAGAGAGCATTCATGTTAATTTTTTATGAAAGCTATGATGGTTCTTTGAGTGAAAGTTTTGCAGACTTGAATTAGAACAAGCATGAATCATAGGAAGAGACTCAAAATCCACTGGGATTCAAGAAAGGCTCAGAAGAAAACGGAAGACATTTTCTAGACCTTGAAAATGGTGCTCAAGACCTTGAAAATAAGCCTCAAAGCCTTGAAAAAAATGATCAGAAGGATACAAGTGACAAAGCCACTACTTCAAGACCAGAGAAGATCTATGGAGAACCCGAACCCTGGTCTCCAAGAAAGAGATTCAAATATCTCTCATCTCATCCAGTTGATAATATCATTTCAGATGCAACCACTGGTACACAAACTAGATCACAGTTGAAGAACTTATGTGCTTTTAATGCTTTTATCTCTCTTGTAGAACCTAAAAATGTGAAGGAAGCATTACAAGAAGCGTACTGGATCATTGCTATGCAAAGTGAACTCAATTAGTTTGAAAGGAATAAGGTTTGGAACCTGTTTCCTCCACCTACAAACCAGTCTGTCATTCGTACCAGATGGGTGTTCAGAAATAAGTTGGATGAAAGTGGCAAAGTGATCAGAAACAAAGAAAGGTTAGTTGCTCAAGGTAACAACCAAGAGGAAGGTATTGATTATGAGGAAAAAATTTCTCCAGTTGCCAGAGAATTCTCAAGTCTTATGAGCAGGGAATTTGAAATGAGCATGATGGGAGAGCTGAACTTCTTTTTAGGACTTCAAATAGATCAAATGAAGAAGGGCATCTTTCTGCATCAAAGCAAATACAAAAGAGACTTGTTAAGCAAATATAGCATGGCTCAATGTAAGGAAGCTAAGACCCCTATGAGTTCTACACTGTCCTTGGACAAGGATGAATCTGGTAAGAGTGTCAATGTGAAAGAGTATAGAGGTATGATTGGATCATTACTCTATCTCACAGGAAGCAGACCAGATATCATGTTTAGTGTATGCATGTGTGCTAGATTTCTAGATGATCCAAATGAATCACACTTAAGTGTTGTTAAAAGAATCTTCAGATATCTCAATAGAACCAAAGACTTAGGGATTTGGTATCCAAGACATTCTAATTTTTCTTTGTATGGTTTTTCAGATGCTGACTTTGCAGGTTACAAATTTGATAGGAAGAGCAATTCAGGAACTTTCCAATTTATTGGATCATCCTTGAACAGTTGGCATTCCAAGAAACAGAATTCAGTTGCTCTATCAACAGCTGAAGCTTAATATATAGCTGCAGGAGCATGTTGTTCACAAGTACTATGGATTGCTCAACAGCTAAGAGACCTTGGATTTGATTTCAGAAGCATACCTATCAAATGTGATAACACCAGTGCAATTTCAATTACAAAGAATCCAGTTCAACATTCAAGAACCAAGCACATTGATGTCAGACACCATTTCATCAGAGATCATGCTGAGAAAGGTGATATTGTTCTTGAATTTGTTGCTACTAACATGCAAACTGCAGATATCTTCACTAAACCATTAGCAGATGAGAGATTCTTAGCTCTAATATTGGAATTGAGAATGTTAAATGAAGATGCATTGGTTTAGGGGGAGCATCAGGTAAGAAAGGTAAGTTGTGTGTGCTTTCAAAGGTTTGAACTGATTTTCAAAGCCTTGAAAATCATTTCAAAGCTTTGATTTTTATCTGTTGCAGTGTTACAGCATTTCAAGACCTTGAAAACCTTCAAAGCCTTGAAAATAAGTCTGCTATACTAGTAGTCAATAATCTTGGATCATTCTGTACTGGGTGATATCTCTGTAGATATTTTCTCAATATAACCCCTACCTTTTTCAAAAACCCTTTTTAGCCAAACATAATATTAAATTATTTCTTTCCAACGGCCTAAAAGATTTTTAATCTTCTCTGATTATTACTTATCTTTTCAGATCAGAGAGATATTCTAGTTTTCTTTTGAAACTCAAACACTTTTAGTATTTATCTTATTATCTTCTCTTCTCTCCGTATAATTCCTTCCTCTCTCTCTCTCTCTCTCTCTCTCTCTCTCTCTCTCTCTTTCTCTCTCTCTCTCTCTATTCTTCTCTCAGAACCCTAATGAGCACAAGGAGAGCTTCAGACTGAATCAAGATGGCTGGAGGATCAAAACCTAGTTCAGAGAAGAAAAGAAAGGCAGCAGTGGATGAAGTTCAAGAGATTAGTGGAGACTCTAGCTCTAGAACTCCTAGTGCAGAGGCAGTTGCAGATCTTCCTCCACCCAAAAAGAAAGTCAATAAGGTTGCAACTCCCTCCTCAAAAATAATAATAAGAAGAAAGAGAAAGCTATTGCAGAGAAGCAACCTGAAACAGAGATATCTAGCCCCAAGAAGCTGAAGAAAAAGAAGAAGTTAACTCAAGCTGAAAAAAGGGAAAGGGATGGTAACAGAAGAACAGCCAGAAGATCATATGGAGAATGCCCTTCAAATCTACTCAAAGAACTCAACCCCTGATGAAGCTTGGTTTGTCTCAAACACCTCCAAAGGTCAGTGGTTAGATGGATTTGCTTCCAGATCTATTGCTTTCTATAGTATGATTAACATGCATATGGTGGAACACATGAATCTTAAGTGCATCTCTTTGTTAAAGAAGAGTTCTCTGTGGTTTATGCTGAACCCTAAAGAGTTAGCCTACCCAAGACTCACCAGACTCTTCTATCTGAACTTGAAACAAGTTAAGATATTAGCACACTTGGTAATTCAATCTAGAGTTCCTGGAATAGAGATTGAATTGGACCACCCTGAGTTTGCCAATGTGCTAGGCTGTCCCAAGAGGTATGACACAAACAATCACCCACCAAAGACAGAAGTACTGAAACTAGCCAGAGAAGAGTTCTACCTACCAAACACTCCCACCTCAGCCAAACAATTCACACACTCTATGTTAAATGTTGAATTCAAAGTCCTTCACACTATTTTGGTAAGGTGTATCTTTCCCAGAGAGCACTATAGAGAATTGGTGACTGAGAGAATGTTGCACATCATGTATTTGATCATGCATGGCTATGAGATTGATCTTCCAAAGTTAGTGATTGAAAATATTCTCTTTAGCCATACCAATCAAAGGAAACATCCTTTGCCTTATGCAAATCTTCTCACCTTGTTCTTTGAACCCTTTGAGATCCCAACTGGTGGAGAGGAATCAATCACTTCTGGCATTGTAATGCTTAATGAGAAAGCTTTTGAGAAAATTGGAGTGGTCAATACTAAGGAAAAGACTTGGAAGTTATACTCAAATTTGACTGAAGAAGAACTGGGTGAAAAGAAGATCTTAAGCCCAAGACATTGACTCCCACTTCAAGTCAGACTTCTCAGCCTACAGAAAATCCGTGACTTGATGGTTTGGAGTTGGATTTGGAAGAGATCAAAGAAACTGTTTATGGACTTGAAACTGGTATGGGGTAAGTTAAGTATATGGTGGAAAACATCTTTAGAAGCATGACTTTGCTTGATGTTCCTGAGGATGAAGAAGGTACAAAGAAAGGTGGTTCTGAAAAAAATCTGCCAAGTGAACGTTCCAACCAGGAAGAGGTTGCTCCAGTCAAAGATAAGGGAAAACAAGTGGTAGAATAAGCTTCTCAGAAAGGAGATGAAGTCAACAGTCCTGACTCAGATGATCTGCTGATTACTTTGAAGAAAAAGAATAAATCTCCAAAGGCTACTACAAAAAACAAAACTGGAGAAGTGACTGTTGCTGGTGAGAATGAAGAGGAACAGGAAGAACATGATAAGACTGATCTTGATTACAGTGATGAAGAAGAAGGAGATCAAGATGGAGATGCAGACCCAAACCCTTAATCTTTCCTACTCTTTCTTCCCCATTCTCTCTTTTTCTTTAAGGTTTTAAGTTTTCTTTTCAAAAAAAATCCAGACACTTGATCCAACATCCTCTCTATCTTTTTGATGAAAGTCAAAAAGGGGGAGAAAATTATAGGGTTTTCTATTCTTAGGAATTATTTGCTGAACCTTTTTATTTTCTGTTTGCTGAATTGAATAAGTTGGATCTTTTTGGAATTACTGTGTTATTATGAATTGTGAGCTAATCAGTATTTTTTTTTTTTTGCAGAGACTAAGAATCAAACATAATTTGGTTTTGTCTTTCATCAAGGGGGAGATTGTAAGATCACAGGTTGTGCAAGGCTTGAAATAGCTTAATTAACTATTTCAAGGCCTTGAATCAGCTTTCAAAGCCTTGAATCAGTTATCATAGGCTTGAAAATAGTACAACTATTTTCAATGCCTTGAAACTGGATTCAAAGCCTTGAAACTGTTTAACCTATAGAACATTCTCAGGGGGAGTTTTTTGTACACTCTTCTAAGTTGATTTCATATCCCTCATTCATATGATTGATTTAATTTTATTTGATGATGAAAGACAAATTATTCTAACATGTTTGAACATAAAATATCATCTGTTTGACAATGATTTTGCAGGGAATTTTATTTCCTAGTTTGCAGGGATTATTTCCTAATCTGACTTGTACAGGGAAGGAAATAATTGAGAAGATGATTTTATGTTTAATATGACTGATATGACAGCTTCTCAATCTATTAAAATGCAAGATCACAACATTATCTCTGGAGATTGTGATCACTTAACCGTTGGAGAAGTTTGTCAAAGAGTCAAAGTTTGTTGCCTACAAAATAGCAGTTTTGTTGCTGAAAATATGGGAAGATTTGTAGAGCTGTTTGAAGTTTAAATAGAGCTCATTTCTGAAGCAACATACACAAAACTCAACGGGAAAAAAGAAAGATACAAGTCTGAATTGACAAGCATCAAATAAGTTCATTAATCTCACAATCCATTTCACAGAAGTTCACTGCATACTCCACTGTAGTTTCTACACTCTAGTGTTCTTCTGTATTGTGCTTTATTGGCAGATCATTTCTGTAATATTTCTATCTTTATTCTCGAGGATTGTTCAAATTCAACAATAGAGAATTCTTAGTTAATCACTTAGCTAGAGAAGGTACTAGATAGGTTAGGGAGAACCGCAAACTGTAACAGAGTAAGACATCTCTTTGTGCTTGAGATTTAGGGCTTAGCTTTTGATTAATAAGAATTGTGTTGAAAATCCTGCAGGGATCAGATCCCTGAGGTAGATATTCGGTCCAAGTGGACTGAACTCTATAAATCATTTGTCTCTTGCATTTACAGTTTCTTTACTTACTCAGTTTTTACAGCATTCAAACTTGTCTATTTTCAACGGTTTGAAACTCTTTTCAAGGCCTTGAAAAAGACTTGACTGATCCATTCCAAACTGTATTTCATTCCAAAGGTTTGAACTTGTTTTTAAGGCCTTGAACTTCACTAGCTTTCACAATATCTTTTTAACTTAGCAAGTTTTACAAAAAGTTGGCATACTCTATTCAACCTCCCCCCCCCCCCCCTCTTCTAGAGTATCTTAGCTCCATTACCACCTGCACACTCACACTTTTAGAGATGATTCAATCCAGTGCGCCATTACCCTTAATGCACACATATGTGTTGGATCATGATATCTCCATATCAATCCAACCCCATACTAGTCTATAGATGATTGTCCTATTAATCATTATAATGAACTAGGGATATTTAAGATAAACAACACACTTTTAAATCTAAGTACTTCATTACATTAAATATCCAATAAATAATACAATGAATGTTCTAGCCAAAACCAAGTTCATACTAAACTAGATTTCCTCTAGGGCATCTATTCCAACATTTATATCATTCTCTCAATTGTAGTACCTTGTGTCAGGAGTGGTTCTAGCAAAGACCACTTTGTGAGATTATTCGTGGGGTTGCGATACGTGAAGACGAGAGAAAGCTTACCTCGCGTTTGTACACGCGAGACGAAGAGAAACGACGATTACCGCGACGTGATCGTTCGCAACGACAACGAAGATTCAGGAGCTAATTCCGGGTAATTTTTTAGTAATTAGTTTGCTTGGTTTACCGTCTAGCGGCGAAGTTTTGTTTTACCCGTTTATTAGTTTCTAGCTTGTTTACCCACGTTCTTGTGGAGGATTTGTCTACCCGTTGTAATTGTTATGGTGGAAGTTTTGTGGGTCTTTTTGTCCCTCTCGATTGTGTCCTACATCTTCTACTTTTCCGCACTTGTTCGTGTTGGCGTTGTTTTTGCATTCTAGTCCGTCGATTCAGCCCCGTGATCCAACGCTATGATTGAAATTAGAACTTCAACACCAGAATCATCGGCGAGAGACATTCTTCTCAAAACCATATCTAAACTCTAGAAACGCAACACCAACAACCGATTCAAACAACTGGCAACACCTGAGCTCCTGAACTGAACGCTAGAAACAATCACCTGCAATAACCTGGGATCTGAGAATTGACTGTTTCATCCTTCTTTGAGAGAATATCCGATTTGCCTAGGGTTCCTATGGAGAGCAGATGACGATGACGATTCACTACCGAAACTCGTTCAACAACACGAGCCTACGAACCGGTCCTTGAATAGCAAGCCGATTCCTGGTAGATCCAAAAACTTGTGGATGAACAGATCTTGGCATGTAACCCTATCTTAGTCATCGTCGTCTTCCGCCATGGTAGACGATGTAGAATCAGTCATCGGAGAATAGCGGAGAAATCGACCAGAGAACAAGAATCTTCAAACGGAAGCCAGAAATTGACAATTGGAAACCAAAGAATCAGTAATCAACATCAATCGGAGATGGATTGATGAAGAACAGCGAGAATCGAAGAAAAACCCTAGCGAACAAAGCGTCGCAGAAAAGAACACCAGAACACCACAAAACACCAAATCAAAAGCACAAAACGCCAAATCTGAAGCACAAAGATGAACTTCGGATTGCGAATTGAACATAGAGGCTCTGTACTTCATTTTTCGAATAAGAAGAAATAATCATCCTCTCGTCGTCTCTCTCTACCCTCCTCTCTCTCACTCTCGTTTATCAATTTCAATAGAACGTAAAATTACTTTGTCCATTGTTTACAAACACACCTGAATTATGAACGAGACCCACTAGAAGCTAGCTGCAACGTTTCAGAGAAGGTTTGAGCTCACTGAGACTATTCAAATGATAGGGTTCTATAAACTGTAATTCTCATAAACTTTGAGTCTTGACTGATTTTAGGGATGGAAATGGATTGATTTTTAGATTGGATCAAAATATATCCAAATATGGTCCACAGATGTTCAGATCGGATAAGATATGAATCTGAATTTTGTCAGATTTGAATCGAATTGATCATAGCTGAAGATATTCTTAGGTGATCAAACCTAAGGTAATCATGTATTACAATTAGGTTGAATTCTCAATTCACAAGTATAAATTTATCAATTTTATAACACAAGCATATTTATGTAAAACGTATGGTGTTATTTAAAGTAGGTTTAATGACTTAATGCATACCCCAAGTTTGCCAAAATTATCACAATGCAACATCCATTTATAAAACTAGCTAATTGCATCCCTCATCTGCAAAAAAGACGTCAATGTCAAACTGGGAACAAACTTTAATAATCAAATTCAAACCCGACAAAGGTACTTTCAAAAAGTGCACATCGTATGGGATACAAACGCATCACATTATGTGAAATAATACCCTCCGAGTCTGTTATTTTGTGAAGAAATTCTATTCCCAGTTTGACATTGACGTCTTTTCAGCAAATGGGGGATGCAATTAGATAGTTTTAGAACAAGCGGTTGCAATGTGATAGTTTTGACAAACTAAGAGTATGCATTAACTAATTAAGTCTTTAAAGTAGTGATAGTAAATAATATATTTATAATTACACTAATACATATATGTTTTTTGAACTTATTAGGTATTACAACATATGTTTCTTCTCTTTCAATTTCGATTGAATTTTTCTTCTGTAACTGGGTCACTTTGATTCGGTGATTTGGATAGCAAAACGATATAACTTTTTGATAACTTTTTCATAGTATTGTAGAGTAAGCTCTACAAGATTATATACAGATTATCAAATTTATGTATCTTTTTGCTAACCAAATCACAGGGTCAAAGTGACCCTGTAAATAGTGTCAAAAAGTGAAGTAAGCTGAAAGAGAAGAAGCGGAGGTAGCATAACCTAATTCGTAATTGGAACGGATTGGATTATATGAATCACACTATGATCCATATCCGATCCATTTGTTAACATACCGGATCGAATATGCTCCTTTAGGGTCAAATCTTCCAGTTACTATAGCGGATATAGTGTAATTGTCATCCCTAACATATTTGTAGACAAAGGAGGGCGGTGAACAAGGAAAATCGACTGTCATTAATTTACCATAGTTATAAAAACTTATATAAACTAAGGACCGGCCCCTTAAAACAAGCAATTAACCAACAATAAATTTTTAATTTCAAAAACAAGTAACAGTTCTCTAATTTTGTCATTGTCAGCTCAAACATAAATTGTTATGGCTTTATTAACTGTGGTTTAAAATGGATTGTCAACAGCTCGTCAGATATCCGTTGAACGATCGAGAATCACTAGTGAAAGAATGTAAGCAACGCCTTGATTTTGCGCCGTCTAAGGGTTTCTTTTGCTGGACGTTCCGAAAAATCACTCGACTATAGACTATAACCTAGTGGGCTTGGGCTTGCAGTGTAAAGTTGGTCTTGTAAATTTCTTGTTGACTTGTACAATTTTATTATTTTTTAGAAAAAAAAAATGACTTAGAGTTATAAACTCAAGAGTAGAGATGAGAGAGACAACATGTGAAGAAATATAAATTATGTATTATTTTCCACCAAACCACCATTTATATAGGGTGTGAGAGATCAATCAATATTCAACCAAATATGGTAATTTAAAATCCTGTGAATATTTACAATATCAATAATATATTTTATTTATTTTATTTTGAGAAATTATTTTGTCGTCGTCAATCAGGTTTGAACCCGGAACCTCATGCAGGGGCTTCCAACGCTCAACCACTTGAGCTACCACCCTAGCTGCATATTTTTTTATTTTATTTTTAGAATCATCAATAATATATTTCATAACACTTAGTACAATTTTTGGGTTATGAATAACCCAACTCTATTTATTTATTTATCTATTTAAATAAACACAAATCTTCATTAAAAAGAACATAGTCCGAAATTAGAAGTACGTGGAACATTTTTTGAGACTAGCTATGTCCACGGCCAAACAATCACAATTTATTGATGAGAACTCGATTACAATCAATCACAATACCACATACTTATCAATAGCGACGACCTGCACCCACATATAGGCCTAAATTACCGACTTGTGTCTAAAGCAACGTTCAAAGGTTAACAAAAATAAAAAGGAAACAACCCAAAAATCTGCCCTGCCCGAACCATGTCATACGACCCAATACAGATGTCGTACGACCTACTTCTGAACCCCACTAGGTCGCACGGCCTAGTGAAGAATACAGGGGTCGCACGGCCTACTGGTCGATCCGATGTGCAGCATTTTTTTTCCCTTGCCTTCTTTGTCTGTTATTTTGCCAATTCCAAAGTTAGAGTTTGTATCACCCAATTCATAACACATCCAAATAGGGTTGCTGGTGCAATATTGTGCACTTATATAGCATATTTTCTTACAATTTGACAAGTAACACTACCGACATGTGTAAGTTAGACACGAATCTATGTTAGCCATTAAATAAGGAGATATGCAAGGCTTTTCTCGTGGTTTCTTTAACATCATATTTGATTTGTAATGACCCGAATTACTGACCCAACAACTAGAATTAAATTACATGCTGGAGGTGAAACTAAACCATAACATGGAGACAAAATGTGAAATCAACTCAACTCCCAAGGATTCCTGTTCTTGTTTGTTGATATAATTCCCCGAAATTCTCAATTGGAAACCTCTCTTTGACATTAATTTGGATGCTTCAGTTTGTTTTTCTCTACGGCATGTCCGCCCAATAACAAGAATCCAAACAATTCCAACTACACATTCAGTCAAAACAAAATATTGCTGGTTTATTATTAATCATTTCTTGGAGTTTTAAGGAGTTCATGCAAGTTCTTTCTTCTTTTGGCTATACGGCTTTGGAAGCGGAAAATGACAGAAAACTTAGGATTCTTCAATTTGTGTGACTGTCAAAACACAAAATCAAGTAGCTGGCTAGAAGAATGAAGCTGCATGTACACATCAAGACAGGGACACCAAATAGAGAATGAGATAAAGTTTGGAATATGTATGAATGGACTCTCTACAGTCAGATTCATTATAGATAGATTTAGCTTCTCATATAAATGGATCCTCTCCCAACAGCTATAGCACCAACTTAATTTACTTGCTTAACATACCACACTTCCCAGGACTATTTAGCAACAATGGTACCTCTCTCTCTCTCTCTCTCTCTCTCTCTCTCTCTCTCTCTCTCTCTCTCTCTCTCTCTCTCTCTCTCTCTCTCTCTCTCTCTCTCTCTCTCATGTCCAACTAATATGGATTTACGTGAAACGCAGGAGGGCAGGCAAGCTGATACTTTGTCAGAAGGATGGATCAAGAGAAAGGGCGGGTTCAGGGCATGAATATTTGTATATGGTAACAGCCACACCAAGAAATACCACGCTCGTTTTATTTTTATCCAGTGACAGATCAAGAAAATTAAAAATGCGAAGGTGATTAAAATCAATGAAAATTGCAATATATGACAGCACTAATAGTCTAATACCCTTTTGGAAAGTTCACATACATTTCTCTTAAAATTTCTCTTTAACTAACATTAGGTTATAGGGTAGTGTGTCAATAAATGGTACACACTGCAAAACTAATCTCGACCAAGTTTAGGCCTCGAATTGGATTAATAATTTACTAATTCTGTTCAAAACCTGTAGCATTGGGAGCACTTGACAGCATCGGAACAATAGCCAACTGGTCGACGTTTATTCTCTACTTCGTTGGTGTGTTGCACTTTGGTCCTTCGGAGGCTGCAAACACTTTCACAAACTACATGGGAACAACTTTCTTACTCTCTGTCGTTGGAGGTTTCATATCCGATACTTACTTGAGTCGATACACCACTTGTTTGACATTTGGACTACTGCAAATAGTGGTAATTAACAACAACCCTTCACTTATGAAACTTTAACCTTGATGTCAATAAGATTTGAGTACTAGTCCTATCTTTGTCTGAAATTGTAGGGGTTGGTGATGCTTACAATACAAGCCTCCTCCAAGAATCTGCAGCCAGATGATTGTGGCAAGCCAGTGTGTGTAAAAGGTGGCGAGTCGTTGATGTTCTATGGCTCCCTCTACTTGCTAGCACTAGGTGCGGGCGGTGTCAGGGGTTCGCTGGCACCACTTGGGGCTGACCAATTCGACCGGAAGACTCCAAAAGGAGAGAAGAACATTGCAACTTACTTCAATTGGTATGTGCTCAGTACCACAGTTGGGGCAGCCATTGGAGTTACCTTTGTGATCTATGTTAGTTATCACAAAGGTTGGCACACAGGTTTACTCATTGGCACCATCACTTCCAGTGTTGGTTTCATTGTTCTTGCCCTTGGAAAGCCTTTCTATGTGTTTGCACCCCTTGGGAGCAGCCCTCTTACAAGGATTGCTCAGGTCTCTCTCTCTCTCTCTCTCTCTCTCTCTCTCTCTCTCTCTCTCTCTCTCTCCTGCTTAATTTCTGTAAAATAGTGTTACAGGTGATTGTGGTTGCTATAAGGAATAGAAACCTGTCTCTGCCAGCAAACCCTGATCAGCTGTATGAACTTAGTGAAAAGGAAAGAGACTCTTCAGAAGAGCAAGTCCCACATACTGACCAATTCAGGTACTCTACATACCCATATTCATATGAACTAGCTAGATTGTTAACAAAAATTGGTGCAATACCAACAATCTTACAAGTAGGAATGAAGTTTCAAACATTTCCCCAAAATGTTGCAGATTCCTGGGTCCGTCCCCAAAAACCTTAAGATTTGGAGCATTCCCTCCAAGGATATGTTTGGTTTCGTACGATATAGTCAAATTTAATACTGTGTTTGGTTGTTCTGGACTAATTTTAATACCGGTATTAAATAGTAAAAAAGATGGTGTTAAATACCCCTTAATTAGTCATGAAAGTATTAGCTGGATTGGACTATTTGTACCTTAATATTGAAGTAATACTGCACGAAACCAAACATATTATTAACTTATAGTTCAGCTAATCCAATCCAATCCAATCCTATCCGAAAAATCTAATCAGTCCAGTCCAATCCAGTGCAAGCCGGAAAACCAAACGTGAATTGTACTTATTGGCTTGAGAATACATTAACCGGTCTTTGAAGATACCTAGGTTTTCCGTTCATTTGATTCTCTCTTTTACATGCTTAAACCAGGTCATTGGACAAGGCTGCAATCCTCCCAGAAGACATGAAGCCAGAGCAATGGAGAGTATGCACAGTGACACAAGTGGAAGAGCTCAAGATCTTAACAAGGATGCTACCAATCTTTGCAAGCACAATCATAATGAACACATGCTTGTCCCAACTCCAAACATACTCAGTGATCCAAGGCTACTTCATGGAACCCCACTTGGGCACTTTCAAATTCCCCTCAGCATCAATCCCAGTCATCCCCTTATTCTTCATGTGCATCCTCATCCCTCTCTACGAGATCCTAGTAGTTCCTCTCGCACGGAAAATTACCAAAAAACCCAATGGAATCACGCAGCTCCAGCGTATCGGTGTTGGCCTCGTCCTCTCAGTCATATCCATGACTATAGCTGGAATGGTTGAGGTCAAGAGAAGGAACCAATTCTTTAAGGACCCGTTTAAGCCCATTAGCGTCTTTTGGCTTTCTTTCCAGTATGGGATATTTGGGATTGCAGACATGTTCACTATGGTTGGATTGATGGAGTTCTTCTATAGGGAGGCGCCTTCTGGGATGAGGTCGCTGTCGACTTCTTTCGCGCCGTTGTCGCTGTCCTTTGGGTCGTATTTGAGTACTATTTTTGTGGAGCTAGTGAATGCTGTCTCTGAAAGGGCTACTCCTAGGAAACAAGCTTGGTTGAAGGGGATGGATTTGAACCATAGCAAGCTTGAACTCTTCTACTGGTTTTTGGCTATCTTGAGTTGCATCAACTTTGGGAACTACCTGTTTTGGGCTTATTGGTACAAGTACAAAGAAGAAGAGATTGCAGAAGGAGGAGCAACCAAAACTCATAACTGAAGTGGGAATGAGATGCTACACATGAATAAGAAAGTGTATTGCTCTTAACTATTTTGATTTTTGAGAATAATAAGAGATGATCATTTGGTCAAGCTAGTTCTATCAATATCTGTGTTTATGTTTTCTCAAATATGTGTGTGTGTTTATGTTATTTTTTGAGGTATGCTAGATGGACTGAACGGGCAGGTTCGGGTCTGTATTGACCCATTTACGTATATCCCACCCACTCAAACGGGTGATATGTCAAATGGACTAAACGAGTCGAGCCATTTCATTCAAAACTTATTTACGAAGTGTCCACCCGTCTGTTTGACAAATCCATGTTAAAGTGACATTCTTGAGTTTGGGGTTGGTTGCCAAAAATACAAGTGTATGGCAATACGACTTCGATTTCTTTATTAAAAATGGGCAATCCTGATCCAAATACCATCGGAATCCATTCACCCCATGGATGGGACTACTATGAAATACATCACAATCGCTTAAAAGAAAATGCATGATGTTACAGTGTTTTATGACATTGTCTTGCAGAAAATGTGTTACCGGGAAACAGAAAGGTAACAGTAATTACATCCAAAACAGTCAAAAGGGAGGGGTGAAAAACTTTGCAAAAGTAACCAAAACATTGTAAGGTGTGAGAACCTGGTAAAATCGGTTGTACTGTAAGTACTTTATCATCTTGAACACAGGTGGTAACACACGAATACGGAATCGTTGTGCAGATTTTGGATATATTAATCCCTTTTTGTAATTTTTAAAGGAAAGAGTACGAGTTTATTTGTAGTTTTCGTGTTCTTTTTGCAATCCTTTCTATTAGGCGTGAAGGCCGATATTAATTGCATTGGGAGTGCTCAGTTGACCACCGACACATTCGTATCTCCTCTGAAGATAATATAATTAAATTAAAACCTCACAAAAAAATATAAAAAAATGTTGGAATAATTAATAAAAGTATATGTGTTGTACTAGCTTCAGAGGAATAAGTACATAAACTATCAAAATCAGGTGTTTGGGTTTACATATTCAGTATATAGGGTACAGTCTCAATGACAAATGAATATTCTTGAATTCTATTTCTTTAAATATATTCAGATTCAAGTATGTCAGAAATACTTGAGACCAGACCCAGTGTTAGAACAAGGTCTTCACACTAAACATACTTCTAGAAAAAATGAAATAAAAGCGCTTATCAGCAACTAAATTTGACGTTCGCTAGTGAGTAAATAGAGCAGCGTGTTAGGCTGTCATTACAAAAGTAGTTTCAGTTGATGGGTTTTCTTTATACTCGGTGTCTGTCCTGTTCAATTTCCAGAAAATTTCTCTCTTTTCCAGAGCATTATTTATTTTACATTAAACAGTCTCAAACAAATGGAGTTCTGACATTAATCTCAACGCTTATTCGGTTATTCAAGGTATTATGATGAATGAGAACCAGTATTCACTAATCTTATTGAAGTTAAGTGCATCATCACTATGAATCTTTATGCTGCCACTTTCTCTTGTGGGAGCTTTATCTCCAGATACGAATACATGTTCTGTGGGTGTATGATATTGACTGTTCTGTTACATGATAGCAACTGCAAATGTATCAAGGTTCTGCTTCGTGGCCATTCAGATTCTTCTTCATTATTGCCCCTATATAGCTTGAGCTGTTCAAAATTAATTAACGCCAACTCCCGTAAATATAAAGGTGATTAATTAGAAAGAACAAAGACTTAATTAATCACATGGCAACAACCAGGTATACCTTTATTTTGGAATAATTGATAGGATATCTTTGATAAGTTGTGTTGTAGCTGGCTTTTTCATGGAATCCATAGTCTTCTTCTTTGCTCACATGTCCCACAATGTGTATGACTTCCCATCTGCTTGATAATGACATTGCACCAGCTTCTCCTATTTTATTGAATTCATATTTTTCCTCTGTATTAAGATAATTCAGAACACAATTAGTTGACACCTGATGTGATTTAGTTTAATTTAATTTTAGGCTCAGTTTGGTTAGTGGTAAAATGATTTCCCTTGTTTTGGTGTTTGGTTAGCCATTTCTCTCGTAAAATATTTTCCCTTTAAAATGTTTTCACTCAAATGATTTAAAATGATTTACACGCTTAAAATCCGTAATCCATTTTCCGGAGAGTGAATGAGCATGTCAACTACTCATACAAACACCTCCACCACCAAGAACCACCATCATCGCTACCCACCTCCACCGCCACTGCCGTCGCAGCCCACTGGCACCACCACCAATTAATTAATTTATTGTTATATGTAGTTTTTTAGTAATATCTAATGCACAAGCAAAAGGTTTTGCAAGTGTCAACGAAACACGAGAAAATAATTGCAAAGAAAACTTTTTCACAAAAGATATTTTACGCGTAGAATATTTTCCTTTGTAAAATATTTTACTGCCAACCAAACGGAAACTCACTGATGTGATCTACGGCTAACAGCATCGATTAAAACCATAATATATCTCAAGGGTCCAAACACCTCAAATAGGGGTAACAGAGGCTAAATGACTGCCTGTTTTCCACAATAAGGCTATGCTTTTAGAATATCGAATTTGTGTAGGAAAAGGGAAGAGAAAGTGAGTTCCTTTTATTTGCTTTATTATAAACAATATACTCTATTTTTCTTACATGTTTCAGGAAGTTGAAAGAATTTCAAAGGATTTTACCTTTTAGCGAAGTCCATGGTTCCTCTCTTACCCTCTTAAATCGGGGCAGGAGGTTAAATGAAGGTTCTGGTCCGGGAGAAAGAACATAAAGTTATGTGACTCCGAAGCATACTTGGTACTTCATAGGTGGATTGTGATAGTTGTGATGTTACGTCCAACTCCCTTGAATAGAGAGTGGACGAAGCATTTAATCAACCAAAACCAGCTCACAAGTTGTTGTGGATTGTTTGAATAACTATACAAATACAAATGTATTTATTCATGATTGATTTGGACTATCGCGTCATAGTTTTATCACAAGAATACCTTTTTCGATAATGTGACACCATATGGGAAAATTTCATTTTGGACTTGCTAAATGGAGCAGACTTGATGTGAAGTTAAAGCATAAAGAGGACAAGTCCATTCTAGTAATGCTAAGAAAAATTGAGGAGTTTTTTGTAAATTAAAACTATTAGCATCTCATTCTCATTTGCCTTTATATAGTTTAAGTAAGAGAGACCCTTTGCATTTTTCATAACCCAGAGTTTCACAAAGAGTTCCATTACAGAGAACACAAGGAAAGATGGAACAGACAAGTTGCAGGAGGTTAGGGGATGTGTGGCACTGTCTTCTTCTTCTACTAATACACTTTGTTTCGGAGTCTGTTGAAGCTTACAAGAACTACACAGTTGGTGACTCCTTAGGTTGGTATGACAATTCCCAGAAGCCCACTGCTGACTACCAGAAATGGGCTGATGACAAAACCTTCAGCTTGGGAGATTTTCTCAGTAAGAACTCTCTCTCTCTCTCTCTCTCTCTCTCTCTCTCTCTCTCTCTCTCTCTCTCTCTCTCTCTCTCTCTCTCTCCCTCAATTGTTGATGGTAGTTCAGTTTACATCAAGTATCAATTTTGCACTGTCAAATACAACAAGGTTTTCCCACTTTAATCGAAGGCGGCTAAATGTAAAAATTTCTTGTTTGATCATAATCATCATATATTCATACTCCAGCGTCAGATAGGGTAGGAGAGAATTTCCATAATCATACTAATTTCATAGTATTATTGTCTGGAGTATATAGCTCTTAGTTTGTTGGATTTTCCAATCCTCGATTCTGTAATTTTTTTCTTGTATCAGTTATAAATTGGGCCTGACAGTTCCTTCAAATGGGTAAAAGCTCATCAAGTACATAATCATGCTATAGTTTTAGGAAACAAATGGGTTGAAGTTAGATGTGGGAAAGGAAAATTTATGCATAGTTTCCTAAAATGGGTGTGAATCTGTCTAATCATTTAGGGAATCCATAAAAAGTGATGGGTGTTTTGGGAATTGTGTTGATCAAGTTGATTGGAGGGGAAGGGAGGTTGCGATGCTTGGTGATAAGTGCAAATTGTGGAATCCCATAAGATGTGAGTGAAAAGTGAAGCCCCCAACCCCCCCTTACCTGAAAGTTGAAACAATACATGTGCAGGAATAGAATACTCTTCAGCTTTAAGGATAGACGACAGCTACCTCTAGACATGTACATGTGAATGTGATAACTCATTTATTCCAAAAATCAATTATTATGTGGTTATGAAGTGGTAACTGAACTAAATGCTATACACCAGATACAATTCAAAGTGACTACAGAAAGACGTAATGGTTCGAAGGCCTGGAAGAGTTGATGATTCATATATCAGATATTAATCCGATCACGATATACTACCCTTGTTTCTATAGAATATTCCCAGTGCATTATCATTAGTTTACTTTAACAGACTAATTTTTTATAATATTGTAGATCTTTCTTAACACTCCAATATCGTGAAAAAATTAAAAAAACCCGTATCATATCGTTATCTAAATTATTCTGTCAAAGTGACATCCTTAAAATCAGACAAACCATGTATGTATATCACTGCATCAGCATCTGTTTTTCTGGCAAACCAAGATTAGAAGAGTTTTGTGTTGACAAGTTTGGTATCTAACTGGAGTACTATATTCCAAACACACACACAAAAATACTAATCCACAATTTATTCCCCTCATGTGGTGGCACATGATGATTGGTCTGTCAGGGTATAGTTATGTAATTATTGTTAAGATTATATGGCACATAAATCAAAAGAAGTCAGCACTTTCACAGCACATAGGTCGTCCTCCAGGTGACACGTACCAATAACTAAAGGTATTGGGTAGGAGAAGATATTTTTATTTCTATACTAGGGACTGAAATGCAATTGTAACAACCAAGAGGGAGAAAGATAAATTTAATCCAATTATTATGGTGGGTGCATGTTCCAAAGTACTGTCTTTCTGTTTCTTTAGGAACAGTATTCTTTATTTTGTTGTCACGCTGTGTCACTTGGATTCGGTGATTAGTTAGCAAAATAATGCAAATTTTTGTATCTTCGCATGGTCTTGTAGAGTAAACTTTACTCTATAATATACTGTGAAAAAATTCCAAAAATATTTGTCGTTTTGCTATCTAAATCACCGATTCAAAGTGACCAGTTATTAGTTGAAAAATCAAACCAGGACATTCCGAAGAAACGGAGGAAGTACTTCTTGCTTCTGGAATGTCCTGGTTTAATTTTTCGACCCATAACAGGGCCACTTTGACTCTGTGATTTAGATAGCAAAAGGACGGAAATTTTTTCATAGTAAACCATGCAATGATTACTAAATTTTTATATCGTTTTGCTAATCAAATCACTTGGTCAAAGTGGTCCAATAAATAGTGATAAAAAGTGAAGTAGGTTGAAAGAGAAGAAACAGAGGTAGTACTATTATGTAGACAAGTTTGGTTTTCTGTTAAAAACATTATCTGGAAGCCGAAGAATTTACATTTTGGGTTCTCTAATTTTCCTTATTTGTTGCTGTAGTTTTCAACACAGACAGTAACCATTCGATTGTTCAAACATACAACTACACCACCTATAAACTTTGCGACTACGACAATGATGAGGACAAGGATACAACCGAATGGTCTGCAGCTGATCCCTCATCAACCACCCCTCAGCTGGTCACCGTCCCCGTTCCTCTGACCAAGGAAGGAACGACGTACTTTCTATCGGGTGACTACGACGGCGACCAATGCAAGGCCGGGCAACACTTCAAGATAAACGTGACTCATGGACAAGGGTTGCCGCCGAGTCTCAAGAGTCCGGCCGATGAAGCTCCAGCGCCGGTGAACCAAGAATCCGGCGACGATGAATCCATACCGGAGACTTTAGTTCCTTCGAATTTCGATCATCCTAAGGAAGATAATACTGGCGATGACAAGGAGGGTGACAAGGAGAAATCAGGATCTGTTGCTTTGTCAGGGATGATAAAGCTCTTTAGCAGGGATTTAAATGAAATTTTATTATTATTGCTAATATCAGTCAATTTGGTTTTCTGAGTGGCTTGAGTTTTAGTTTAGTGGTTACAGCTTACAAGGGTTATAATAAGTCATTGTTCGATCGAATACGTCCTTTATCATTTGCTTTATACTGTTATTCATTTGGGAGCTCACGGTTGAGATAAATAAGAAAGGATTGAGTTATTTTCTGTCTTGGCCTTCTTCTCTGTCTCTCTCAATTCCTGGGGTCCAAAGTTTACTGATCAATCCTTGTCAAAAGACACATTTGTCTCTAGTTAAACTATGCCATTAAGAGATTAGAGGGGTGGCCACAAACAGTTTCACACATCTATTCAATTATCTCATAACAAACATAAAAGAGCAATCCAAAAATTACTTTGTGCAAAGATGTCACTACTTCTGAGTCTCTGGAGCCATTATGGTAATGCCTGGAATTCCAAGTTCATTTAACCGTATCACCATCTACACTAATTTTGACTACTCCTTGATTTGGAGAATGTGAGTTTAACAAATTTAAAAAGAGCAGTTGTTCCCTTCTCCTCTGATAAAGCCACTGTGACTCAATCTGTAGCCAAGCTCCTGTGAAAGAGTTCCCATGACACCCTACGGTAATAACCCGAAGAAGAGAAGACACCCACGTCAACTTAAATGTTTAACAAACTGGGTCACAAGAAGTTTCCTCTTCTTCAGCACAAAATTGGCACATCAAATCTTCGACTACGCATCCAAAAACACAAAACATCTCTTTAGTACATTGCGGTGGCATTTCTGTTTTTAAGAAAAATGAACTTTTAATTTCCAGCACAAATGTCATTCCAGAAGTTCCTAGTATCTGCCTAAAATAGTCATCTGCGCTTCTTCCCTTTTTCTTAAAATTTAGGACAGTTTTACACGATCTCCCATGCTACCCTCATAAATCTCTACCCTATAGCTTTGACAGGCATTTTGAAGAATGAGTTTGGCATTAGACAAGGTACGGACAGTCTTCACTTACCAATCAGTAGCAACTGAAAGAGTGAATTCTTGGCCGAAAATCCAATGGTTTTGGCATCCATAGATCTTGCCGGATTCTTGATTTTTTTTTTAATCTACTACTTGTTTTCTCATCCTAGCAGAAATTCAAGTCAACTGTCAGTAATAATAACCAATCAAGATGTTTTGATCTACCACTTGTTTTCTCATCACAGCAAAAATTCAAGTATAACTGTCAGTAATAACAACCAATCGTGGTTGGAAACAAGTGAATCGGTTATCAACTACTTCTAGCCCGGCCATAAAACTCTCTACCTTGTGACTGATTTGGTGATGCGGTTTGATGTATGGTGAACGGGTCAATATATAGAGGAAGTGTTACTTATGGAGGGTGCAGAACTAATGCAGGATAATATACAATCCATGGGCAAATACTGAGAACTTCATTAACTGCTTGCAGTTGCATACATTATGTAACAGGATTTCTATTGAGATGACTCTTCTAGTTAGATGAATGCAATGCATTCCGACTCATGATAGCTAAAGAACTCGGAGATCATAAGATCAGCTTAATGCTAGGACTCAGACCGACTCAACAACAACCAAACATAAGATAAACTAACCTGAACTGAACTGAAGCAACTAATAAGAGAAACATCACGGTGATCTAAAGGACATGAAAAGATGAAGTTACTTCTCTAGAGCAGTCTGATTAGTAATCCTCGCTATCGTCGTCATCAGTCGTATCATCTGTATCATCATTGTCTGTTACTTCTTCATCATCAGTAAACTCAATCTCATCTGGCACAGGGACATAATAATATGCCGCATCTATCCCCAAGTGTTCGAACAATAAATGCAGCCGCTCATCTTCTACATGCCTACGTTCACAATTGTATCTCAGAGCAGCCATCGCTAGGTGTGCTGATTGGGAGAACTTGGCACTCATCTTTGCAATATGGGCAGCGAACTGGTCAATTGCCACCCTCTCAGGTGAAGAAAAAGACTCCATTTCATCATCATCATCAGTGAACTCGAGTTCGGTCGGCACAGGCGGATAGGCAGGATAAGTTGTAATATCTATCCCAACTTGTTGAGCAAATATCTGCTCCCGCTGATCCTCTACCTGATACATTGCTAAACGAAATCTGCGGGAATCCCCAAGTATGCTTACGTCTAGGGACACCTCGGTCTGGAATTTTGCAGCCATCTCAGCAAGCTTGGCAGATACATCATCATCATCATCATCATCATCAGTCGTTTCTCCATAATCATCAATAAACATCAGTATCGGTGGCACAGGCGGATAAGCAGGATAAGAAGGCACATCAATGCCAAGGCGTTGGGCTAATTTCAGCCGCAGATCATGCTGTGCCAGCGAATTAGCTGACGACTCTTCAATGGAATTCATTTCTTTGCGTGCTGATCGGAAAAATTGGCGCACTTTGGCCTGCAATTCCGTAAGCATCTCCATCACAGCTACAAGCTGGGAGTCTGAAGGAGGTGGAGTTTGTGAAGAACTTGGCTTCGGGGCAAAGGGACCGGCTTTCTTTGCAGCCATTGAACCAGATGGAAACAATTCACAATAATCACAGCACAACAGAAACTACTTACTCCCCCACCAAAACCCTAGATCACAGCAAAAGTACCAGGCTCAAACAGTTACTAGGCAATTTATGTGTACCCTAGAACTGAAAATGCAAAATGTCCATTTCTATTCCAAACAGATACAATGTAGTAGTGTACCATCCATCCATCAAATCGATTCTACTTACTTGACGAATTCAGGGGTTGTAGCGATCCTGAGAATGGGCAGACTAGCAACTGACTAAATTGGAAACTTCAAGAGACTCCCAAACGATAAATCCAGCACTTTGGATTTCGTGGTGACGGCAAGAGTGAGAGAGGGACAGTTCTACAAGGTGGGGAGATGACTCGTGTGTGAGACTGCGCCTCAATGAGATGCTCTCTTCTTCTACTTTTTTTTTTTTGGCAACTAAGTTTTTTTTTTTTTGGCAAATAAGCTTGTAATTTAATTTAATAGGAGGCCAACTCTGGGACTCATACATTGTAGAAGCTAAATGGACATGAAGCCCAAATACAACAACCATCAAGTTGCAAACCCAACTTAAAAAGTCCATGTGCAAGGGCATTATAGTCACGACAAATAAAATAAAAGTTTCTATTAAAAACACTACGCAGAAGTGATAAACACTCCGAGATAACCTGTTCTCTCTCATTTCTTCATCCCCCTTTTCTCTCTTTGTATCATTATCCTCTCAACCAGAGCCTTGCAATCGGTGCCCACAACCAGTTGAGAGAAACTCATTTGATGAACTTTAGAGAGGGCAGTAGCCATCGCCATCGCTTCTGCAGTGAAGGGCGAAGGAGAAAAAGCCCTCAGGAATGAAACTTATGTCACCAGCTCTCCATTTTGGCTTCGGATATTCACTCCTCCACTTGAAATCTTTCGATTGATAACGATGCCTCGACTGTCATCAGCAACCATCCTGGTGGTGGAGGAGCCCAGCCGCCTCCTTGATCGATTCAATTCATACCTGCATGATTCGATCTAGCGGCCAAAGAATCAAGATAAGTAACTTCTAAAAATTCAGAGTTTTCAGCCAAAGCATGTGTGATAACATTGTTCAGACCCGTTTTTCCCAATAAAAATTTGATTTATTTCTTTAAGTCCAAATATTCCAAAGCAGATGAATGAATACTATTTCAATATTTACTACTTTAATACTTAATTTTAGCACGTGTATAACCACCGCGTAAAGTGATGTTATTGTCACACTCAATAATTTTCTAAAGAAAATATCACCAGATTTTTTCATTCCTTCTTTGTCTTTTCTTCTATGTTTTCTTCTTCTTCTTCTACTTTTCTTCTTAGGCAACTACTCCCCCGACAACATCACCACCACCGCCACCTCCATCACTTTCTCCTCCTATAAAACTATCTCTCTCTCTCTCTCATTCCATTCGGTGAACACACCAACCACCACCACTTCCTTCATCACCATCATCTTCACCTTCGTCTTCTTCACCTCCAGCGACCACCGAGAGCACAACTACCACCCCCACCTTCACCCACCGTCCACTTCTCCCTCTCCACCCCTTCTCTCTGTCTCACTATGTTCTCTGCCCAGAAACAGAGGCATCAAGCAACGTGGCAGAAACAGGACCACCACCATCGCCACTGCCACCATCGGAGAAGACCACCGAGAACACCACCATCACCCACACCTCCTTCTTCTCTTTCCCCTCTGATTCTCTCTCTCTCTCTCTCTCTCTCTCTCTCTCTCTCTCTCTCTCAAACAGAGACTTGAAACAGCAACAGCAGCAGTGGATGGAAGCCACCACCACCACCGCCGCAACTTCCGGCGAGAACCAACCGAAACACCAACAAGCCCATCTCCCCTCTTATCTCTCATCCCTCTCACTTCCCTGAGCCTAGACGAAGAAAGATAGAGGAGAAACCAGAAACAAAAGAAGCTAAAGAAACCACTGCAACAACCACCGCCGGCGAACCTCCATTAACGTCCGCGGAGCTCTCGGCCAAACACCACAAGAGCCACCCACGCCCGTAGATCACTTCCATTCGACTCCGAAGGGTCCGACCAAGCCTCCTGAAGACTCAGCCGAACCCAGAAACTCCCCAATCACCGGCGTCGAGCTCCATCTCCGGATCCGTCGTTCGGGCGCCAAACCCGACTCAATTCTCCATCGTTTCTCGCGATTTTTGGTACCGATACACTCTAATCTTCGCCTTGAGTTGATTTACCTAGCCAAATCATGTCTTGATGATAAGATTCACGTTTCGATTGATCAAGTTGGAAATTCAGGCTTAGGGGAGGTAGTTGTCATTTTCAGAAACTATTTTACATAGAATGGGGGGGGGTATTTCTGTTATATCAATAAAATATGGCGTTCATTTGTTATTTAGCAATATGAAAATATAAAAATAAAAAAAAAATGTGATTTTAAAGTATAAATTAATTTCTACACTTTCTAGCTATTATTCTAGTTAAATAATAATAATAATAATAATAATAATAATAAATAATAATAATAATAGTAGTAGTAGTAGTAGTAGTAGCAGCAGTAGTAGCAGTAGTAGCAGTAGTAGTAGTAGTAGAAATTATAACAATAGAAATAATAATCATAGTAGTAATAATAATAATAATAATAATAATAATAATAATAATAATAATAATAATAGTAATTATAATAATAGTAGTAGCAATAATCATAATAATGGTAATAATAGTAATAATAATAACAAAAATAAAAGTAAATTAAATAATTAAATAATAAAGATAAAATAGGTGCTGGTTAAATAGAATTTATTTTCTTGAAAATAAACAAGTTAGAAGCATAATTTGTAATTATTAATTTTTAAATTATTTTATGCTAGTTGGTAAATAAGAAATATTTTAGAATTTAAAATTAACGGCTTTCTCAATTAATAACGAACATTTAATTGTACTAATAAAAAGGATGATTTCTCCCAACTCGTATTTGTTCACTAAATATTATAGAGAGTTGATTTTATAAATTTATAAATGGCTAATTTCATAATACAATTCATTAAATAATTTCTTGATTTCTTAGAAATAGATAGCTAATAAAATTAGTATTTAGTAAATCTTTAAAAGTTATGGGTTTCTATGTAATATTAAAATTTAGAATATTATTTGAAATATGAATATGTATATAGGGAAAATTAAGAGATTTCAAATGAAACTTGTTAGGTTTGTATTAATTTCCAATTGCATACTTGTATCGATAAACTCGTGATCGAATAAAGAAATGTAACGTGTAGGTGACAAGTTTGTAACGAGGACTACGTGAAATTCTAGGGGACTTTACGAGCTAATTGTTGAGGATCAAGGTAAGTAAATATGCCTAGCCTAGCGTGCCTAGTTCCTTTCGTGTCACAATTTGTTGTTTATGCTTGTCTCAAAATATGTTTTGTGATTTACTTTTTTATTTAAATTTCCCTTACAATCTAAAGATGTTGCTTTGCTTTGATACTGTAACATGAGCAATATTAATCCATAAATAATAAAAGTTGAAAGAGTTGTGCGGGGATCGTTATATTTGTTTTTCTATAAGATTGGTCGTGGTTGGCTCAGTTATCGACCCGTTTATTTTAATCCGGTCGCAACCTGCCGGATCGCTCCATGTATTCACCTCTCTGGACGCAGGAAGTCTTAGGGGGCTGACGGCAGTTAAGGTCATGGTTGCTAGTGATAGTAGATCTTTCCCGTATCAACAAATTTAAAATATGATTTCTGTGATGACAAGGACGTTGGTTAGAAAGAAAGAGATCCCCGTTATAAAGCAAGAAGGAAAAATTTCAAAGATACGAGTTTATTTGCATTCTTATCTTGTTCATCTAGTTTACACTTTTCTGACTTATTTCTCCTTACGTTTTAATAAGAAATGAAAGCATGCTCCATCCTTTGTTTACGAGCTAGGGTGTTTACTTACTCATTATTTTCTGCTGACTTTGAAAACTGCGGTTCTTGCTCTCCTTCCCACCACAGGTTTAAGAGACGGGGACTACAGAATAGCGAGATACCGAGACTCACGTAGAACGATCAAGTCACAAGAAGTCATCTAGTATGCATGTATAGTAATTTTATCACTTAGTGAAGCATGTAATATCTAAAGACTCTCGTGAAAGTTTAATACAAATATATATATATATATATGGAGGTTTTGCTTTCGATGTCCGCCGTTCCTTTTAGCAGCGCCCTCCCGGCTTGTCCGAGTCGGATAAAGGGGTTGTTGCAGGTGGTATCAGAGCAGACAATCCAGTAAAGGGAATAAAACATGTAGGGTAACCTAAAATGAACATAGGGCAAGATAAATAAAATTGGAAAAGTCGTTCGGGTTATGAGTAGCTAAGTGTAAGTCCTGATTTAATCCCCGCCAACCTCATCCTTTTTTTAGAAGCGCTACATGTTACAACGTTATACCCAGTTTAGTTTTAGATTCATTTTATTGGTTGTTACTTTCCGATGAAAGAAGGATGAGAATATAATTTAATTTGTACTTGATGTACTATCTTAAGTGCAGGAATGAGCTATAACATCTTATTTGTAGACACGAGTTATATGTGCTTTAATGTAACTTGTTATGTGATACATGTTAATATGCTCTATATGATAATTGTGTGGTGTAAACCGACGATGGTGCACTTAAAAGATGTTCTATCCCAGTCCCTGAGACAATGATAACATAACCAATGACATGATTAATAATAGCAAGATCCGACGTGAACGGACTGCCTAGAACAATAACCAATTGGGGCACACCTTCGTTCTATAGTGATGTTGAAACGGTATGTGACTTCATGAGAAATCTGAGGGTAGATGCAACAGCCCCCAAATCACATGGCCGGCCGAACCGTATGTTTGGAAAGATGCCTCCGCCCGAGGTGATGAACCCCATTGGGATCGGAGCAGGATCGCCAGTTCACAGTTAATACAACGATCGAATATCCAAATATAATTATTATAAATTCGGGATAAGAAGTGACATCGTTTAAAAGAACTACGCAGCTTAATACCCTAGCCAGCAGCGCGGTGAACGTCTCCCACCTTATTCGTAACCTGCGGGTTTTGAAATAGCATAAGCCGACCACATAAAAATATTTAATTGGTAAAAAACTGAGTAAATTCATACTGCAATATGTAAAACAAGTTTTGGCACAAAAGCAGTTATATAATTCACAAGATTTTTAACGGGAATCCAAATGCGCTGTCAAGTAACTGATTTCCTTTCTTATCCTTATTTCACCTGGCATAGTGTTGCCCAGCGGGTATCAAATGCCCCCGAGAGGTTACAATGCCATATATATCACCATAGGGTGCCTCTTGGGATATGTAAGATCCCAATTCACCCGAGCGTTGTGGGATTCCCATACGTCAAATCCCCGCTCATAAACACGACTATGAGACCTTAAGTGTCGACACCCCTATACCGTTGTAACCCGCATAGGTATAAGTAGTACTCCATAGTTTCATAATACAAGGTAGATCGCAAACTGGCGCTCCCGGCCGGAGCCATAAATATAAAGGGGGATCGCAAACTAGCGCCCCCCGACCGGAGCCGTAACAAAAAGGGGATCGCAAACTGGCGCCCCTGGCCAGAGCCGTAATCCCGCATTCTCTGTGCATTGCCCCGATTATATTATAGTGCATTTATTAATTTTCATTTCCCAATAATAACACACGGTCCCATCCTTCCTCACGATTATCACTTTGACTTCGAACTGTCATTCCATAATATTTATTTCAAGATTCATGAATTCCAACCATAATATTCAAAAGAATATTTCTGAAAACATGTTTCACAACGTTTGCTCAATTCCAAGTACAGTATGTTATAACCAATTCAGTTCTTTACACACACAAATCACATTTTGACTGTTCAAGTATTGCACATATGAACTTACCGGTAACAAGTAGATCAGTGTCTGCACGACAAGCGGAGTCCTAGTACTCGTACTCGTTCTCGACAAACTCGTCGTCGCCTATGAACTGTGGGTCTACAAATTATAATTTCTAATTAATTCAAAATCCAACTAGCATGTGAAATGCAATTATGAGATGTATGTCATCATTTTCCTTTCCCTTATTTTATTTCAATATAACCTTACTCCCCCGATTGATTGCTAAAATAGTTTTGAAACAAATTTAATGTTTCTTGTGAAAATTGATGTTCTCCTATTTATAGAGAGAATAATATGTTCAAAAATATTCAACGTTGGGATTTAAATCTCACAAACGAGTCAATATTCATTAGAGACATTTAATAATGCTAGTTTATATTTATAAATTCACAAGAGTTATTCGAATATAGACCTTCAATGATAAGTGTTAATTCCTTTACTTTGCCAAAATATATAATCAACCATATACTCCTCTAATTATAAAATTTTGGATAATAATATTCAATAAGAGCTATTTAGTAGACTTTAATCTAGTGAAATATATTTATTTCAAAGAAATATAAACTTTGTCCTTATTTAGATTAATTCAATACTTATGAAGTTCCAATTATATTTTTCCTCTTACTATATATTCTAAGTCCATAGATTTCTAAGAAAAAATATATAGCTATTTAATTTTGGCTATAATCCCAAGTTATACAAATACTATCTTTAATTATTCTTACTAAAGTAGCTATTTATAAAACAAAATTATCATTTAGGAGATTACAAAATCTCATTTAATAAATACACATATCATAGTCTATCAAAAGATGATAATAATATAGCCAATTTTTCGTAAATATTCTTTTCTTAAAATATTATACAAAAGTATTTACTTATATAGATAATTGGGTTATAAATATGTAATTGTAAATACTAAAATTAGTTATTTAAGTTTATTAACAATTCAGTTTGTGTAATTTACAACTAGAACCCCAATACATTTGTGAATAACATAATCAATCACCCCTCTTTTATAATATTATTTTCAGATTATCTCATATCACCCCCAACTTTTGCCTAATATCAAAGTCATTCCCCCCTTCACCCACATGAACTTCATTCCAAGTCTATTTATTTTCCTCTATTTATTTCTAATAGATAATTAGTTAACCATAATATTATTATAAATAAGTTAATAAAAAATATAAATAATAAAGTTTAGGTAAAAGGCACGTGCTACTCCCAAGATGCCGGATTTAACACTTTATGCCCTCAAGTTTATATTTAAGACAAAAATTACCCCGCTTCATCATCTTCCTCAAAAATTCAACAACCCAATTCATGAATTCGATTATTCTTTGATACCCATATGATTTTAATGATATAAAACTCAAATTCGAGTCTAGAGGATGTGATTCATGCAAAAAATTGCAAAAATTGGTTACCGATTGATAGAATCGGATCCGGGTTTCCGGTCGAGTTTCTCGCCGGAAACTATGGAGCTCCGGCCGTTGGGTTGTCGGATTTGAAGCCTCACAGGTTCGCTCGGACCCCTAGGGGTGTGGGTGAGTCACCGGAAGGGACAAAGAAGGTCGGAGGCATGGCGTTTGGAGGTGACCCGGCTGGTTTCGGTCTTCTGGTTGCCGTCGTTGGTGGCCTTCTTGCTGCTCCTGTTGTCTCTCGTGACAAGGGAGGACGAGATTGGGACGACGAAACAGAGTAAAGGCCGAAACAGAGAGAGAAATTTCTGGAGGTGGCGGCGATGGAAGCGTCGGCGGTGATGGCGGAAGTGGTGGAGCTGGTGCCAGGGGTGGTGATTGTTGGCGTTTGTTGCTGCTGTTGTGGGTGTCTCAGTCGAACAGAGAGAGGTAGAAACAGAGGGATGTGATTGAGATTGAGTAGAAGGAGAAGACTTGGTGATGATGGTGTTTGTAATGGAGGAGGTGGTGGTGGTGTTGGTGCCGGCAGTGGGGGTGGTGCCGGTGATGGAGATGGTGGTTGTGGGTGTTGTTGCTATTGTTGTGTTGTTGTTGCTGATAGTATTTGTCGTGGCAGAGGAGGGAGACGAGAGGGGATGGTGATGAAGGTGGAGGGAGAAGATAGGTGGAAGTGGTGGTGTTGTTTCACCAAAGAAGAAGACGACTATGATGATGTTGTTATTGTCGTTGTTTGGTGTTGTGTTTGTGATGGAGGAGGTAGTGGTCATATAGAGAGGGGGAGTAGGCAATTGAGGAGGTGTTACTTGAAGGAGTGCGTGGTGTGAGTGTGTGTGTGCCGTGAGGGAGGAGGAGAAATAAGGGGAAGGGGAATGAATTCTCTTCATGTGAGAGGGGAGGTGATGATGTGAGAGAGGAGGAGTAACATGTAGGGGGATGAATTTTATTGGTAGAGAGGGAGGGAGAGTTGAGAGAGTTTCATACGGGTGAAGAAAAATAAGAGGGAGGAGAGAAAAACAAATGGGTACCGGGTCGGGTTGGAGCAAAATACGGGTTTTTGTACACTATACGTATAATTATACCGGGTGTGGGCCGGGTAAAAAATAAATACGGGTTAGATGTATTATACGTATAACTATATCGGGTTATACTTTTATACGGGTCGGGTTAAACAAAATACGATTGCTGGCAAGTATTGGATACGTATTATGTACAAGAATATGTTATAAAACTATTTACATACTTTAACTTTTATAAAAGACAACTACCACCCCTTAAGATTTAGAAATTAAAGAATATATCCCCAACCAATATCTAGTTGACTAGTTTATATTTTCTAAAATTACAACTACCTCCCCGTTTTTCTAATATAATGTTATTCGTAACTTTTGAAAATGATTATTAAAACTTTCAAAATTTTGTCCATCCGCTTTATAATGTCTCAAAACTAAATTTCAACCCCATTATTTAATTTTATTATCTTGTAACTTTTATAAAACACAATTATGACCCCAAACTCTATCAAAATTATCAACACACCCTTTTGTATAAAATCGGGGTATTACAGTAGATTTGATAAGAATATTGAGATACTTGACTGGTGAATCTTAGTTTCACTTACAATATTTGTAAAGAAATTTGGTGATGTACTCTAGATACTGATTGGGATTGTAATTGGGGGTCAAGAATGAATTAATCGTGGGAGTAATTTCAGGAGATCAAATAGTTTATTTTGGAAGTAGACAAGGAAGATCCCTCCACCCTCACCTGAGAATCAATGAAGTCAACCCGCCGATTTTCCAAACTATTTCAACTATAATTTTACGGCCTTAGTTATTAAAGGGTCTTGGTGTGTTAATGGTTGATTGGAGTTTACTTCTTCATAATTTGTAATCAGGGGACTATGCTAGATTGGTTTATCGTAAATGATTTGTGCGCTCTAATATTTAAGTAATTGAGTTGTTATTTGGAGTCTTGCTATCCTAGTGCTACTTGAAGGTTGGGATGTCTGTTCGGTTATATATTAATTTTCGAGTTGTGGGAATAACTTGAGAGGGTTGATGTTTAAACTGTGAAGTACCAATGTTCGCCTACAAGACTTAGATGTATCAAATGACATATTTAGTCAGGTTTACTCTAAAATTTGCATGATGAGTATCTCAAATTTTCTGGTCTGGAAACTCTCTTGGAGTGATAACCCAAAATTTTGGAAGTATTGTTTGGAGTCTATTAATTCTATATTTAGAGTTTCTTTATTCATTACATTTATTTGGGAGCTACTATTCATTTATGCAAAATATTGGCAACTTCTTATATTGTGTAACTATCTCAGCTCCTGGGGAGTACTTAGAGTATTGTTACGAAGTATTTGTTTATAGTTGGGATATGTGTCAATTATGAATTTGTTCTTAGGTGTGTTCGCGTATGTCACTTGGGAGTTCTGTCGCTCAGCTTACGTTTTGCGGTACGAACTTTTTGAAATAATGATAATACGAGATAAGAGGTTAAGATGAATTTGGAGTTTGTAGACTGGATGTATATTATAGCTTTAAATCTGGAGACTTGTTTAGGTATAGACATGAGGTCAAGGGTTGTTTTCATTTATTTGGTTGAACTCTGGAGTGTCAAATTGGGACTACGAAGTGTTATGGACTTAAATCGTTGTTTGGGGTCTGATTAGAATAATAGGTGGGAACGCATGAATGTTGTCACTTGAATGAAACGAAGAGACGTTAATTCTCTCTTTGTGCAACAAACGGTTATTGAAGTACTACCCTAATTTTGCCTATACTAGACTCCTAGAAGAACCCACTGTGAGAAATTCAGCTCCAGATACAAACACAAGTAGTAGTTAAAAAACTTCAAGAGTAGTCAGTTCAGTAACGGATCTGCACAAATGACCAACTATAAAATTAAAGACTTCTGTCAGTTTGAATATTTGACTTCGCATAGCATTGTGGCAATATGTGATGTGTGATGTGTGATGTGTTGTATAGTAGCATGGAAATGTATGCTTTATGGTTCATTGACATAGTATTGAAATCATAATATTGTGATAGCCTATCAGGCTTAATTGACAAGATTGATTTGAGTTATGGCATCAAGAATCTGATCGCCCAATTGGGCCAAAGTTAGTTTTCAAGAGAAAGGAAAGATGCATAGCATAACAGCTTACGTGGAAATTCCATAGCTGATTATATTTTAGCGATAATTGTGATTATGAACCATGATTTAAATTGCATGCCTGTGTGCATATTTATTTTTATGTGTTCTCCTTACTAAGTCAATCAAAGTCAATAGTAATGCAACAAATGAAAGGATGGCGAATATACTTCGAGATAATTTTATTTGGGGTCCGAAGTAAGAACTAAACATTTGATATCTTTGAAAATATCAGTATGACGAGTGGACACGTATAATACCTGGAACAGTGGGATTTAAGGATAGATTCTTAGACAGTTTTTACCAACTAAGCAAGGGAAGTTTGATTTACAAGAATCAACCAGATATGGGTCAGATTTAGATATCAGGCAATCAACAGCCAATATAAGATAAATTTGTAACAAGGATAAATTGAGGAGACATTGGAAATTTGACCAAAGGTCGTAGGATTCACCCACTAGATTTTACATACTTTCTACAAGACCGGTTGGAGGTGTTACGACATTGTGGAGTTCCCATTTGGAGTCATTAGATCAACTACTCTAAGGATATAGTTATTGATATGGTCGGGAGTTATTTTTTGGAGTTATGTAACATAATAATACGTCTTAGTGATCTAACTTTCATTTTCTGATGACGCATATTCTTTTCAGATAAATTTTTATTTGAGGTCTTGTTGTTAACGTCTTATCGCAGTATGCATTCTTCAATTAAGTTCTATTTGAATTCCTTCTTCCATATTGAGGTTTTCTCACTAAAACTTAATTCATGTTTGTTTCTCGAAGTTTGAATGTTACATTTTTGGGAGTCTGGTCACCAAAATCATAGTCTCAAATAATTAGAAAATTTCAAGAATGTTGGAGTGACAATTCAGTTATTGGATCGGTGGTTACAATCCATAGTATTATAAAGTTTTGTTATCTATTTTCTTCAATCCTCTGTTGTGATTAATAGAGCGATTTGTGTGGCTAAAATGTTAATAGTTGTTTGGGACATTATTACTTAGAGTTTTGTTACTTAATTACTACTAGAGGAGCATAAATGCTAGTATAGATTTACCTTTGAAGTCAGGGAACCCGTATAATTATGTGCTATGTATGATGAGAATATATTATGGTTTCTTTGTTGATTTACGTCTGGAATTACTACTAATAAATGAGAAATAAAGGTGGCTTAGGTTGTTTATCAAGGCTTTGGAAGATTTTACTGCGATAGTTTTATCATTTGGAGTGTTTAGACTTCGTCTATGGGATTATGGTATAGAATGGGGTCTCAGATAGTTGGTATTATTTGTCAGTGGAAGTGTGAAAATCGGAGTTCGTCATTAAATAAATTTTTGAGTCATGGTATGCTGTTTCTCGTATCAATTGATTCTAGAGGTTGTACAATTTTAGAGCTACCCTACGTTTTAATTCGTTGGTACCAGAGGTTTCTCATGTTCTCCGGCAGATTCTATGGATTGTGGGGTAAGAGACTAGTAAAATTCATATCTTACTTTGTATTTGGGTGAGTCAACCTCCGACTGGATGATCAGAGTAAAGTTAGACGATCAATTCAAATGGAGTTCCGAGGATGTCACTCTCTAAGGGGGAGAGGATGTCACCCTTCGTTTAAAAGCATTACGTGTCTAGACGATTACTTATCGATATCAACCTTCGTTTAAAACCATTACGTATCTAGAATATTACTACTATTATTGCAAGCATAGCATCAGCATTACTTGACATTACGAGTGCATTCCATATGCATAGTGAGTACCAAATGGAGATTTGTTAGATAAAGATATTTACCTGTGAGAGATTACTTCAAAAATCGATTGCTCGCCATGTGGTCTTAGTATCGTGAATATTCGATGGATTTAGTTTCGAGGATGAAGCTCTCTTTAAGGGGGAAAGAATGTAATGCCCCGTCAAATTGATAAGGGTAAAATAGTACATCGAAAAGTTAAATACAAATTTTAGTCGTAAAAGAAAAAAATAAATAAAATTATATAATTTATTGTACTTTATAGTTAAGAAAATTGCGTGAGATTTTAAGGAGTATTAAAGTAGTAATTATTGTAATAGTATTCGTAAATAATTGCGCGAGAATTTTGTCGCTAGCACGTGTATAACCACAGCGTAAAGTGATGTTATTGCCACACTCAATAATTTTATAAAGCAAATATCACCAGATTTTTTCATTCATTCTTTGTCTTCTTCTTCTTCTTCTTCTTCTTCTTCTTCTTCTTCGGCAACTACTCCCCCGACAACATCACCGCCACCTCCATCAATTTCTCCTCCTATAAAACTATCTCTCTCTCTCTCTCTCTCTCTCTCTCTCTCTCATTCCCTTCGGAGAACACACCAACCACCACCACTGCCTTCATCACCATCATCTTCACCTTGGTCTTCTTTGTTGGAATAGATGCCCTAGAGGCAATCTAGTTTAGTATGAATTTGTACATGGCTAGAAAAATTCATTTATTATTTATTGGATATTTAATATAATGAAGTCCTTAGATTTACAATTGTGTTGTTTATCTTAAATATCCCTAGTCAAGTATAATGATTAAATGGGACAATCATCTATAGACTAGTATGGGGTTGGATTGATATGGAGATATCACGATCCAACACATAGGTGTGCATTAGGGAATGTTGCACTGGATTGACCCATCTCCGAGAAGGCTACATACATGTTATGTTGAGTCACAAGTGCTTCTCGCGGTGCAATGGTATTGTCATCATTAGACTTGAAGTCACTAGATATTCTAGTTGTGGATCATTGTGATCTTGGTAGCGTTAAACGCTACACCGTAACTGGGTAGTTATAAAGGCGTATACTGGATACAATGAGAAGCAAGCTTAGAGATCGTAGTGGACGTAGAGAGGATTTGCCCCTCCCACATAACGGGAGCAAATATCCTAGGCCACTCGAGGGATAGTGCTTATAGAATGTCTGGCCAGACTCAAATAAATCAATGTAGGATATTGATGTTATTTGCACGAATAAGGCTATTCCCATGGATCGAGAAACTATGGATTGGATATACGAGTGTGACTTGTATGTCTCATGTCCAATCCGGATATGGAGGCAAAGGGATGAGACAATTACTTGTACAAAGGTTGTCAAGATGACTATTCTATTAGTTGGCTAGAATGGATGTTTTGCTAGAAACCGCTCCATATTAGCAAATAGTTGCTACCAACTAGATAGAACCTATGGGGTCACACGCTATATAGAGTTGAACTAGATTTGGGAATTAATTAATTGGATTAATTAATTAGAAGGAACACTTTGCAAACCCTTGCAAACTTAGTAGGGACTAATTTGCAAGGAAGGGACTAAATTGAATTCTAGTTGGACTAGAATAAGTCCTTTAGGTAGTTAACAAAGAGTTGTTGGACTATATAAAAGACCCTCCTTCCTTCCTTCCTCATAACTTATGCTCATTAGTGAACATAACAAGAGTGGGAGAGAACAAAAGGAGAGAGAGCAAGCAACAAGGAGGGCCGACGCCGCCCCTTGCCGCCGCCCTCGTCCCCGTCGGCCAAAAAGAGGCCGAAAGCCTCTTTTTGTCTCGTTTTGCGTGATTCGTTCATCCTCTTCCTAATCCGGGCTAGCACCAAGGAGTTTGGGAGATCTAGGATCAACTCTAGACGTGGATCAACTATAGAGAACGTGACATTATTCGCGTTTGAAGTCATCAAGGAGAACCCAAATGTGTGTTTATGATTTCTTACCTTTACTATCGTTATGTCTCTAGACTTGTGATCCTTGGAGGGTTTTGCATGGTTTATGTTTGATTATGCTTCCGTTGTGCGATCCATGAATCAAAACCCTACAGTGGTATCAGAGCCACAGGTCATAGAGCATAAACGTGGTTTATGTGTTACGTTTTGTTGTTTTACACCTTAATTTGATTGTTTATCGCGTAAAACAAGACAAATCAAGCATGGGATGCAATTTGTCAATAATTACTCATAACAAGATCCAATTTTTGCATTGGATGCATGAATTGGTGAGTTTGAGAAATTTTAGGATCTTAGATCTAGGGTTTGGGCATCCTTGGGGAAGAAGGAGTTCTCCCAAAACAAAAAAACAACCAAACTTGGGCACCAAGCAAGGGAGTTGTTTTGGAAACAACTCCCATAGAAGGGTTCGGCCCCCCCTAGGGACCGCCCCCCTTGCTTGCCGCCCAAGCTTGGGAGCCCTAAGGGGCCGGGCGGCCCTAACCCGCGGGCCTAGCTTGCGGGTTTCGGGCCGGGCCGGCCCTAGGGCCTTGTGGTTCACTTTAATGGGCCCGGGCAATTGGATTGTTGGGCCCATGGACCGTTTTAACCCTAGAAATCCTAAAATCAATTAAAATTGACCAAGCGCGTTAAAATTGGATTTTAACTGTTTATGTGCAAATCGCATGGTGATTGGATATGGCCTTAGGATGTGGTTTGATGTGGATGTTTTATTTTGTGGTTTGGTTTTACGGCCTGCGAGCTGATCAATTAATTGTAATAATTAATTAGGGTTTTATGGCCTGCGTGCCATTTTTTTTCTCAACTTGTAAGATTTATTTTATTTAGTATAGATGTTAGTTAGTGCTAGATAAAGTAGATTGTTAGCCAAGATTAGAGAAAAGAAGCCCAAACCCAAAGAAGCCACAAAAGATGGAGCATGGAGCATGGAGCATTCCACATGACTATGAAGGATGGACCAAGAGATCAAGACGCATGGAGATGTGTTTGCTTAGGGTTCATAGATAATTCCATTGGCTTGGAATTATCTTAGTCTAGAAGAGGCCATATCCACATCACGTTTAATTTCTGTTTTGTGGTTGTTTATTTATTGTCTTATTATTTGTGAGGTTGGTGTATGGATGATGCATGCAATTAGGATAATAAGATAATTAGACAACCCGGATCTATTATTTGGAGTTGTGCTCAAACTCAAATAGATAGATTAGTTGATATTGATCAACAAAACAATTAAAATTGAATTTAAAATCCCTCAAATTTTTAAATATTGTGTTCTTGCCTTCTCGTTATTTAAACACTCATTATCATCATTATTTATCAAGCTCGTGCGTGCCAAAGCATGGTGACTTGGTTCATAATGATGGAATGCGATGGCACGTAACAATGTGCAATTGTTTAGATAAGAGGTTGAACACAACTAGGCTATTAATTTGATTAAGAAACCTAGAGGCAATCAATTGGGATTATCCATAAGGATGGATAAATAAGGAGTTATTTGCCCGATTGAACCAAGAGTTGCATATGGGATGCAATTGGAATTGTTCCTACCTAAAGTAGTCAAATTATGGGTGACTTGCCAAAGCAAGCTCATAAGGAGATGAAAAGATGGATCTTGGCCCACTAAAAAATATAAGGATATTTTCCGCATTAATATCTTGAGGGTTATTAATCCGTAGAAAAATAGTGGGAGCTATATTTAATAAACTAGCCATTATTAAATATAGTCAAAAATTCACAAATACTAAAACTTGCGTATTTTCCTTTTTGTAGAATTCCAAATGGCAAACAACTCATCGAGTTCACAACATTCCCTACGATCTGTCCTTGAGAAGGATAAGCTCTCTGGAACCAACTTTCTTGATTGGTACAGAAACTTGAGAATTGTTCTCAAGCAAGAGAAGAAACTGTACGCAATAGAGGAGCATGTTCCAGAAGGTCCAGAGAACCAGACACCTGCTGCCTTAAAGGCGTATCAAAAGCGTGTTGATGACGCTAATGATGCGGCCTGCCTTATGCTTTGCACCATGACTTCTGAGCTTCAGAAGCAACACGAAAACATGAATGCTGTCGATATGATCGAACATCTAAAGCAGCTCTTCCAAGAGCAGGCGAGGGTAGAGAGGTATGAGGTCTCAAAGGCACTGTTCAAATGTCATCTGGCAGAAGGGAACCCGGTGGGACCCCATGTACTCCGAATGATCGGGTACTTGGAGAATCTCGCCCGACTGGGGTTCCCGGTCGGCCAAGAATTGGCAACCGATCTCGTGTTGCAATCGTTGCCCGAGAGTTATGGACAGTTCATTATGAACTATAACATGAACGAGATCGTTAAACCACTGCCAGATTTACTCAACATGTTGAGGACGGCTGAACAGAGCATCAACAAGGGTAAGGGCAAGGCCATCATGATGGTGCAGAAAGGAAAGGGCAAAAGGTTTGCCTCTTCCTCCAAGGGCAAAGGCAAGTCAGTTGCCAAGTCCAAGGAACCAGCCCTTAAGCCTGTTGGTGGCATTGCCAAGGTCGTGACTAAGGGTGAATGTCACTACTGCAGTCAGCCTGGACACTGGAGGAGGAACTGCCCAAAAAATCTGGAGGACAAGAGGCTTGGAATAGTGATTCCACCACCACCAGGTATTTTTGTTGTAGATGTCAATTTAACTGTCTCTACATCATGGGTATTAGACACTGGATGTGGATCTCATATTTGTCGAAATATGCAGGATCTAAAGAGAAGTAAAAGATTGGCTAAAGGGGAGGTAGATCTGCGCGTTGGGAATGGAGCAAAGGTTGCTGCGTTGGCCATAGGCGTGTGCGAGCTATCTCTGCCTTCAGGATTAGTTTTAGAATTAAATAATTGCTATTTTGTGCCTGCTATGAGCAGAAACATTATTTCTATTTCTTGTTTGGACAAGGATGGTTTTATTATTTCAATAAAGAACAATTGTTGTTCCTTTTATTTGAATAATATTCACTATTTTAGTGCGCAATTATTTAATGGACTTTATGTCCTTGATCTAAGCAATCCTGTGTACAACATTAATACCAAGCGGATTAAAATAAATGATTTAAATCCTGCTTATTTATGGCATTGTCGTTTAGGCCATATAAATGAGAAACGTGTATCTAGACTCCATAAGGATGGATTACTAGACTCATTTGATTTTGAATCATATGAGACATGTGAGGCTTGTTTATTGGGAAAAATGACAAAGTCCCCTTTCAATAAGAAAGGTGAGAGGACTAGTGAGCAATTGGCGCTCATACATACCGATGTGTGTGGGCCATTTGCCACGCCAGCCAGGGGTGGTTATGTCTACTTCATTACATTTACTGATGATTACAGTAGATATGGATTTGTGTACCTTATGAGGGCAAAATCCGAATCCTTTGAAGTGTTCAAAGAATTCAAGAATGAAGTAGAGAAGCAACTTGGCAAAAGTATCAAGGCTCTACGATCAGATCGTGGAGGAGAATACTTGAGCCAAGAGTTTGACCACTATCTTAGAGAGTGTGGGATCGTGTCCCAACTCACTCCACCCGGAACGCCACAATGGAATGGCGTGTCCGAGAGGAGGAATCGAACCCTATTGGATATGGTTCGATCTATGATGTGTCAAACCGATCTTCCATTATCATTTTGGGGTTACGCTCTATTAAGTGCAGCTTTCACCATTAACCGTGTTCCATCTAAATCAGTCATGAAGACACCATATGAGATGTGGAGTGGGAGGCGTCCCACACTGTCGTTCATGAGGATTTGGGGCTGCGATGTCTATGTAAAACGTTTACAATCAGACAAGCTAGGGTCTAAGGAAACTAAGGGATACTACTTCTACAATCCAACCGAGAACAAAGTGTTTGTTGCTCGGACCGGCGTGTTTCTAGAAAGAGAATTTGTCTCTAAAGAAGCAAGTGGGAGGAATGTAGAACTTGAAGAAGTTCAAGAACCACAAATCACTGAACCGATTGTGGAACATGAACAGGAATCACAAGCAGTTGTGGAGCCACCTGTTCAGGTAACACAAGAGCTTCGTAGATCTAGTAGAGTGCGCCAGGAACCCGAGAGGTATGGACTTCTCGTAACCGATTCCGGTGACACGATGCTCATAGATGATGAGCCTACTACCTATGAGGAGGCCATGAGTGGCCCAGACTCTCAGAAGTGGCTGGAAGCCATGAGATCCGAGATGGAATCCATGTATACCAACAAAGTATGGACTTTGGTGGAACCACCCCATGGGGCGCGGCCCATAGGATGCAAGTGGATCTTCAAGAAGAAGATCGACATGGATGGTAATGTGATTACCTATAAGGGCCGATTGGTGGCTAAAGGATTCAGACAGATTCATCGTATTGACTATGATGAAACCTTTTCACCAGTCGCTATGACCAAATCCATCCGAATCCTACTTGCAATTGCAGCATACTACGACTATGAGATTTGGCATATGGATGTCAAAACAGCATTCCTTTATGGGAATCTCCTCGAGGACGTGTATATGATACAGCCGGAGGGTTTTGAGGATCCAAAGCAAGCCAACAAAGTCTGTAAGCTGCAACGATCCATTTATGGATTGAAGCAAGCTTCTAGGAGTTGGAATCGACGTTTTGATGAAGTGGTCAAAGAGTTTGGCTTCATCAGAAACGAAGATGAGTCTTGTGTCTACAAGAAGGTTAGTGGGAGCTCTGTAGCTTTTCTGGTCTTGTATGTGGATGACATACTACTCATTGGAAACGACATTCCCATGCTGCAATCTGTGAAAGATTGGCTAGGAAAGTGTTTCTCAATGAAGGACTTAGGGGAAGCAGCCTATATACTCGGTATAAAGATCTATAGAGATAGATCTAGTAGGTTTCTAGGCCTAAGTCAAAGTACATATATTGACAAGGTGTTGAAACGGTTCAACATGCAAGATTCCAAGAAGGGATTCTTGCCCATGTCACATGGAATCACTCTTTCGAAGAGTGGTTGTCCTTCCAATGAGATTGAGAAGGAACGCATGAGTAGGATTCCCTATGCCACGGCCATAGGATCTATCATGTACGCCATGTTATGTACTAGACCAGATGTGTCATATGCCTTGAGTATGACAAGTAGATACCAATCCAATCCGGGTGAGAGTCACTGGATTGCTGTCAAGAACATCCTAAAGTACTTGAGAAGAACTAAGGATGCTTTCTTGATATTTGGCGGTGAGGAAGAGTTGCGTGTAAGGGGTTACACTGATGCAAGCTTCCAAACCGACAGAGATGACTTTAGATCACAGTCGGGATATGTGTTTTGCCTGAATGGAGCAGCGGTGAGCTGGAAGAGTTCCAAGCAAGAGACGGTAGCTGATTCTACAACAGAGGCTGAGTACATTGCTGCAAATGGCGCAGCAAAGGAGGCTGTTTGGATCAGAAAGTTTGTTTCTGAACTTGGTGTGGTCCCTAGCATTGCGGATCCAGTGGAGTTGTTCTGTGACAACACTGGGGCGATCGCGCAATCAAAGGAACCCAGATCGCACCAGAAGTCCAAGCACGTGCTCAGGAAGTTTCATCTGATTCGAGATATTATCGATAGAGGAGACGTTCGGATATGCAAGATTCCTACAGATGATAATCTGTCAGACCCGCTTACGAAGCCTCTCACGCAGTGGAAGCATGAAGGGCACACTAGGAGTATGGGCATACGAGATGCGCCAGATTGGCTCTAGTGCAAGTGGGAGACTGTTGGAATAGAGGCCCTAGAGGCAATCTAGTTTAGTATGAATTTGTACATGGCTAGAAAAATTCATTTATTATTTATTGGATATTTAATATAATGAAGTCCTTAGATTTACAATTGTGTTGTTTATCTTAAATATCCCTAGTAAAGTATAATGATTAAATGGGACAATCATCTATAGACTAGTATGGGGTTGGATTGATATGGAGATATCACGATCCAACACATAGGTGTGCATTAGGGAATGTTGCACTGGATTGACCCATCTCCGAGAAGGCTACATACATGTTATGTTGAGTCACAAGTGCTTCTCGCGGTGCAATGGTATTGTCATCCTTAGACTTGAAGTCACGCCGCCCATGCCGCCGCCCTCGTCCCCGTCGGCCAAAGCCTCTTTTTGTCTCGTTTTGCGTGATTCGTTCATCCTCTTCCTAATCCGGGCTAGCACCAAGGAGTTTGGGAGATCTAAGATCAACTCTAGGCGTGGATCAACTATGGAGAACGTGACATTATTCGCGTTTGAAGTCATCAAGGAGAACCCAAAGGTGTGTTTATGATTTCTTACCTTTACTATCGTTATGTCTCTAGACTTGTGATCCTTGGAGGGTTTTGCATGGTTTATGTTTGATTATGCTTCCGTTGTGCGATCCATAAATCAAAACCCTACATTCTTCACCTCCGGCGACCACCGAGAGAACAAATACCACCCCCACCTTCACCCACAGTCCACTTCTCCCTCTCCACCTCTTCTCTCTGTCTAACTCTGTTCTCTGCCCAGAAACTGAGGCATCAAGCAACGGAGGCAGAAATAGGACCACCACCATCGCCACTGCCACCATCGGAGAAGACCACCGAGAACACCAAAATCACCCACACCACCTTCTTCTCTTTCCCCTCTTATTATCTCTCTCTCTCTCTCATGCTCTCTTACTCGAACAGAGACTCGAAACAGCAGTAGAAGCAGTGGCTTGAAGCCACCACCACCACCGCTGCAACTTCTAGCGAGAACCAACTGAAACACCACCAAGCCCATCTCTCATTCTCTCTCTCATCCCTCTAACTTCCCTCAGCCTAGAAGAAGAAAGAGAGAGGAGAAACCAGAAACAAAAGAAGCTAAAGCAACCACTGCAACAACCACCGCCGGCGAACCACTATTAACGTCAGTGGAGCTCTCGGCCAAACACCACCAGAGCCACCCACGCCCGTTGATCACTTCCAGTCGACTCCTAAGGGTCCGACCAAGCCTCCAAAAGACTCAAAATAACCCATAAATTCCCCAATCACCGGCGTCGAGCTCCATCTCCGGCGCCGCAATTCGGCTGCCCGACCCGACTCAATTCTCGACCGTTTCACACGATTTTTGGTACCGATACGCTCTAATCTTCGCCCTGAGTTGATATACATAGTCAAAATCATGTCTTGATGCTTAGATTCACGTTTAGATTGATCAAGTTGGAATTCATGCTTAGGGGGAGGTAGTTGTCATTTTCAGAAAGAATGGGGGGGGGCGTATTTCTGTTATTTCAGTAAAATATGGTGGTTCCTTTGTTATTTAGCAATCTGGAAATATAAAAATAAAATAAAAATGTGATTTTAAAGTTTAAATTAATTTCTACACTTTCTAGCTATTATTCTAATTAAATAATAATAATAATAATAATAATAATAATAATAATAATAATAATAATAATAATAATAATAACAATAATTGTAATCATAAGAATAGAAATAATAATCATAGTAGAAGTAATAATAATAATAGTAATTATAATAATAATAATAGTACTAGTAGTAATAATAATAGTAATAATGGTAATAATAGTAATAATAATAATAAGAACAACAACAAAATAATATTAAGTTAAATAATTAAATAATACAGATAAAATAGGGGCTAGTTGAATAGAATTTATTTTCTTAAAAATAAACAAGTTAGAAGCATAATTTGTAATTATTAATTTTCAGTCTTTTAAATTAGTTGGTAAATAAGAAATATTTTAGAATTTAAAATTAATGGCTTTCTCAATTAGTAACGAACATTTATTTGTACTAATAAAAAGGATTATTTCTCCCAACTTGTATTTGTTCACTAAAAATAATATAGATAGTTAAATTTATAAATTTATAAATGGCTAATTTCATAATATTATTTATTAAATAATTTTTTTATTTCTTAGAAATGGATATGCTAATAAAATAGTATTTAGTAAATATTTAAAAGTTTTGGGTTTCTAAATAATATTAAAATTTAGAATATTATTTAAAATATGAATATGTATATAGGGAAAATTAAGATTTTTCAAATGAAACTTGTTAGGTTTATAATAATTTTCAATTGCATACTTGTATCGATAAGCTCGTGAAGTGTAGGTGACAAATTTGTAGACGAGGACTACGTGACATTCTAGGGGACTTTAAGAGGTAACTGTGGAGGATCAAGGTAAGTAAATATGCCTAACCTAGCATGCCTAGTTCATTTCATGTCACAGTTTGTTGTTTATGCTTGTCTCAAAATGGGGGCAATTGGAAAAATGCCAGTCTCTAAATTGGTGTTTGAATTCTGCACTTGGCTGAATTGCTATTTGAAAAATGCCCTTCTTTTTAAACAGATGCTTACAAGAGTTGTTAACAAACAAGTGGGGCAACTGGGTGTGACATGGCTGATGACATGTACCCTAAAGTGGGTGAGAAACCATTGAATTACCCTGCTACCCTTGTCAGTGAGAGTGATATTCAAACTGAAAAACAAACCCTAACAAATGTGTATCTCTCTCTCTCTAAAAACATTGAATGATTCCATCTACCCTAACCTACCAAAGTACAGTTGAATTAATTCCAACTGTAAACTTAATGAACCAGCTGCATTACAGCCTCAAAACTGGTTCATTTTTCACTCTCATTTGCTCTGGTTCTCCCACTTTGTGTATAGAAGTCTCTCTCTTTCGCCATTGTTGTTGAGCTACGGTAAACCCTAAACTCTGGTTCTACTTTTGCTATGATTCTAATATTCTCGTCATAATGTTGTAGAATGTGTGCTATTAGAGTGTTTTTATTAAATTTGATCTTCAGTTGTGTTTCTGATTAAATTTAGGTTCATTATATTGATGTTGTGTTCTTCATTCTGGGTTTGATGTGTGTTGTGGATTGTGTGGAGACTGGAACGAGTAGATGCTCGTCCCTGTATTGTCTGAAAGGACTGGGACGATGCATCTGCCCGTCCCAGTCTATGAAGTGAACAACTAAGTCGTGTAACCAAAACTGAGACGAGCAAATGCTCGTCTCAGTTTGATGTTCCATACGAGGACGAGCATCTACTCGTTCCAGTCTCCACACAATCCACAACACACATACTGTGACGAGCATACCCTAAACCCTAAACCCTAAAATCATTACAAAATGTTTTAAAACCTTGTCAATAATGTTTAGTGTAATTAGTAAACCATAAAATCATGTGAGGTGAACTTTTAACCCAAAAATCATGTAATCTTGAACTGTTAATCATGTAATCCTAACACTTGGATCATAACCCCTATATCATACAATTGTGAAGTACTACCTTCAAACTAACTTAGGAACCATTACAATGATCACTACAAATGTTATCCAAACCATGTAAAACCCCTCTAATCAATAAACCATGATTTCCAAAATCCTAAATCCATAAACCCCAAGTCTTGTAATCCCTTAAACCATAGATCATCTATTCTAAACCCTATAATTGTAGTCAATAAACACTTAAACCAACTAAATACCATCAATAGGGTTACTAAAAATGTAATTCAACCATGTAATACCCCTATAATCAATAAACTATGAATTCCTAAATCCTAAATCCATAAACCCCAAGTCTTGTAATCCCTTAAACCATAGATCATCTATTCTAAATCCTATAATTGTAGTCAATAAACACTTAAACTAACTAAATACCATCAATATGGTTACTAAAAATGTAATTCAACCATGTAATACCCCTCTAATCAATAAACCATGAATTCCTAAATCCTAAATCCATAAACCCCAAGTCATGTACCCCCTAAACCCTATATCATGCAACCTAAATCCTCTTTGTAAGACCTCCAAGACTGAGACGATGGACAGCTCGTCTCAGTTTCAGATCCAGACGAGGTTGTTACTCGTCTCAGTATTGGGGGTCTTCCACGTCTTAGTTTTTACTTCATAAAATGGGACGTGCATGTTCACAATACAGGGACGAGTAACTGCTCGTCTTAATTTGTAGTCATCGTCGTCCCTGTTATTTAAAGGTTCTTACTTGCCTTATCTTGCAAGTCACCAGGTGTCACTGTCCCCACACAATGAACAAATGTGACACTAGTAAGCCTAAATTGTAAACAGTAAACCCTAAAATGTTACCTATACCCTTAAATCCGTCATTTTTTTAGAATCTTTAAAATCTTATTTTCATAAATAAAATGTTTTTCATATAATTTAACCTGAATCTTTAAAACCCTAACATTGTAAAAAGTAAAACATAAAGCAAAACCTAAAACTACTAAGTACATGGGTATCAAAAATATTATTCAATAATTTTAAACCCCCTAATCATAGATTATCTAACGTAATAATGTTAAATGTCAGGAATGCCTCGCAGAGATTATTATTACGTCGTATTTGTGGGTCGTCAAACGGACATATATACCTCTTGTCCATCTTGTCAGGAGCAAACGACAGGATATAAGAACGCTTGCTATATTAAGTATGCAACATATGAAGAGGCTGCAAATGCGTGGTTTGAGAACGAGCAACGCCTGCGTGAAACCGACCGTACCAGACAACCAACTTCATACGACGGTCCATCCACTTCTCTAGACGTAGTTGCTCATGCGCCTCAAAAAGCTAACTTGTTCCTTGTTCTCGTGATTGGTTTTGTTGTTGGTTTCGGTAGTTGCTATATAATCATGTCGTAGGTATGCGTTCGTGTGTTTGTAATTGTTGGTAGTTGTTGTTTGTCCGTTGTTTTCCTATGTAATAAATTTGTACTAATAAAACAAAATTGAAAAACAAAAACCTCATTCAACACCAAAAAAAGTTTTATCTCATTACAAGTTTTGTACACCAAGTCCACCTACTTACGCACCATCTTGTCTTTCCTGTTACCCTCTCCATCGCAAACCGGAAAGTGAAAAGGAACCATCCAAATTAAAATAGAATAATTTTCCTTCATCTGTTTGATCGCCTTTTTGTCTAGTTCAGTCCAACCCCTACTGGGATTACATTCCATAAGGTGCTCCATCATTCTGACGACATAGAAGCCCGGATCTTTCTTCATATCTGTTGCATATCTCCATTTATCATGGGGCTTGAAGTAGTGCGCCATCTCTAACCCATTCCTTTTAATTAACAACCTGTTTGGCGCTCTGCACTGACCGGACGCTTTTAGCATCTTAGGGAATTCCTTGCGAAGAGCACCAAGGTTTCATAGCCTTTTCCCATTCCTATCACTGGATCGAAGACTTGAACAACCATATCTTCCACTTCAATGTAAACGAGCAACCAATGTCCTGCCCCTCCCTTAACTGGCATTTTTGAGAACCATGGCATGAGCCACTTACGTGGTTTGGCGATCTCTGTCCCACGGTACGGCCTACTCCCTTCAAAATAAATAGCAGACTCCTTCTTTCGCGCTTCCTCAGTCAAGTTCTTATTCACCCATGTGTGATACCACTTACCGTCGGTAATGGCTATGTCGGTCCTGGCTTCGCGACATTCCTTCGAGTACAACCGTCTACGCACATAAGTCATCTCATCCATTTGACCCCATCCCAAAGTACATTTATCCGAAAGTAAATAACGGAAGAATTCTCGTCCCAGTACCTTGCAACCACAGTTTAACCCCTGGTAATCTTTGTATGGATCGTCTAGCCAAGCATAGAATGCTTTGCGAAATTCTGGGCCCGGCTTTGTCTTATTCCTCATAGCAAAATCTGGAACATACACACTGGTGAGCAACTTCTTTGGAATACAACCGTTTTGTGCCAGTGCAACCCCATACGGCTTAGTCTCCCAATCAATTGTAGCACGATTACGGCTAAAGTAACGTTCCTCACCATTCTCATAAATAATTTCCATCTCATCCCGGCCGTATATGTCATGTAACTCATTCCCTCTCTTATAATCGTAAAGCGATCGGGGAGACCAGCCCTCATCCAATCTTTCCCTTTCAGCCGCGTCATACCACGCATCCCAATCCCCAGTTCCAAACTGATCAATCGCAATTGCTTCAGGCTCTGGATCTGATTCTTCACGGAGTTCCGAGTAATTATATTTCATCCATTCCCGTAATTCTTCATCGGTGGCTGCATTCTCATCTTCCTCCAACCCACCTGCTTCTGCTGCCATGGACGGTCCTGCTTCGGTTTCTACGATTGGGGGTGCTTGGACTTGCCTAGACCCCCCTGCTTCTGCTTCTGTTGTGGGGTTAGCCTCAACTGGATTGGAGCCATCGGTTCCTTCTGTTTCAGTGACTTGGGTTGACTCGATTGTCCTGGAACCCCCTTCCGCTGTTTCTATAACTGTGGTTGGCTGAATTGGATCGGACCCCCCCTGTCGCTGTTTCTCTAACTGCGGTTGGCTCGATTGGACTGGACCCCCCGTCTGGGTTGGAATCAATGACAACTTCTCTTTCTGTATCCTAACAATAGGATGAATAGATTTATTAGGTCACAATTACCTTAAATTACATAAGTCAAACACCGTAAATAATAACAATATGCGTACCTCGCTAAGGAACCGAATGCCGGACGTTGGGTCTACTCGCACTTCCTCCCAAGCGGTGTGCAGATTTGTTACCATCTTGTGCGTTGCTTGTCCCAAACACCGAGCTGGCTCAGTCGTTCATTCTCTTTTGTGTCGTGACGCTTGATCTTTTCACGTACACGAGTGAAATCGGTCTTACATTCCTTTTTTAAGGCAACCAATTCTTCCTCCATCTTACCCACCCTACTGCTCATTCTGTCATTTTCTCACTCAAATGGATCTGGTTTTCTTTGATAGGAACCAATGCCTCTTCAAAAGCTTTCCGGATTTCCCGATTCAAGTCTTCTAAGTCAACTCCCACAGTTCTCGAAGGTTCGGGTCGACCGGCAGGTGGAGGTGTTGCAGACACTGAAGGTTGGGTTCTCGGTGGAGATGGAGTTGGGGTTGAGGAAATCACAACTGCACCCTTTCTCCGTCTCGGGACAAGACTAGCATCCTCATCTTCCTCTTTTTCTTCCTCATCAACAAGAGCAAGTTCTTTGCGCCTCTCCGTCTTCTTCTTAGTCTTCTTGGACTGTGGGCCAGGCTCGTCCTCGTTAACTGTTTTTTTCTGCTTCTTCTTCTGGGGCCCGACACCATCATCCTTCGCAACATCCTTCTTACTCCTCCTCTTCTGCGTCTTATCCGAAGCCACTACCTCCTCCGGTTGCACTCTCTCAAAGTTGTAGCTGGGTGTGAATTTCCGATTAGAACTCATGTCATCCTCAAGCACTGTCCTCTTCTCGAACAGAGCAGTCCACCTGGGGTGAAGTGGTTGGTCGGGGTGAGTCCTCCTGTACTCAATGAAGCTAATCCAGTAGTGTTGTTTCTTCTCTTTCTCCGTTGGGACGAGGGTAGGATTAATAGACTTTATCTCACTCCAGCATTCCGCTGCTTCTTCCAAGCCCAATGCGCATCCTCTCCATGTCCAATTAGCCAAGAGCGGCAACTTCCTTTCCTCACCTGCCCTCGGTTTTCCCAGCTGATCACCAAGGTGGGGTATGGCCTCGCAAATCCATGCCAGAAATATGTGCGGAAAGTTCAACATGTTGTACTTCCGGCGACCGTAGCCATCCATACCTTTAGTCCAAGCCTCCTCAGCCACTTGCTCAGCGAAACCTGGCCACAAGTACCTGGCCCATCCGAATTTGTTTTCCCATTCAAAATCCGAAAGCAGGCCAAACGGTGTCATGGATATTTTGTCCGCATTGGTTTTCACAAACGTCATTCGTCCAATCAGGCATACCATTAGCAGTCTCGCATAATCAAATTTCTCCTCCTCAGTCAAATCTTTGATTTTGGGCTTGAGGCCATGCAAAACCTTTTCAATCTCCGATACGTTGATGTTGTTACCGAGCCTGTGATCAGGTAAATACTTTGCAGCCCACCCGTATGCATGCTCTTTATCACCATAACCAGTTGTTTCGTTGAAGCTCAACCCCGAAACTAAACAAAACTCCTGCAATCCAAACCGAACTGGCATGTTGTTTATGTAGAACCAAAACTCATGATCCTTTTTCTCTGTGTTCATCTTTGCGTGCATGAAAAGATTCACAACCATACTAGGAAAGGTAACGTTGCTCGCGCAATGGATGTCCAACAAAAACTTCAGCTGTGGGAGCCTTTCTTCAATCAATTCCTGAACCTCAGAGCAGACGTATTGCAAACTCTGCTTATACCCTTTCAAGGCTACCCTCGTAGTGATGTTTCCTTTCTCGACTTTAATCTGGCACAATGGAAGCGGTACATCTCCCAACTTCTCGTCGAACTCCGAAACCTTGATTATTTGCTTCTACAATTAAAATTAAACTTTCATTAATAATGTCAGATAAATAATGAAATACTTCAAAGTATTTATAATGGTCTGTTACTTAAAAGTTTATAAGTTTTTTACTTATTATAAGTGTTACTGAATTTTTTTTAGGGTACAAGTGTTAATGAATTTAGATTCAGTATAAGTGTGTCACATTTTTTTTACGTGAAGTGTTGATGGGAGATCCATTACTGTTCAAGTCTACACAGATAAATAATTTTAAGTGTTCAAGTTGCAGGACTGTTCTAAGTCTGGAATCAGTGGGTTTTTTTCATCTTCTAAATGCTAAGACGAGCAGTGTAAACTTGATATACTGAGACGAGAATGTTGCTCGTCTCAGTATAAGCTGGTCTCTACCGAGACGAGAACATTGCTCGTCCCAGTATAAGCTGGTCTTAACCGAGACGAGAGTAATGCTCGTCTCAGTATAAGTTGGCTTATACAGAGAGGAGCGTGAAGTTCTCGTCTCAAGACGATTAAACTACTCCTCGGCAGGGTCTTGCTTTCTCCTCATCCCAGTTTTATAGGTTCTCATCTCAGTATTCATCTCGTGATACTGAGACGAGAACTACTCGTACGTGTTCCACGATCTAGAACAGGTCATCGTCAGAGTTCTAGATCTGGATCTCGTCCGAGTGATTGATTTGGTGGAATTATGATCAAATTTTACAGGTGACAAGATATTCAAACATGGATTTGATTTTTCTTTGATTCAAACATCAATTACAAACATGTACATGGAATCATCAAGTAAGTTACAAAATTGAGAAAGGGGGTATTTGAAAAGGCAAACCTCTTCGTCGATGGTGGGTGTCTCAGTGGCGACGGGGTTGGGAAGGGGTAAGTGGGCAGCCGGAGCGGAGGAAGAAGAAGAAACAGTGGAAGCCATGGGTTGCACTTGCAGCGAGCGACGGTGAGTGAGTTGCAGAGAAGAGAGAGAGAGAGAGAGAGAGAGAGAGAGAGAGAGAGAGAGAGAGAGAGAGAGTGAGTTGCAGTTGCAGTTGGAGTGAATTCGATGGGGGTGGATGATGATGTGTATTGGTTTGTTTTATTAATTTGCCTGATTAAGTGTTAATTTTAGTTGATTAAATTGTGTAACCCCCGCGTGGGTTACACACGCCTGACATAAGTGAGAGACGGGTATTTTTCAAAGACGGGTAGGACGCCAATTCTTTCCTCAAAATGTGTTTTCTGATTTACTGTTTTATTTAAATTTCCCTTACAATCTAAAGATATTGCTTTGCTTTGACACTATCACGCGAAAAATATTAATCCATAAATAATAAAAGTGGAAAGAGTTGTGCGGGGATCGTTATATTCGCTTTTCTATAAGATTGGTCGTGGTTGGCTCAGTCACCTGACACGTTTATTTTAATCCAGTCGCAACCTCCCGGATCGCTCCATGTACTCACCTCTATGGCCACAAGAATTCTTAGGGGGCTACCGGCAGTTAAGGTCTTGGTTGCTAGTGATAGTAGATCTTCCCTGTATCAACAAAGTTAAAATATGATTTCTGTGAAGACAATGACGTTGGTTAATAGAACGAAAGAGAAGATTGGGATATTACTCCCTGTTATAAAGCAAGAAGGAAAAGTTTCAAAGATACCAGTTTATTTGCATTCTTATATTGTTCATCTAGTTTACACTTTTCTGACTTATTTCTCCTTATGTTTTTATGAGAAATGAAATCATGCTTCATCCTCTGTTTACGAGCTAGGGTGTTTACTTAGTCAGTATGTTTTGCTGACTTTGGAAATTGCGGTTCTTGCTTTCCTTCCCACCGCAGGTTTAAGAGACGGGGACTACGGAATAGCGAGATATCGAGACTCCCGTAGAACAATCAAGTCACAAGAAGTCATCTAGTATGCTTGTATAGTAATTGTATCACTTAGTGAAGCATGTAATATCTAAAGACTCTCGTGAAAGTTTAATATCAATATATATACATATGGAGGGTTTGCTTTCGATGTCTACCGTTACTTTTAGCAGCGCCCTCCCAGCTTGTCCGAGGCATGGAGATAATGGATCACCTTGTCTTATGCCTATCTTGGGCGCTAACATACCTGAGTCTTTGCCATTGGTTCTTATGAGCATTGACACATTAGTAACTCATTGTAAAATCATCTGCACCCACTCATGGGAAAAGCCCATTTTTAATTCAAAAAAATCCCACTCAATTCTATCATAAGCTCTTTTTAAATCCAATTTTAGTGTATAATAACCCCTTTTTCCTTCTGTCTTGTGTGAAATAAAATGCAAAAAATTCTTGAGCTATCATAACATTGTCTTGGATTAATCTTTCGGGTACAAAAGATGGTTGTTCGTATAAAATTAAATTTGGGAAACTTTTCTTCAATCTGATAGCCAAAAGCTTTGAAATTATTTTATAGATAAAGGAGCATAAACCATATGGCCTAAACTGGGTGACTTCCCTAGGATGAGCAGTTTTTGGAATTAGATCTAGGACAGTAACATTGAAACTTTCAAGCAGAAACTTGGATAGGAAAACGGTTTCGATAGCTTGAGTTACCTCTTCCTGCACTATGTTCCACTAAGATTGGAAGAAATGACTAGTGAATCCATCCTTTCCTAGAGATTTTCCTGGGTCACAAGCAAAAACCACTTCTTTGATCTCTTTTTCAGATGGCACAGTAATACGCATAGCATTGTCCTCCCTTCTCGCATTTGGATGGATATGATCAGTCACACTACCTAGATGTATTTGGCCTTTAGAATTAATCAGATTTTTGTAATAATACCCAAAATTTTTCATAATTTCAGCCTCTTCTTCTAACCATCTCCCACCTTCAACCTTGATTTTGTTGATTATGTTTCTCAGTCTTCTATACACGGTTGAAAAGTAGAAAAACTTGGAGTTTAAATCACCCCCTTCCAAATAACTCACTCTGCTTTTTGTTTCCAAAACATTTCTTCTTTCTCCCATAGTTCAGCTAACTATCTCTGGAGAGCACATCTTTTGTAAATCTTTATGAGTTGTGTTCAAGTTTTCAAATATCTAGTAGCTCCTTCTCATACCCAGAATTTGTTTTTTGTTGTTCCCCACATTTTCCTTTGCCCAAACCATAAGTTTATTCTCCATTCACATAGCTTCTTTCCCATTTTAAACATAGGGTTCTTCATTTCAAGAATTTAAAATGATTTGACCACAATCAGCATGGTCTAACAAATTTTCATCAAACTTGAAAGAACCTCTTCCTCTACAGTTAGTCTGATGAGTCTCTTTTGTCAAAGGGGCGTGATCTGAGCCCGCAAAAGCCTCTTTTTTTATCACTTTATTCGATGAGATTATCCCCATTCAGTAGATAAACAAGGCCCTATCAATAAATTCACTAACACATGAATTATTTCTTTTGTTGGTATAGGTATAACTTGGACCCTGGGAATGAAGTTCCATTAAGCAAAAATCATAGATAAAAGATTGGAATCTCAATATTCTCCAATATTGAGAATCAGAACCTCCCCATTATTCTTCATCTTGCAAATAATCATTCACCTACAAGAATCCAAGGTTATGCTATGGCTCTGGGCCATTGCCTGACTCCCTTCAAGAAAGAACCTCTAGCCTTATAATTGGCTGGAGCATAAACAAAGAGCCAATACTACCATTTTGCTGGTTTAGACTCTATGAATGCATAGATTGCATCTTGAGAGCTCCATACCACTTCCAGATTCAGATTGTCTACCCACCATAATAATAATAAAAAAAACCTCCACCCTTGCCTTCAGGTTTATATACACAACATTTGAAAATCTAAGTAGTCTATGATATCTTTGTAACTTAGAACTTTGGTTCTTTATCTCTGATAAGAACACAAATCTAGGGAGCTGGGCATTAAATAGCCCTCTGAGTCTTTGGAATGTGAGGTTGCTCCTCAAACCATGAACATTCCAGCAAAAGACCTAGCATTGATCATGTGGCTGCTTCTGACCTGCTACCACAACCATTGGTGGCTTCTTCTCCTTTTCACTTTCTTCCTCCTCCAATATTTCAATTTCCTTCATACAATCTTTATAAAGATATAACTTCTCTCTAAGAATAGCATCAGTTACCTCGAATTTCACTCCATCTTCTATTAATTTCTCAATCAGACCCACTTCATTGTTTCCTTCTGCTATTCCTTTGTAGAGTCTCCGGCTTTTCCCTTTCTTTTGCATACCCTTTTGACACGATTTCTAACGCCTATGCGTACGTTCACGGTCAAGTAGTAAGAGTGGAGTATTTTTAGGACTCCGGGTTGTCGAACCCACGGGGATAAGTCGTGACTATCTAACTAAAGATTATTTTAAAGTACTTAAGTAACAAGGGGGAATTGTTTGATTTGGTAAAAGGTGTCGCCCACAAACAAGCGACTAAATTAAATAAATATATAGACAAAAAAATTTGTATTTTCAATTAAAAGACTCTAATCAAACTATGGACATAACTAGGCAATCTATGGATCACCTAGGGTCTTTAGACAGTTCCAAAATTTGTATTGAAACACGTTACGCACTAACTGATTATGTCGGGTAATAGCACTCACAATCTTCTGGCGATCTCATGTAATTTTACGTGACAGTTTACTTTGGGTCCTTTTGGTCCACCGATGTCTACCATTACGTCCTAGCTGGCTAGTCAACCTCATTCACTGGGTCATGTCGGTCCACCGATTCACTCACCTAACTAGTTCAACCAAATTTACCCACAAATGACTACTCCTATTCATCTCGCCTATCGGTCTCAATGATTCAGGAGTAAAAACATGATCTTATTCGTAAACGGTTTAAGTCTTTGTCGAGCACCCACCTAGCTCACTAACAACTCCGGTTCGCGACTCCCTTGTTTCTAAGAATTAAGACTAGATCATGATTTCTAACCATTTAGCTTGTAACATTGAGCTATGAACTCAAATATTTCATCATCTTCATCTAACATGGTCGTTCTATTCATCACTAATGCGTGTCAATAGCCCTAGTTTAAGGATTTGCAATATAAGATGAAGAATAATAAACATTTATCTGATCAAATGCATGAATCAATCAACAAATCCGGAAAATATGTCTAAGTCATAACCCTAGTCTCTCCATAGAGCCTAGAAAGAAATTAGCTACTCATAATTATGCTAAAATCAGAAGAATTCTACATAGAATTGATAAAGAGAGGGTAAAAGAAAGATCAAAGCGAAATAGCAGAAGTTCTGACGAATCCGTGCAATCCCCAATCTCCTAGCTGCTCTCCAATGGCTCTCGTACTTGAATGAAATGGTCTTAGGTATTCAGATTCTTTTTTTTACCAGGTGGGGACGATTTTTGATGTAATTTAGCCGAAATTGCAATTCAGCCCTTCTAGTTTGTAATTCTCTGACAGAATTGTAAGCTGATCTTGCGCATGCCATTACTCTCTCATACGGACTCTCTTTGAGCCTACCATATATAATTGGAATCCCTAGATGTCTACTTTTCAGTGGCGCAAGCCTTGCTCCAAAATTCCTTGTATATTTTCCTGAGCATCGAAAAGAGTGCAGCCTGGTCTTGTGCGACTTTTCCAACTTTGCCTCGTTTTTGCGTCTCCTTTTCTCCTCTTCATCTAGATCCATTCCAAGCATATTCAAGCCTCTCATAAGCTCCATTGCACCTCTTAGTTACACAAAACTAAAAAACCTCTGCAATTATCATCGCAAATATGAGAGAAAACATGCGCAAATAAGCTAGAAACACAACTTTTCACTCTTAGCCATGTAAGTCATCAACTTCACATATTAGTGCACATATAACATATAAATCATATAAAATAAGACTAGTATAAGTAATTAATCAGTATAATAATAACTCTTAATAGATAATTATCACCTTTATTTGTCTGATAATCTTCAATTGAATTGCATATATGGGGTTTGCCATAATTTGCTTCTCTTTTTCTGCACATAGTATTGCTTGTGTTGCTCTTCTCTTTTTTTGCCTCTTGATCACTGTTGGAATTATCGACGTTTCTCGCTCTTTTTAGGGTTACAAACCTCTTAAGTACTTGTGCAAGATTGATATTTTTTTTACCAACCAAAATTTTATTAAACACCCAAAAACTCCAAACTACATTTTTCCACCCTTACATTAACAAAGTTTTCAGCACTAAGACAAAATTGTTTCTCTGCCTGTGCTAACTTGACAACTTCATCTGCTGCTGCATTTTGAGTTCTGAAATCGACTTCACCTGCAAATTCAACTCTTTAAGGCCTGAGACAGTATCTGTAACTATGGTAGCAATCTTCCAGTTTCCACCTCTAACCTTAATTGAATCAACAACTTCTTTGCAATCACTTTCATCAAATTAATTAACGATTTGGGTTGTCTGGATCTTCAAAAAAATATTGTTGGGCCTATTCCGATAGGGTTACCTTTTGTTCATCCTCTATATGTTGGAGAGTATAATATGTTGTAGTTCTCCTTTCTTCCTATTCTAAATCCCCCCTAATGACTTTAATATATGTGATGTATGCCATCTCTTCTATTTGGTTCACCATCTTGCTCTGTTGGTGTTCTTCGAACGTGCTCTCTATCATTGAGAACACATATTTTCCCGAACTTTCAGTGTCGTCCTTGTGTCCTTTCTCACATGAATTGGATATTGATGTTTGTCCTCCCAGATCAGAATACTCACTGAGCAAACCGTTCTAAACCGATTTTCTCCAACCCTGAATCCGTTGTTGCTTCCATCGTTGAGTAAGTTCCTTGTCTTTTCTTCTCTTTTACCTTTTCCTCCGGTGAAATCCTCCTATACCCGACTCGAATGTTTGCATCAAATAGTGAATGTTATTACTCATCCTTTTTGAGAAAACCACATGGGACATTCATATGTCCAATTGACCACAACTGTAACAAATATCTGCCAATCATTCATATCAAAAGATAACCCATATACCGTCTTCCCCTTGTTGAGGCAAAATAAATCCTCTTATTAAGGGTTTGTTCACCGAAATTGCCACTTTCATCTGATATTCGAGTTTCATACCCAATATTCGCTGGGCTACTCCATCCTGCTCCAGAACTTCACCGTTAAAAGCCCCATTTTTTTGACATTACCTCTTTTAACGCTTCTACATTGGTAATCCTCTAACCTTGACCCGAAAAGTGAATCCAGAGAAGTCGACCGATTTGGCCCACATTCCAGGTTTTTCAGCATTATGAATTGATTTTCTACCAACCTAGGGGTATTTTCATGAATCCGGCGATAGCCCTCCTCCACAGTGAAACTAAAGGTGAATAGGTTCACCCCAACATGCTCCATTGATAATTTTTTTTAATTGTAGATTTGATTTGTTTTCTTTCATGGTACGATCTGCCTACTATTGTTGACAGATTTGTTTGTCTTGCAATTTTTTGATCATGATCCAGCTGTAACCTTAGATTTTCCCCCACACTTCAGATGGATGAAAGAGTATTAATTTCCCGAAATACTATAGGCAGAAAAGCCAAAGAAGAATCTATGTTTTTATCAAAACCACTAGATAAGAGTTACAAAATTATAGAGAAAAACCTCTCTACAAAATTTTCTCTCACTAGGCCTGATGTCGGACATGTATCTTCATCATTCGTAAATAGTCACTATTCAGTTTATGTCTTTTCAAATGGGTACATTCACTAGTATAAAAGGGAGTCATTAGTTCCTAATAATTTCACTCAATCTTGCTAACTCTCTCTCTCACTCTACCTCATTTATGTTCAATATGTGTTGTCTTCTTTAAAGTATTTGTAGTTCATTTTTTAGACTAAACTGTATATTGGCAGCTTAGCAAGGCCCAAGCAGACGTGCCTTCTAACTTCGGCAATGAACAAACCAATTATCGTTGGACACATTCTCCGGGTCCATTTTGATGCCATATAAATCTTAAGATAGTATTTGTATGCCAAATATTAATTCACACGCACTTCATTTTTCACTTATTTGTAGAGTTGAGTATTAAGTGTTGAAAATAAATTATTCATCGATTTTGCTATATTGCATTACTTATGCCTTGATATTATAATCCCAATTTAAAAAATAAGTTCGTAAAAAGAATCAAATCTAAGCGTTTGAGTAATAAGCCTACTCAATATATTTTTAATTTTTGATAGTTTGTTATAAATAACATCATTTAATTTTATCTATCATAACAAATTAAATATCATGTGAAACACGTGCTTATAAATAGTAGGATTAAGAAGATTCCCAATGATGTGATTTTATCCCAGGAGACTAATTACAGACAAAGTTACATTCTTTTCTGAAACAATGCCCACTATTAAAATTCAAAGGAAAGAAAGGATTATTCTCATCGAAGCTAGATTTGTCAAAAGCCTATGACATGGTTGAGCGGAGGTTTCTTGGACAGTTATGCTTAAACTGGGGTTCCAGTATTTTTTGTTCAATGAAATTTTTAATCACTTCTCAATTCTCTTTATTAATTAATGGCCAATGGGTGGGAAACATCAAACAAACAATGGGAATCAGACATGGGGACCCTATTTCACCTAATCTTTCTTATTATTTAGAGAATGAGTAACTTGTTTGATGCAAAGATCTATGCAGAAATGGATAATCACAGACTGAACTAGCAGGGTAAGAAGGCCCATCAATGGCAAGGTGTTGAACTAATATCAGTCGCATATCATGCTATGCCAGCCAATTTGTTGACCACTCTTCAATGGAAATAATTTCTTTGTGTGCTCATCTGAAAAACTAGCGCATTTTAGCATGCGATTCTTTAAGCATCTCCATTAATTCTGTGAAGGAGGTGGAGTTTGTAATGAACTTTACTTTGACAGCAGAAGAACTGGGCTGAAACAATCTATCAAGACAAAATCATCAATATCTCAAAAGCGATCCCACAAGTTTAGATAATAAATTCTTCGAAAACACTAACAACAGAGGCTCAAAGCTTTAGGATTTATGTTTACCCTACAACTGAAAATGCAATGTCCATTTCTATCCCAAACAGAAAATTGATACCTTGTACCTGCCATCAAAGCGATTCCACTTACTTAAGAATTAAAGGGTTGTAGCGATCCAAGATTGGGCACCCTCGCAGTTGACTAAATCGACACGTCAGGTGACTCCTAGTCGATAAACCTAGCGCATTCGGTTTCTTAGCGGTGATGTTTGAAGGCGATGGTGAGTCAGAGAGAGACAGTTCTACAAGGAAGTTTTCAATGGAGTGAGCCTTATATGGCCGAAATACACCAAAATAACCCATGCTGGGAGGAAAACACCGTAATAGGCCAAAAATGAACATATCTAATATCGGTTTTTTTGCATTTCACAGGCTAACTAAAAACTGACAGTCATATAGTCGGCTCTTAAAAAACAAAGTTTGTGGTATCGGTTCTTAACACATCGAATCAGGGTTGCGATGGATAGTTCTAAGCATATGCTTTTAAACCTTGTCCCCTTCTCTGTATTCATTCTCCGTCGTTGCCTCCCCCTCTCTATGAGTTGGCTGACATAAAGGAGAAAGTCCCGACTTCAGCCACCACCAATCGGTCTGAGTTCGGTGAGCTTGCCGTTGCTGTCCAAGGTACGTATTTCCAGACTACTCTCGGTCTCTCCTCTCTATCTCATCCATGTATCTCTATGCCCAAAAACTCAACCCTCCATGGTTGTGTAAATTGACCTTCAACTATTGGTTTCTTCTTCAGATGTCGATTTCTTATGTGACTGCTGATTTCTTCTTCAATTTTTACACAACAAGAAGCTGCGATTTGGGTTCACAATGTTCGATTTTCACTGATTTTTTCCAAGTATTATTTATTGTTTGGACTTGTTAATGAAATCTTCAATTTGGTGGTACGTGTTGAAGGATAATCTGAAGCGTGTAGTCATATCATTGAGCTGATTCCTATCGTATTTCATGTACTATGGTTAATCGGGTTACGGTTATAGTTTATTGGGGTGGTTGTGTAATTCGAAATGGGGAAGGGGTTGGATACGACTGTTCTCATGAACGAGTTATATCCCGTGATAGGGACATTATGTGTAACACCCCCAAAGCAGCCAAGCCGGAAGCCCGAGGGTGTTACTCCGTACCCGAGCTGAAACCCGAATACAAGGAGATTTGAAACAGAGGATCCAAGCATTAAATCCAACAAATCTTAAAATAAAACTTAATATAATTCCATTTGTTGTGCCACAAACATGGGCATTATCCAACTAGTATTCAAATGTACTAAAACAAGTTCTAAGATATTTAATGTGATACTACTAATCGTCTAAGTGATGATTCACGTCCCCGCTAAGCTATGATCCCATCATATAGACCTGTGGTGCAGAAAACAAAAGAGAACACCACAGTTTCCAAAGTCAGCGATAATGCTGAGTAAATAAACACCCAAACATGTAAACAGATTATGAGGCTTGATTTTAAATAAGACACCACAGTTTGAAAAGAAAGAGATGAAGTATGAGTATAAGTGCAAAAAAATAATTCACCAAATTTTCCTTTTAGCATTTCTATTGGGGAAACATTCCCAAAACCCTCTTCATTGTCCAATCGGGACTTTCAAATTTAAACAATAAAGGTCCAAGTATTAGGAATTCATATTTTATCACGTTGGCACGGGGAAGAACCAACCATCACAAGCTACCAAGACCATAAGTGTCGACACCTCCCTAAGACTTCTTGCGGCCAGAGAAGTAAGTACAAGGAGAAACTCGGGGTTGTTGCGGCCGAGTAAAATAAAATAAAGTGGGTCGAGAGACCATAGTCAACATTGACCAAAACCAAAATAAAATGTTCCCCGTTACGACTATTCCACTTTACGTCATTACGTCTTATTAATTTCTCATGTGATAGTTGTGATAACATCACTTTAGTAAAATCCACTAGATGCTAAAATAAACACTTAAAGCAGATATTTTATTTTGAGAGAATAAATCATAAAACACAGTTTTGACACTAAAGAAGGAAAAGGCGCTAGGCCTGACACGTTTACTTACCTTGAATCTCAAAAGCAAATCACTTCCTAGTAATACTCGACGTATCCTTCGTCAATGAAATTGTCGTCTACAATTTGTATAATATCCTAATCAATCATATTGCACACAAAGTCCTATATGTAAATGCGAACAATCCCTACTTACTCTCCTCAACATTTGCTAAGGTGAAAACCATTTTTATTTACAATATAGTTTATAAAAACTAGATTTTAATATTATAAACACATGATATAATATATATACATCTCATTAGGTAATAAAATGAAAAACAACTTTTATTTCAATATACAATAATGTGTATCATTACAAAAATATACTATAATATAGTCAAATTATATTTATAAACTTGTAAGATAATGTACTTTATTTATTTTTAATTTTGGATTAAAAAAACTAATTAACTTTATTATTACTTTTAAAAAGTAAAGCACACAATAATTTTAGCCCAATAATTTTTTTTCTTTTTAGAACCATAGTTAATTGGTTAAGTATAACTGTTAGCCTGGAAAATATTATTGACGGAGATAACTACTGCTAGTACAACTATTAGTTTAAATATACTATCTAAGGACTAATAATGTAAATATACTTTCACTTATTTACAATATGTCCTACACGCCCCCGCAAGATGGAGGATCTGGTGGAGACTCCAATCTTGGAACGCAGCGAGAGAAACGGTCCACGGGAGAGTGGTTTCGTGAGACAATCTGCCAGTTTATCTTGAGAAGAAACATGAGAGACGCGGAGGATGCCAGCATGAACCTGTTCCCGGACAAAGTGAAAGTCAAGGGCAACATGCTTCATGCGAGAATGAAACACTGGGTTGGAGCAAACATAATTGGCCCCCATGTTGTCACAATAGATGACAAGTGCAGCCTGCAAGGGAGCACCAAGTTCAGCAAGAAGTGAAGAGAGCCAGCGTAATTCAACGGACGCAGCTGCTACAGCACGATATTCAGCCTCAGTTTATGAACGAGCAACGGTGCGTTGTTTCCCTGAGCCCCAGGAGATAGGGGAACCTCCAAGATACACAATATAACCAGATGTGGATGTATAGTCATCTTTGTTCCCTGCCCAATCAGCATCAGAGAACGCATAGAGAGTGCGTGGCCCACGACAAAGAACTAAGCCAAGATCAGTTGTGCCATGTAAGTACCGTAGCAGTCGCTTGACTGCATACTAATGAGATGTTGTTAATTTGTGCATGAACTGAGAGAGCCGATTAACGACAAAGGAGATGTTTGGCCGAGTGAGGGAGAGATATTGCAGACTCCCAACAGCCATTCGATATTCCTTGGCATCGGAAAGAGCAGTGCCACTGGTGATGCGAAGATCAGCTGAAGTATCCATGGGCGTCTGAACAGGATTGGCCGAGGATATGCCGAGACGTTGGAGAAGATCAAGGATGTACTTCTGCTGCGATAAGATCAGGCCCTGAGGATGCGGTAAAACCTCCACACCGAGGAAATATGACAGATCACCAAGATCTTTGAGAGAGAACCTGCGAGAAATATCAAAGATGCATTGCTGGACAGCAGAGGCATCAGATCCAGTAATTATAATATCGTCCACATATAGCAGGAGATATAGGATAACAACTGAGTGACGATATATGAAAAGAGATGTATCAGCACGAGAGTTCACAAAGCCTTGCTGAAGCAGAAAATGACGGAGTTCTGCATACCATGCCCTTGGGGCCTGCTTGAGGCCATAGATCGCCCTGTTAAGGCGGCATACATGATGTGGACGATCTTGGTCCACAAATCCAGGAGGCTGCTGCATATATACTGTCTCATGAAGTGAGCCCTGAAGAAAGACATTATTGACATCCAACTGTCTGATAATCCAATGTTGAGATACTGCAATAGAAAGCACGAGCCGAATGGTAGATGGTTTGACAACCGGACTGAAAGTGTCATGGTAGTCAATGTCGGGCCGTTGATGAAACCCCTTGGCAACTAAACGAGCCGTGTACCTGTCAACAGACCCGTCGAGATTACGCTTCACGCGAAATACCCACATGCATCCAACTAGATTAGTGGCACTAGACGGTAAAACAAGATCCCATGTGTTATTCTGAACAAGGGCATCAAGCTCGGCAGCCATAGCCGTGTGCCACTGAGGATGCCTCAAGGCCTCAGTGACAGAAGTGGGTTCGCTATCTTTATAATTGATAGGGGCAGTGACAGTGAAGGTGTAACGAGGAGTATTACGGAGGGTGCCGTCACGGGAGCGGGTGACCATAGGATGTGTGGAAGCGGGTGGAGAAGCAACTGGGGGAGGAGCTGGATTGACTGGGGGCTGGGGTTCGGTCACATGTGGTAGAGGCTCGGAGGGTGTGGTGGTACGACGAACATAGTGTTTGCTGGAGTATCTGTGAGGCGCATGTATATCTGGTAGAGGAATGGACGTTTGGGCAACGACTGTAGGCTGCATATCAGATGTTGGGGATGGTAAAGTGAGTATACTGGTGGTTGGTGAGAACCACAAGGACACAAGATCATCTGTGGTAGGTGGGTCGTCGTTCAACTGAGAAGAGAATGGGAAGGTGGACTCGTCAAACTGAACATGTCGAGACACGTACAAACGATGAGATGTAACATCAAGGAAAAGATATGCACTTTGTGTTAAGGAGTAGCTGACAAAGACACACGGGGTGGACCGGTCATCCAATTTGTGGGTGGTGTAGGGACGGAGGTAGGGATAACAGAGACATCCAAAGACTCGGAGTTTGGTGTAGTTGGGTTGTTTTTGGAAGATGACCTCAAAAGGAGAACGAAATTTGAGATTTCGTGTAAGCAGACGATTAATAAGATAGACGGCTGCAGTGAATGCATAGGGCCAGTAGTGAGTAGTCATAGACGCATGATCGAGTAGTGCAAGGCTAGTTTCGACATTGTGTCGATGGCGCCTTTCAGAGTAGCCATTGTGTTCAGGTGTATGAGGTGGAGCGCTAAGGTGAGATATACCGTGGGTTGAAAGATAGCTGCGAAGGACAATGTATTCACGACCATTGTCGGAGTAAAGAGTTTTGAGAGGCAATGAGAAGAACTTTTCGACGAGGGCACGCCAATGAACAAAGATATCGTGCAGCTGAGATTTACGTTACATCGAATAAAACCAGATGTACTTAGAATAATGATCAACAAATACGACATAATATTTGGAGCCATCATGAGATAGAATAGGGGAAGTCCAGGCATCTGAGAAAACCACCTCAAGGGGTCGAGAATATTTTATATAAGTGTGAAACGGAATTTTATGACCCTTGATGCATTGACATGCATTACAGGACTCGGACTCTTTCCAACTACTGAACGGAAGTAAGAACTTGGACACCACTTGACGACAAATTGTTCCAGCTGGATGACCGAGACGACTGTGCCATGAACGAAAGGACGTACGAGACTCAGTGACGAGTGCCAGCGAGGGAGTGGATGCTGGCCACTCATAGACCCCATCTTTAAGTGGTCGGTCAGAATAGGCGCCCCCGTGGTTCGATCCTTCAAAACAAAACCAATAGATAATTCAGTCACAAGATTGTTAGAGGAGCAGAGCTGAGAGACGGATATAAGATTTTTTTGAATAGCTGGAACACAAAGATCGTTATTAAGTTGAAAAGTATGAGACGAAGAGGATAAAGATAGCGAACCAGTGTGGGTGATTGGCAGACTAGTGCCATCACCAATCATGACATCATCCCCGTAGTTGTAGGGTTGATGGAGCGATAGATTGGCCAGATCAGAGGTGATATGATGAGTAGCTCCGTTATCGAGCAGCCAAGACGGTGTGCGTGGCACTCCTGATTGAGAAGTGACCACATGAGCACGCGGAGTCTAGGAGGAGGACTGCGAAGGGTACCCTGGGTTGTTGTTGTAGCCTGTACGAGGAGATGAGGGACGAGGAGACCCGAAATCATGATATTTTTGGAGCATCCAGCCGAACTGTGAGCACTGACGAATACAGTGACCTTGCGCACTACAACCCTGACAGAATTTCTTAAACGGACGTGGCGGTTGGGGACCTGATTGAGTAGACGGGGAGTACCAGCCTGATGAAGGGGGAGGAGGGGGTGGCGAGGTCCACTGGGGTTGATACGAAGGTGGAAACTGTCGTTGTGTGTTTGTATACTGCTGATGATTCGATCGACTGTTGTTGCAGCTGGTCAAAGTTTCAAGAATCGCGCCATACTAGTCTAGATGGACTGTGGTAAGTTTTATTCTGCAAGTTAACTTACTGCAATAATGTTTTGAATGCCTATGATTAATTATTTGCATAAATCACGTGTTCCGGGATAAATCTCGTCGAATTTTCCCTTCAGGCACCATACGCGAGTTCAATTCCTCACCCTCGGTGAATGTATGAGCTCGAAATTTACTAAAATTTCTTCTGAATTGAAAGCTGGCTTAGAAACTGGTATTGAAAGGTTGGATATGAAATTTGAAAATCAATTTCAAAAATTAGTCACCGGTTACAAGCTAATTCACAATGTAAGGCAGAAAGAGAGGCTTGATGGATATTATAAGGCATACAATGTAGGAAGTGTGACTCAGGGGGATGGATTGAGGAGAATCGATCAGCCTTCCTCTTCATTTTCAAAATTAGTTTAATAGGAAGAACTAGTGTTTTTTGAAGAATTATGCAGGAATTACTCTGCCATTAACAAAACTTAAATGTCCAATATTCAATGGACATGATCATGTTGGTTGGCTCCAAAAAGTGGAGAAATATTTCCAGATGTTTTACATGAATGATCAGTAGAAAGCCATATTTATGGTTGAATTAATAATTCTTAATGGATAAATGTTTGCATCTTAATTTAGCAAACATGTGCGCATGCAAATGCTATTTTTTCTTTTCTATATAAATATGCATTATAAATTCCAATGTTCCATACCTAAGACAATCGGACATGCAGATGAGTTCAGGCATGCGCGGTATTGATTGTCACTTATTTACGGAATATAAGTAAGAGTTCACAGCCTAGATGATTTTGGACAGACCATCAGAACGACTATAGTGTAACATCATAGTGACACATCTCGGTCAAGGAAACAATATAGTTTCAACTAGTTACACTAACATACTTTCTGTATGTTGAACAAAACCGCCATATGAAATATAATTACCTCGGACTAGTCGCAGTGAGATAATATAATGTTTCATTGTTATTGGTAATATTTAAAACTCTTAATCTATGATTGTTTATGTGGACACAAATCTAATTAATCATTATATTGATATATGAAATTCAAATGCGAGTCAACAATCCTGGTATATTGCGCAATGACTGTTATGATTTTGTAAAAACTAAACAAATCTTGGAATCCACATCTCGTATGAGAATGATGTACCCTCGTGGGAGCTCACTAGGTTTCGCTATGTCAAGATTGGCCAGCTGGTTATTTGTAACCAGACATAACGATAAGGGTTGAGCGATTTAGATCAGGGAATACATAAGATGTTGGTGAGATTGAAATTGTCAGTAAGAGTAGATCGACATTAACGGGTATCTGTAATCTTAACGTGGGGAGCTATCTAATATTAATTGCAGGAGCTCATACATAATGATGAGAATAAATGTCGGAGTGCAATTATAGTTTTATGGTGGAGTAAACTATAGTTAATTATTAGTTTTAAATTTAATTCAGGTTGAATTATGAGTTCAAATATATTATTGGGAGACGATTCATTTATTTTTTCCAGAGGTCACCGACATAGTCCAACATAAGCGTGATCATAGTTCTTAAGTGATGATGATTTATCTTACATATTTTCCACACAAGAGAGAAAACTGTGGACGTGCGTTCATGAGATTTTCATGTTCGAATCTCCATCGAAATTGAACCGGAGCTTGGATCATACGTCGAAAGGCAAAACACAAAAGTTGTAGGCCTCGGAAAAGAAACAACATGAAGAAATGGTACGTCGATCGTAGTTGTAGAACTCCAGATACCGCCGGTCAAAGTTTATGGTCCGTAGTTGATTTTCAGCACGACCTGAATTAAGTTTTTGGAGCTTAACCGTAGATAAAGATTTCGGATGAAGGCGAGTCATATATGAAAATCTTCTATCTCGATGACACAAATCCAATGGAACAGGTCCCGCCGTGAGATTCAAAACGCATAACTTCCAGGAGTTGGTCAAAGTTTCGGAAAACGCACCATACCAGTCTAGATGGACTGTGGTAAGTTTCATTCCGCAATTTAAGTTACCACACTAATTTTTTGAATGCCTGTGATTAATTCTCTGCATAAATCACGTGTTCCGTGATAAATCTCGTCGAATTTTTCCTTCGAGTGGTATCAGAACCAACGTTAATTTTATGCTTAGATTAATATTACTGTGTTGTCTAGTTAAAATATGGTAATTGTGTGAATGGACTTATTGTGCTAAAGCTATTTTGCATATTCATTTTTATTATGGCCATAATAAATTTTGATTTATATTTTTGGTTGTGGTTTATTGCCGTATTTTTGGCCCTATTTTGGGTTGTAATTAATTGTAAGGTCTCTGGTTTATGGAGAATAGTAAATTAATCAGTAGCTTGTTTATCAATTTTATGTAGTCTGGATCCATGTAGGAGGATATGACCATGTAATAGAAATTGAAAGAACATGGTGGACCAAAAGGATTGGACGAAGATGATGGAGCATTCAAATATTGAAAGCGACTATCGAGACGATGAAGACATGGCCATAATAACAGTTTATGCGTTATTTTTTTTTATTGTGGGTGGATGTTTTATTATGTTGTGTTGATTAGTTTATTATTTGTCAATAGTCACTAATCAAGATATCACAGACAACATGGATATTAAAACATATGTGTGCATGTCGTTATCAATCTAATTTTTTTGAATTTATTTTTATTAATGAAAAATTATTCGCTCATTTGATATCCAAATTGGTTACAAATAATTATTTATTTAAAGTATATATTATTTTGTAACTTTTGATCAACTAAAATAAGTATTATGATTTTCAGGATTAATAAAATAGGTATTTCACACAAACACATTAAGTGGATAAAGGGTTCTCTTTGGAAAATTAATGAAGCCCGAGGCCTCCATTACTGAATTGGAAACAATTTAATTGATATGAGTTCTCCGTCGATACCATGGTTAGTTACAGATTGTTTGGCAAATCTCCTTACAATGGGAGTTGTTGAATCTAGTTTTGTTGGACCAGTCTCCCCATCAGAACTGTTCTTTAAGACTAAGAGGTTTAGTTCAGTACGAAGTAATGGTTGAATCACTTGACAATAAAGTTGGCAATATCCTCCAATCGAGTTCTTGATACTAAATTTGTCGGGCCTAAGAATCGGCTATGTAGTTTTATTAGGCAGGTAAATGTCCAGATAGTAATATCTAAAGTGATATGGTCAGTTTGATTTACTTCAAATTCGGGTGGCCCATCGTCACAGGCAGTTGAAATGGAAATCGAATTGCTGAAGAATTCAAACTTGACCTGGATACAAAGGTTAAGCATACTCAGACACATTAATATTTTTTTATTAATCGAGTTTTTCAGATAATTAAAGATGCTAGGTTTTGAACCCAGGAAGTGATTCTCGAATAATATAAATTAACTAGAATTACGTTAGTTGAAAGATAATTTTAAAAATTGTCTTAACTGCGAAGGTATACAAGTCTGTGTTGACCAAATGATTAGGACTTGATTGCAAGCTACACTAAAGTTAGTAGGGAGGGACTTGATATGCAACTTTTCCTACAAGGGACTTGTGTGCAATTATGAGTATTTCTAATATTAGAGTTAGTAATAAGTCTCTGTAAATAGTCCACCATAGTTCTTAAGTGATGATGATTGATCTTACATCTTTTCCACAAAAGAGAGAAAACAGTGCCTGTGTGTTCATGAGATTTTCATGTTCGAATCACCATTGAACTTGAACCAGAGCTTGGATCATGCGTCGGAAGGCTTCCGGACACACCATATTCGGTTTTTGTGTGTTTTTGGTAGGACAACGATCTCGGATCGTTTTTGGTAAAACACGAATATTGTAGGCCTCAAAAAAGGAAGCATCAGAAAGAAACAGCGCGTCGATCGGAGGTGTGAACTCCAAATATTGCCGGTCAAACTTTCTGGTCCGCAGTTGATTTTCAGCACGATGTGAATTCGGTTTTTGGAGCTTAACCGGAGCTACAATTGTCAGATGAAGGGAAGTCACATATTACAATCGTGTATCTTGAAGAGACGGACCCAATGGCATAGGTCCCACAGTCAGATTCAGAACGCATAACTTCTTGCAGCTGGTCAAAGTTTCAGGAATCGCGCCATACTAGTCTAGATGGACTGTGGTAAGTTTTATTCTGCAAGTTAACTTACTGCAATAATGTTTTGAATGCCTATGATTAATTATTTGCATAAATCACGTGTTCCGGGATAAATCTCGTCGAATTTTCCCTTCAGGGCACCATACGCGAGTTCAATTCCTCACCCTCAGTGAATGTATGAGCTCGAAATTTACTAAAATTTCTTCTGAATTGAAAGCTGGCTTAGAAACTGGTATTGAAAGGTTGGATCTGAAATTTGAAAATCAATTTCAAAAATTAGTCACCGGTTACAAGCTAATGCACAATGTAAGGCAGAAAGAGAGGCATGATGGATATTATAAGGCATACAATGTAGGAAGTGTGACTCAGGGGGATGGATTGAGGAGAACCGATCAGCCTTCCTCTTCATTTTCAAAATTAGTTCAATAGGAAGAACTAGTGTTTTTTGAAGAATTATGCAGGAATTACTCTGCCATTAACAAAACTTAAATGTCCAATATTCAATGGACATGATCATGTTGGTTGGCTCCAAAAAGTGGTGAAATATTTCTAGATGTTTTACATGAATGATCAGTAGAAACTAATTTTAGTTTCACTACATTTTGAGGGTGAAGCTGAGATTCTGTTTAGATCTGAATTGTCAAACCTAGAAGCTATCACTTGGGTATGTAAGGAGTTAGCAAATTGGTGCAACACTCTAGCGTTTTAGAGTACTGAAGCATGTTTGAGGCACTAAGGCCAAGAGTGACGTCAATGAACCCTTGGATGGTTGAGAAGTACTTCATTAATATGAATCTGAGTGGAGTCAAAGCTAATATTCAAAGTGTTGTTCAAATACAGTATTCAAAAACATTGTCCCAAGCTAAGTCTATGGAGATATTACAAGAGATTCAAGTGTGCTCCCTACAGCAAACAATACAACATATCATGAAAGGTTGAATGAAGAGCAGCCAAGGTATTTCTAATGGGTCTAAAGCTAAGGCACGTACTAGCTGGCCTAGTAAATTGGACTCTAACCTCACATTAGCCAAATTAGCACATACTAAAGGAGCTAACACGGCATACAAGAGGTTAAGCGAAGCTGAAATGAAGGAAAAAAGAGACAAGAAATTATGTTTCTACTGTGATGACAACCACACTCCTTGCCATAAGTGTAAGCAGAAACAATTGTACCTGATAACTGTGGTGGATGAAGGGGAGGAATGAAAAGATTGCCCCATTCCAACTAGCCTAGAAGACTGAACCCCAGGTCAAGAACACAACAAGGATGACTCACACTTGGGCATCTCTGTGCATGCCATGTCAGGGAATACATGAGCAAACACTGTAAGGATTCTAGGAAGTATGAACAACAAAGGAGTGCACATACCTATTGACACTAGGTTTACTCACAAGTTTATAGATCTCAATACAACCAAGAGAGTTGGTTGCAGCTTACATAACCCCAATACAATGCAGATGGTTGTGGCAGATGGTAGTTTCATTGCCAACACAGGGGTTTGCAGCAATGAGAAGGTTCAACTAAAAAAATTTAACACTATCACAGATTGAAGAACTTGGCCACTTGGTGGATGTGATGTGGTTTTCAGGGAACATTTGCTGAAACAAGTAAGTCCCGTTTTACTTGACTTAAACAGAACATATTTGGGTTTCTCACAAAGGACAAGAGGTGCTTTTACAAGCCAACCCCACCAACTCAGAAGCTAGAGAGGTCAAACTACACACTCTTCACAGGTACTTCATTCAAAATGATTCCCCTATTACTGCTCAACTCTTTACCATTATTGCCACAGGGGAACACACACATTTACATGCAACCTCTGTTGAACACTTATGCTGACATCTTTGAAGACCCAAACAACTACAACCCGAAAGAGCTCAAGACCCACTGATACCTCTCAAATAAGGTACACTCCCTATCTGGCTAAGACCTTACATATGTCCCTTCATAAAAAATAATGAGTTTGAAAAGATGGTACAAGAAATGCTAGAAAATGGCATCATCCAACCTAGAACTAGCCCTTTTGCGGCCCCAGTATTGTTGATAAAGAAGAAAGATAGGACATGGAGATTTGTGTGGAATATAAAGGACATAATGAATATACTTTCAAGAGTAAATTTCAGATCCCTATGATAGATGAGTTTTTTTATGAGCTAAAAGAAGCTACAGTGTTCATTGAACTTGATCTAAGGGATAGGTATCATCAAGTAAGAATGGTAGAGGAGGACATGTACATGACAGCTTTTAGAACTCATGAGGGACTCTCTGAATTTAGAGTGATGCCATTTGGGTTGACCATGCACCTTCTACCTTCCAATTCCTCATGAACAAGATCTTTCAAGCCTAACTCAAACACATGGTCCTAGTCTTCTTTGATGACATTTTGGTCTATAGTGCTAACATGTTTGAGCATTTCTCTCACCTACCCAGTGTGTTTGAAATAATGAGACACCCCGAATATATGCCAAGGTTAGCATATGTACTTTTGGCATGGAATCAGTTAAGTATCTAAGGCACATCGCCAGTAAAGAAGGGGTGCAAGCAAATACCAAGAAGCTCAAGGTGAGGGAAGAATGGCCTCTACCAAGGAATTTGAAGGAGCTAAGAGGACTTTTCGGCTTAACTGACTATTACATGAGATTCATCAGGGGTTATGGATTGCTAGACCTTTCACCCAAATGCTCAAGAAGGGTGGATTTTCTTAGAGTCCAACCTCCAATCAGGCATTTCAAAAACTCAAACAAGAAACCGTAACTTCTCTAGTTCTTACATTTACTAATTTTAATGAAACCTTTGTGGTGGAGACAAATGCATGATAAGAAGGGATTGGAACAATACTCATGCAGAACCACCATCCATAGCTTATTTTAGCAAAGCTCTGAATGCCAAACATCTAGGACTCTCTACTTATGAGAAAGAGTTGCTGGCATTAGTTCATGGAGTGTCTAAATGGACACCGTACTTAGATAGAGCCAAGTTCATAATTAAGACTAACCATCACAATCTTAAGTATTTACTTGAACAAAAGCTCACTACAATGTTACAGAAAAAGTGGATATCTAAAATGTTAGGTTTGTAGGGTTTTGATCATGGATACGCGGCGGAATAATAATAATTTATCCGATCAAGACCCTCCAAGGATCACAGGAAGAAAAATCATGACGATGGTAAGGGATTCGTGTTATGTACCTTGTAGGTCTCCTTTGATGACTTCAAACGAGAAAAGTATCACGTCTCTACGGTTGATCCACGCCTAATATTGAGATCTAGATCCTCCAATATCCTTGTGCTAGCTCGGATGAATATAAGAGAAAGAATAAATCACACAACAGAGCACCAAAAAGAGGCTCGGCTTCCTTGTTGTAGCCGACGGGTAGAGGGGCGGACGACAAGAAGGTTTGGCCCTCTTGTTGTCTTGCTATCTCCTTCCTTCTCTCATACTCAACTTATGTTATGAGAATTAGTTGTAGTTAAGGATGCTACGAGCATCCTTTATATAGTCCAACAACTCCTTGTTACTACATAAAGGCCCTCTCCTAATCCTACTGAATTTTGGATTAGTCCAACTTGCATATTAGTCCTACTAAGTTAGCAAGTTGTTGCGATTTGTTCCTTATAATTAATTAATCATATTAATTAATTATCAATTCTAGTTCAATCTTATATGGCGTGTGACCCCATAGGTTTCTACTTAGTTGGTAGTAACTATTTACTAATATGGAGCGGCCTCTAGCAAGACATCCCTTCTAGCCAACTAATAGAAATAGTCATCCGACAAACCTTGTGCAAGTATTGTCTCATCCCTTTGTCTCAATATCCGGATTTGAAACGAGACATAAAAGTCACATTCGTATATCCAATCCATAGTTCCTCGATCCTGGGCATAGCCTTATTCGTGCAGATATCATCAATATCTCATATTGATTTATCTGAGTCTGGCCAGACATTCTACAAGCACTATCCCTCGAGTGGCCTAAGATATTTTCTCCCGTTATGTGGGAGGGAAAAATTCTATCTACATCACTACGATATCTGAGCTTATTTCCTATTGTGTCCGATACGCGCTTTTATGACTACCCAGTCACGGTGTAGCGTTTGACGCTACCAAAACACAATATTCCACAACTACACGATCTAGTGACTTCAAGTCTAAGGATGAAAATTCCGTTGTCACCTCGAGAAGCGCTTGTGACTTTACATAACCTGTTTGTAGCCTTCTCAGAGATGGGTCAATCCAATATGCCATTACTCCTAATGCATACCCATGTGTTGGATCGTGATATCTCCATATCAATCCAACCCATACTAGTCTATAGTTGAGTGTCCTGTTAATCAATATAATCGACTAGGTATTTAAGAATATAACATTTATATTCTAAGGAATTTGAAAGTGTGAATGTACATGTGTTAAAGTAGATAAGATACTCTAGAAAGGCGGGGATGAATAGAGTATGCCAACTTTTTGCAAAACTTGCTAGGAAGATGAAAACTTGTGCAAACAATGAAGTTCAAGGCCTTGAAAACTATTTCAAGCCCTTGGATAAGATGCAGACAGTATAAAGCACGTATGCCTTTTTCAAGGCCTTGAAAACAAGTTCAAACCCTTGAAAAAACAGATAGTTGTGTGTGCTGAAAAAACTATGAAAAGGAATGAACTGTAAATGCAAGTGACAAGTGATTTATAGAGTTCAATCCACTTGGACCTACGTCTCTACCTCAGGGATTAGATCCCTGTAGGATTTTCAACTGAATTCCTATTAATCAAAAGCTAAGCCCTAGAACTCAAGCCCAGAGAGTTCCCTTACTCTGTTACAGCTTGTGGTTTTCCCTAACCTGTATAGTACCTGCTCTAGCTAACTGATTAACTAAGAATTTTCTATTGTTCACCTTGAGCAATCCTTTAGAATAGATGTAGAGAAAAACTATATAGATGATCTACCAATACAGCTCAATACAGAAGTACACTTAGAATGAAAAACTGCAGTGAAGAATGCAGTGAACTTGTATGGAATGGATTGAGAGTTTGATGTTCTTATTTGGTGCTTTGTCAATCCAGAAACTTGTCTCTTGCTTTTGACCGTTGAGTCTCTTATTTTGTTTCTTCAAAGTGAGCTTCATTTATATTGTTTGAAGCTCTGCAAATCTTCCCAGATTTTCAGCAACAACTTCCTATTTTGTAGGCAACAACTTTGACTCTCTTTAACAGCTTTCTCCAACGGATAGTTGATCACAATCTTCAAAGATATTGTTGTGATCTTGATATCTGAGAAGCTTTCATAAGTCTCTGATCGATCACAGGATCAAAGTGTCCAACTATTTCCAAAACTAGAAAAATTCACTTTAGGAAACAATCCTGCAAATATTGGAAACAAAATTTCCTGCAATAACAAAGTCAAACAGATTATATTATAATATCAAAGCATGTTAGAATAATTTGTCTTTACATCATCTAATAACAGTGAATCAGACATATGAAATATAGAAAGGGAATCAACTCAGAGAGTTTGCAGAAAACTCCCCCTGAGAGTGTTCACACAGGTTAAGCAGTTTCAAGGCTTTGAATCCAGTTTCAAGGCCTTGAAAATAGCTAAAATATTTTCAAGCCTCTGAGATTGATTCAAGGCTTTGAAAGCTGATTCAAGGCCTTGAAATAGCTGAACTATTCCAAGCCTTGCACAACCTGATCTTACAATCTCCCCCTTGATGAAAGACAAAACCAAATTCTGTTTGATCCTTAGTCTCTGCAAAACAAACTGATTAGTTCACAATTTATAAAAACACAACAATTTCAAAAAGATCCAACTTATTGATAATACCAAAAGAAACTAAATAGTTTAGCAAATAACAAATAAACCTAGAAATAAAAACTACTAAATCCTAGAATTTTCTCCCCCTTTTTGACTTTCATCAAAAAGAAAGAAGATGTTGGATCAAATGTCTGGAGAAATTTGAAAACTTTAAGAAAAAATTTGAAGAAGAGAGAATGGTGAAGAAAGAGTGGGCAAGATTAAGGGTTGGGATCTTCATATTCATCTTGATCTCCTTCCTCTTTCTCATTATCTTCTTCATCAGTCTTGTCATGCACTTCATGTTCCTCTTTATTCTCACCAGCAACAGTTACTTCTTAAGTCTTGTCCTTTGCAGCAGCCTTTGAAGATTTCTTTTTCTTCTTCAACGTAATAAACAAATCATCTGATTCAGGGCTATTGACTTCATCTTCTTCCTGTGAGGCATGTTCTGCTATCTGCTTTCCCTTATATGAAACTGGAGTAACCTCTTCCTGGTCTGAATGCTCACTAGGTAAATCCTTGTCAGAGTCTCCTTTCTTTGTACCTTCAACATCCTCAGGAACATCAAGCAAAGTCTCCGATTTTCTGTTGGCTGAGAAGTCTGACTTGAAGTGGGAGTCAAGGTCTTGGGCTTAGGAAACTTTTTTGCACCTAGTTCTTCCTCATTCAAGTCTGATTAAAGCTTCCATAATTTCTCCTCAGTTTTTACCACTCCAATTTTCTCAAAGGCTTTCTCATTAAGTACTCCAAATCCAGATGTGACTGATTCCTCTCCAGTAGTTGGAATATCAAAGTGTTCAAAGAACAAAGTGAGCAAGTTTGCATAGGGAAGAGGGTGTATCCTTTTACTGGTAAGGCTAAAGAGCATATGTTCAATCACTAGTTTTGGAAGATCAATCTCATATCCATGCATAACCAGATACATGATGTGCAGTATTCTCTCAGTCACCAATTCTCTAGAGTGCTCTCTGGGAAAAATACACCTAATCAGGATGGTATGAAGGACTTTGGCTTCAAAATTCAACACAGAATGTGTTAACTGTTTGGCTGAGGTGGAGATGTTTGGAAAAAAGAACTCATATTTGGCTAGCTTCAAGGTCTCTGACTTTGGTGGATGGTTGCTAGTGTCATATCTGTTTGGACAGCCTAGCACATTGGCAAACTCAGAGTGACCTAATTCAATTACTATCCCAGCAACTTTAGATTTGATCACCAAATATGCAGACCTCTTAACTTGGGTCAAATTTATGTAGAAGAGTCTGGTGAGTCTAGGGTAGGCTAATTCTCTAGGATTTAGCATAGACCACAAAGAGCTCTTCTTCAACATAGAGATGCACTTAAGTTTCATGTGTTCCACCACCTTCTTATTGATCATAATACAGAAACCAATAGATCTTGAGGCAAAACCATCTAACCACTGACCTTTAGAGATGTTAGAGACAAACCAAGTCTCATCTAGAGCTGAGTTCTTTGTTGAGGCTTGTGAATAGATCTGCAGTGCCTTCTCCAATTGATCTTCTGGTTCTGCTTCTGTCACCTTTCCATTCCCTTTTTCTGCCTGAGTTGCTTTCTTCTTAAGCATCTTTGAACTAGTAGGCTCTGTTTCTGGTTGCTTCTTTGTAACAGCTTTCTGCTTCTTTTTCTTTTCTGAAGAGGAGGTTGTAACCTTCTTGACCTTCTTCTTGGGCGGAGGAATATCTGTAACTGCCTCTGCACTTGGTGTTCTGGAGCTAGAGTCCCAAGTGGCTTGTTTAACTTCATCCACTACTACCTTTCTTTTCTTCTCTGAAACAGGTTTCGATCCTCCAGCCATCTTGATTATGTCTGAGGCTCTCCTTGTGCTCATTCGAGTTTGGGAGAAGAATAGAGAGAGATGGAATGATACGGAAAGAAGGAGAAGATAAGAAGATAAATACTGAAAGAGTTTGAGTTTCAAAAGGAAACTAGTATCTCTCTGATCTCAAAAGATTTGCAATAATCAGAGGGATTTCAAATCTTTTATGTCATTGGAAAATAAAATATTCTAATATTATTTTTGGCTAAAACAAATTTTTGAAAAGGGTAGGGGTTATATTAGGTAAATATCTACAGAGATATCTCCCAAAACAGAATGATCCAGGATTACTGACTATCAGTGTAGCAGACTTATTTTCAAGGCCTTGAAAAGGATTTCAAGGTCTTGAAAAGTTGTAACACTGCAACAGATAAAGATCAAGGCTTTGAAATGATTTTCAAAGCTTTGAAAAAACAGTTCAAGACTTTGAAAACACGTACAACTTACCTTGCTTACCTGATGCTCCCCCTAAACCAATGCATCTTTATTTAGCATTCTCAATTCCAATCTTAGATCTGAGAACCTTTCATATTCTAATGGCTTAGTGAAGATATCTGCAATTTTCATGTTAGTAGCAAAGAATTCAAGAACAATATCACCTTTCTCAGCATGATCTCTGATGAAATGGTGTCTGACATCAATGTGCTTGGTTCTTGAGTGTTGCAATGGATTCTTTGTAATTGAAATTGCACTAGTATTATCACACTTGATAGGTATGCTTCTGAAATCAAATCCAATGTCTCTTAGCTGTTGAGCAATCCATAGCACTTGTGAGCAACATGCTCCTGCAGCTATATATTCAGCTTCAGCTGTTGATAGAGCAACTGAATTCTGTTTCCTGGAATGCCAACTGATCAAGGATGATCCAATAAATTGTCAAGTTCCTAAAGTACTTATCCTATCCACTTTGGAACCTGCAAAGTCAGCATATGAAAATCCATGCAAAGAGAAGTTAGAATGTCTTGGATACCAAAACCCTAAGTCTTTGGTACCATTGAGATATCTGAATATTCTCTTCACAGCCGTCAAGTGTGATTCTTTTGGATCAGCTTGAAATCTAGCAGACATACACACACTAAACATAATATCTAGTCTGCTTGTTGTGAGATAGAGTAATGATCCAATCATACCTCTATACTCTTTTATATTGACATTCTTACCAGATTCATCCTTTTCTAAGGATAGTGTAGAACTCATAGGAGTTTTGAATTCCTCACATTGAGCCATGCTATATTTGTTTAGTAAGTCTCTTGTGTACTTGCTTTGATGCAGAAATATGCCCTTCTTCAATTGGTGTATTTGACGTCCTAGGAAGAAGCTCAGCTCTCCCATCATGCTCATTTCAAATTCCCTGCTCATAAGACTTGAGAATTCTCTGCACAATTGATATTTAGTAGCTCCAAACAATATATCATCAACATATATCTGAACTATAAGTAAATCTTTCTCATGAGTCTTCATGAAAAGAGTCTTGTCTACTAAACCTCTTGTGAAATCATTTTCAAGAAAAAACTTTGACAGTCTTTCATACCAAGCTCTTGGAACTTGTTTCAAACCATAAAGAGCTTTGTCAAGTTTGTAAACATGATCTGGAAACTTGTCATTTTCAAAACCAGGTGGTTGTGCAACATAAACTTCTTCTTGTAAATAGCCATTCAAGAAAGCACACTTCACATCCATTTGAAATAGTTTCATGTTCTTGTGAGATGCAAATGCAAGCAAAATTCTAATTGCTTCTAACCTGGCAACTAGAGCAAAAGTTTCCTCATAATCAATACCTTCCTCTTGATTGTAACCTTGAGCGACTAACCTTGCTTTGTTTCTGATCACATTGCCACTTTCATCCAACTTATTTCAGAATACTCATCTGGTACCAATGACATACTGGTTTGTAGGTGGCGGAACCAGGTTCCAAACCTTATTCCTTTCAAACTCATTGAGTTCACTTTGCATAGCAATGATCCAAGCTGCTTCTTGTAAAGCTTCCTTCACATTTTTAGGTTCTACAAGAGAGATAAAAGAATTAAAAGCACATAAGTTCTTCAACTGTGATCTAGTCTGTGTACCAGTGGTTGGATATGAGATGATATTATAAACTGGATGAGATGGGAGATATTTGAATCTCTTTCTTGTAGACCATGTTTCAGGCTCTTCATAGATCTTTTATGGTCTTGAAGTAGTGGCTTTGTCACTTGTATCCTTCTGATCATCTTTTTCAAGGCTTTGAGGCTTATTTTCAAGGCCTTGAGCACCATTTTCAAGGTCTTGAAAATGTCTTCTATTTTCTTCTGAGCCTTTCTTGAATCCTAGTGGATTCTCACTCTCTTCCTCTGACTCATGCTTGTTCAAATTCAAGTTTGCAAAATTTTCACTCAAAGAACCATCATACCTTTCATCAAAAATAACATGAATGCTCTCTTCAACTAGTTTGGTTCTTTTACTGTAAACTCTATAAGCTTTGCTATTCAGAGAGTAACTAAGAAATATACCTTCATCCCTTCTAGCATCAAACTTACCAAGATTGTCTTTTCCATTGTTGTGGATAAAACAAGTACATCCAAAGGGTCTAAAGTATGATATGTTTGGCTTCCTCCCTTTGAATAGTTCATAGGGGGTCTTCTTCAGAATAGGTCTGATCAAGCACCTGTTCAAAATATAGTTTGTTGTATTCACAGGTTCTACCCAATAATGTTTTGGCAGATTATTCTCCAGAAGCATTGTCCTTGACATATCTTCAAGAATCATGTTCTTTATTTCAACAACACCATTCTGTTGAAGGGTTCTTGGAGCAGAAAAGTTGTGAGTAATACCATGCTTATCACAGAACAAATCAAATTATAACTGATCAAATTCTCTACCATGATCACTTCTAGTTGAAGCTACAGGTAGGTTTTTCATGTTTTGAAGTTCTCTGCAAAGCTTTGAAAATTCAGAGAGTGCTTCAGATTTTTCTTTGAGAAACTAAACCAATTATATCTAGAAAAATCATCTACAACAACTAGCATATACCTTTTACCTTTTGGAGTAGGAGTTCCCATAGGACCACAGAGATCCATATGAAGCAGTTCAATACGTCTAGTTCTACTTACAAATTTCTTTGGCTTGAAGGAACTTCTGGTCTGCTTGTCTTGAGCACAGGCTTTTCACATCTCATCTTCTTTGAACTTGATGGATGGAAATCCTCTTATCAAGTCTTTGTAAATCAACTTGTTCAAAGTATGCAAACTGATATGACCAAGCTTCCTATGCCAAAGCTTTGAATCCTCTTTCAAGGACTTGAGACACTTCAAACTTTCACCTGCAACTTTGTTAGTCTGAAAAGTATAAACATTGTTTGATCTAGAGGTTGTGAGTGCAATCTCCTGATTTCTCATTTCTCACCACACACTTCTCTTTATCAAAGATGAATTTGTTGCCATTATCACAAAGCTGAGATACACTAAGTAAGTTAAATGTCAAACCTTCAACAAGATACACATCAGAAATAGAGTTTTCAGAATTTGTACCAAATTTTCCAATACCAAGAATATTGCATTTGCCTTTGTCACCGAGTGTAATTGAACCTTCTGATTGCTTCTTCAATTCAGAGAATAGAGATCTATTTCCACTCATATGTCTTGAGCAACCACTGTCCATAAACCACTTATATTCTTTGATATTGGTGACAACCTGCAAACACCAATCACAACCTTACCCAGCTGTTAGACCAAGTGTGGAATTTGGATTCGTATTCAGGATCAACCATGTTAGGTGGCCTCACCCCATTAGGAACCCAAATATGCTTAACTTGTCCTTTGAATTGAAAAGGAAAAGTGTTCCTCATTATGTGAGGGTCTCTTCTTCTAAAAGGATAAGTCATCTTAACATGACCAGTTTTGCAGCAGTAATGACATGTAGGACAAGTTTTGTTTCCAGCTTTACAAATCTGGTATTGTTTCTCCTTGGAAAGTTTGGATTGAATCCAATACCAGCTTTATGAACAGACTGTGAACTTCCTCCAAGAATCAAGTTCAACTTGTTTTCTGATCCAGCAAGCTTGACTTTGACCAATTCCGATTCTTCAAGCTTCTTAGTAAGAGTAGTCTTTTGTTTATCTAATTCATCAATCCGATGTCTTATATTAACAAGGCTGTCACTTATTGAGGAGCTTTCGGTGACTAATTCCTTGACTTGTGTTTTCAAGGCTTTGAAACTGGTTTTCAAGGCCTTGAAATCACTATCAGTTTTCTTCTGAGAGATTTCAAGATTCTGATTTAGACAAATAAGTTGTAAGTTTTCTTTTGTTTGCTCATGACTTTTTTTTCAAAAGTCTAATCTCTTTCAGATAATCTTCCTCATTCAAAAGCATTGTTCTAAGATATTCTGAAAGAGCTTCTTTTGGTTTTGAAATAAGACAATTTACCATTACCTCAATTTTTTTCTTAGAACTTCCATCATGATTGGCCATGAAGCATAGGTTGGCATGTTCTTCCTCAGATTCAGATTCACTAGAGCTATCTGAATCACTCCATGAAGCTATCATGGCTTTCTTTCTTCTGTCATGATCTTTATTTTGAAAGCTCATGCTTTTCTCGTGTGGACAATCTCTTATCAAGGGTCCTGCAGCACCACATTCAAAGCAGTTCATAACTTTTGATTTATTTTGTGAAGAGGACTTACCTTTGTAGTCTTTGCTGCTGGATGATCTACCAATAAAACTCTTCCCTGTGAGAAACCACCATCACCTGCAGTACTCATGATCACCAAATGGTTAAATCTATACAGTGATACAAGCTCTGATACCAATTGAAAGTGTGAGTGTGCATGTGTTAAAGCAGATAAGATACTCTAGAAAGGGGGGTTTAATAGAGTATGCCAACTTTTTGTAAAACTTGCTAGGAAGATGAAAACTTGTGCAAACAATGAAGTTCAAGGCCTTGAAAACTAGTTCAAGCCCTTGGATAAGATGCAGACAGTATAAAGCAAGTATGCCTTTTTCAAGGCCTTGAAAACAAGTTCAAACCCTTGAAAAAACAGATAGTTGTGTGTGCTGCGAAAACTATGAAAATGAATGAACTGTAAATGCAAGTGACACTTGATTTATAGAGTTCATTCCACTTGGACCTAAATCTCTACCTCATGGATTAGATCCCTGCAGGATTTTCAACTCAATTCTTATTAATCAAAAGCTAAGCCATATAACTCAAGCCCAGAGACCCTACTCTGTTACAGCTTGTGGTTTTCCCTAACCTGTCTAGTACATGCTCTAGCAAACTGATTAACTAAGAATTCTCTATTTTTCACCTTGAACAATCCTTGAGAATATATGTAGAGAAAAACTATAGAGATGATCTACCAATACAACTCAATACAGAAGTACAATTTGAATGGAAAACTGCAGTGAAGAACGCAGTTAACTTCTGTGGAATGGATTGAGAGTTTGATGTTCTTATATGGTGCTTTGTCAATCCAGAAACTTGCCTCTTTCTTTTTCCCGTTGAGTCTCTTATTTTGTTGCTTCAAAGTGAGCTCCATTTATACTGTTTGAAGCTCTGCAAATCTTCCCAGATTTTCAGCAACAACTTCCTATTTTGTAGGCAACAGCTTTGACTCTCTTTAACAGCTTTCTCCAACGGATAGTTGATCACAATCTTCATAGATATTGTTGTGATCTTATCTATAAACAATCTGAAAAGCTGTCATAAGTCTCTGATCGATCACAGGATCAAAGTGTCCAACTATTTCCAAAACTGCAAAAAATTAGTTTAGGAAACAATCCTACAAATATTGGAAACAAAATTTCCTGCAATATCAAAGTCAAACAGATGATATTCTATGATCAAAACATGTTAGAATAATTTATATTTCATCATATAATAACAGTGAATCAAACATATGAAAGATAGAAAGGTTATTAACTCAGAGAGTTTGCAGAAAACTCCCCCTGAGAGTGTTCACACAGGTTAAGCAGTTTCAAGGCTTTGAATCCAGTTTCAAGGCCTTGAAATAGCCTCTGAGACTGATTCAAGGCTTTGAAAGCTGATTCAAGGCCTTGAAATAGCTGAACTATTCCAAGCCTTGCACAACCTGATCTTACAGAATTCATTCATGTTAACATATCTCTATATCGATAACATAATGAATCGTAAATCCACATATTTTTCACAATAAATTGATTGCCTCTAGGGCCCAACTACAACAGTTTCCCACTTTCAGTAGAGTCAATCTCCTGCATCATATGCCTATTGATCTAGGGCGACCCTCCATACTTACACTGCGCACGGGTATGATTGGCGAGACATCTATTGGTACCTTTCTAATACTCACATCTCTTCTATCAAAAATTTCATTGAGATTGAATATTCTAGTAAGTGCATCTCATGCAGTAATTCACTCAGTTCTCTATGTTAGAATCAGTGACCGAATCTTGCCTGGAAACTTTTCAGCTCACAGTCCCTCCCAATAGTGCAAAACATAAAACTTGACTTATAATCTGAAATATTCTTTGTTAGATTTGAAGTTCTCATCACTGTAACTCCTTACAGTAAACTCTTCCTATCTTCTGTTTATCAAGAATTTATCCGTTAGTTCTTCTCAAGTACTTAAGGATAATCTTGATAATTATCCAGTGACTATCACCCGGATTTGACTGGTATCTTTTTGTCATGCCATATGACACATCTGGCCTAGTACCTAACATGGTGTATCTCATGAATCTCATTCATACGGTCCTTCACAATCCAATTAGAAAGACAATTAGTCTTCCAAAGACTAATTCCATGCGACATGGGTAAGAATCCATATTCTTTTCATGTTGAACCATTTCAACACATTTGTCAATTTATGTAATATGACCTAAGCCGTAGAAAAATCGTGATCTATCTCCATAGATATTCATAGGTTGCTTCGCCTAAATCTGTCATTGAAGATTAATTCCGTAGTCAATCTACATAAGATTGCCAAGTAGGGACATCTTTCCCAATGATTAGTATGTTTCCACGTACAAGACCAGAAACATAATTGTGCTCCCAGTAACCTTCTTGTAAATCCTTTGATTGCATCATCAATTCAAATAATCTAACTCCAAGAAGCTTGACTCAAAAATATAGGAAGATTGCTATAAGCAAGATGCGAATTGATTTAAGTATCACAATTGGGAAAGATTTCGTCATAGTCTATACTATGAACTCGCATGGAACCCTTTTCCAACCAATTGTCCCTTAAAAGTATTCATATTATCATCCATGTTGGTTTCCTCATAACCCACTTGCACCCTATGGGTCCTACTCTTTCAGGTGGTTCCACCAAAGTCCATACTTTGTTGGTATACATGGATTCCATATCGTATCTCATGGTCCAAGCCATTTCTGAGAGTACGACCCACTCGTGGCCTCCTCATATGTTGTAGGCTCATCTCGATGAGCAATATATCACAGGTTATGAGAAATCTTTATTTCTCTTGTCCCTTGATATATCCCACCTGACCTACGAGGTTCTTGTGTTAACTGAGTAGGTTGCTCCACAACACCTTGTGATTCTGGTCATGTTCCATCAAAAGAATCAATGTTCTGTTGTGGTTCTTGAACTCCTTCAAGTTCTATTGTCCTCCCACTGTTTCTTTTAGAGACAATCTGTACCTACAAACATTGTGGTTCGAGCAAAAAACAGGTTGTTCTTGATTAGGTTGTAGAAATAATATCTTTTTCAGGATATCCCACAAAACATTTATCCGACTTGGGTCCAAGTTATCTGTATCATAGCCCAAAATCTTTATGAACGTTATACTAGGACACTTCCTAGTCCATATCTCATATGGTGATTTTCATAATTGATTTTAGACGGAACAAGGTTAAGGGCGAAATTTGTTGTAATTAGAACATAGCCTGTAAAAGTAAACTGAAAGTTCTGTTTGACACATCATGGAGCGAACCGTGTCCAACAAGGTCCAATTTCTCTTCTCAGACACGCCATTCCATAATGGTGTTCTAGGTAGAGTGAGTTAGGATCACATCCCATACTCTATTTTAATGCTCAAACCATTGGCTTAAGTATTTTCCTCTAGGATCCAATCGTAGGGCCATGATACTTTTTCCAAGCTCGCTCTATACTTCATTCTTGAATTCCTTGAACTCTTCAAAGGATATTGATTTATTTTTTCATAAGATACACAAATCCATATTTCTATGATCTCATAAGTAAATATGATGAAGTACTGAAAACCATCTTTATTATTTGTGCTTAGCGGCCTACATACATCAATATGTATGATTTCGAAAACATCATATCTTCGCTCTGTAAATAAGTCTTACATGTCTCATATGATTCGTAATCAAATGAGTCCAGAAATCCATCCTCATGGAGTTCTTGATACGTATCTCTTATTTATGTGGCCTAAACGATAATGCTAAAGATAAGTGAAGTTCATATCATTATATGCAAACATCTTGGTATTAATGTTTATCGATGAAATTATCTTGGTCAATGATATACAATCCATTAGACAAAACTGCATTACAATAATGCATATCAGAATAAATGGAACAACATTTGTCATTTATTAGGATAGAGAGCCTTTCTTGTCTAAACAAGAAACTATGATAATGCACCTACTCTTAGAAGCGACATAATCAATTTTGTCTAATTCATGAACAATTTCATAAAGGTAGAGATAATTCCCTACGACTAATTCAGCAACCCCTTGCTTTATTGCCCCACGTGTAGGTTTATTTCTTCCTTATCCAATTGTCTTCATCTCTTGAGATCCTCCACACTTATATAAATGTGAGATCCTCATCTAGTATCATATACTTTTGATGATGAGATACACTCATTGAATTTCTATAAAAAAAAATACCTAAATTTCCTTCCAGGTATTTTGGGCAATTTCTCTTCTACTACACCACCTTTTAGAGATCTAAGGCAACTTGACTTTCAGTAACAATCTTGCTTTATACCCATGGGGTCGGCGCAAAACCTTTTTCCCTCACCCATGCTGTTAACTATTAACATATTTTGCCTTAGCCCTAATTAGTGTCTTGTTCAGAGGTTCTCAATCTCTTCGAGTAAACTGCCTTTGAACAAAACTATAATTGCATCCAATGCAATTCTTGGTCAACTTTGGGTGATTAACTATTAATTCTTTATCTATCTCATAGATAACTCCGAAAATCTAAGATTTCAATCCTATTGAAATAGTTTAGTCGCATTTTACCTCTTGATCTATTAGTCATGCACTACTAGAAAGTGTCGTCCCGTCATATCTTGATGAATCACGCCCTGCTTTGGCACGCACCAGCTTGATCGATCTCGATCATGATGAGTGCTAAGCAAGAGAATGCAACGTTGAACAACACTTAAAACATTTTTCATGTTTAGCTTGCTCCTTTTTAAAGAACTTATTTAATGTATGATCATATCATACGCTTTCATGTTCTCATCTTGCTTCCAAAGCTCAGAGTTCATGGCAGCTAACATGAGGCAAGTCACATCCAAATAACCATTCTTAGATGTTCATTTCATTTGTGTTTAGTGTGTTTTAATAGTCGGTGACAATTTTTTTTTTTATTTGAGAACAATTCTCAAATTCATACCAATGAAGAAAATAGATTCCGGATAGCTTGTCCATCTTATGGAAATTAGGTCGTGTTTTGTTTGCTTAATGCCATGGGTATTCAACACAATATGATTATGCAAAACATTATGACATGTAACTATATTTAACAAGGATTTAAATTGTAAAACATAGCTCCCACTATTTTTCTCGGATTAATAACCCTCCATATTGATGCGGAAAATATCATCATATTTTCTAGTGAGCCAAGATCCACATTTCACTTCTTTTGAGCTTGCTTTGGCAAGTCACCCAAAATTAGTTATTAAGGTAGGAACAATTCCAATTGCATCCTTATGCAACTCTTGGTTCAATTGGGCAAATAACTCCTTATTTATCCATCCCATGGATAATCCTAATTGTTTGTCTCTAGACTTTTAATCTCATTAAAATAACCCAGTTGGTCCAACCTCTTACTTAAATAGTTGCACATTACTTGCTTCTGTCATCGCAACACAGTCATGACAAATCAAGTCGCCCTGCTTTGGCATGCACGAGCTTGATAATCATGATCATGAAGAGTGTCTAAATAACGAGAAGGAAAAAACGCAATATTTAAACGGAGGGATTTTATATTCAATTTTAAGTTGTTTTGTTTATCCATATCAACTAATCTACTTATTTGAGTTTGGGAAAAACTCCAAATAAAATATCCGGGTTGTTAATTATCTTATTATCAAATTGCATGCATCATCCATACACCAACAACAATAAGACAATAAAGTAAACATCCACAAAAGAAATTAACGTGATATGGATACGGCCTCCTAGACTAAGATATTCTCAAGCCAACAAGAATATCTATGAACCCTAGAATAGAAAGCGCATCTCCATGTGCCTCCATCTCTTAATCCATCCTTCATAGTGTGGGATGCTCCATGCTCCATGTTGTGGCTCCTTTAATTCTTTGGGCTTCTTTTCTTCAATCATGGCTATCATCTATTTTATCTAGTACTAGCTAACATCTATACCAAATAAAATAAATCCCACAAGTTGAGAAAAATACCGCCTCGCATGTCGTAAACCCTAATTAATTATTACATCAAATTGATCAGCTCGCAGGTCGTAAACAAACCATAATAAATTAAACATTCACAACTAACCACATCTAAGGCCATAACCAATCATCATACGAATTGCATGTAAACAGTTAAAACCAATTTTTAACGCGCTTAGTCAATATTTAGTTGATTTTAGGATCACTAGGGTCAAAAACGGTCCAAGAGGGCCCACCAAATCTTGGCCGAACCCCTTAATGGACCGCCCAAGGCCTTGGGCCGGCCGGCCTCTAACCCACACAACTAGGTCGTGCGCTAAGGCTGCCCCGGACCCTTGGCCGAGCCTTGCTTGGGCGGAAAGGAAGGAGGGGCGGTCCCCTAGGGGGGTCGAACCTCCTTTAGGAGTTGTTTCCAAAATAACTCCTTGCCTTGTTGACCAATTTTGGTTGTTTCCTAATTGAAAAAATTCTTTTTTCCAATTGGATGCCCAAGAACCCTAGATATAAGATCTAAAAATTTCTCAAACTCACCAATTCATACATCCAATGAAAAATTAGATCTTTATTGGTTGAATCATATTAAACATGCATCTAAAATGCTTATTTTGTCATTTTAACGCAATAATCTTATAGGTGAAAAACAACAAAAATGTAACACATAAACCACGTTATGCTCTACGACATGTGGCTCTGATACCACTGTAGGGTTTTGATTAGGGCTGGCAATATTCAACACGACACGACAACCCGACTCGAAATCGACACGAAGTTAACGGGTTTGGGTCGACACGAACCCGCTTAAAAGTTAAATGGGTCAACACGAAATCGACACAAAAACTAACGGGTCGGGTTTGGGTCAACCCTCCGGGTTCGCGGGTTGACTCGTTTAACCCGTTACAATTCTAAAATGTGGTGGTCAAACTATTATTTTATCTTTTTTCATATTCACATATTTGTGGGGAGTATTTATAAATAATCAAACTATATTAAAAATTATAAAACTAAACCCTAAATCAGCAAATCATGCCAACCACTCATACTTACCCACAAATCATATATGAAACCCACCTCATCCCCTTATCTCTCGATTATCCTCCATACCTCATTCCTTCTCTCATTCAACTTCCCCCTCAACCATTTCAACACTCCAAACCCACCATTTCCGGATCTGGTTCTCCCTCTCTGACACCCAAACTCACACATAGAACCTAAGCTAAAAACTCTCAGATAAAAAATCCAAATCGTGCCTATGTTGAATTCTGTCAGCCGATTGATGCAGTGAAGCTGCGGCTGCGTCACCGCAGCGACGCCGTCTTCTTGCCATCGTTCAACGCCTACTTGTCGTCGGTCAACCCCTCTATCTTCGTCTGTTAGTTGTAGCTCGAGCATAACTGAGATTTGTTTATCAAGTCTATGAATATAAATATCAATAAAAACTACTGTCAAAGATTTGTATGGGATTTCCGCTATGTTCTGCTTGCAATTCTTCTCCTTCTCCTTCTTGTCTGTTTAATTTTTGTAAAAATCAAATCAGTCAAAGTCGTGGCTGGATTCACCAGAGTACCAGTTTACTAAACGGGTTACCCGAGTCGTGTCGGGTCACCCGATTAGTAAACAGGTCGGGTTCGGTTTCAGCAATTTGACACGTTTAAGGACCCGGGTCGATTTCGGGTCAACCTGTTAGTGACATGTACCGTGTCGACCCGACCCGTAACCCGCCAAGTTGACCCGAATTGCTAGCCCTAGTTTTGATCATGGATACGCAGCGAAATAATAATAATTTATCCTATTAAGACACTCCAAGGATCACAAGAAGAGAAATCATGACGATGGTAAGGGATTCGTGTTATGTACCTTGTAGGTCTCCTTTGATGACTTCAAACGCGAAAATTATCACGACTCTACGGTTGATCCACGCTTAGGATTGAGATCAAAATCCTCCAATCTCCTTGTGCTAGCTAGGATGAATGGAAGAGGTAGAAGAAATCACGCAACGGAGCACCAAAAGGAGGCTCGGCCTCCTAGTTGTGGCCGACGGGTAAAGGGGAAAACGGCAAGGGGGTTCGGCCCTCTTGTTGTCTTGCTCTATCCTTCCTTTTCTCCTACTCAACTTATGTTATGAGCATTAGTTGTAGGTAAGGAAGTTTGGAGCATCATTTATATAGTCCAACATCTCCTTGTTACGACATAAAGGCCCTCTCCAAATCCTACTCAAGTTCGGATTAGTCCAGCTTGCATATTAGTCCTACTAAGTTAGCAAGTTGTTGCAATTTGATCCTTCTAATTAATTAATCATATTAATTAATTCCCAAGTCCAGTTCAATCCTATATGGCGTGTGACCCCATAGGTTTCTACTTAGTTGGTAGTAACTATTTACTAATATGGAGGGGCCTCTAGCAAGACATCCATTCTAGCCAACTAATAGAAATAGTCATCCGACAAACCTTGTGCAAGTATTGTCTCATCCCTTTGTCTCAATATCCGGATTGGACAAGATACATACAAGTCACACTCCTATATTGAATCCATAGTTCCTTAATCTTGGGCATAGCCTTATTCGTGCAGATATCGTCAATATCCCATATTGATTTATCTGAGTCTGGCCAGACATTATATAAGCACTATCCCTCGAGTGGCCTAAGATATTTGCTCCCGTTATGTGGAAGGGAAAATTATATCTACATCACTACGATATCTAATCTTGCTTCCTATTGTGTCCGATACGCGCCTTTATGACTATCCAGTCACTGTGTAGTGTTTGACGCTACCAAAACACAATATTCCACAACTAGATGATCTAATGACTTCACGTCTAAGGAGTACAATACAGTTGTCACCTCAAGAAGCGCTTGTGACTTTACATAACCTGTATGTAGCCTTCTCGGAGATGGGTCAATCCAGTATGATGCATACCCATGTGTTGGATCGTGATATCTCCATATCAATCCAACCTCATATTAGTCTATAGTTGATTGTCCGGTTAATCAATATAATCGAATAGGGATATTTAAGAATATATAACATTTATATTCTAAGGAATTCATTCATGTTAACATATCTCTATATCGATAACATAATGAATCGTAAATCCACATATTTTCACAATATATTGATTGCCTCTAGGGTACAACTCCAACAAGGTCTACACTATGAAATTCAGAGCAAAAAGAAGGCAAGAAAAGTTGGTAGCATATGCATTTTATAGGAGGGTTGACATAGGGGCTACTACTACAATTCTATTTTCTTCCATTTCTATTGTCACTCCCAAGTGATACAAGATATCAAAGCCATCTATGAGTCTGATGTATGAGTATACGGAATGACAACAACACTAGCTATTGACCCGAATTCCCAAATTGGTTACAATTTGCAGGATGGGTTACTGAAATAAGGCTCTTTGATTCATGTATGCCACAACACTTGAGAGAGAATACCATAAATATGTTGCATGACACTGGGATTGTTCGTCATTCACGTATTCTTGGCACTTACCCAAAGGATGAAGTGAAGGAGTTGGTGAAATAAACAAGTGAAGGAGTTGGTGAAATCTTGTAACATTACCCAAAGGTTGAAGGCTGGGCACTTACCTTACCCTAGTCTTCTCCAACAATTACCAATACCAGACAAACTTTGGGAACATATAGAAATGGACTTTATTAAAGGTCTTCCCAAATCTGATGGCAATACTACTAACTTGGTGGCTACTGACAGACTCTCCATATGGCCATTTAATTCTTCTCTCTCACCCCTATACAGCTGAAGTAGTAACAGAGCTCTTCTTTCAAAATGTGTGCAAATTTCACACCATTGACATGGATACTATACTTATCAGCTTATTCTGGCATACTCTCTTCAAGACTGCAGGCACTCAGCTCAAATACACTACTCCATACCACCCCAAACATATGGCCAAAGTGAAACCTAACCTTATAAGTTTATCTAAGGGGCTTAAGTGCATAAATACTTCATAGGTGGGAAAAATTGTTGTGCTTGACTGAGTGGTGGTACAACACTAACTACCACATTGCCTTACAGCTTACCCCATGTGAAGCTTTATATGGTTACAAACCTCACCATTACAACTTCCGCCAGCTCAACAAAACTGGCAATGTTGAGGTAAACTCCTTCATCACTGACAGGTCCAAACTGCTGCAACTCTTGAAGCACAACTTAACCAAGGCACATGAAAGGATGACCTACTATGCTAACAAGAACAAGACTAAAGGGGGAATTCATACTAGGTGACTAGGTCTTTTTGAAGCTGTATCCCTACACGCAAAGTTTTGTTCAGCTCAGTAGTAACTAAAAACTATCTACCAAGTTTTATGGTCCCTTTCAGGTACTCTAGAAGAGTGGGAAGGTTGCTTATATGCTCCAATTTCGTGATCACTCTAAGATTCACCCTCTTTTTCATGTCTCCCATCTGAAGAAGGCCATTAACACTCACATTTCCTCCTCTGCTCTACTTTCTGTGGGCCCAGAAGGTCAATTTTTTGTTGGACTTGTTGAAACTTTGGATAGACAATTGGTCAAGAAAGGGACTCCTCTACAGTCAAGGTTCTAGTCCAATGGCTCAACCTCTCCCCTTCTGAAGATACCTGGGAGGACTAGTACACTTTGAAAGGTCAATTTCCATAACTTGATTCATGAGGGCATGAATTTTTAGGGGGGGAGGCATTTTCATGAATTCTGCAGTAGGACTAAAATGGAACTATTGTCCAGCTGATGACATGAACTTAGGATAAGTAGCTACCCTTGAATCAATCGTGGATCTTCCAATATGGATTGTCCCCGTGATTGACCGTTTCTTTTTAAATGTCCAAGTGGAGCGACATTGTTCCACTTTAGCCGCCAACGTAAATGCCAGGTCACAACAAGGAACGCAGCTGATTAGCCCATGCCAGTCACGGGGTGCTGAGTTGTCCTTTACATGGCAAAGTTGTTGGTTACTTTTGTTAATTATAGTTACCTCCCACTCTATAAAAACAAGTAATTATAATTCATTACGCATGTTTTTCTAAATGAAATTCCCATTTCCCTCCTTTTATTTGCAACTCTCACCTCTTTCCCTCTTTTGAGCTCTTCTCTGATCTATTTCTTCTACTTTTCTAATCAGAACGGCGAGGTTACTCACCAAATTCCTATCAGAGGCGGTGTTGGGTCGAGTTTCTCGCTAGAAATAATGGAGCTCCAGTGGGGGTTCTTCAGTCTAAGTAGGTCGGGTTAGGAGGCAGCAGAGAGGGAGCATAGATGATCCTGAATCAAGTAGGAAAAAAGGCCAGCCGAAGGGTTTCATGTCGGGGCTTCTGCTGGTTGCCTTCAGGTGTGTTGGCAGCGGTGGTGGTAGCTGTTGTGGCTGCTGATGCTGGCCGCTGCTGTTGCATATGTTTTCAGATACAGAGAGATAGGTAAAGAAAAAGAGGGGGAGCAGAGAGATGGATTTCATATGATGGAGTGATGATGGTGATGTCGATGATGATGTTGAAGTTGATGGTCGTGGTGATTTGTTGTGTTGGAGTTGTGAGTTGTTGGGGGAGTAAGGAGGAAAACGTGATTTTATAGAATATAAGAATGAGAGCTTGAAGAAGATGAAACTTATGTAGGAAGGATGAAGAAGGTTGAAAATTTGCAGAATATGTTGAATTTTAGAACTCATTTTTTCTTCCTAGATTATTAACCATATTAGTTTATAAATAAAATTGATTAGAATTTGATGGGTAATTGATAATTAACATTTTAAACAATTTAATCAAAAAATATTTTTTAAAAAAAATTCATTTCTCCCTCCCCTTCATTCTCTACCAGACCTAACAGTCCTCTCTCACATAACTGATCTCTGTCGGACTCTCCTCTCCCTCTCTTCAATTTCGACAAGGAACTCCTACCGACAGTCACCACCACCACCATTTCTATTTTTTATGGCCGCCCACTTCAAACTTTTCTCTTCTCAGTCGACCACCACACTGACCACCGACCAGATCCGTGACTCGTCTATTTTTTTTAAGATACTCCCACTACTTCATAATCTTCATCATTATAATAAAATGAAGGGAAAGAACATGACGGACAAGAAGAGGAATCAACCAGGAATTGGAGGGTTTAGACTCTAAGGTCGTTGATTGGATTATGTTTCATCGAATTCTAGAACTTGTCGTTCAACAACAAGAAGAACGACAACAACCAGAACATAAACAACAACAGAACAACAACCAATCAATGAAATCCAAGAGGAATTGATATAACTAATATAAACATGAACTTGTTATTGAATACGTATCTGAAGAATGAACAAAAGAACCAAATATGGTATGAAGAACCATGAGGCAATTTGGCTCAATGGGTGTTCTTGTTCTAAATTTTATGTGAAATCAAGGGTTACAGACCCATCAAATACGGAGTTCGATACTAAAACTGAAAGTTCAAAATTCCAAACACCTAATTCCATGGGCATGGGACTTGATGCTTAAATAACCAAATATCAGACACAAGAAATTGAGAATTTGATATGTCGAACTCTTAGATCGAAGTACAAGACATGTTACTTGAATTTTGAAACCTCTTGTGCCAAATATGTCGAACAGATAATTCAATGCATTGAATCAACAGTTCAAATAGGGTTGGTTATTTATTTAATTATGTTTAACGCTAAAATAATAATGTAATATAATTATTTTTTGTTAAATTATGCATACGTCACTCAATTAAAACTAATTACGTTTGATATGTAGAGAAACCCTTAACCAAACATGACTCTCTATTGATACGTTTTTAAAATTAAATAAGATGTTGAATGAATAACATTCAAAATAATAATAATAATAATAATAATAAAAATAATAATAATAATAATAAATATTAATTGATTACTTTCAATTGAATTGTATTTATTAAACTGCAACAAACCCCTTATCCGGCTCGGGAAAGGCTGGGAGGCCGATGCTTGATAGAAGCGACAATCCACAACATAAACTTATAACATTAAACAACTTTATTAAACTTTAAGACTTAAACACAAAACGTTTACTATTAAACAGCATCTTATCTAACTTTGCTAGATAAACTACGGGTGACATTTACCGTCTATGTGAGTATCGCACCCCTTTCTATTCTAAAATCGCAGCTCTTAGACATACGGTGGGAAGAAAACAATAAGAACCACAGTTTTAAAAATTCAGCAATACAGATAGAGCGAGATACACCTTAGCATGTAAAAATATGAAAGATGAGATATGATGATGAGTCACGAGTTAAATAGAATAACGGTAACAGAGTATGAGTAAAACATTATCATAGTTCGCAACGGTATAAATTGCAGTGCTAATAAGAAACATCTCGAAAATCATCAAATTTCCAATTAAATCTTTCATAATTGTCCCTAATCATTCAATAAATGGATATAATTAAAGATTTTCCCATGGAAAGACAAGGACGCAAATTATTATGCACATTTTTGGATATAATAATGCCAACAAAGAGCCTCCCAAAATCAGACTAGACCTTAAGTATCGCCATACCCCCTTAAGAAGAAAAAGGTCAGAAGGATTATTACTAGCTGGGTAGCCAACAAGGCAAAGAGCCAATTCAACAAAGAGCCTCCCAAATAATATTTTTAGCCAACAAGGATAGAGTCATGCCAACAAAGGGCCTTCCAAATAGTAACAGACTCCGGTACGTGCGATATTCCACTTTACGTTACTAATGAATTATTTTTTTCCACGTGACACTTTTAAAGAAACAATTTCGAAACGTAACCAATGACAAGTATCACAAAAACTCATTTTAGAGACATATAAAATCATGTTATGACACGAAGGAAGCTAGTCACACAAGACTACGCATGTAACTCACCTGAATCCGGGATATCAGTTAGGTCGAAGTAATCCTTGTGGGTAGCTGATGGAGCCTTCACCAACGAATCTATTGCCTACAATTACCAATTATCTAATTACAACGGTGTTACTTCTAATAAATAAGGCACTAATCCTATATGGATTCTTGCTAGTTCGTCAGACTAGGATCATCCCCAATTATCTCAATAAAACCATTTCAAGTCATATACTCACGTTTCGAATACATTATCTACATGCACGTGATGCTAAATGTCACAAATAAACATAAATTGATGTTCAATATCACAAATAAGTCACACATAATCCTTGGAGAGGGAAGAACTCATGTTTTCTCAAAAAATAAGGGAGCTCAATTCTGAATAGGTTTGTAGCTCTGACTTTAGAGCCCTATTACTGTATCAAAACATCTCATAAAATCATGAAATAACTTTAGGTTGAACCAACATGCGTATACTTCTAGAAATATCAAGAAATCATGCATTGCTATTATAAATCTCAAGTTACGAAATAAAAAAATATCATTGTGCAGAGGAGAGTTTGGCAGAAACTTTCAACTTTGAAAGGTGATTGCTACCACTTGGAGAAGAGCAATAATTCTTCTCTAGAATTAACTCTCAATATGTCTAGTTTCAAGACAAGAAATATGAGATGATAAAAGTTTCAGTAAACGGAGTTTTGAACAAAAATAACAAGATTGGTCCAGAAACAGAGTTTCTGAAAACATGCAACTTAGAATGAGCTTCTCCCCCTAACTAAATAGACTAGAAATTTGATTTTCTTTCTCAAAATTACCCTCTATGAGTCTAATTTCAAAATATGCAAGAGTTTAAAATTTAAAGAAGATGACATTTGGAAATAATTCAGGTTTTCACATATTGTTGAAATTGTATCAACAAGCAGCTTTACCTAGAACACTAAAGACTTGATCAAATCAATTTTGAGGCACATGCAACTAGAAACAACTTGATTTTAACTCAAATAAGACCATTTAAATAAGAATTAAAAGGTTCGGTTAAGGAATTTCAGGAATCAAGTAAAGGATTTGAGGAATCCATGCTCAAAAGTTACAATTCAAGACCCAAAACACGCTAGCACTAAGAATCAAACAAGTTTTTATCAAGAACATAATCATACAACTAAAATACACAACTTAAAGAGACAATAGATGCGTACAAGACCTTAAAGAACTTAGAATCTAGAAGGAGATGAAGGAAATGGCTCCCCCAATGCATAGCATGACCTTGTACTTGAGTTTTTTATGAATTTGAAAGTGAAAATTGAGTTTTGGAGAGAGAATGGAGCTCTTTTAGTAATCTTGAGGAGATGAGGATGTAAAGAAATGAAAGAGCGAGCGAGCGAGAGAGAGAGAGAGAGAGAGAGAGAGAGAGAGAGAGAGAGAGAGAGAGGTGATGTGGTTGATGGAGATGAGTGATTAGATGTATGACATAGATGATTATATAAAGATACAAGCTAGCTATGAGTATTTCTATTAGTTTACTAGAGTAGAAGAAAGTGGAGGAGGGACTTGGAGAGTAATTACAAATCTCCCAACTACTTGCTTGGGGGTAGAAATTAGAATATCAAGATAATTAGGATTGATATGCAAATACAAGAAATTGATGGTAACTACAAGGATACACATACAAGAGGGAGATTTTAAGAATTCGATACTAAGTAATAAAAACTAACACACAATAATATTCTCTTCACATCAGGTAATACGTACTAGAATCTAAAGGAATGTACTGCGTAAATAGTCTCACTCAAATTACTAAACTACCCTCACGTAAAATCCATAGTATCACATTTAACACTTCGTGATATTGTTTCATTGTTTTGTAGAATCACGAGACGCTGATTTCGACTCACGGACCATTGCCTCGAAAGATGTAAGATGGACCTTGTAAGTCGGTTGTCATATCGCCATGTTTAGAGTAGGATCGATCCTTGAAGGATTAACCCCAGAACGTTGTTAGAGAATTTATTTACCAAAGATTGCGAACCTAAAGTGGATTTTGTGCTTGTTGGATTGGAAGGAAAAACCGAGTTCTTTGTGGGAATTATTAACGTGGTGACTTACGATAGGCTCTAGGTTAATAAGGACAATGAGTTGTGGTACAATGTTGTGGACTTCGTCGCTCATTTCTCGAAAAAAGAGTCTTCCCTTGTGTTCGGGGTGAATTTGAAGAGTGAAATCAGCGGATATACTACGTGAAAGCGCAAATGACCAGGTCGTTTGTTAAATTGTTTTTCTCCAAAAAGAATCCTAAAAAAAATATTAAGTGCGAGAAAATTGTATTTTTAATTTTGATTAATTATGTTAGTTATTCATTTAATTATGCTTAAAACTTACAAGAATAATTAAGTATAAATATTTACTATTCATTTATAAGAATTTAACTTAAGTGAAACGAATTAAGTTTGATTCCTATGAAACCCTTAACCAAGCATAACACGTTATCGATGAGCATGTTGATAGAGTAGTAATTTGAGGGTGCCCAACCAAAATATGTACATATATTTCCCTAGAATGTCCCTAAGATGAGGAGAGATTATGTCGTTTGGCATTAGTTGTTTGATTTTCATGTAGATGTTTAGTATCAAATTTTTGTACTTCTTGTAGTCAAAACGATTGCGTTTATATGCTTCGTGAAATAAATCTACTTGGATTGAATTTCGGGAAACTGGGGTTGAGGAGTGAAGATTGGGGAAAGCTGTGTTTGAAAGACTGGTTCTTGTTGTCGTTCAACAAAGAAAAGTTTAGAATCATAAATGGCTATAAAGTAACCCTTATAGCTTCTATTATTATTGAAAATATTTGGAGATTCATAAATGACGTGTAGCAATACCTGGACATGAAAGGGAAGATACACTGGATAAACCATTTGAGGAAAAGTAACTTTTCCCGAACAAAATATTTTGATAAAAACATCACTGGTGAGATTGAAGTGTGAAACACCCTACTTGATTAATGAGGGGCGAATGTGCATTTTTCTTAGAGTATTTATTATGAGATTGTGGGCTAAACCTCGCATTACTAGAAACTAAGGGGGAGTAGTTATCTTTAACATAAACTAGTATATATACTTATATATTTATATAGTATATATACTAATAGAAATACTTGTATTCATACTTGCAACTACACCATACAATACAATGTGTATATACGTATAAAAATACTTGTACAATACCTATTGAAAATTAAATAAAAAGAAAAGTAAAAAAAATCACCCAAGAGGTCTGAACATCTCCTGCAATTTTTCTCCCACTCCCCAACATCTCCTTCCCCTCTCTGGCACGTCACCTTCTCCTACCTTTCTATCTATTCTCTCCTTATTTCTCACTTCACTGGACACCACCATCACCACAAACCAACTCTACTTTACCTCCCCCTTCCCACCATCTCTCACCCTCTGTCTCGTCCCTCTCTGCCAAAGAGAAGCAGAAACAGTGGCGATGGAGGCCACCAGGCCCCTCGACGGTAAAACCCACCGATGACCTACCACCACAATCTCCAACTCTCTCTACCTCTCCATTTCCCAGATATCTCTCCCTCTGCCTCCCTCTCTCTTGTTTTCGCCACCAGCAGCAACAACAAGCAGTAGAAGAAGCATCTTCAGCAAGCTCCAACGTCGCCGATTGGTCATTAACGCCGGCAACAAGCTTCGGGGCTTGAAACCGAGGCAGCCCAACCCCCTTTCTCTAAATCTCTGCACTCCCGAGACTCCAAGGATCACGAGGAGATATTCAAACGCGACCCGATAAGTGTTTAGAAATTTCTCCTTCAAAAGAAATAGTGGCCAAATAAAACTTAGTATATTATTAAATAGTTTAAGGATCTTTTTAATTGCGTAAAATTATTCTCAAAATTTTTATGGTTTAAATAAATAAATTATCATAAATCATACTAGGGGTACCGGGTTAGGAAGTTATTCAGGGGCATGCATTCCATATAGGGCATGATTGTATTCATTCTATGAATGAGCTATGTATTAAGTAAGATTATTTGCGTATTTGTTCACACCCAATTCGTAGACGACTAGTTTATTGAGTACGAGTGCTACGACTTCCCTTGTCATGCATGCACTACTCTACTTGTTATCAGTAAGTTCATATGTACAACACCTTAACTGTCAAAATGTGAATTTGGTGTGCGTTACTTCCAAATTGTAACTTGCTATATCTCGTGAAACTTGGAATATTTTATGGATTGATCACACGTTTGAGATTCATGATTTCGAGAACTCTTTGAATGTCCAGTTTGGAAAATCTGCGGTTATGATACGATCTTTGAATTGAATGATTACGGTTTAGTAATGACGGTTGAATAATGCACTATAATATAAATGGGGCGATGTAAGAAGTATGTGTGTAGAGGCTACGGACGGAGACGCGTGTGAGTCGATCCTCCTCGGGTGTTAATCCTACGAGAATACATACCCGGCCCCCGTGGTTGGCTGTGATGCACCGAGATGCTGCAGTCTCGGGGTTATTTATATGTGAAAACTATGGAGTACTACTTATGCTTGTGTGGGTCACTACGGTATAAGGGTGTCGACACTTACGGTCTCATAATTATGGTTCTCAACGGGGATTGACGTAGGGGCTTCCATAATTCTCGGGTGAATTGGGATTTGTGATATTCCAAGATGCACCCTATTATGATTTATTACATCGTAACCCCTCTGTGGACGTTCGTTACCCGCTAGTCTCTTATACGTCCAGCTAAACTAATGATTAAAATGTGAAATCAGTTATTGTTGCAGCTCATGTGGGTTTACTCCAAATACATGTTGATTATATAGTCGTAGAGCCAAAACTCGTTTTACGTGTTTTAGTATGTTTCTTACTCAGTTTTTACTGATTAAACTTTTTCTATAAGTGGCTATAAATTCCTCTTTCGACTTTGCGGTCGACTTTTCTTATTTTGAAACCCGCAGGTTATCAAGAGGGGGACGCTCACGACAACTACTGACTAGGGACTCATTCTTTGGACACCTAGTATTTCATCTTGTATTTTCTTTTCATGTACTGCTCTTATCTCTTCAAAACCTATCACTCTGTTATCCTGCATTTGTAATAAATTATGTTTAGATTATCGAGGGTTGCACTAACTAAGTACCGAAGGTCCTATCTGTTCACAATGTGGTTCATCACCCCGGGAGGAGACATCTTCCAAATGTATGGTTCGGCTGTCCCTATGATTTGGGGGGTGTTGCAAAGTGTTTTTTCTAGAGGAGGAACAAAGCTAGAAATTTTCTCAAGGTAACATGATAAAATTTAACATTGAATCAAGTCTAAAGGAATGAAAGATTGGTGTAAGCTCAGTTTTGAGAAATGTTGAGGGAACTATTTGTAAATTTAGAATTAAATTTGAGATTTTATGAAATTAGAGAAAACAAAAATTGTATAAATAAAATAAAAACATAAAATGTGCGAGCCAACACGAGAATAGCACGTACATTGCACGTACACTGCACAATATGCTACCACACAAAGTTTTTGCAATACATAGCATGTCTAGAAAATATTGGTGGGCCTATGACCACTGCTGGCGGCTTTTCATAATGTTCGAAAGCTCCAACAGATCTTGGAGACTTTAGTTGCCAGTCTCGTTAATGAACATTTGAATGCATCGCTTGGTCATGTACCAACTATCAGTCAGAATAAGATATCAAGTTTGCTTTGATTTTATGAGTTTTTCCAAAATATAAATGGAAAATCCAAAAAATACTTGTCTTACCTACGAATCAAATGGATACAGCAATGAATATGACGCGGAACACATATCCAAATTTTTCCACAACATACCATCAAAGCGAACAAGGTAGCTCCACCTATACCCAGAAACTTGTTGAATCCTTTGAATAAGGGTGCCCTTGTCACTCAAACACATAACTTATTATCAAAAACACACGCACATACACAAACATATAAAGAGAGATACCTGTGTTGTTCTCAGAAACAACCACCACCGTCATGATCGCCCACATGACATTCTTCCCGTGCTCCTCGACGGATGGCTGTAGAAGGTACAACAAGGATACCAGGTCTAGTGCCACACCAACTTTAAAGAAGTGTTCTAATCGTCTCTGAATTCTTTCCATGTTGCCTTAGGGAAGCCTCTGATCTTCTTTACGAACGGCTGAAGACGTGTCTTCACTGTATTCTCAAACTTTTGAAGTAAAACTTTTTAAGACCTTTCTTCACAGTGTTCTCCAACAGTTGAAGATGCCTCTTCATAGTGTTACCCAAAAGTTGCAGATGCATCTTCATAGTATCTATTGTGCGGAAAAACTAGAGTAGAATAAGAAGGGCGCTGCCAATATATCTTATTCCAAAACTACATTGGGCGATAAATGAACAGTAGACAATGGGGAGGAAAAAATTAATGAAGAGTTGCGGGGAAGATGGTATATATGAGTGTGGGAGCATAGACGAACATTGGTCAAGCTATGGCTAGTTGAGACTTGCCATTATGGTTTCCCAAAATAGGAAGGGAGCTCATTAGTATTTGAAAGGACTTGATTTTCACTGAGTACTTTTTATGTATACGTACTAGCAAGCAGCAAATAAATGCGTGGATCCAAGCAAAAGAATAAGAAAACATAAATCCACCAACTTAGTCTTGATGATTTATAATAGAATTTGAGATTTTATGAAATCGGAATCACAAAAAATTACATAAATAAAATAAAAACATGAAATGTCCGAGCCAACACGAGGATAGCACGTGCATTGCACGTACACTGCACGTACATTGCAAAACATGTTACCACACAAGGTCTTTGTAATACAGAGCAAGTATAGAAAATATTTGAGGGCCTCTGACTGATGTTGGCAGTTTTCATGATGGTAGAAGGCTCCAACAACGCCTTGGAGACTTTAGGTTCCAGTCTCGTACAAAGAACTTTGAATGCATCACAAATTGGTTGTGGTGCCTGCACAAGCTATCATTCTTATTGTACTATAGTCTTTTGATGCTGGTAGAAAGCTCTAATAGAGCCTTGGAGGCTTTATTGAAGTGCCTGAATAATCTTGGCTCTCAGCCAGAGTGTAGTGCTTGCAGATAAGAACTAAATATCATCCTCAAATATACCGCAAACAGACCCATATCAAGGCTTATTTCGGTTATTTAGTGTGTGAGTGTGTGTATCAATCAAATGTAAGTAATATCATTGAATGTCCCTAGTTTTAATTAATGAGTCATTTTATTTACCATTCTAGATCTCGAGACAATGTTGGAGCAGCATGGAAGAAGTTAGAATAGCTCACCCAAGTCACATCCTGTGATTTGGAGTAGTCGACAAAGTCCAGATACTCATTGGCAGTTGAACGAGGACTTGACTATTTGGATTTCTCCTCTTCATCATATTTGAAGTAGTCACATAAACAAGCTGCAGGCACACCAATTTTTACTACGTCATTAAATTATCCCATAGAATTATCCTTATAGCACACTAAAAAAATAAAACATAAACAAACATATGCATCACATAGACTAGTGTGTGAGAAACAGAATCAAGCAAAAAGTGTTTAAAAAATAGAAGAAAGCCAGCTACTACTCATTAGATAAGAGGTGAGAAGAAAACAAATAAAAAATTAGATGGCCACCAACCAAACCAGGAAAAATATTTCATTGAAAATGCACGCAAAATTGTTCTTTCACTCTTTGAAATTGTATGCTTATTTTTCAAAAAATACCCAGGGCCGTCTCAAACTTTAAGCAGTTAAGGCAACCGCTTCAGACCACTAAAAATAGAGGTCTCCAAATTTTAAAAATAAAATTGATAGTTTAGCATTTTATATACAATCTCTGAAATATTTTTTGCATTTTATTTACAATCGCTGAGATGTTCAAAACACATATCACATCTCTTTTGAGGATTTATCATGAATCAATAACTATGATGATTAAGAATAAAAGTTGAGATTTCATGAAATGAGAACAAATAAAAACTGCATAACTCAAATAAAAATATGAAGCGTGCGAGCCAACACGAACATAGCACGTACATTGCACGTAAACTGGACAACAAGTTATCGTATAAGATCTACTTGTACTCCATTGAATCTCTTGTTTCTAGGAGTGATGATTTATGGGACCTCGTAATGCTCGTATCATGCAGGACCATGCGCATAGATAGGAGTTTCCGCATTGAGAACGATATCAGGTTACTCCACGTCATTATCACCATCATCATCGTTGTTATCACCAGTCATTTCCAAGATCTCACAGTCGTTGAACGCACAACGGTAGTCCTAGTTGGTTTCATCACTGTTCGCAGGCACAAGTACATTCCAGTTATGGCCGGGAACATCAACCAAGTCACTCAACTCTTCCCCTGTCCTCGTGATAACATTTGGTCGGGAAACCGCTCATACAGAACAACTCTCATGGTAGGGTACCACATCATCATCCCTAGTTAGTGAAAGAATATCAACAAATGACTGTCCCTGTAAAATCCTCCTACTCGTGGCCAAATTTCTCATCCGTGAACTCCCTTCTTTCACAGTACTAGAGCATAATCCACGAGATCTCATGACGGAATGAACATAGTGACATATAAAAGAACAATGTCCTTGTCTTTGTACATACATAAGCATTCGTCGAGATTGTAACACCCCCAAATGGCCCAAGCCGGAGGCCCGGGGATGTCACTCCGTACCCGAGATTAAATCCGGATAGTCCTAGTTGGTTTCATCACTGTTCGCAGGCACAAGTACATTCCAGTTATGGCCGGGAACATCAACCAAGTCACTCAACTCTTCCCCTGTCCTCGTGATAACATTTGGTCGGGAAACCGCTCATACAGAACAACTCTCATGGTAGGGTACCACATCATCATCCCTAGTTAGTGAAAGAATATCAACAAATGACTGTCCCTGTAAAATCCTCCTACTCGTGGCCAAATTTCTCATCCGTGAACTCCCTTCTTTCACAGTACTAGAGCATAATCCACGAGATCTCATGACGGAATGAACATAGTGACATATAAAAGAACAATGTCCTTGTCTTTGTACATACATAAGCATTCGTCGAGATTGTAACACCTCCAAATGGCCCAAGCCGGAGGCCCGGGGATGTCACTCCGTACCCGAGATTAAATCCGGATACAAGGAGATTTTATAACATGGTTCTCAAGCAAAAACATCCACAACAATAAATTAAAACTAACCGTTATTACAATCCAAATTATTCTAGCCTAAAACCGGGCATAAAGCAACTAAAGTTTGAAATACTAAAGAGTTCAAATCCAAAATAAAAATACTAGTGATCCATATGATGATACGCGTTCCTATCTACGCCAGATAACCATCCTCTAAACCTGTGGTGCGGAATCAAAAAGAAACACCACAGTACAAAATCACCATGAAATACTGGTAAATAAACACCCAAACATGTAAAATGATGATGGGATAGTTATAAGACAAAGTCTCATTTACAAGTAAGAGTTTTTCTCAAAACGTAACTGAAATAAAGTTGACCCTTGTAGGAAAACATGAGAGTTCCCAATTCCATAATATTTCCAACCAATTCCATAATCATTAGGAAATCCAAAATCACACATTAACTCTTTTTCCATTAACAAAACCAAAATCCATCATTTTTAATTCGTTGTGACGGGGAACTCATATAAACCACAGCTTCCATGACCTTAAGTGCCGACACCCCCCTAAGACTGCAAACGGCCAGAGGAGTGAGTACATGCCGCTATCCGGGGACTTGCAACCAGACAAAAAGAAAGGGACGGCACCGCAGCCAACACGCCCAAAGATAATAATGGCCCCGCACAACTTCTTCCACTTTACGTCAGGGCCGGCCCTAGACTTTTAAGGGCCCTAGGCGATAGTTGAAAGTGAAGCCCCTTTTACAATAAGCATAACTGTGAATAAAAAAATATACTTAGTTGTAGGGCGGCATATACCCTGCGTTTTATTAATAGTTCGAGTTTTTAACCCGTAAAAAAATATAAGGGGACATAACATCTTACCCACTACAAAAAAAGTTACAGTATTTATAAAAAATCTATGTTTCTTGCTTTTACAGATGCAGAGTTACGAAATTACCCCTACTCCTGAAAAAATACTATGGGGCCCCTTAAAATTGGGGGTCGTAGGCGAACACCTAATTCGGCTAGTGGATGGGCCGGCCCTGCTTTACGTAATAGTTCATTAATATCATGGTGATGTTTTCAGCAAAATCATTTAACAAGTAGAAATCATGTATTTCAAGTCATGTAGCACGTAAACACATTTTGAGACGTAACAAATCAAAGTATTCATTTGACATGAAAGATATAGGCACGCTAGGCCTGGCATGTTTACTTACCTCAAAGCAAATCCAACTATCGCAATCAATCAAAGTACTCTACGTACTCGTCGTCGACGAACTCGTCACCTACATGTAACAATATTCTAATTAAACAAAATATTCTAGCAATACACTTTCCATGCTAGCTACATGCATATGATAGTCAATGGTTTAGGGTTCTAACACCAACCTAACATCCCACTTAATTCATACTTCAAAACAAAACCCAAAACCTTGCCCCAAAATCCTCTAACCTAAAGCATACATAACCTATCCTAACTCCACCAATTTGTTACTCCAGTTTATCAAACAGATCATTGCTCAAAAACAGTTTCATTGGATTCAAAACATTCTGAATAATAAGTTTAGCCTCAGACGGATCCGAATTTCGACTTCTGGATCAAAAGATATGTTTGCTTCAAGTTTCCAAGTTCACTCAAATTACCCATACGGGAATTATCATTTTCCATGAAAATTTTCTCCCAAGCATCTAGTTCATCCTATATTCAAACGAAAACTAATGTAACATGAATTTCCACATCAAATCCAATTACTACCCACATACTATGATCATCAAATCACTCAAATTGCTTAATCAAACGTCTTTTCCAAACTAGGGTTTTTTTCCCATAAACCAAGAACATTATTAAACCAAAACTTGATGATTGATCCTATGACTTCAAGAATGATGAAACCAACAATATCAAACTGAAAATTGAAGATCACATGCAACGTACATGAATCATAAACAAGTTATCAAGAGAACAATAGATCAACAAGAGAAAGGAAAAGAAGAAACAAAACTACCTCAAACCCGCCGCCCATGGAGACTGGACAGGAAGAGAGAGATGGACGGAGAGAGAGAAAGAAAGAAAAGAAAAGAAAAGAGAGAGAGAGATTACCTGATCGGAGGAAGAGAGAGACGGCGGCGGTGGCGGTGGTTGTTGTCGTCGGGGAAGAGAGAGAGAGAGCCGAGAGAGTGAGAGAGAGGGTCGGGTGAGAGAGGGAGAGACGTGAGAGAGATAGAGAGAAATAGGGAGAGTGAGGGTTTTATGAGAGTTGGAAAAAAAATCAACTTCATAAGGAAGGAAACCCTCCACAACTAGGAAACTTTTACGTAGGAAGAAAAGTTGGGTCAAAAGACACTTTTCCCCCTCTATTTTTACCAAAAGACAACTACCTCCCCCAAACTCAAGTAAAAGACACTAAAACTTTTAGACTAAAGTCACAAAGATTCCCCAAACTCTCGTAACCATTATAATTAACTCTCGACAATTAAATTAAATCCCCAGCACTTATAATAATATCACAAAATACCCTTAGTCACAAAACGGGGTATTTCATCCTTCCCTCCTTAAAGAGAACTTCGTCCTCGAAGTTTAAACTAAAACCTCCCTCCTTAACGAGAACTGCGTCCTTGAAGTCTAAACTAAAACTTCAACCACAATAAGGTATGCACCTCCCCTCAATGATACAACTACTAAATGCAAACCTAAGGTCATGAGTGATACGCAATATACTATAAGTAGTACTGTATTAAAAACCGAAGGATTACATCCTCTCCCCCTTAGAGGAGTGACGTCCTCGGAACTCAAGGTACCTCGTCAAACAGGTGAGGGTACTTCTTCCTCACATCATCCTCCGCTTCCCAAGTTGCCTCTTCAGTGAGGTGATTTGTCCATAAGACCTTTACAATCTTGACACTCTTTTTGCGGGTGTCTCTTGTCTTGCTGTCTAGAATCTTGACAGGATGTTCTTCATAACTCAAAGACGGGTCCAGTTCTACTGGTTCGGGATCTAATACATGGTATGGGTCAGGCACGTATTCAGCTGAGATACGTGGAATACATTGTGAACATGACCCAAATTCGATGGTAGATCCAATCGATAAGCCACTTCTCCAATCTTCTCTATGACATCATATGGTCCAATGAACTTCGGGCTTAACTTCCCTTTCTGATTGAACCTCATGAATCCTTTAGTAGGCGAAACTTTAAGAAATGCCTTTTCTCCAATTTGAAATTCCAATGGTTTCCTTTTCTAATCAGCGTAGGACTTTTGTCTATCCTGAGCTGCTTTCATTCGCCGCTGGATAAGTCTCACCTGATCTGTCATCTCTTCGATAAGTTGTGGACCAATTAATATTGTCTCGCTTATGTCTCTCCAACACAATGGTGTTCTAAATTTTCTTCCATACAACGCCTCGTGTGGTGCCATTCCAATACTGGCATGGTAACTGTTGCTGTAGGAGAATTCTATCAAAGGTAATCTATCAACCCATGAACCTTTGAAATCCATAACACAAGACCTTCGCATATCTTCCAAAGTCTGAATTGTCCTCTCGGTTTGTCCATCCGTAGCAGGGTGGATTGTCGTGCTAAATTTCAACTGAGTTCCCAGTGCCTCCTGGAGTGCTTTCCAGAAGTGAGAAAGAAAGTTGGGATCTCTGTCGGAAACTATAGAGCTTGGTACTCCATGATACCTCACAATGTTCTTCATATACGCATCAGCTCTTTGTTCCATGTTCCATGTATCTTTCATTGGAATGAACCTTGCTGTCTTGGTCAACCTGCCAACTACGACCCAAATCTGATTCAGTCCTTTCTTCGATGTCAGTAAAGCAGTCACAAAATCCATCGAAATTGAATCCCACTACCAAACTGGCACGTCCAATGGTTGAACTAAGCCTCCCATTCTCTTATGTTCAAACTTCACCTTTTGACAAGTTAGACATTTTGGCACAAATTCTGCTACCTCCCTTTTCATGTTGGGCCACCAAAATGTCTTCTTCAGATCCTTGTAGAGTTTTTCACCCCCTGTAGGTACAGAGTAGGGTGTGTTATGCGCTTCACGCATCAAATTTTCCTTGGTTTCCACACACTTGTGTGGTACACACCATCTCCCTTTGTAGCGGATACTTCCATCTTCATGGATCTTGAAATCATTTGCTTGACCTTCTGCCATCTTCTTCTTTATCCTTTCCAACTTCACATCTCCTGGCTGGTTTCTCCTTATTTCTTCTAAGACATCTGGTACTGCTGACATATTCCCAAGGATATTCTTCACTCCACCTTGTTCTATTACTTCAATCTCGAGCTTTCGGAACTCTCGGCATAGCCGATCTGGCAAAACTAGCATAGTATCTAAAGTATGGCTCGATTTTCGGCTTAACGCATCAGCTACTACGTTTGCCTTCCCTTCATGGTATTGGATACGCAAATCATAATCCTTTATGACTTCTAACCAACGTCCTTGCCTGTTATTTAGCTCTTTCTGCGCGAAGATGTACTTGATACTGCTGTGGTCAGTATACAATCTACACACATATCCATATAAATGATGTCTCCATATCTTCAGTGCGAAAACTATTGCTGCAAGCTCTAAGTCATGCGTAGCATATTTCTCTTCATGAGTTTTCAGTTTTCTCGAAGCATAGGCAATAACTCTTCTTTCTTGCATAAGAACGCATCCTAAACCCTTCTTCACTGTAAACGTCAAATTCGCCAGAATCATTGGGTAAAGCTAACACAGGTGTTGTAGTCAAATTTTCCTTCAATGTCTGGAATGCTTCTTCACAATCTTCGCTCCACCGATACTTTACCGTATTCTTGGTTAGCGTAGTCAGCGGTCTAGCGATCTTCGAGAAATCTTTTACAAAACGCCTTTAATATCCTGCTAATCCCAGAAAACTTCTTACTTCGGACACATTCTTCGGAGTTGGCCAATCTTTTACTGCTGAAATCTTTCCTGGATCTACGGATATCCCTTCCTTGGAGATTGTGTGACCCAAAAATGGAACGTGTTTTAGCCAAAACTCACACGTCGAGAGCTTAGCATACAACTTCTCGTGTCTCAATGTTTCTAACACTTCTATGAGATGTTCTTCGTGTTCTTCCTCGCTCTTTGAGTAAACGAGGATGTCATTAATGAAGACGACCACGAACCGATCCAGAAACGTTCTCATAACACGATTAATTAGGTCCATAAATACTGTAGGTGCATTAGTTAGACCAAAAGGCATAACAGTAAACTCATAATGTCCATACCTCGTTCTAAAGGCTGTCTTCGGGATGTCCTTCTCGGTTACTCGAAGCTGGTGATACCCTGATCTCAACTCTATCTTTGAGAAAACACTCGCCCCTTGCAAGTGATCGAACAAGTCGTCAATTCGGGGTAAAGGGTATTTGTTCTTGATCGTTGCGCTATTCAACTCTCTATAGTCAATGCACAACCTCAAGCTTCCGTCTTCTTCTTCACAAACAATACCGGTGCTCCCCAAGGGGGAAACACTCGGCCTCATGTAACCCTTTTGAAGTAGCTCTTGCAACTGATCCTTTAGTTCTTTCAAATCTATTGGTGCCATTCTGTACGGTGCCTTTGAGATTGGAGCTGTTCCAGGTGCTAAGTTCATAGTGAATTCAATCTCCCTTCTAGGTGGCATTCCTAGAATCTCATCCGGGAACACATCGGGAAAATCCTTGACTACCGGTATTTCTTCTAGTACATTCTCCTTATTAGTCACGTCTTGGACATAACACAGATAAGGACTATTCCCCTTCTTCACCTGGTTGACTATGGTCAAAGCTGACACTAGTCGGATACATGGTTCTTTCGTGATACCACGGTAAGAAACCTTTTCTCTTTTTGGACCTTTAAGCCTTATTTTCTGATCGTGACAGTCTATAACTGCTCGATATTTACCCAGCCAATCCATTCCCAATATCACATCTATTCCCCCAAGATCAAACTGTATCAGGTTGGCTGGTAAGGTACTAGCCGAAATCTTAACTTCTACTCCTTCAAAAATGGTGTCACATACTGTTACATGACCGGTTGGCGTAGCTACGGGGATGGATATTCTAGACGGCTTATTGAGACTCAACTTTTCCACAAATGATGATGAAATAAATGAATACGATACTCCAGAATCAAATAGAGTAAATGCTGGTTGATCATGGACAAGAAATGTACCAGTGACTACTCCATTTGCTGCTTCCGCTTCAGTCCTGCTCATGACAGCGATCCTTGCAACATTCCCGTTCTGTGCTGCGGTTCCTGCCGTACCGATTCCATTGTTGTTGTTGGCATTGGACGTAGCGTTGGTGTTTCCGTTCCTATTCTGGACTCAATTGTTCCTCCCATTAACCTGGTTATTCACTTGCTGCCTGCCATAATTGTTGCCTCCATTATTCTGGTTGTTGTAGTTACCATAGTTCCGGTTTCCGCCTTGGTTTTTGTTGTTGAACTGTCGATTCCCTTGGAAATTGCCTCCTTGGTTTCCTTGTTGATTTCCATTTGGTTTCGATCGGAACTCAAACGAACGATGACCCTTCTTGCCACAGTGGTAGCAAGTGACAGGGTTTCCTTGACAGTCCTTTCCTAGATGATTCTGTTGACACCTCTTGCAGATATAATGGCGAGGTTGATCATCTCCACTATTCTTCTTGTTACCACGGTACTGACCCTGGTTACTTCCTCCATGGTTGGGCTTAAACCTCTTGTCCTGACTACCTTGGTTGATCCTACTTTGATTTTTGCCAAAACCCCCAGCGTTCTCAATCTTGTGCTTTCCACGCTTCTCATATTGCGCCTCTTGAATGCGCCAAACAGCTGCAGCTCTATCATATGCCTCCTGAAGAGTATCATACGTTCTGCACATCAAGTCTTTCTGCAGATGAAGTTCGAGACCAGACATGAACTTCCTAACTTTGGTCGCTTCATCAGGCATCAGCTGACCTGCGAATCGGGATAGTTCCATGAACTTCTTAAATTATCGGTCACAGAACCGTTTCCCTGCATCAGATTCACGAAGTCTATGTACTTTTGATCCTATACATGGTCCGGATAAAAGCGAGTGTGAAGTACAGTTTGAAGAGCCTCCCAATTGAAATTGGGTTGAGCCAAAAAGTTCTGACGTGTGCTCCTCTACCATATATTAGCTTCGTTCTTCAAGTAGAATGCCGCGCAAACAACTTTGCGGTTTTCAGGGCACTCAACCAGTTCAAGGATCTTATCCATCTCATCAATCCATTTCTCGAGCTCAACAGGATCCTCATTGCCTGTAAATTTCCCAAGCTTCATGTCAGCCACTTTCTTCGCCCAGTTAGCTACATTCGGTTCTCCTTGGTTCACGTTCTGAGCCATTTGAGAAAATTGAACAATGAATTTTTCCATGTTGTTGTTGTTGTTGTTGTTGTTGTTGCTGTCGTTGTTTGGTGCTGCCATTGGTACTTGGCGATTTCTCCTGGTGTAGTATTGATGTGGTCTATCAGTCATAATCCCTACACTATAGCCTATTGTACTATTTATAAAGTATCAAGAAGTACAAGTAATCATGCATATATGGCATGTAGTGCACAATTAAACAAGTAATGTCACACATTGATCATCATTTAAATCAATTACACATACATCTACACATAGGCTGATCACGTCTCAACTTTTCATCTTCTTCAAAATTTTGGAAAAATATCTATCGGACAAACAAAAATTATGAATTTAGGTGTGCAACAACCTCTCTGAATCTAATCTCATAATCGAGAAGAATCAACTCAAAATCAATTGTAGAACTCGAGATACACCAAAAATACTACAACTGCTGTCACAGACCACCAGAACAGAAACTTTGATTTTGAAAAGCCTTAAACTGACATAAAAATTCTAAAAGTGAGCTAGGCTTTATCCCAGAATTAGCCAAGCGTGTCTACTAGCTTCCATAAAAATTTGAGAACAAAACAAGATATGGAAGATAGGTAAACTTCAAAAATGCGACAGCTAGTCACTTTGCAATTCTGCTACTGAACCACCAACTTTGAAAATTCGTAACTAATTCCCCAGAACTCATATAGGGCTGAAATTTTTATGGAAGGTACCTGGGTATGTCTACTTTGTGGGAAAATTCAGGGAAAAATAACTCCAAAATTGAATACGTATGCTACAACAAAAACTCACTGTTGCGCAGAATCAACAACACAAAAAATCAATGTCTTTGCGTTCTAACTTCATGAACGCTTCCTAAGCACCTAATCAATGATAAAAAAACATAATACAACCTTAATCTATCAAATCATACTCCAAAGTTCAGAAAGATAAATTTATTATCCCCAAATCGGGTCCTCAAAGCATAAACATTATTCATCCTTCTCAAAGCAAAACGCTAAAAATTTAACTCTAGTCCAAAATTGACTATTCAAAATCGTTCTAAAAACTTCAAAGTATTGCTTGGAATCATAGCCTTATTCAAACCAATAATAACACTCAAAATGCATCAAGTCTAGGAAATCTAAAGAATTCTAACAAGCTTAATCCTCGTCCTCATCGCTTTCATCCAACTCTTCCTCTTCATCGGCATCATACTCGTGCTCTTCACCTTCACTCGGGTCTTCTTCACTCTCTTCATACTCCATGGGATCTTACTCAATCTCGGGGTATTCATCGACATCTTCCATTGGATCCTCTTCGACTTCCTCATCGTCACTAGAGTCTATAACAATCACTTCTTCATCATCACTAGAGTCTATAACTATCACCTCATTGGCTTCATTAGGATTCACTTTAATAGCCATATAGTCTTGCCACTTCATGTGAACCTCTCCATCAATAATTTGCATATGAAATCGGCGTTCACCATCCATTCGCCTTGGTAGAGATAGTCCCTAGAGTTCATTTTGTTGAAATTGTCCATGAGATCGCTATACTTTGCTATAATGTCTCCAAACATAGGTCCTGCAGGAAGTGCTTTCACCATGCAATATGCCTGAAAAGCTGGATTACGGTACCGAGGAAACTCCAATGCAACAAACCTTTGCTCATAATACTGAACGACGTGATCACGAAAAGTCGTGAGATCTTCACCCTCGACCCAAGGTGTCACAACCGGGTGCTTCTCAACGGGCAACACACGTTTCCTAGCGGTTGTTTTGGTTACGACCATCTACAAAGGAAAACAATTCCATAAGTTGGTTTGGAGTAAGAGACTTCCCAAAAGCAATTGTTTAACTTCTACTCATCCAATCAACAAACTTCCAACCCAACTCTAACGAAACGCCTCGAATTCAAATTCCAGAGTTACTCGGGCTAAAGCTTAACTAGGAGTGGATTGGTGGTTGCACTTGCTTTCTATCCTATTTTCTAAAGACTTATACATAATAGTCTTATCCCTACTACCCAAATTCCCACGGCATGTCAAATTTTAGATATTTTTCCTATATTCATTTTTACCCTAACAAGTTTCGATTTCCTTTTTAGAATGTCGGGCTCTGATACCACCTGTAACACCCCCAAATGGCCCAAGCCGGAGGCCCGTAGATGTCGCTCCGTACCCGAGATTAAACCCGGATACAAGGAGATTTTATAACATGGTTCTCAAGCAAAAACATCCACAACAATAAATTAAAACTAACCGTTATTACAATTCAAATTATTCTAGCCTCAAACCGGGCATAAAGCAACTAAATTGTTTGAAATACTAAAGAGTTCAAATCCAAAATAAAAATACTAGTGATGCATATGATGATACGCGTCCCCATCTACGCCAGATAACCATCCTCTAAACCTGTGGTGCGGAATAAAAAAGAAACACCATTGTACAAAATCAACATGAAATACTGGTTAATAAACACTCAAACATATAAAATGATGATGGGATAGTTATAAGACAAAGTCTCATTTACAAGTAAGATTTTTTCTCAAAACGCAACTGAAATAAAGTTGACCCTTGTAGGAAAACATGAGAGTTCCCAGTTCCATAATAATTCCAACCAATTCCATAATCATTAGGAAATCCAAAATCACACATTAACTCTTTTTCCATTAACAAAACCAAAATCTATCATTTTTAATTCGTTGTGACGGGGCAACTCAAATAAACCACAGCTTCCATGACCTTAAGTGTCGACACCCCCCTAAGAAAGCAAACAGCCAGAGGAGTGAGTACATGCCGCTATCCGGGGACTTACAACCGGACCAAAAAGAAAGGGACGACACCGCAGCCAACACGTCCAAAGATAATAATAATGGCCCGGCACAACTTCTTCCACTTTACGGTATAGTTCATTAATATCATGGTGATGTTTTCAGCAAAATCATTTAACAAGTAGAAATCATGTATTTCAAGTCATGTAGCACGTAAACACATTTTGAGACGTAACAAATCAAAGTATTCATTTGACACGAAAGAGATAGGCACACTAGGCCTGGCATGTTTACTTACCTCAAAGCAAATCCAACTATCGCAATCAATCAAAGTACTCTACGTACTCGTCGTCGACGAACTCGTCACCTACACGTAACAATATTCTAATTAAACAAAATATTCTAGCAATACACTTGCTATACAAGCTACATGCATATGATAGTCAATGGTTTAGGGTTCTAACACCAACCTAACATCCCACTTAATTCATACTTCAAAACAAAACCCAAAACCTTGCCCCAAAATCCTCTAACCTAAAGCATACATAACCTATCCTAACTCCACCAACTTGTTACTCCATTTTCCCAAACAGATCATGGCTCAAAAACAGTTTCATTGGACTCAAAACATTCTGAATAATAAGTTTAGCCTCAAACGGATCCGAATTTCGATTTCTGGATCAAAGATATGCTCGTTTCAAGTTTCCAATTTCACTCAAAATACCCATACGGGAATTATCAATTTCCATGATACTTTTCTCCCAAGCATCTAGTTCATCCTATATTCAAACAAAAACTAATGTAACATGAATTCCCACATCAAATCCAATTACTACCCACATACTATGATCATCAAATCACTCAAATTGCTTAATCAAACGTATCTTCCAAACTAGGGTTTTTTCCCATAAACCAAGAACATAATTAAACCAAAACTTGATGATTGATCCTATGACTTCAAGAATGATGAAACCAACAATATCAAACTGAAAATTGAAGATCACATGCAACGTACATGAATCATAAACAAGTGATCAAGAGAACAAGAGATCAACAAGAGAAAGGAAAAGAAGAAACAAAACTACCTCAAACCCGCCGCCCATGGAGGCTGGACAAGAAGAGAGAGATGGACGGAGAGAGAGAGAAAGAAAGAGAGAAAGAAAGAAAAGAGAGAGAGAGAGAGAGAGAGAGGGAGAGAGAGATTACCTGATCGGAGGAAGAGAGAGAGACGGCGGCGGTGGCGGTGGTTGTTGCCGTCGGGGAAGAGAGAGAGAGAGCCGAGAGAGTGCGAGAGAGGGTCGGGTGAGAGAGGGAGAGACGTGAGAGAGATAGAGAGAAATAGGGAGAGTGAGGGTTTTATGAGAGTTGGAAAAAAAACAACTTCATAAGGAAGGAAACCCTCCTCAATTAGGAAACTTTTACGTAGGAAGAAAAGTTGGGTCAAAAGACACTTTTTCCCCCTTTATTTTTGCCAAAAGACAACTACCTCCCCCAAACTCAAGTAAAAGACACTAAAACTTTTAGACTAAAGTCACAAAGATCCCCCAAACTCTCGTAACCATTACAATTAACTCTCGACAATTAAAATAACTCCCCAACACTTATAATAATATCACAAAATACCCATAGTCACAAAACGCGGTATTTCAGAGATTGTCATTATCATCAATGTTAGCTGGGGCTAGGGCATGGTTCTCATCCCCTCCCCACACGTGTATCAAATTTAACTCGCTTATTTCATGGGCTAGCTGGAACTTGCTCTTGATCTTATCCAAAAATCATGAAGGGATGAACACTTCTCCAACATCCAACACTTAATCAGCCTAGCCCCTCGTATGTGTCATGTTTCCCAACAAACTTCCACTCCCCTTTGCAAGTAGTACTCTATTCAGTTTGCCATGATGAAAAAAGAGAATCAGAGTAAATTAGATTAGAAAATGGTTAAAAATATCTCAAGAAACAAGTAAATTGGGCCAACAAACTGGTAGTTCAACCATCAAACAAACAGTTCAGTGGGTGTAACGTTGTCGAATTGCTTATTTTGGTTAGTTATACCCTAAACCCTAAAACCTATCGAACTACTAGTTCGACCTATCAAAGTATTAGTTTGATGATCTATTTTGGAATAGACAAACTGCCCACATCGAACACATAGATTAACGACGGAACTTGGAGTTCAATCTGTATATTCCTTCAATTTTTGAAACAATCATATCGAACAAATAGTTCGATATGTCATACTCCGACTTCATAACATATCTATCGAACTATGAGTTTGACATATCAAACACTGAGTTCGATGGAATGTAACCAAGTCTCTGTAGCAGGTCATCTAAGTTCCAGAACACACTTTATGTGTTTGAGTTTCACTACATTTTTCCATTTCTCCAACAACATTAAATGATGAAAAAGAGTGATATGAGCACATAGGGAACTTACCTAAGAACATGATGAAAACGAAACACTTTGGATCACAACAAAAAGCCAAGATTTGGTAAAACGTTGACAGAAATGAAGAGAGAGAGAGAGAGAGAGCTCCATGTGGCTACAAATGGAGGAAACATGAGTTGTGATTGTTGGCTGAGTGTTGTAATAGGTTGGAGAGAGAGAGTTAGTTTTATTTGTATTAAGTAGTTGGGTGAAATTGAAGTTGAGAGTGTTAGATATATCATAATATTTGTGTCTTCTCCATAAATTTAACAGAGAGAAATGAAGAGTGAGAGATAGAGCTTCTACCCCTTACGTAAATTTATGAAGAATATGAGAGAAGGGGGGGGGGGGGGTTATTTGTGGTTGTTTTTAAAAGCATGCGGGCCCAAATTTTTTAGTTAGTTAGTAACCAAACGGGATTACAATTTCATGCCCATTTTACCACCTTCCCTTTCATGTCCATTTGCCTATTACTAACGTACATGATAACCATTTCGCAAAAACTATCAGGAGTTATATGGTGCATTGTGAGAAGAACCATTTGTGACATTAGGAGCTGTAAGGAGTTACTAATGTACACGATGCCCGTTTTGCAAAAATTGTCAGGGATTAACCCGTATATGAGCTCGATCAATTGTACTGGAGAAGGAAGGGAATTGTGAATGAGAATATAAAGAGAAATTGTACGGTGGTTTGGATGTACTCCTCGTTAGAGTCATATGGTGCATTGAGTACACACTTTTGATTAGTTTTAGGTGAAATAAACTAATAACGATAAACTTATGATACAATGATAATATTTTATACAAAATCTAAAACTAATTTACATGCTTCCCCCCTCATTTATGAACTCGAAAATTAATTCAACCACTTCTAGAAGTCACATTAAATTTTAGGTGTAAATTATCAATTTACTCCTACTATAAAAGGGGGTATTACAAGATTTCACCTGACTCTGATTTATCTAGACCATAGAATGTGAATAGCGTCAAGATAGAGATATGATGGGATTGTTTGTAAAGGCTCAAGAAGTACTACTGGTGGGCCAAAATTTCGAATAGAGATATTGAACTCTCTTTGACAGCCGAACAAAAGGGAACACTACAGTGTTTTATTGGTTTGAGGAGAAAACACTACCGCCCTCGGGGAGGCATTGGTGACAAGCAAGAATAAGATAAAACAATCATAAAAAAGGTCCAATGGTTTTCGTTGTTGACAAGAACAACAAGCTGAAAGAATTGATTTAGGCTAGATAGCGTTGATCCAACTAGGCAGCTCTATGAGATGGAATCAGACAAGGATGGAAGAAATCAGGAGGCTGTGTTGAAATTGGGATAGAAAAAAATAGTTGAGGCCTGTACCATGGTGTCGTTGAACCAGATAGATGGAGGAAGACCTGGGGTAGGGACGAAAAACAAGATCCGTTAAATTTTTTACTCGAGCTTTGTGATATGAAGAACGTCAAGGTAGCTATGGCTTATTTTCTTTCATAAAATAAATAAATAAATAAAAGGTGAGCATAAAAAAAAATGACTTGTGCTCTAGCTACGATGATGATGACGAGCATGCGGGTTTGCCAACAAGGGTCAGTGGTAGAAAGAAATTAAGTGATAGGTTCATTTGGTATTAACCGCAAACAAAATAAGTGTAGAGTTGTTGAAGACTGACAACGAACACATTGTGACAGAGAAGTGAGGGTGGGTTTGATTGAAGGATCACAGCATGGGGGCAGCGGCAAGGAAGTACTCGCTTGAACTAACAATGAGGTAGCAAAGCCAGGATTCAGCAGCCAACAAAGAAAACACGTCAATAACCAAGTGAACAAAGTGGTGGTCTTAGTGGTGTTGCCTGGAGTACGGAAGAGATATATTAGGTCACCAAAACCGATAATGCTCTAACACCATGATAGAATATGGGAAGAGTAATATTATTGATGTATGTCATAAACGATTACATCGAGCCTATAAGGGTACGTTTGATTTAAGATTAGCTGTAATAGTTGTAATTGGACTAAATATAGTTCAAATATTAGTTAATATTGTAACACCCCCAAATTACGCCCCCCCCCCCCCCCCCCCCGAGAAATCGGAGATGTCACTCCGCACTCGAGAATTTTTTCCGTAGTGCATGGTTTAAATTGAAAACAATTATTCAAACAACTACTAATTCATTAATAAACAAAAGACTTAAACATAAACTATCCAAAATATATCGCCACAAACTGGGCACAAAACATTACCAACGAAATGGAACGTCTAATAGTTTTCATAATTATTACTAAGCCAAAGTAAATGTGAAACGTTCCCTCTAGATCATGCCTCCATAACTGGAACCTATGGTGTGGGAAAAAAACAAAAAGACGTCGTAGTTGAAATCAGCAACAAATACTGAGTGAGATATACCCAAGCATGAAAACAAGAATAATAATAATAATAATAATAATAATAATAATAATAATAATAATAATAATAATAATAATAATAATAATAATAATAATAATAATAATAATAATAATAAGCACTGATCTAAAGAGAAACAGTAAGAGTAATTGAAATAAAATAACTCATTGACACATTCACTTCTCTTACATCCTTTATACTTGTCAGAAAATCCATTCCAAAACCTTCTGATAAATATTTTCCAATAAAAGAAACACATCTTTCAACAAACATTATGTTGCATTTACTTTGTTATACGAAAAAGAGTAACCAACATCATAAACTACTGGCCCTAGACCATAATTGTCGCACCTCCTAAAACCCCAATGATCAGAGAGGTGAGTGCCAGGACGACTCGGGGCTCATTAACGACCGATTATAGATAATAAAGTAACGGATAAATTCGTAGAAGTCGGAAGACCGAAGTCAAACCGTCATCTTGCTATATAAAGAAACGGATAAAATCGTAGAAGCCGGATGACCGAATTCAAATCGTAAACTTTCTCATGCCACGGTATTAATCTCCGTATAAATCTTCCACTTTACGTCATTACACATTAATACTTGTTCTACGTCATTGCACAAAATATTTCAAGCAAACAAAATTCAAATTCCAGGTAAAGCATTCATTGGTGAAACACATTTTGAGACGTATTAATTAAACATTGTGTAGACATGAAGGAAAATAAGGCTCAAGGCTTGGCATATCAACTCACCTTGGTTCACAAGCAAAGCACAATTACTCGCTAGTGGTACTCAACGTACCCCTCGTCAACGAAATCGTCTCCTACATATTTAAATATGCACTAAACAAATCACAATATTACATATAGATAAACAATGCTTACATGACCCTACATCAGTCCTACTAATATGACTTCAATGCCTAAAGGTCACCACTTAGTCCATGCTCAAAAACAAAATCCAACCCTTGCTCCAAAATCCCACAACTAACATGCACATAACCTAACATAACTTCACTAATTTATTGCTCCAACTTCCCAGAGAGATCATGACCCAAAAATAGCCTCATTAGATTCAAAACAACTGAAAAATAAGTCTAGCATCAAACGGATCTGAATTCAATTCCCAGATCAAAAGATATGCTCACTTTAACATTACTAGACAACATTATGTTATAACGTCCGTCGCTAAACTAAAACTCACGATTTTCACATAAACTAACATCCAAAATATCTAGTTAATCATCCCATCTTCAATTCCATTCGATGTACAACGGTTGCCCACTTCAAGCCAAGTTATTACCCAATTACAGAAGTCATCAAATCATCCAAATCAACTTATTAAACATTCATTCTATAACTAGGTTTTTGCTCATAAACTATGAACATGATTATCACCAATAATTAACCCATGCTCCTACAACTCCGTGAATGATAATACTAACAATATGAATATGAACATTATGATAGTATGATTAAGAATCAAACCATGATTTGATTCACATACCGGTAATAAGGTAGGGATGATGATATCAACGATGTAACTGAAAATCAAATGTCACAACAATATAGTCTTAGCTATGAATCAAGAGATTCATGATCATCATAGAAAATAGAGAGAGTTGAGATTGAGAGATTGATATTAATAGAATAGAGGATAAAGAACTCACTAAAGCAAAAGATAAGAAAAACAAGAGAGCAAAGGAGGACGACGACGGCGGCGGTGCAGTGGCGTCGGGTCCAGCGGCACGGGAGAGAGAGAGATAGGCACGAAAAAGAAAAGAAATAGAGAAGAAAAATGAAAAGAATAAGAGTAGGAAAATGATTATAGGATTTTTATGGAAAAAATTTCCATAGCTAATACAATAATTCAATTTAGTCCAACTCAACCTTATAACACTTCTCGAAATGGTCTCCACCTTCTCATAAATCCACAATAGCTCTCCCAGAAGACCCTTTACTCATAATATCTCCCCCCCAAGTCTCAAAATACTATTTAACTCTATAACAAAAACGGGGCGTTTTCTGTATTTGGTTATTTTATACTAATTTAATACCGGTACGAAATAGTGAAAATATGTGTTTAATACCTTAATTTAGTCCCTTCTCACATAAGCGTATTAGCTGGATTGGACTATTTATACCTTAATGCTGAATTAATATTGCACGAAACCAAACATATTATTGATTATAGTTCAACTAATCCAATCCAATCTTATCCGAAAAATTTAATCCCGTCCTGTCTAACCCGGCTAGTCTGAAAAACCAAACATGTCATAAATAGGCAAATTAGACTTGGAGAATAAGCTAACTCTCTAACAAGAAACATATTATAATCATACAATTTGTACTAAGAAACTAAATATTCTATAAATAATATAATATCTCTAACATATGGAGGGGAAGATGCGGTAAGGTCTTTAGAAACTCTGAATTTCCTTTGATTTTTCCACAAAAACATTTATTGAGTAGGGAAATCCGGACGAGAGAATTGGATTCAAGCAATACTTTAGTAACCTTCATTTCGCTTCAACAGTTGGACTCAGGGGTGGATCCACATGTGGGGTTGTGGGGGCTACTCAACTTCAAAAAGTTATGATTTGACCTTATATTTTTTTTTTAAATGTTCATTTCCAACATTTTAGCCCCCACCGAGACAAAATCCTGGATCCGCCCATGGTTGGACTTGTTGTTCTCTTTTTCGCGCTACGATAATATATGATCATTTGGAGAAATTATTTTAGTGCTCCAAAAGAGCACCACATGATGCTCCACAACCAATAACTATGTGCTAACCACTAAGGCCTCGTTTGGATTGCGAATAAGGAGGGATAATATGATATGATATCCCCTCCCTTATCTTATCCCTTGTTTGGATAGCGGATAAGGGGGTGAATTCATATCCAAGACATATTCTCCCTCTCCTTTTTTGCCTAAAATCTTATACCATGGGGGAGGCGGTATAAGTCAGATAAGAGTTGGGGAGGATATGGGATAATTTCTTTGGATAAAAATGCCCTCATCAATATGCCAAAATGACATGGGTATAAATACCCAAACCTAACCACTGTTCACCATATCTCTCTCTTACGCATCCATCTTTTCTTCCCTCTCTTTGTTCTTTGTGGCTTCAACACGTCTTCCGCTAATGAACGAAGCCACCACGGCCAGTGGCGGAGCCAGGAAATCAAGTCAGCGGGGGCAAGATTCGCGAAGTGAAAAGTCAAAGTTAAAAGTCAAAGTCAGCAGTCAAAAGTCGTTATATATCATAAGAAATTATACCCACCAACATCAAAGTAATAATGAACACAATACTCAAAAGTCATAATTTGTTCTTTTTTTTCGAAAAGACAATGACTTTTTAATGGTAAATGGTAAATTATAATGAACACAATATTCACAAGTCACAATTTGTTCTTTCTTTCGAGGATACAATGATTTTTTAATGGTAAATGGTAAATTGGCAAAAAAAAAAAAAGAAATGAAAAAAATTGTTGATTGGTGGGAGAATCGAACCACATTGGTGGGATTTTCCATCTACCCCTACATAGGTCAGCCCTGACCACAGCCGCCGTCGACTTCGGCCGTTGTCTTCCTCCCAACACCACGGCCGCTCTCGACTTCGATCGTTGTCGAGAAGCCCACCACCACCATCGGCGTGAGAAGCCAGTGCACCACCATCGCCTCATGCTCCTCCTTCACCCACCACCGTCTTCATCCCCCAACCACTGGAGCCCACAGGGATGTGGTTACGGAAGAAGCAGGTGGGTTCGATCCAATTGGAATTCTAGGTTTAGATTGATTTGGGTTTTTTGGGGTTTAGAATGATTTAGGTATTTCTGAGTTTAAATTGAATTGCGGATTTCTGAGTTTAAATTGATCTGAAGTGGTTTATATGATGGTGGTGTGTTTAAATTTTTTGGAATTTGTGTGTGATGATGATGATTTTGATATGGGTTCATGTGGTTTATATGGTGGTGGTGGGTGTGAATTTGTGATCACTTGCTTGGGGTGATATGGTTTCTCCCAGTTGTAGTTGCTTGAGATCTGATTACTAGTTGAAGAAAACTAGACATTTTTCTGTTGTATGCAGTAAAGAAAGATCTCCATGGAAACTGAGGGAGTTTGTGGAGCTCAAACTTGCAGTACTACACTTGCTGTATTTGAGTAAAATGGGGTAAGTAATATACGCTGCTCTTTCCCAATTGTTGAATTTGGCGAATCTTTTTGCAGCTATTGGATTGAGAATATTGTGTGAGTTTGGTAGGAGTCCAATTTTGTTGTTTGTCCTCACACTGCTATGTTTAGTTTGTTTCCCTATGTTAGAACATGTGCTCAAAAACAAAAGAGTGAAAATGATAAGAGGCTTGATCAGAGAGATGGGAAGTTCCAAGAGGGTGGTTGCCACTCTCTGCAACTTGGTTGATCATCAAAGCCAGTGATTTTCATTTTCTTCAACAACCCTCAAATCACTTTCCTTCACTCTTGCTACTGCTACTACTACTATTAGATGTTAGTTAAGACTATGTATTAGTCTTATCGGATATCAAATTATTGTGATTAAAGATGTTATTTTGAAGACTATGTATTATTAGTTAAGACTATGAATTATTCTCGCCTGCACGCTCCCCACAAATGTGAGTATTCAATGTTTGCCTATTCATTTGAAACCAAATCTGCTTATACTTGTCCTGTCATGCATCACTCTTTGCTTCATAACTGTGATAAGCACAGTTCTTATGATCACTAACACAAGATAATAGTCAAATTAATGCTGCATTTAGCTTGGATTTAGTGGAGGAATGGTGGCTAGGAAGACATTGTGGTGGAAGACATTGTGTGATAGAAGTAATCTCCATGCAGCCCTGTAAATTTTTAGCTATATCTGAAAGAACTGTCCATGTTGGTGTTAACTTATTTTTAGAGTAGTTGTGCAAGTAGTCGTGTCCTCTGGTTGTGCAAGCAGTGAGCACTTTTCTTGATTTTGATGGGAGGTTTTTATGGATTCATACTTTTTTGGGTTTTGGGAGATTGGTTTCTTGGAATTAATTTGTATATTCATATAACTTGGGATCTCTTTAAGGAGGCTACCCTAATATGAGATCGGCCTTTTGTCAAATTTCATATTTTATTTTCTGCTCAATACACTCAGATGATACCTATGACAATGAGTTCTTCATGTGTAACTGTCAAATCCTTTTCTTGCATCAAGTGTTCTTGCATTCTGATATCTAAGCATGAGCTTGTATGTTTTGCAAATTGAAGCAGAAAGGAGCTGTTGTGGAAGTAGATGCGGTTGAAGATGTTGTTGAACCTGCATAAAAAGAAACAAACATTGTTGATAGAACTCTGCTACTTTTAATTTTCGTTTTTGTATATTTTGTAACTTGAAGAGACACATATGGTGTTATGTATTAGTAATCAGAGTCATAATTTTGTAGTTTTGTTGTATTAAGTATGCTACTATTTGATTATAATAAAAATATATATGCAATGAGATGAAATGAGACAATCGATGTATTAGTTGCTTTGTTGCAAGGTATTGTGTGTGTCATGTATTTGAATTTTCATTTAAGTTTTCCTCTTTCTTTGGTCTGGGTAACCAAACAGGAAAATGAAGATTGTTTGGTCATTGCTAATGAGTTGGATTTTTTTTTTTTTGTTATGTCTAGAATTGGAATTCATATGCTCATTGTTTAACCAAGAATTCTGTGGGCTTGTCTTCGGTTATTGTAGATCATTTTTGATCTGTAGTTTGTGTGGGTTGTGATGTCTTGTTTCTTTTGAATGAAATGTTGCTATCTCAGTTTAGTGTTTTTTTTTTTTTTTTTTTTTAATTTTACGTGTTCAGTGGAGCAACATTATATCAAGTTAATAGACACATATCCTGTTTGTGGGAAAAACGTTTGTTATGTAACTATAATATGAATATTATATCAAATTACTTCAATATATGACAATCATTTACGTAATATTTTTTTAAACAAAATGAGCATTTTCTAGCAAGACATCATTAGTTACAGACAGTTCAAACAATTCAGGCATCAATTTAAAATACAAGTAGTTTTATACAAAATCACTGCACTGAGGGTATTATAGTCATTTGAACACATATCCTGCTTCTTATTCTGCATCATATCTTGCAACACCCAAACACAGTAAGCCAACATATCATATCAGGCCTTATCCGACAACATGCATATCCTTTCTCATACCCCAGCATAATCCATATCCACTGTATCTTATCCGCTATCCAAACGAACGGTCTGTATCTGTATAAGTGGTACCACTCCGTTTCTTCTCTTTAGCCCCCTTTGGGTGGGTACGGTAATTAAGGAAATTGTGTCAATTACTATTTTGCCCCTTTCTTCTGGTATTCCTCTCCTATCCTCTTTCTCTCTCTACTCTAACTACCACCACCATCAGACCTCTACCACCACAGACCTCTACCACCACAGACCTCTACCACGACCACTCAAACAACCACCACCAACAACAAAAACTAACAGATTCAACAATATATTTACACAACCAAGAGTATAATTGAAGAAAAAATTACTTCTTTGATTCAGATCAAACAAACAAATTACAAATCTAAAAAAGAAAATCACAGAGGAAGAAGAAGAGAACAGGGAAAGAAGAATAAAAGAAGAAGAGGAAGAAGAAGAAGAATACGCCACTGTGGTATCGCCGGAGAGCACATACAAGATCGCCACCACCACCGCCATGCCGCCTCGCCGGAGAGAACAGCTCAGCCTCCTCCACCGGCGTCCTCATCTTCCACCGGCCTCTCCACCACTGCTGCCTCTAAGAAAATAACAAGTCCACACTCAAAACTTACGGATCTAAAGAGGAGATGCCGGAAAATGAAGGTGAAGGGAGAGAAAAGAACAAGTGCATACCTTGGGGCTTGGTCCGAGATCCTCGTCGATGGCGCCGTCGACTTCCAGGGTGCGGCGTTCGCCGGACGCGCCGGTCTTGGCGTCGTAGCCGGTGTAGTGGAGGATGTACCGACGATGGCGACCCGAAGATAGGGTTCCCCTTCTTCTTCCTCTCTCTCTTTCTCTCTCTCTTTCTCTACCTTCTGTGTTTCTCTCTCCCTATCCTCTCAATTTGTGTGATGAAAATGAAAGGCACGGATGTAGGTTTAGTTTTTGAGAGAAAAAAGTGGGTGAGATTGGGTAAAAAGTGGGATATTAATTGTAAGGAAAAATTCATCATTGTGGATCATTAAATATGTCAAATGAGGAAATGGGGTTAAAGTGAGAACACATACCAAAATAGAAAGGGGGCTAAAGAGAAAAAACGGAGTGGTACGAAATAGAGCACCACGTGGTGGTCTTTTGGAGCACTAAAAACGTTTCTCCATCCTTGGATTAAAAAAAACAAAAAAGAAAAAGAAAAACTTTGAACGAACTCGTTTTGGCGAGTCCGTTCCCGAGTCGCTGAGTGAGTCATTCCGATTTGACTCGTCGAGGCCCGATTCACAGCACAGACTTTAGAGCACCAGAAGAAGAGGGCTTTGTGACTTTTGTTTACTTGTTCGCTACACATCCTCTGAAAGGTTTCTTCGCCAGAGTGAAAATTCTGCAACAATGGCGTCATCGGCGTCCTCAGCTCATTCCCTTCTCGCCGGGAAATCTGATGCAGAGATAGAGGAACTGCTGGATCGGTTGCTAACTCGTTTGGCACTCTGCGACGACTCCAAGCTCGAGAGCTTGCTCGCCGTGATTCTTCCCCTTTCCATCTCTTCCCTCTCATCCAACTCCTCCGCTGTTAGAAACAAGGTGCAATTTCTAATTCCATCTCTTCTACATATATGGACGCATGTGATTTTACTATGAGCAGAAGTTTGGTTTTCAACTTGGTGGTTGTGTGAGAGTCTTGGTTATGTCGAAGCTAACCTAGCTTGCTTGGTTCGGCAATACTTTGTTCACTGTGTTAAATGCTAGTTCTAATTCCTGCAGTGCCCCGTGTACATGGTTATGGTGGGATTGTTTCAACATGAATGATCATTTTTATAATAAGTGTTATTCAAATCACATAAGTGCCTGCTGTTATTTTCTGTTTATTGGCTGCGAGACGATGTACTGCTTTTGAAGTTGCTGATTGCACCGGGGAAGTTATTTTCTATTCAGTCTGTTCATCTTCTAGGTTGTAGTACCAGCTTTGCTTACGAAAATTGAGAAATTGGGCCTGTAAAACAGAAAGAAGATCGACACTGAAGTCTAGTTAATGAATTAAAATATAACATGTAGTTCAAAACCAAATGACGAGAGATGTGCCATAGAAACAACACTTCTAGAAGATTTCAAGAATGTTTACAACTGTAGTAGGCAAACACGAGCATTTGTCTCGGATCTCAAGCTTAGTGTAACAGCTTCTGGCTCCAGTTAATCCCCATTACTACCATCAATGGATGCACTATCAAGAAACCAGTTGCATAACTCAGTCAAAATGTCCTACATTACTGGCACTCACGACCCATTGGGCTCTTTTGTTTTCAATTTTTTTAGGATGAGATCAAGTTTTCTAAAACTTCATGGATTAAGTGAGTGATGAAATTACGGGCACTTGTAGCTGAAATCATGAAATGAATTTTGATCAGTTAAGCTCGATACTTTTAACTTGTGACCTTTACCTATTATTACTAGAGTGGTCTAGTATTGCAAAGAACAGGTTTTATGGTAGGACCCAAAGAAGTTATTTCATGGCATTTGAACAATATAAGTCTTAAATATGTCCCATCTAATACTGTAGATAAAAGAAGAGACACTTCTTATTCTACCTATCATTTTGAGGGAGGCAAAGGAAAATTATTATAGTAAGGTTTCTAGTTAAATTGAGTTGGCCTCCTGATATAAGACATTCAATTATTAGGTAAAAAAAGGAAGACTAAACAAATATGGAAGAGTTCTAAACTATGTAAAGAAAGAAGTTAGTGGGTAAATGCAATGTATAATTTATTGGATTTACTCGACATCGTGGAAAATAAATACTAATTATATCTTTCGATTAAAGTAACAAGGTCTGAATGCACAGTAAGATGCCAAATGATAAGGACCCTTGATTCATACTACAATAATTCGTATTGTTTTATATGTATCCTCTGGTTTTATGTACGCTGAAGGAGTGTGCATACCCAAAAACCATTTTGTTAAACAGTGATAATCTAGAGAATGAACACGTAGCTACTACCATCACAAAAAGAAACTAAAAGAACTCACCTCGTTAAAATATACTATAGTTTAAGAAACATAATGTAGCTTGGGACCCTTCGCTCTCCAAGTGCGAGCCCTTTATTGTAAGCATTAGAAGTGCTGTATATCCTGGAATCCTTGTAGATTACACTCCCACCAATTGATCCAGATAAGAACCAAAAGAGTCAACCACCACATATTTGGTCATGTCCTATCGGATAAACACCACCGCATGCTCTCAGAAAATCAGGCAATAGATGGCAAATCAAACAAGTTGACAGGGAAGCAAAGGATGTTTTAGAGGTTCCAACTTTCTCTGCATAGACACCAATTAACTAACACCTGCCTTCTTCAAACCTATTGTCACTTGTCAACTTCTGTCTAGAGGTGCTATCTGTACACAACAATAAATTCGTGTAAGGCACCTACTTTGCATATCAAGGAAGCAGGCACACACTTTTGTACCTCAGAAAGCATACATTGAAAAGAAAATAAACCAAAGGAATACCACTCAAATGCGGTCACCATTCGAGGAAGTTACCCCCTCCCATTGGTACTCATATTTCTGTTAAAGAACATGTTGTAACTTGTTAAGAAGTCCCACATAGGACATTCAAGAAGAAGAAGAAGAAGAATTAATAAGTGTCCTGCGCTACTCCCCTCACAGCCAATTGGTTTTGAGGTGTAACTCCAGGATTCTTTACATGGTACTAGAGCTCAGGCTCATTTCACACGTGTTTGGTGAAATGATGCTAAGAAATCCATGAGGCTTCGCCTCAAAACCAATTGGCTATGACTGGAGTAGCCCGTGATGCTTATTAATTCTTTTTCTTTTTCTTGAATGTCTGATGTGGAAGTTTCAACACGCAATTCCACGCCCCCTCACGTGGGTCATCTTTTGGCCTACACGTGGATCTTTTTGTTTATGGGTGGCGGTGCACATGTGGTTTGTTAGACCACTCAGGTGTGTATGAACCATGTTCTAGTACCGTTTAAGAAACCCATTCCATTCCAACTCAAACCAATTGGCTTTGAGGTGAAACCTCATGGATTTCGTACCATGGTATCGGAGCCAGGTTCATACACGTGAATGGTCTAACAACCCATGTGCTCACTGCCACCCGCAGACAAAAGATCCATGTGTAGGCCAAAGAATGCCACACGTTAGGGGGTGTGTTGAGAAGTCCTACATCCGACATTCAAGAAAAAGAAAAAGAATTAGTAAGTGTCCTGACTATTCCCCTCATTGCCAATTGGTTTTGGAGTGTTGAATTAGTAAGTGTCCTGACTACTCCCCTCATTGCCAATTGGTTTTGAGGTGGAACACTCCAAAACCAATTGGCAATGAAGGGAGTAGCCCAGGACATCTTTCTCTTTTACTTGAATGTCCGATGTAGGACTTCTCAACATAACTAAATAACTTCTAAAAGGGAACTTAAACCCCAAATTATTCCTAAAATACTACATATTCTATATCTTAAGGACTTCTAAGAACTTCTTCACCATCATCTTGATGTGACTAAATTCCAAATGTCTTCCCAACTAATTTTTAAGAACCTCCGCCGCATTGTTTAGTTGATGTCAATGAGTCCCCGTGGTTCCACCTCATTGATGAAATCAGAAGCGATTTTCAGTCATAGCACATCTACGAGTGTAAACAATGCTACTAAGTTTTTCGAGTTTGAATCAACAATAAAATATCTGAAAATGTCACTGTTTCCCTACATACTTATCCAATATTTAAACAAAGGCTGACTTTGCCTTACATTAAATTCATTAATTGATCACTAGGGGTAAGGTTGTGTTGATATCCTTCTCAGTACAGTGAACCATCACTTCACTGCCAATGGCCCTTCATTGACAATTCTATCGTATGGTGAGATTTTGTTAATGGCTCAACAATGTCTTTATCGAGGGGCCACCAACTGCTACTCAGCACATAATTGTACATCACTTCTTCGTTGGTAGTCCTAGGCTTGAAAAGGCCCTTGTACTATAAACCTTCTTTCCCTATCGTAAGAAAAAAAGAGATTCAAGTACAGAATTGCCTGACAATGGTTAGTTACTTCCTCCGTCCCAAAATTTTAGTCCCCTATTCCATTTTGGGCTGTCCCAAAATTTGTATCCATTTTCTTCTTTTATAGCTCTCAATATTGTAGTGTCTATACATTGCCCTCAAAAAGAAAGGGTGGCATCATCAAACCGCTAAAAAGTTAGGGAATTTAAGTAAATGACTTGGCAAAAGGTTAGTGGCCTAAAAGAGTTGGTTTTGCCAAATGGACTAAAGCTATTGGATGGAGGGGGTACTTCTTCCAACATTATGTAGTTAGATATTTCCCCGCTCTGCGTGATGTCATGTCTATCAATTTGCCATTAGGGGACACTACTACAGGAATATTGTCATAAATTTGGTGCTCATACAAGTTGTTTGATATCATCATCACTTAGTTGTAGTAGTAATCAATCAAAATTTGATTGACCACTACCGGAGGTGGTGTTTAATAGCAACGGCTGCATTATTAAGCAGCTTCAATAGCTTCAGTTTCAATAATATGAACTGTGAAAATTGACTTAAAATGCGTAGAAAGTGTGTTGCTTGCAAGTTTTCTCTTCTTAGCTCAACATTAAGTTGAGTTGTCACATAAAATGAATCTTGATCCCCACATTTCATTGGGAAAGAGGGTTATTTTGATCTTGAATACACTGGCTTGGAAATTCTGCATCATGCCTAAAGATAAATCTTTACTCTTTTACTCGACTTGTGCACTAGTTATGTTCTGATTCCACCTAATTTATAAATGATAGTTTGTGATTATTAACCATACCTTACCCCAAAGTTTATCTTTAAACATAATTTAATTGTCTTGCGTCAAGGCTGACAGTTTATTCATTCATTCATTCATTTATCAACATTGAAGTTACTGTTCCTTTTTTTACCATATGAATTGGGTGGATGGAGATTGCTGTTATTAGAAACCATTGGTTTCCTTAAGGTTTCTGCCCACAAATACTGGTGAAAGATATATATCATCATCAAAATCCATCATTGTAAAGAAGCAATCCACGGCTTACTTTGTTGGTTTCACGACATAAGTTGGTAGAGTGAAAAAGGCCCGCAGAAACCACCACTAGCTCTTGGGTAATTATTTTCCTTTGACAAAGTTATTTGCGGGAATAGTATAAAGGAAAGCTATATGCAATTCCTGACTTAGCGAATGTGAATAACTTTGACATACATCATTTCATCTTCAGAAATTAGTGTCTTCTGATCAGAATGCCATATGCCATAATTATGGGAATTGGATGAACTGGCCTATGTTTGTCTGAAGTGGTTCTGCCTCTGATTGAAAGGTTTCATCACCATTGAATACTTAGACACATTTCTTCAGGTCGATCAGGTCTGATTCCCTACGATTAACTATGGGGTCTGTAATTATTAAGATTCCATGGGGTTCCACCGCAAAACCGATTGGCAATGCGACAAGTAGCCCGGGATCTTTATTAACCACACATTTGATCTTCCAAGTCCTAATGTGGGACCAACAGTAGTTCTCACCATGCCCCCTCATGCGTAGGATGCCAAACAAATACAAACAAGCTCAACTTACTCTAATATCATATGAAGAATCCATGGACTTCCTCCCCAAAACCATTTGGCTATGACGAGAGTAGCCCATGATCTTTATTAACCACACACATACAATATTCCCTATGTTGGACAAACAACAAAAATCTCAACAATAATGTCGGTATGGGGTGCTTCATCTTGAGGTAATTTTTATTAAATACTTGATGATATTCAGCACCATATTTCAGTATCTATGGTGTTACATATGCTCCTTGATAATACCGAACACGATATGTTCTTTTAATGTAATGGAGCTTACCACGACACATGGTACTCCATTGTTTTCATCATTACAACTTTCCTTTTTTTGCAGGCAACAATAAGTTTAGTGAAATACACAGTCTCCATTCTTATATAGTTTATATATCTTTTCATGAGTAAGCCTTTACAATCTTAGTAAAGCCTCCTATACCAGTCTGGCATCTTTTTTGTTTCCATTAGGTTGTTCACGCTCTTCGAAGTATTTCCTATGGGTTTCTAATAGAACGAGGCTGTTTGTGCATTTGATAGAAGAATCTCGATGACTGACTTAGTGAAGTGAATAAAAAAAATGGAAAGATGTAATTTTTGTTCTAATGAAAAGAAAATATGTATAGATCAAAGAAAGTAAAGCAAATATGTATACTTCTAATTTGTGGGATTGACTGTAGTGTCCTTAAAGGTACATATTCGATACAATTATACTAAACTCATGCATCCTATGATCCCAGCAAAACACTTTGAGTTAATATTACATCAAAGCAGGTGACAACTAAAATGATTTTGAATTCTAGCGTCTTATATATTGTATAGGAAAAAGGACACTATGGGGTGCAATATCATAAATGGTTGCCAAATCAACTGCAAAAATAGTGTACTTGTAAAAGCATCATCAACTGGAAGACCTCACCATGTAGACAACGATACATTCTAATAATCTAGTTAGTTGGTATATTCTGTAATAGACTTGTCTACATCGTAGTCAATTTGTCACCAGAAATTTATACCATACAATTCCATATCCAGCAGAGAGTCCGAAGATGAATACATGAGGCTAATTTTAGGAATTGTAGATTTGATAGTTGACTTCTTTGAGGGATGGACTTGTATTATTGCAAATTTTCATCTTTTAATGTTATACAAGAAGAATGTTAGGTTATTACATAGTTAAATAGTATAACATGCATCTGTAGCATACTTGCTTAGGAAGGTGATTCACATATGCATTTCGAAGTGTCCTTTATTTTGCAGACATTCATTTGTGTCTGAAAGATCATGTACTGTTTCAATGTCTGTGTTGTCCTCAATAGTTTAGGCTCCATATCTTATGTGCTTGCTAATCTCATAATAGGTCATTGAGATCTTGAGTCACGTGAACAAGAGAGTAAAACATCTGCCAGACATTGGTTTGCCTTTGTCAGCATTGTGGAAGTTATACGTGGAAGCTCATTCTGCGCCAATGGTTAAGAACTTTTGTATTGTGTACATCGAGATGGCATTTGAACGCATAGGTGCTGAGGTATGTATAACATCTTGTCATTATTCTTTATTGAAAAATTAGGCTATTTGCTTCGCTGAAAAGAAAAGCTGGATGTCAGAATCTTCTTGTGTCTAATACTGAGTTGCTTATTTGTAGGAAAAAGAAATCATGGCGCCTATTGTTGTAGCTAATATCTCAAAGCTTCCATCTCAGCACCAAGACATAATCTTGAGGATATGTGCTAAAGTAAGTCTCTTTTATATGGGCTTTTGAAGTTTTTCATCACTTTTTCCTGTGAACCAGTTTGTCAGGTCCCACATTCTGAGCCCTTCTAGGCTTCTCTTTACTTGTATTCCTGTGTATATGTACAGTAGAAAGAAGAGGATATTTCCTGTTCAACGCATTATGACCTGGTAGATTTAGAAAGGCAGATTTTTTATTAATTAGGATCAAGTATTCATAAGGCCATGCATTTTAATAAGATGAGTGTTCGTTGGTAAAATGACCTTTTACAATAGTGGAAGCTCTTAGAGCATGTTTTCTCAATAGTGATAAAGCTCAGACCCTAAAGGTTTACAATTGCATTCTTTCAAAATTTGTTTCTCTGACCCTAAGCAGGCTTTGGAAGAGTATTAACCCAATGTTTCTGGTCTCGATCCCCGAGAAGTTGGACCAGTATGCTTTAGGGCTTCAGTCTATTAGTATCTGAAATAGCTTTCCCATCATTGCATGATATTTGTAATATATGATGAACACAATTGATGAAGGCGAAGACTGTTGTTGTCGTCTATCTAAGACGGCCCACACAAAGTCTGGGTGCTAATATATAAACTTAATAAAATGATAAAAGTGTTAAAAAGGCTGGAAAAATGATTAGGGGGGATGAAAGTGGATCAACTTTTAAATGGATAGAGTCAGGGAAAAATGGGGAAGTTTCTAAAATAAAGGAAATGAAGAAAGACACTTTTACCCTTCATTACAAAATCGAAGCACTACGATAAAATGCATAATATGTTACTAAGGCATGCAAACATTTGACAGGCATCAAAATCTCACTTTCACGAAAATGAGGTCTTTGCATATTATATCAGTATAGACGGTGATATTGATGCCCTTGCAAATGTGCAGACGTCTCATTTTTCGTTTGGTAATTTGTTATTTTGGCTACCAGAGTAGGTTGTGTGTGTGTGGGGGGGGGGATGCATTAATATTAGTCCATGTAGATTGACTCTAATTTTGAGCTACCTTTCTGGCATGCCAAATTGTTTTTTTACCCTTTATCCATGCTGTGAAGATAGTGGAAATCATTCAGCAGGATTACTAGCAAGATCCTTCGGGTTTTGGGGATGTAAGCTGGACAACTCCATTGCAGTTTTGGCTACCCTTTACGCTTTTGTGCAGAGAAGGTGGAAGAGTTGGATGCTGGTGTGGCAATTAGCACATTGCCGTGAATCCGGATCATGGACATGAACACTTGAGGGCATCAAAACTTCTCTTTCTCATATGACTGGAGATTTTCTGGAGCTGTTGCTTCTTCTCTAGATCAGCTGTTAGAATTTTAGTTGTGTAATTGGTTGTGGGGGTCGTTCGGGATGCTATATTTAGGCGTGAAATAAATATTAGGAAGATACTGACCTCTTATGATGCTATTTGACATTTTGACTCTGCTATGTGATGCCAATATTTGAGGCGCGCTATAGTTCCCCTCTTCTGCTGGTTTCTCTTAGATAGGTTTTTCCCTTAACTCTGTCTTTTGCTGTCTATTGGAGGGTTGGGGCTCCATTGAGGGCCACAGTTTTTGTCCAGTGAGCTGTATATGTTATGGTTCTTACATTTGTAATCTGGTCATAAAGTAGATGCTCTTTGAAATTAGTACCCGAAGCATGTTTAGTTGGCTGATTCCTGCTTATATTTGGTTACTCTTTCTGGGTAGGTCTGAATCCACTTTGGAATTGTCGTTCGCTATAGATGGAGGCAATAGTAATAGGGTGATACGGGGGAAACCTAAAGGTTGTGAAACAGGACTTCTTATCAAAAATAACAGGACGGTACAAACAACAACAACAACAAGCGTCTCCATCGGCGTCTGTCCTAACTCATTTCCTTTCTTATGGCCCGGTTTGGGTAGGGGATATAAAACAGTGGGATATGATGTATGCTAGGATATGATTACTGTGGGATAAGGTAGGATATGTGAGGCTGGATATGATGAAGGATTAATGTGAAAATGACCAAAATATCCTGCAATATCGGATTTGAATTCCTAGTTGCCTTCTAATTTGTACACAAAACATAATCTCTTATACCTAATCAACAATTTACATACTTAAACTATTATTAAACTGTAATTTACATCTTTATTTATGTTAAATTAATGTAGAAGATATACATGAAGGTGGGAGATGAATATGAAGAACATGTTCTCGTTTTTGAGAGTAGTACAAGATTTCATCACGTTACTAAAATTACTTAAACTGTCAGCATGACATACATCAATACTTGATCTAATTGAAGAATGTTAAACCCATCAGCAGCCAAGCAAGAACACAAGAACGAGAAACTTGAACTTTAAAACAAAAACCAAGTAACCACGGCGAAATCTTCTCAAACAGGAACCAAATCAAACCCTAAGATCTGGGCTTTCTCTTCCTCTTCCGTCCACAAACACGATTACGCACAAAACCGTGGCCAAAACTTCTTAGATTGAACCGCATATTGGTTCGTTGTTTATGATCGAAACTAAACTGGGTTTCTCAAGTTGAACCTAAAATGGGTTCTGATTTACGGTGGGTGGAGGACTATGAAGACGACTGCGGTGGGGGGAAGAGGAGGAGGACGTTGGTGGTGCGGTGACGGTGTGGTGGCTTCTCGAAAACAGTGGCTTTGGTGGCTTCGAGGACGACGGACAGAGAAGCAGAGAGAGCGAGAGAAGAGGGGTTGGCGGTTGATGGAGGAAGAGGTCAAAGATGTTGGTGGACAGTGGCTTCATGCAGCAGCGTCGGAGGAGGATGAGAGGCTGTCGGTTTTGCTGCCACGAAGAACACAGGGAGATAAGGTAGAGAGAGAGGGAAAGAGAATACTGTTTTTTTGGGTTTTATACTCTGTAATTTTGTAATGTTATGTGGGCATTTTTGTCCATCAAAACATGTCCACATCGTATCCCACTTTATACCTGGGGTGGGCGGGTGGGTGGGGATATGTTTCAAGGCAAAATTGGGGTGTCGGGATTTGGTGGGATCTGATATCCCCTCACCCTAACACGGGATATTAAAGGGAGAGGTATCAAATCTCATCCCCCTCTCATATACCTTACCCAAACGAGGCCTAGGTGTAATTTGATTAAGTCATTTTGGTCGCCTCTCCCTCATCTACAACCCCCGATTTGAACCGTGTCACTTCTCCTAACCAGGGCATCTGACAGCCTATGATACACATGACTATAGCATCTCAAACGATTCTCCCTCATTCATATTACTGAAGATATGATTCTTGAGAGTTGCACTTGAAGAAGTTGTTTGGTGTATTCGAGCAAAGCTATTGGGGAAGTAAGCTTGTTGAGTTCATATATTTGGTTTGAATTCACCTAATAATTAACTTGTAGTGAGAATAAACGTATTCACACGACCGCCTTTATATGTATCAAAATATCTTGTTTAGTAGGCGCCTGTAACATTTTCTTTAGTGGAATAGAATAGTACTTTAAACGTTGTTTTTTCTTGGAGACATATCTGCTGCCAAGTTCACTGTAAGGCTGCCCACTGTAATCATATCATTTTCCTTGAGCGCAGTACATCTCGAAAGCAGAATCCTCCTAAACTCTTTGTACAGCCATATGTGAAGTCTGCGGTAGTTTGAAAGTCTTGTTGAACCAAGTCATATGATCGTATCCCTGTACCAGTACCTTTGTTCCTGACAAATCAATCTTCTTTTCAGGCAATTGGTGACTGTCATTCAACTCATATCATTGATGAAGCTGCTGCCAAATTCCGAGAAATTAATAGTTCTCCGGATAGTGAGATTTTCTCTGAGTTCTGCCTTCATACTATATTATATCAACCAACTTCTCACAGGTATGAATATGGTATCCAGTTTCTTACTCTAATCTTCGAGAATTTGATACATTATTGTTAATTTACATGAAGTCATCTATCTTAACAGTGGAGGGTACTCACCTGGACTTTCAATTAGTCAAGCCAGTCGTGTTTGTGGAAAGCAGCCACTTGCGAAGGATATACTTTTGAAGAGAAAGGTAAAACCACTCCGCGCTTAATGTAGTTCTACACTACAATGTCAGCTACATCTTTCCTGGACCTTTATAACCTCAACGACCATCAAATTGATGATTGTCTCATGAAGTCTTTCCCCTCCTTCTGTCACCATTTCTGAATTTAGTTGGGGATCCTGAATGTCATTGAAGCTATGGAGCTGGCACCTGAAGTTGTTTATCCTATTTACGTGGCTGCTTGTGCTGACAGGTATGTACCACTTCCACAATGTTCAAGACACACGCACTAGACACATATATGCATTCCATATTCTGGCATATAGCTTTCTTTGACGTGATAACATATCTATGACTTTTTTGTTCAAGCCAAGAGCCTGTTGTCAAGAGAGGGGAAGAACTTCTGAAGAAGAAAGCATCTGCTGTGAATTTGGATGATGCAAACCTGATAGGCAGACTCTTTTTGCTGTTTAATGGTATGAAAGTATTTGCTTAAATTTCTTTTTAGAATACACAGCTTGTCGCACAAAGGATCTAAATCATGGTATTTGCTTGCACAAAGTATGAAATTTGAGGTGTATCAGCATCAAGTGCATCAAGCGATTTAGTTGAATTGAAAGCTGAAGTCATGGAACTTGTTAAAGCATTAGTACATACAAGAAAGTTACCGATGTTCATAATTTCACTACAGTGCTTACATTGCATTCAAGTACCTAACGTTTTCTACATGTTTTGTGTAGCTTATCAGTTGGCTAAAGAGGTTCATTATATATAGATAATTTCATAGGGTTATTTTTAAGCTTAAGTTTATTGTTGGGGGGTATTTGGCAGGAGGATTTTGGCTTTTTGGGAATGAGTGGTTGAGTTTCTTTCTCCTCACCTCAACCACTTACTCGAAAAAAAAGCAAAAAGCAAAAACCATCCATCCAAACTACCCAATTATTCTTCTTCACATTGATTTGAAAACCTACAAACAATAAAATTTGCTATAAGTTATGCAACTAATAACCATGAATAATTAGGTAGACCAACTGTCCGTCGCCACACTGCTGAAACCACGGCTTCCGTCATTGTCACCTCAAATACAAGGCCATAGAACAAAAAACCCACCACAAGGATCATCTAACCACCACTGTACTGCTCATCCTAAGACCATTCAGGAGCTTCTACATCTCTTCATCTTGGATCTTATGATTGTTCAGGTGGCGGTGATTATAGGTTCAGGAAAAAAAAAGTAGCTTGGTGGTGGTGATTCTTGAGTAATGACACAATGAGCAGTGTTCGATCTGTTAGCATTAGTGGTGGAATCGAGTGGTGGTGTTGGATGATTAGGAAAGTGATGTGAGGAAGCAATGGTGAATTGGAGGATGGCATTGATGAGGGATCTGGGTGACAATGGACTATGTTGGCTTGGTCAATGCCACGCTTTACTCTAGAGGTTTGTGACGGACTTCTTGTACTTAGTTGTCGGCAGACTTACCACACTTGGTCGACTGTGTAGGTTTTGTGCTCCATTGTCGTGGTTGGCGATAGCAAGGCGTTCTTGACATTTCGAAAGGTTTTCATTGGCTAAGAGAGAAAGCAGTTGGGTTGAATAAAGAAAGAGAAGGAAATTTTTTCAGAAAATGACCAATTGGCAAGGGTACCACTATCAATGCCCAAGAGTTGGTTGAGCAGCACACATCTAATTTATTCCCCAAAAGACTAGATAGGGCTGGAATGCTCGAAATTCTAGGCGGCTGACATGGATTGCAAACACTTTTAACAGGTTTATTGACTTTTCGGCACATAAGCTTGGCTGGACCATCATTGTTATTTTTGAATTTTAGCGAGTGTTCCATCATCCGAGGTTGTTAGTTAAATATAAGATTAGACTAATCGAACAACTTCCGACTCTAGAGTGCTCATTACAATTTAGATAATTAACACTTTGGATGTATGGTTAACTAATTTTAAGTAACTCAATCAAACACATTCTAAATTAAGGGGAGAGGGAATGGCAGAGACAATCGTCTCAACTTCTGGTTCTTATCTTCTGTTTTCATCCACTTGTTTCTTATCTCTTTATTTTGTATTTCTTTTTTCTTATCATCTTTTTTGCTTTTAAAATTTTGCCAGAAAGTTTCTTTATTGACAATTTTGTCATATAAAAATATACAGTTTTGGACCTTTTGGTAGAGTTATTGATGCAAATTTTACTAGTTTAAGAGTTTAAGTAATTAAGCCAATAAAAATTACAATTTTGGTAGGATCTTACGATCCGATCCTACGATCCTCGATCCTGTGGGACACTCCACGATCCTACGTAGGATCGCGATGGGATGTACTGTAGGATAAAGGCTGAGTGGATGACGTGGCGCATTGTGTGACTACAATTTTCTTGACTAGATTGGAAGGTTTATTATGTTTGAAAGATGTAAGACATGTAATGCACTAAACTGAGTGTTGGGCTGTAAAAAAAGAATATATTGAAGAAACTGAGAATAGAATACATGAGAATTATAAGTTGGATCAGCATACACATACAAATAAGCAATAAAAGACTATGAATATGTTTTAACATTGTCTTAAAGTAACTTTAGCATCTTTTAACAATTTTTTAACATTCACGCATTTGGTTCCCGATTCCCGTTACAGTCTCTCCGCTACAGGCCGATTCCGTTACCGGTGACTGGAACAGATACGTCGGCCGATACAGTTATTTAAATCCTTGTTAAGGGTATACAAATCCATTAAGAAAGATTCTAACTGACTTTGATCTGTCTTTGAAACTGAGAATAGAATACATGAGAATTCTAAGTTGGATCAGCATACACATACAAATAAGCAATAAAAGACTATGAATATGTTTTAACATTGTGTTAAAGTAACTTTAGCATCTTTTAACAATTTTTTAACATTCACGCATTTGGTTCCCGATTCCCGTTACAGTCTCTCCGCTACAGGCCGATTCCGTTACCCGTGACTGGAACAGATACGTCGGCCGATACAGATATTTAAATCCTTGTTAAGGGTATACAAATCCATTAAGAAAGATTCCAACTGACTTTGATCTGTCTTTGAAACTGTTGTTTTCTTGTGAGAGTCTATGTAGCACATGTGCGGGTGGGGAACTGGGTGGGGGTGCGGCAAATTCCCAAATATCAAAGGGTGCGGGTGCGAGTCGCACCCGCACCCTTGATTTTTGGGAATTTGCCACGGGGGCTCGCACCCGCACCCTTGATTTTTGGGAATTTGCCACGGGGGTGCGTCGACTTTATTTATATTTTTATTTTATATTATTTGTGATAACATTATACTAATATGAAAAAGGATTTTTTACCCTAAACCTACCTGCATTATTGAACTTGTGACACTTAACCTACTGCATTATCAATTTACCATGAAAACCACCTGCATTATTTAATTTGTGACACTTAACCTACTGCATTATCAATTTACCATGAAAACCACGTGCATTATTCTAATTTGTGAAAAATAGCCTAGTCTAAGCTACGGAAAGTAACAGGAATTTACATAACGTTTACACAATTCCCGTTACTTGCCGTAGCTGAGAGTAACTGAAATAGGCTATTTGTCACAAATTTGAATAATGCAGTTGGTTTTTATGGTAAATTGATAATGCAGTAGGTTTAGTGTCATAAGTTCAATAATGCAGATAGGTTTAAGGTGAAAAATCCTATAAATAAACAATAATAGTAATCAAAATTATAATCGAACAAAATTCATAAACAGATTCAAAGATACATAGTTACAATATCAACAATATAATCTCTTCCTGTCATTGTTCGTAGCTATGGAGAGACGAGTAATCTAAGGGTTAAAATATTCACATTCATGCATTTTTTTTTTTGTTAAATTGTAGCAGTACTTCGTAAGACCTCTCAACAAAAACTTTCAAAATGACTGTGCCTTATCCTCAAAACACCTGCAAAGCACCCACAAAGCACCCGGTGCGGGTGCGCGACCTCCCAGAAGCACCTGGTGCGGGTGCGCGACTCCCAGAAGCACCCGTGCAACGTAGGTGAGAGTGAGAATCTTGAGCTATTCAACTCCATCTCTCTTTAATGTGTACGCCCAATCAATCTGTTCACTTCCATTATATTGGTTGGTTTTCTCTTCAAACTACGTGGGTTCTTTACCTAACATCTGACACCACGTGGACTCATGGTTGCTTTCTAGAATCCGCATTTTGAAGTTTCAATCTACTCACAATATCGTACTATATCTTTATTACATAAAAGCAATAAGAATGAAGAAGGAAACAACAATAACGGATAGCAAATGTTAGAGGGGGTGGCTGGGTGAGTCAGGAGTGCTTTGCAAAATTGGATACCAAGGAGTATTACCACGTGAATTGGTAGTTTCTGCATCTTCTGGACTTTAGTCAGAGGTGGGCAGGTCGGGTTGATATGTGTTTCTACTGGTAGATTTTCTATCCTCTTGAATTGGACACCTACTTTCAGCTTTCTTTAGTTCTTGTGCGTTGAGGCTCCCTATCCTCTCCCCATTGTTTATTATTGTTGTGGAGTCGTTCTGTAGGATGTTGTACAGAGGATTCGTGGACGGTCTTTGATAGATCTTTCATGAGGGTGGTACTCAGGTTTTAATTTCTCATTTGTTATTTGCGGATGATATCCTAGTGTTTCTGAGGCGAGTTCTAATTGTATGGTTTATTTGCGTGTTCTTGATTGATTTCAATAATTCTGGTTTCAAGGTTAATCTTAATATATTTGAGATGGTTTCAATTGGACATGTGCCTAGATTTCTGAGTATGCTATTATATTGTGGTGTAAGATATCTCAACTTCCAAAAAAAATATTTGGGATTGCATTTGGGAGCCACGTATAAGCATTCTAAGGTGTGGGATCACATTGTGGAGCGAAATCATCATAGGTTGGCAAGTTGAAAAAGACTACCTCTTGAATGGGGTCAAATTACTCTCATATAGAGCACTTTGTCCACCCTTCTTATCTACGTGTTGGGTTAGTTTGGATGACCAGTTTTTTGGTTTTTATTAAACATAAATCAGAGTTGTTTGGATGAATATGCATTTTTTTTTGGGTTTTTGTACAACCCGGTGCACCGGTGCTTTTGACCTGGACACCGGTTGATAAAAGAAGCAAATAAAGTACCAAGTTTGTTAACAATCCGGTGCCCTGGGTTACAAACCAGTGGACCGGTTTACAAAAAAATGTATTTCTTTTTTAAAAAGCCAAATGTCATTTTTCTATTGGTCTAAATGATTTAAAAAAAACAATAATGTCCGAAAAGAACCAGCAGTAGGTACATACCACTGGACCGGTACATTTGTACCTAGGCATCGGATTTTCACCACACAATTTTTTTTAATTAATTTCTAACATCGGTTTTTTAACCCAAAATTCATATTTTTATACTATAAAAAGCCAAAAAACCAGCTTCATCCAAACTACCTCGTTGTCCCTTTTCGTCATGTCAGTGTGTGTGGCTTTGCGGTTGGAAAAATTCGACACGACTTTTGATGGGAAGGGCTGCACAAGTTTAAGTACCATTTGGTAGATTTGGTACGGTGCGTCGTCTGATTTTGAGAGAGATTGGTGGGTATGATATCTGCAAATTGATTTACTTTAATCAAGCTTTATTGGGGAAGTGGTACTGGATTAGACAGACATAGAGCAACAAAGCATTTGGAGTCAGGTCAGGTGATAGATGCTTTGTTTGTGTTACGAAAGACGGGTTGTGGAAGGGTATTTATAAGAATCTATTTTGATCTACCTCAAAACTAGTTTTCAATGAGGGGATAGCCAGGATCTTATTAGTTGTCTTGCATTTTGTAATTGTCCCAAGTTGGACTTTGTCACTTGCGGTATCTTTTGGTCTTACACCTGAATCTTTTGTCTTCAAGTGGCGGTTAGCATGTGGATCATTTGACCATTCACGTGTCTGCTTTGATACCATGTAAGAGTCCATGGAGCCCTACCTGAAAACCAATAGTAAATGAGGGGAGTAACCTAGGGCCTTATTAGTTGTAGTTGTATTTTGTGTGGGACTTCTCAACAATATAGAGCTAGGTGGGATTGATTTGTGGATGAAGTAAGGTTTAAGATCGGGTGAGGCCGTTTCGCTCACTTATGGGGGGATTGTGGGTTTGGGGAGGAGTCTTGCATCGGCTTCCATCTCTTAATCTTCTGGCTCAAGGAGTCTCAGAGTCAGGGAACCCACCTTTTGTTTCATTGTCGTGCAATGTGGTCCTTCTAAGTCTCGTGCTATCGACCTTTAGGATTTGTTGGGCTTGTGGTTGCTACGTTCTGGAATCCTTGATCGCTTAAAGTAGATAGGGAGAAGTGGAAAGTTTTGCGTTGGGCTCTGTTGTTTGTCATGTGGATCATTTAGAGATTGTTTAACATGCAGGCCTTTCCCCCAATTATATGTTTGATACTTTCATTAGAGGGCTTATCCTTCAGTGGCATTCTCACTCGACGGGATTCCCGTGTCTAATCAATAATTTTAAACTCAAGTTTTTGTTTTGTTTTTTTCTTCTTTCTGTTGCGTAGGTTGTGAGAGTATTACTTACCGTTCCTATGTACACGTTCTTTTCTAGTCATAAAAGTTTGATTACATGTAAAAAACAATTGTTCGAGGTCACACATTTATGGATCACAAGCTCATTCCCATTCGAAACCGCCTAACTATTTATGATCGAATACATGGTGTGCGATCACCTTCTGGAGCGACATCATTATCATTGGTTGACAGGTTGAAATAGGTAGTATCTCTCAAAGGGGATAAAATTACTCTTGCAGTGAGCACTTTATCCATCCATCCTATCTGCTTGCTCCTTTTGTAATGTCGGGGTGCGTGGCTATGCGGTTGGATAAAAATCTACTCGACTTTGTGTGAGGAGAAATGCATGAGTTTAAGTCCCATTTGTAGACTGGGATACAGTGTGTCGTCTGAGGGAGAGTGGTGGGTAGGTTATCTGTAGGTTGATTCATTTTAATCTGGCTATTGGGAAGTGCTACTGGAGGTATGACCTAGAGCAAGAAAGCCTATGGAGGCAAGTGATATATCCTTGGTTGGTGTGAAGAAAGGAGGGATGGCGTTCTAATGCTGTAAGAATCAGTTATTACCATAGTTCATTTTTCCAATCTTGTTGCAGAACCTTTATTTATCGAATGCATCTTGCTAAAGATGTACACGGGTTTTATTTCATACCTTGTCTGTTCTATGAAAATTCAAACAAAATTGCAGATCTTAAACTGTTATCTGTGTTGTGTGTTAATTATATATTGCCACACAGGTGGGTTTTAAGTCAGATTGGTGCCAGATAGGCACATCAGAAGCTGATATTTCAATGTTTTCTGAAATAAAATCCGTTGTTCATCCACCATTTGGATGTAGTAACCTATGCTTATCACATGTGAAGATTCAGAAACTACACTTAATTTACAAATGGGTGAATGAATTCATTTGTGAAGATAACCCTAGTTTGACCAGTTTTCAGTTTGTATTCATTTAATTCATTAACAGAATGGTTTTAAATCTAGCGAGTACATTGCTTTAGTTTATACTGGGTCATTGATTGGTTTGCTTAAACAGGTACTGTCGAAAATGAGCGCATCGCTCCAGAGTCTCGAGTCTATCCAGGCAATCCTGCTTTGAGAGCAAGGTTAATGTCCATTTTCTGCCGGTCAGTTGCGGCAGCAAATAGTTTCCCATCAACTCTACAATGCATCTTTGGCTCTATATATGGTAAGCAGCTAAGTTATAAGCCCAGTGTTGTTGGGAGTCCAAAAGATTTACGGTGTCATTATGCTTTTTCTTTACTGTGCAGAATATTATCATTAAGACAAGACAACAGATCTGATTTTGACTAAATAAGTGAAGCCTGCTCTAGGCAGCAGTCCTATTCCTTGAGTGGAATTTCTTTTCGAACTAATTGTTAGAAAATGAAATTCAAATAAAAAAATGACAAATGACACTAAACCTATATGCAGTTTGGCACTTGTGACACTGAACTTCCAGCACTTTCAATTTCATAGAAAAACCCCCTGTGCTTTTCATTTTGAGACAAATAGCTTCCAATCGTTAACAGGGTTAGATTAAATTGATGAAATTTACTGTAATACCCATCACGTGATGGTCTGTAACACCCATCTCGTGATGGGTATTAAAATTTTGTCAATTTAATCTAATCATGTTAACAATTGGAAACTATTTGTCTCAAAATGGAAAGTGCAGGGATTTTTCATGAAATTGAAAGTGCTGGATGTTTAGTGTCACAAGTGTCAAACTGCATAGAGGTTTAGTCATTTGTCCAAAAGAGAATATTCATGACTCATGTAACTTCCATCTTTCTACCTGCTCTTTTTCTATGTTCATTACCACTTTTTCCTGCCGGTTTGTTTGACTGTAATGTGCACGCTTCTTTACAGATATCCAGCATTATAAAATTTGTTTTGTTTTGTGTTGGTAGGAAGCAATACCACGTCAAGGTTGAAGCAGCTGGGCATGGAGTTCACTGTTTGGGCGTTCAAGCATGTAAGACGTTATGTTACTTGTACAGTATGTGCAATGCCTGGGTTTCTTGGATGGCTTCTTATTCGAGTAACTGTTTCTTCGTACGTGGTCGGAAACAATAGTGGTGGTGAGATATATATAATTATGAGGTGTTATCTATCCTTACCCCTAATGCCTCTTTTCTTGAATTGGGGAGTGCAGTATGTGTACTATTAGCGCCTCGTGATCTTTAGCAGTGTGGAACATCTTTGTTGTGGTTGTATATAAAAGGAATTCCTTCTTCATATGTATCCTTCTTGTTTGAGTCAAATTTAATCTCTTTTTCATACTATATGTGACATCCTCTTTCATGCTTACTAGATAATTCGGAGATTTAGAAAGGAAAAACATTTATTTCCCGGGAAGCCTTCTAAAATATATTTATGTTCCTCCTTGTAACTGGATTTCCAGGCTAGGATAGATCAGCTGAAGTTGATGGGCCCTGTCATCTTAAATGGAATTCTGAGGTCCCTTGATGGTCATTCAACTTCAGAAACAGGTTCAGGATGATGCAATAGGCCTTTTCTGAACTCCAATTCGTCATAAGCTGTTAAGTTTTCACTGGATTTCGACTAATGTGAATGTATCCATTCAGATGCTATTGCTAGAGACACCAAAAGATTTGCATATCAAGCAATTGGTTTACTTGCACAACGTATGCCCCAACTATTTAGGTACTCCCTCTCTCTCTCTCTTAGAGTTTTGAGCTAACACGGTTTTTCTGGTGGATTCATTTTCCTTCTCATAGAACAATATAATGATGTGACATTCTGTCAGGGATAAAATCGATATGGCTGTTCGGCTTTTTGAGGCTTTGAAGTTTGAGCCCCAGACTCTTCGCCTTATTATTCAAGAGGCCACCAACTCTCTTGCAGTTGCATACAAGGTGTGTTGATTACACCAGTGTGTTAAGATATATATTGGATTTTTTTGCATTGCTTCTTTTAGTTCAACTTCATTGACTCAGTATCAATGTAATTTGCTTTTTCTTTACAGAGTCTACCTCAATCCCTCTGAACACACTGACTTGTGTATGATCATGCATGAATAAATTGTTCTCTACTTTTTTTACCAGATAGTCTACCTCGACTATCTGAGAATAATGTGATGGTCATCCTTTGTTCTTTTAAAAACCTCTTATGTAGTGATTCCCTTCTTATATAATTTCGTGTTTGGGCTGTCAGGAAGCATCCCAGGTTGTCTTGAAGGAGTTGGAGGCACTTCTACTGACAAATTCTCAATCGGTAATAATCATTTATTAGCTGGTCATTTCCTAATATGTTCTTTTTTGAAAAAAAAAACTTAATTTTCATCCTGAATAATTTATGAATTTGGTCTCTGTTAGTCGTTGGAGTTCAAAAAGAATAGTATGCTTTGTTATAGATAATCCTGCTCACTTTTCTCTTCCTTTCTACTAACGTTTCTTCATAGTTTTTTTTTGTTTTTGTTTTTGTTTTTGTTTTTGTTTTTGTTTTTGTTTTTGTTTTTGTTTTTGTTTTTGTTTTTGTTTTTGTTTTTGTTTTTGTTTTTGTTTTTGTTTTTGTTTTTGTTTTTGTTTTTGTTTTTTTTTTATGCAAATTTGATTTCGTTGTATGCTGTCACTTTTAGCATCGTTCTAAGAGCAAAATAAACATATAGATTGTATTAAGTTATACGAAGCTAAATGTTGTTGCCAGTAAAGGATTCAACTGATGAAAAATTCAAATTTGTTTACCAACTGAGCTTACCAATTATTATAAAATTCGATATTGAATGAAGCATTACAAATCACACGAAATCAATCATATGAAAAAGTTTTAAGTTTTTTTCGTTAAAGAGTTCAGATATACGTAGGTTACCACGCTGACATAGACTTCTCTCTATTTTCCCTATCACAGAGTGTATGTTTTGTATCACTTCCTTCTCAATCCAAAACCAGAAACCTTGTCCAGCCTCAATCATATACTATCTCAATCTTTTTCATGGTTGCATTTCAAGAAATATTGCAAAATCATAATCCTACTTCAAACAATCGCCACTATGGAAGTTGTGTATTTTCAGAAAGGTAGAAATAAACTGAATACTTTGAAGATGGATCGGAGTTGGTCGTATTTGTCCACATTCAACTAACTTCAGTTAATCTGTTTGAAGTTTCTTTGCACGATGGAATAGGTTCCTGAAACTTATTGCCTGACAATTTAATCATGTTGAATTCTTAAACAACATTATTTCCAATCAAATTAATTGATTACAGTCCACATGTCAATCAAAAAATGTGACACAGTTAGGTGTTAGTACTCTGTTTTTTTTCTGAACTTCAACTTATATTTAGTTCCTATATACACTCTTTCTTCATATGAAAACGGGGTGTCAATCAGTTAATGAAATCTTATAGAGTCACTCATTTACATTTTTCTACATAATAAGGAACGGCAGCTCATCTTCTCCTTGCTGGGTTTATTCAGTACTTGCTGGGAGATGATTATGCAACCAGAAGATACATTTGGTTCATTGAGTTGTTGAAAATGTACAGGCGCTCGTCGTAAGAAAGTTTAGAGGATTGTGTTTTTGTAGTTTGTGCCGTATATGCAGGCAACTGAATTGCAGAACGGCAGAATGTCTGAATGAGATGATGTTTATAGTAGTTCGACATAAAAATTGTGAAGAGGGTTCTTTAGTTGACCTGCTGGTTGATTTTACTTTATCTGACACGTCTGATTTGACTGCCAAACTAACAGTTATAAACGTAACAATTATCTGTAAATACCAGAGAGACAAATTGACTAATCACAAACCTGAATTATGAATTTTACCGAGGATGCACCACACACCAACCATTGGTGTGGTGTCTAATTGAAGAAGTATCATCACAGGAAACTGAATAAACTTCTAGGTTTTTTTGGTTGACTCATCCTTTTTCTTCTTGAAGTATCAGGGTGATTCTGTTTCTTAATTTGATGATTCTCATTGCATAAGCGTGTTTATTCTTTCTAGGAACATGGTGAAGTACGTTTCTGTGCTGTTAGATGGGCAACTTCCTTATTTGACTTGCAACACTGTCCAAGCCGCTTTATTTGTATGGTGTCCGCTGCAGATTCCAAGTTGGATATAAGGTAGATTGAACATGTTTGCTTTTCTTTACTTTGCATCTATATTCGTTGAGACACGGCCTCTCTAGAATAGCTTAAACATTTTGATGTTGGTCTCCGTTTCCTTTTCTTGGGTGGGTAATAAAAACTTATTAATAAGAAAAATATCCAGAATCCACAAAGAATCAAAGGAAAACGAAAAGCCAAAGCGCAACCAACTATTCCAAGTAACAACTACTATTTGCTTCCTTCATAATTCACAGACTACTCCATTCTCTTTAATTCTGTCCAATTTAGATTGAGAAGCCTTAACCAAAGTTGTATGATCTTTTCCAGAGCTTCTTTCATCTAGAATAGATTGAAAAAGCCTTTTAGTTTGCTGCTCCTGCCCAGTATAAGATAACCCCAGAGCTTCTCTAACCTGTGTATGCCCTACAACATCAGGAACATCATGAACCTCCTCACTCGAACTAGGAAAATTAAAATCAGTCTTCTGAATCAACTTCTTTCACCAACACCACCTCGCTCTCGTACACATGCTGGTCCTTTCTGTCAAGCGCCTCTGTTGAAAACTGCAAAGCCTGGGAACTATTACGAATCGCAATACTTAAGTTAATTGAAAGTCCAAGCACCCTTGGCAAAGATCTTAGAGGCTCGAAACATTTCTAAGCAGAATACTGCAATTAAAAGGTGAACCAACCGCTCCTTGTCTCGTCTTGGAGGCAGACTTATGGACAACACTTTTCCAAGAACCTGGTTCCGAGGAAACTCCATCCGCCCTTGGTCTTGCCTTGGCTCCTGGTTTGGGCGCAGCTGTGGTCCAGACATCTTTTTCACCATCAGCATGTGGTGTGCTTGTTGCAAATTGATTACCTTCTTTAAGCATCTCTGGCGAAACAGGAGGATTACGTCGACGGTAAAATTGGGATACAGAAGGCCTCTGAAAAGTGAAAACCTCATCATGGAAAACTTTGACTACTAGCTGAAACTGTGCCGATACCACTTTGGGAAGAGTCATTCCGAAGAGAAGGGGAAGAAGGCAATGAATTCTCAGCAATTTTCTTACCACAATACAGATCCTCAGATGCACCAGAAGCCTCCCTGTTATCAGCAAACATAAAAAGAAACAACCCCTCCTGCAAAGGGAAGACCTGCACGACTGCCCTCTTGCCCCAGCACTGAGAGGCCCACTCTTGGACCCCTACAAGCCACCAATGCCAGCAACAACCCAAACAACGCAATTTCGAAAGAAAGCAGAATTCTCTTCCTTAAATGCTTAAAGAGTGGTATGTACCACACCAGTGCGTTGAGACACAGAAGCCAGAGACTTAGATTCGGAACAGGCACGGACGAAATCTGAGAAACACATATCAACAGTCCCCCAACCAAGCTCTTTTGCAACTTCGAACAACAAGATAGTCTGCCACTAACTATTGGTACCACAAGAAACAGCCGAAGAACGATCACCCTTGCCACAAGGAAACGCTCTGTCCTCTACACTGAAACGGCTATCTTTTGCAGAGTCGCCTACCCACAGACTCTGCTGACACCTAGAAGAAACCTCCTGCACAACATTAGCAAGCCAAGAAATCTACTCTAGACATAACGACATTCACTGATGAGAACCGATTTATAATACAAAAATCCGACAACCATAACTCCATAAACAAACTCCTCCATCTCCAACACGTCATGTAGTTTGAGTTATTTGAATTAGGTAGTGATTTGACTATGCTTGTGTATTTGTTTTCCTAAATTCATGAGTTTTGACCCATCGAATGGCAGGGAAATGGCATTGGAAGGCTTGTTTCTTGGTAAAGATCAGAGGGAAGCTGTTGGTGACGCCAGTCTGAAGTATCCAAATTTCGGGGACATGCTAGACTTTATTCTTAAACAACAACCAGAAGTCCTAGATTCCTCTGGAATAGGGAATGCAAAGCTCCTTTTTCCTGCAAAAACGTTTGTTGCTATGATTGAGTTTTTGTTGAAGTGCTTCGAGGCAGGTTTAGAGCAACTAAGAGCAGAAGAAAGCTGGCTTTCAGTGGAGAAGATGTGCTTGCTGCTAGAACATGGAATGGCATATGAAGGCACTGTAGAGTTGCATGCATATGCTTCCAAAGCACTAATTACAGTCGGATCACATTTCCCAGAGGTTATATAAGGGGATTTTTGTATTTGCTTTCATGTGTAGGTTGTTTCTCCTATCTTTCTTAACGACATATCTTTCTATTAGATGACATCAGCACGTTATGCTACCAAAATATCATGGTTAAAGCAATTTCTGGGTCACGTGGATCTGGATACTCGAGAATCTGTAGCGCGCTTACTTGGACTTGCTTCTCACGCTCTTCCCATGTCTGACTTGCCTGCTGTAATATTTGAACTAACTTCTTCAGTAACTGGATCACAAAAGTTCAGGTTGACACTTTTCTTCCCTTTATTTAATCATTTTTGCTGCCAATTCTGAGATTTCTGTTCCTGGTTTTCTTGATGTGGTTCTCTTAAACATATTCCCTAGGTTTGAAGAACGCCATGGGGTGATCTGTGCATTAGGATACGTTACAGCTGATTTCATGACAAGGGAATCTACTGTAAGGGCAAAATCATCATTTTATTGTATGCTCTAGTAATTAGTATGTTCATGTGATGTCTACGATGAATGAATTTTCTCAATACTACGTGATCTTCCTTTTCATGAAATTACTTTTCTTGGTAAGTTTGCGTCTCAAAAATTCTCAGTACCGTTTTGCTGTGAACTGATATTCCTGTAATACAGGTCTCAGAATCGTTGCTTCAAAGCACTCTAAAGTGTCTGGTTGATGTTGTTAATTCTGAGACTGCTACCTTGGCTTCTGTTGCAATGGAAGCCATTGGTCATATTGGACTACGTGTGTCACTGCCACCGTTGCTTGAATTTTCTTCAGGTGATAGTTCATTAGAGGTACACTGGTTGCTTTGAGCATACACCTTATAAGCCATTAAGTCTTTAATGGTTTTTCTTCTGTTGTTTGCATCACAGGTGCTATCTTGACCTTGTTGCGTGAAAAGCTATCAAAACTACTATCTGGTGATGATACCAAAGCTATTCAGAAAATTGTAATATCTTTAGGTCATATGTCTGTGAAAGAAACATCGTCATCGCATCTCAATATTGCTCTTGATTTAATTTTCAGTCTATGCCGGTCAAAGGTAGGTAAAAAGCTATGTCTATCTGCTGTTTGCAAGAATTATGTCATTCTTATGTTTTCTCTATGCTAAATATTGTTATATAGAGAAAGACTGACCTGTCCGTTCCTGCTTGTTGGGGTCTCAGGTAGAGGATATCCTCTTTGCTGCTGGAGAGGCTCTTTCATTCTTGTGGGGTGGTGTACCTGTGACTGCTGATGTTATTCTCAAAACTAACTATACTTCATTGTCCATGAGTTCCAACTTCTTGATGGTAGATGTCAATTCTTTGCTGTCAAAGTATGGCTCCACAGTGCCTGAAGCGAATGAAGATTGTGTTGCCATGGTTAGAAGTGGTATTACTAGAAAGCTCTTTGATGATCTTCTATATAGCAGCAGGAAAGAGGAGCGTTGTGCTGGAACGGTTTGGCTGCTCTCACTAATAATGTATTGTGGTCATCACCCGAGCATCCAGCTACTGCTTCCAAACATCCAGGTCGGCCATTTGCCATTGAAACACAGTTGTATGCAAGATGTCACTGTCTTCATAATGCAAACAGAACTGTTTCTGCTTATTCTTCAATTTTCAGTTCTAAATGTCATAGGTCCACGGCATTTAAGGAGAGGATCTCTTTTTTCTGGTATTTTTGTTTTGGTTTATCTGTCCCCATTATGTAGATCTTAATAGTTGTTTATGAAGAAGCAATATTTTAAATGTTCATAGCGTAGCATTTTTTTATACTGGAACATGCATGCAAAACAAAAGGATGTGTTCGATATGCCGAAGTATATAAATGTGGTTATAAACGAAGTCGCCATTTTCAAATTAAAAGACTGGAACCACCACAATAGTGTACGAGTGTGATTCACAAGTCTCATTAAGAATGTTGTGGAATATGTATGCAAATAGTTCGTGTTTGTGCGTAAATATTTTTCCTTGACAAACTTGAAGGTGAAGACGTCACCTGACGTTTAAACATCTTCGGGGAGGATGGTTAAATAGGTAACAATCAGCTTTGGATTTTTTTAATAACTGAATGATCACAAACATGAATTTTTGGTTCTAAATGGTCTTGTTTCTATTTAGTCATCTTGCCTTGGGAACGAAAACTGAGAGCATCAACAAATATTAAAGAGAATCCGTCAATTGAAAATGTTTTTACTGCCCCAAAAGGTCCAGATGATTTAGGGGTTAATCAGCCAGTGACACACTCATTCCATCTCAGGCGAATATTCATTTCATTGCTTGTTGTTCACTGTCGAAAGACTTTTGGGATAGTGAGTTCGTATGACAGTGAAAATTTGGAAGTACTTGACTTGAAAGAATAAGGACTTCCAAATACTAAAATTTGATATAATCACAGTTGAGGTTCTCTGAGCTGTTTTGTTATTTTCCTTATACTGCATGGCTCAATGTTGGGAAGTGTATTTTCATCTCCGGGATGACTTATTTGATACTCCTGAATGTTAAAGCATCTCTTATCATCAATTAAGCTATCACCAGTGCGAGCCAGAATAACTAAATCTTTCTTTACATGATTACAGGAAGCATTTACGCACCTCATTGGGGAGCAAAATGAATTAACGCAAGAGCTGGCATCTCAAGGGCTGAGTATTGTCTATGATCTTGGCGATGCATCAATGAAGAAAAGTCTCGTTAATGCGCTGGTGGGCACGTTGACTGGATCGGCGAAAAGGAAAAGAGCTGTCAAGGTTAGGGTGACACAGTATAGTATGCAATTTAATGACTTCATGCTACCAAATGCCACAGCAGGACCACCGAAATTTTCAAGTGAAGAAATTCCTAAATATTATAACTCCGTAACTGAATATTTTTTCCATGTGTTTAGCTTGTAGAAGACACTGAGGTTTTTCAAGAAGGAACTATTGGTGAAGGTCTCAACGGAGGAAAACTAAGTACGTACAAGGAGCTGTGTAGTCTGGCAAATGAAATGGGCCAGCCAGACCTGATTTATAAGTTCATGGATTTGGCTAATCATCAGGCTTCTTTAAACTCCAAAAGAGGTGCTGCTTTTGGATTTTCTAAGATAGCCAAACAAGCAGGGGATGCACTACAGCCGCACCTCCATCTGTTGATTCCAAGGCTCGTCCGATACCAGTATGATCCTGATAAAAATGTGCAGGTACACATCCTTTGCTTGATCTGCAGTGTCTAGATATTTATTAGCTGTTAGGTACTGTGTTCTCATATGGTATTACTTGTGCTTGTTCTTGGATTTGGATACCTTGTCAAGATAATATTTCTGTTACCTGTTTCTGTTATTTGCTTTGTTAGAGATATTATCATTATAGTAGATTATTCTTAGGTTATTTAGTTTCTATATTAGGTCGTTTATATGATTGTGTTTCCTGGTTTAGATTATTCCATTACCTAGTTCGGTTGAATTTCTTGTTGACCAAATATTGGTCCATGGCACATCCGTTACCTCATCTGACATCACTACCGGTCGCTCTCTCTGCCGCTGTCCATCTGCACAATCGCCGATTTTCCTCGCCGATTCAATCCGTGCCCTTATGACCTGACGCTCAGTAGGGATCAGTTCCTTGCCTTTGTTTCTGGGTTTTTGTTGTTTGTTTCTTAGTTTTTCGCGGCCACCGCCGTCTCCGTCAAGTTACACAGTTGATTCATCATCAATGTCAAATCGTTTGGTACCCTATTCTTCGTGCTTGTCCTTTTGTCCCTGCCGCCAGACAACCTACAATTCTTGTTCTACCGGCTCTTGTTTGCCTCCGGCTCTATTGGATTTTTTCTTCTTCTTTTGCTTGTTGTCCATCCATCGTCTTTCTCATGGCGTCCACTATCAAATTCCTCTACAGTTCTCAAATCTCCTCCAAAGCGCTTATCTTTCTTCGACATGCTCCTGCTGCTACGTCCTTTTCTTCTCGTAATCTCAAAACAGAGGCGTCAATTGAGCTCATTGAATTCAGTATTTTCAATATCATGGATTGTCTCCTGGTCTTTTACCTATAGTATCCTAACCTCCTTGCCTCCAGATTCATCATCTTTTCCGTCTGAGTGACAGAGGAGATGGGTGAGCCCTAAATTTGTTTTTGAGTCTTTCTCCTTAGCCCCATTAGTTTTGCATCTCTTCTATTTTGACACAATCTGCTTTTATTCTCTCTTTGCTTCCCTAACTCTTTCGGAATTCCGAAAAACCACACCAGATTCTTCTTTGATTATATGGTACTGTTCTTTTCGACCTAACACTCTCTACCTAATATGTCGTAAAAGTGTAAAGCTACTCTCTTCTTCATTACTCCTAGCCTCCTCTAATTGAGCATTCTTCTTATTTATTACTGGTTTTGTCCAAACGAGTACTCTTCCTATTTGCTGCTGCTCAATCCTGCTCCTCCTTATTTTTATATGATGGTGTTTTAGATTATTCCGTTATCTAGTTCAGTTTAATTTCTTGTTGACCAAGTATTGGCCGCCTCTATTTATAGGCTCATAGTACTCGTTGATCATAACACTGAATAATATTATTCTTCTCTTACTCTATCATGCTTATTGCTTATATTCCTGCTATGCTTCAGGATGCAATGGCACACATCTGGAAATCGTTGGTAGCAGACTCAAAGAAAACCATTGACGAACACTTTGACTTGATAATCGATGATCTATTGGTGCAATGTGGATCACGACTTTGGCGTTCTCGTGAGGCATCATGTCTAGCTATTGCAGATATTATACAAGGACGCAAGTTTGATCAGGTTATTCATTTAGATCTGTAGGCAACTTATTCTGTCAAATTGGGAGATGTTTTTATCTGATAAGGAATTAGAAAAGAATAAGCTATATACAATGCCAACCGTGAATATTAACCGCACTGAATATTTAGGTTCTCACTCATTACCAAAAACCACTTACATTGTGATATGGAGCTTGGATCCTTGTTTGTGAATTTTAATTTATTAACAAATTGGGTTTTTCTATTTTCTACTATAGGAGTTACTTAATATTAGCATAATATTTTGGGGTGTACAGATACACCCCAAAATATTGTGCTAATATTAAGTAACTCATATATCTACAAAAAATGTCCTAGTTTGGATGGTTAGTTGTTTTTCCACCTCAACACACATTCAGAAAAAAAAAAAAAGAAAGAAAAAAAAATCCAGGCCAGGCCAAATAACTCCCCTTTGAGCAAAACTTTAATAAGGTGACTGTCATATAACCATCTAAATTCCTGTCCAAGCATGGCTGTACTCTTTGGACGTTCTGTCCTTAATGAAAAATATTTTACTAAGGTTTTCCTGAAGTGATCATTGACAGTTTATAAATGACCGCTGCTGCCCATCAGATAGAGCAATATGACTTTCATACTTCTGTTTAGATGAGAATGTGGAATTTTTGTCAGATCTGGCTCTATCCTATCGGATACCCCGAGGCCATAAAATCATGGTCAGATAGCAAATTGATGCTCCGGTTTCTTCCCCCCCCCCTGCATCTTCTTCCCATCGTTTTGCCTTGTTAGACTTGTCATCACGGTTTTCGTCCAAATTTTGCTGGTCGTCCTCTAATTTCACAGACATTCCCCCTCCCACATTGATTGATGAGTCGCAGACACTTGAGTTCATTTTAGGGATCGAAATAGTCATTCAGATTAAGGTTTTGTTTTTGGACATATACTATAATAAAATAGTCACAAATACACCTATGTCAAGAGCTTGGACACTTTCTACCTAAGTCCCCAAATCATAAGTTTAGGCAAGTAGTCTGATCCGATTCTTGGATACTCACCGGACATGACACCTGTACCGAACTCCAGCTAACCTAGATGCCTATGTAGTATAATTTTCTTGCACTTGTTGAGTCACCCCCTCCAATTATCATGGATATTCTAGCCATAGGAGTATGTTCCGTTTGAGTGTGACTCGATTGGGATAGATTGTGTGCTCCTTTGGGCTTTTAGTAATTAAATACAATTTTTCTGCGGCATAACCCCATATTCTTGGATTGGCTCTTGTTATTGTGGGGGCACACTTTTGCTTGCATAGATCAAACAAGGGAATGGATAACTTTTCTTTTTCACATATAGGTATATCCTTTTATGTTTCAAAATTTCTTATATGCTTTCTAATATCTTTTGTTCCTTTCATATGCTCCAATATTATTTCAAAAATATTACCATTGTTTTTGTAAAATAACAGTTCAAACATATGTAAGTTCTAATTCCTGGTCATTTTAGTTTTGGTCAATCTGACTGGCTACATTCACGGCATTCTTAAAAACAGGTTGGTAAGCACTTGAAAGGAATATGGATAGCTGCATTTCGTGCTATGGATGACATAAAGGAGACAGTTCGGAATTCTGGGGACAGGTTATGCCGTGGGGTTACTTCACTGACGGTGAGGCTATGCGATATTGCGTTGACCAATCCTTCAGATGCTAGAAAGACGATGGATATTGTTTTGCCTTTATTGCTAACGGAAGGCATACTGAGTAAAGTGGACAATATTCGCAAGGAATCCATTGCAATGGTCATGAAACTTGCCAAGGTTTGAGACATTATTTCTGCAAATGATGTGTATTCACTTTATAATTGAACTTTCTTTTAGATCGAGATTTCTCTAGGTCCAAAAAAGTAAATCTTAAGGTATGAAACTGAGGTTAGCGGTTACTTGGGTTTTTAACCAAAGAACAAAAAAATTTAATTTGCTTCCTATATCATTCATCAAACTTGTTGCAGGATAAGAATTTGACTTTCTAGTAACCTGTTCCTTATTATGGCTAACATCCATGTATGATGGGTTGGTAATGGAGATCTGTCGAGCCAGATTTACGTTAAAGAATTTATTTGTAATTTGTTTTGCTGCTTAGACCAAAACTTGATTATATGCCTGCACATGTATTGTTTGTGGTGGGTATCTTGGTTCGAGATGTTTCATGTAGATGATGCTGAAGCATTTTGTGAGCTATTTCCATCAGCCGCAAAATAGTGCTCTCCTTCATTAGGTCTTCATTTGTATATTCAACTCGTGGTTAATTTTCTGAATATTTTGTTATTTGAATCTCTAATAATCAGAAATCAGAATACAATATTTTTTGCTGTTTTTGTTAGAGTTCACTTTGAGGTAATTACGGTTTAGCTTCTCTTTTGCTTCTTTTGAAGTTTCTTCTTTAACAAAGCTTAAGTACTTATCCAGAGAAAACCAGATAGTACAAATGTGTGGAATCCTCCTAGACGAGCATCTTGACACTTGGCATGTAATATTTTCTTAGCCTCTTTGATTTATCTAACTAGTATGGTTGACTACTAGCACATACACAGTAACTTATGGTTTTCGTCAGTTGCCAACACATGTGAAATAAGATGCAATCTTTGTAGTGTTGACACCGTCTTATCTATTGCTAACTTACAGGGCGCAGGGATTGCAATTCGTCCACATTTATCTGATCTCGTGTGTTGCATGCTGGAAAGCTTATCAAGCCTTGAAGACCAAGGACTCAATTACGTCGAGGTATGGTGGTATCTCTTCCCTGTCGTTTGCAAGAATGTTTTGTTTTCTTTCAAGATCATAATTCCTGAACCTCTTACTATAAATGTTCATCTCGTCTAGATGTTCGTTGTATATGATTTTGCGGAATAGAGAAATTATTATCTTCACTGCCTGAGGTCTTACAAGATAAAATGTAGTGGTCTCACTCATCCTAGACTAATTTTGCCCTGGTTCTATTCTTTTCCATTTTTAAGCGCCATGCAGCAAATATTGGAATACAGGCAGAGAAGCTTGAAAACTTGAGAATTTCGATTGCCAAAGGCTCTCCAATGTGGGAAACCCTCGACCGTTGTATAGATGTTGTGGATACACAATCCCTCGAGCTTTTGGTTCCACGTCTTGCCCAGTTGGTCCGATCAGGGGTTGGGCTGAATACTAGGTATGTTCTAAGTTTGTAATAAGCCAATTTGTTAGTGAGGTAACTTCGCATGAACTCATCTGTATGAAATTATGCGCACACGTAGCTGCTGCTATTTGCACATGTCATTTGTTACTATTGTAGATGAAATTAATATAAAGTATCTCACATCATATTGAGTTCAAGAATTTCATTCAAACCTTAAAAAAAATCTTCTATTGATTATCTTCATGAAAGAGTTGTCCAAGAACTCATGTTCACTTCATTGGTTTGTTACTTGTCCTGCATTTGTTCTCTCTTACCTTGTTTCATCTTACTTTTTTTCTAATCTTATCATGCTATCACAGTTCATCGACCAGATATTTATGCTTCTGCATCAAATTCACTTGTGCAGCTGTTCTCATGTTTGTGTCCAAGATTCTAGTTTTTGACTCTTTAAGAGACAATACTATTCCTTAGTGGTATTTTATATTGTTGTAAAGGAGCTGTACTAATTCTAATTTTGGAAAATGCAAATTTATTACAAGTATTTTGCGATGAAATATTTCTGATCCAACTAGTACTGATCTCTTGTCGTTCTTGTCCCAGGGTTGGTGTGGCAAGTTTTATTAGCTTGTTAGTTCAAAAAGTTGGTTCCAGTATCAAACCATTTACCACCATGCTACTGAAGATTTTATTTCCAGTCATTATCGAGGAGAAAAGTACTTCATCCAAACGTGCCTTTGCAAATGCATGTGCAATAGTCTTAAAGCATGCAGCGCCCTCTCAGGCCGAAAAGCTAATTGAAGAAACATCGTCCTTGCATAATGGTGATAGGAATGCTCAATTATCGTGTGCTATTTTGTTCAAGAGCTATTCATCCGTGGCCTCAGATATATTGACTGGATACTATGCCATAATTGTTCCAGTTATTTTTGTATCAAGGTTAGACCAAGAAATTTTCCCTGTTGCTATTTTGTCATGTTGTTCAAGTAAATCTTCTTTTGACATATTGTGTCAGTTACATGTGTGGATTTTGCTGGTAGGTTTACTTTTGCTGGTACGTCTATCAATCCTGGCAGTGGGAGATAAATTAATACTTAAAATTTATTAAAAAGAGACCATCTATGTCCTATTGTCTTGCATATTTAAACTATCAATTCATATGTAGTACATTAATGTACCTAGATCAATGGTAATGGACTCTTTCTTCCATATTATTTTCACGAATGAAGAACTGCTTTTACCGTTTTGATCAGTGGAAACTATTTTGTCAATAGCTACAAGGCTGTGTTACTCTAATTAAATATATCTTTCTGTGATCATTTGTTCTTAGTTTGTTATACCTTTGAAGCGACCTGACAAAATTTAGGCATGGTGCATTGCTGGATAACAGAGTTATATTTTGAAGTATGTCTCGTTTTCTTAGCATTTGGATTTCATTTGGTTAAGACTAGTTGTTCTCTTAGTGAACGGTCATTTATTTCTATTTGCAATATTGTAAAGAGAGTCTTGATGAAATCATGTTGGTTAAAATTCGTGCAGTGCTTAAGTCCCTTGCAGTCTGAATGGTTGACCTTATTAGTAATTAGAAGGTTTGAACGCGGCACCGAAGGAAACAACGATGAATGCATTGAAACCGAGGTTCTCCAACATGCTTGTGCAGATCATAGCCAGGGTTTTAAAAAAACGGCAAAAGCTGTGCGGAGCGGCCGTGTTGTAACGGAATCCGCAGAGAGCGCGACCGTTTTTCCGTTACGCGTCGTGTACAAAAAACAGCCGTTTCGCATCGAAAAAGACGGGAAGAACGGGGAAAACAGTCGTTTCGTGTCGGGTAAATCGGGAAAAACGGGAAGAACGGAGAAAATGTCTGTGAATGTTTTCTGAATTCTCACATTCGATCCCTGTTTCCCGTTACAGTCCCTCCGATATAGTCCGATCACGTTACATGCGACCGCGACCGATACGTCCGCCGCTTCCGTTTCTTAAAACCTTGATCATAGCTGTAAAAAGCAGTCACTCCTCCACCCAAACAGTTTAGTAAAACTACACCTTAGTGTGAAAATCAAGACGAAGATCTCTTGCATTTTCTCGTTTGTGAGAAATTTGAATACTGATAGGTTATAGACATTAGAAATCCAACAAAGATCACTATTGAGATTTGCATATAATTACATACCTAACAACTTGTTGATGCCAACAACAAGATCAAAATGCTTAAGCCCAAGTTGTTAGTATCAACCCACATGTTCCTTGTATACGATAATTCTTATTCTCAAATGTAGAATGGGATATCACAATCTCCCCACCTTAGACTTGACGTCCTCGTCGATTGTGCCTACTGACCTAACCCCTTCGGTGGATGCTGCGATGACAGTCCGTCTTTTGGGAACTGAGTAGCATGTTTCTTGAGCACATGGGGCACCACGAGGCATCTACCGCTCTCTAGAGCCTCTTCTCCGCCACCGGCTGTTGCGGGACCACGGTTGGCTTTGGTACCACTTGTAACTACCCACATGAATCACTTGCTTAAAAACTTGTTGATCCCAACAATTGGGTCAAAATGCTTGAGCCTTAGTTGTTTATTAGTAACCCACGGGGAACTACAAGAATTCTCGTTCACAGGTTTCTGGTGTAAGGTGGAATATCACTAAATTTGTGCTATAACAGTAAAAAATATTACATGAATTCGAAACTAAACTAATACTTAGAAGCAGTGATTTTTTTACTCAACAAATTAGAGAATTAGATGTACACATTTATAGTTTAATGTAAGTTTGTATTCGCTAACATCTAAATTTTAGGAGTCCGGCACATGTTTGTAAGTTTTGGCATATCTCCTGTAAGAAATATAGATATGCCATTAGTTAGTAATAATATATTACAATCTAATAAAAACTAGTAGAAATTACTAGAGCTGGGTGCCAGGGCTACCACCTGGGCAGCCTAGGCAAAGGTTAAAGGTTCGGGTCGCTAGGGTATTTTGACAACTTTGGTGCGGAATTAGTCATGTGTGGTGTAAGCCTATGATTTTCATGACCACCAACAGAGAATGTGCTTCTCACTGTTCCATGAATTAAAATTACCTAAAACAACCACACAACAGAGAGTAGACCTACAATCCAAAAGTACACTAACGAACTCTGCATCCATGTAGCATCAACTGGAGTGTGTTCATAATTCATTGCTCATGTATAAAACCTTTAGCTGGCAAACCTTTCCAAAAAGCTTTAGAGCTTATAATTTATAAAAGTATTCCAAGGACTAGTCACTGCTCTTGTGAACTCAGTCAAAATAATATGTGTAAAAGGCACCATAGGAATTCACTTTTTGTGCGAGTCTTCCATGTTACCCTGATTTATAACAACTCTTTTTAATCTGCCCAACAACTATTATTTGAGATTCTTGAATATATGAGTCTCCAGCTGCACTTGTCTCTCTCGAGACGTCCAGAGTATGCATTCAGTTGGACAAGGAATTAGTTCAACCTATCAAGGTTCAGGTTTGATTCTGATTTGCAATACTAGCTAAAATGTTGATTTCCTGACACATCATCTTTGCAATCAGTCACCCACATATTCCGTCTACAAAGTGCAAGCAACTTCATAAAAGTTTAATTATGTGTCTTTAACTCTTCTCTTTGGCTTGGAGGTGGTTCCTCATTGACGTTTTCTTTCCTTATCTGCTGGCTATTGGTTCTTTTGTCACTATGCGAGTAAATTGGTGTACCCATTAACTCTTCTTTGGGGTGCCTCCCATGGTCTGTTCAGCTTTTCTTGTTCTATGAGAGCTGTTCAGTTGGTATGAGAGTTCGGCAGTTGACTATGTTGCTGGTCTTTAAGTATTCTTTTCCAGTGTTCTTTCTTTCTTAGTTCTAATTTTTTATGCTTGCCACCGTTCAATACTCAAACAAAGGCGATATTGATGTCCGGGTAGTCTACTCAGGCTTAAGATCAAGAGACTTTGGCATGTTGAAAAGAGAAGTCAAAATAAGCGGAAGTACAATATATTGCACGATGTAAGGTGATGTACCGAAAAGATGAATCTAGAATATCTAGGGATAACTTTTTTAAGATTCTACAATGAATGACATGTGACAGAGTGTCCCAATGGTTGTGGTGTCAAGGAAGTGAACTAGAGAGGTTTGTGGTGATAAGGTAACGAAACAAGGGCTCTTGTGGTCTGTCGTGGTTGCTGTTTGGCCTACATGAACTGGTAGTTGTTGTTTGGTGGCTAAGGTACCCATACTCTTCAATCCGGCACCGTACCCGTGTCGGACATGATCCTTGCGGATAACGGTATGAGATATGTGCCGGATATGTCCTCTGTCCATCCAATGCTCCACGGTTGTAAGACATGATCATATAGCAATTAGGTGAGTCGATTTATTTCCCCTTGCTGTTTTCTCCTTCATTTCATTGCCTTCGCTTTGTTCAAAGTTGTGGTCATCTAAATCTCACTGAACAACCTCTTGCCTCTCTGACATGTTCCTCTTTCTTTCAAGTTGATGAGTTGGGGACACTCAAATCATCTTTCCCGTCAAAATAATCATTCAGAATTATGCTTAGTTTATGAACATGAATATATATTATGTAAAATAAATGCAATGACACCATATCCCCGATTCCCCGTACCCGTTTCCAAGATCTGGACACATTCTAACCCAGTCCCCGGATCCTAAATTACAGCAAGGGGGCAAATTCGATTCTCGGACATATACCCGATATGACACCTGCACCTCATGGTGGCAGCGGGCCGTGCTCAAAAATTCTAGAAACTCGGCACGTGCCGGGTTGTAGGGGGGCGGGCCATGCACAGGTCGTGTCGGAGGGGCCTTGTTTGTGCGGGTCGTGCAGGACCCGGGGGCCGGGCCGGCTAGGGGAGGAACGTGACCCGGCCGTGCCACGGGTTGAGCACACCTTTGAGCGGGCCGTGTCGTGTCGGAGGGTGGAGCGGGTCGTGCTTGGGGCGTGTTTAGAGCGTGCCAGGGCGGGCCCTGCCAAATTGGCATGCGGGTCGGCCCATCTTGCCGGTCGGCCCATCTTGCCACCATGACCTGCACCCAAGTCCATGTAACCTAGGTTGGTTTTAAAGGTTGATTGTCAATTATTATCCTCTCGGCTCTTCTACCATGAGTAAATAGTGAGAATGAACATATCATCATAAGCAAGAACTTATACTAGACTAAACACATTGGTGAAGTAAGTTTGATAGAATAAAAGAGACTTTCTTGTAAAAGACATCTGACAGGGCTGTTAGACATCAATAGTTTAGAATTTTAGATTTAACATATATGAAAATAAATCTTGCAAACACAAAAGATGCTCCTAATGTCTATTGTGCCACTGTGAGTTCTCTTTTATAACAGTCATTATTTAAACAGATAAATTTCACTTTCACCAGTGTTTCCTCAATTTTTTTCATAGCCTACAGACCCTTCAATTCAGGTACTCTTCCACGTGTTTTCAGATGGCAACTTTTAAGATAATGTTGATCTGTGTTATCTACAAAATCCAAAGAGGGTCCTGCTATTTTAACTTAGAAGTCTATGCACATTTTGCATATTCGATAGGGCTTGGTATGTGATCTACCATGTTTGTTTTCTTCTTCCACCTAGTAAAGCAATTTGCAGTCTAGCCAGAACCGTAGTCAGAAGTTCAAGTTCGATTGTTCTCAAAACTAGAGAACTTAAAAGCCACCTCAAATTGTACGCTGCTATTTTATACAGCATCAATTTCCCGTTGAGCAAGGGACATCATGATTATTTGAAGGCTCTAATTTTGACACTTGTAGCTCTCATTGTTGGGGTACATTATATTCTACACCGACCTACAGAAATGTAAAAGCTGGGTAAATTAAATAATCGTTTATTTTCTTTATATAAGTGCCCAATGGCTACTTGGAATGTGATTTCTAGATATACTATGAAGCTGAAAGCTGAAAAGTTTTGTAAAGAATCTGAACGCATGACATGTCATGTAGATTTGAGGATGATAAGGATATTTCTACCTTGTTTGAGGAACTATGGGAAGAAAGCATGGGCAGTGAACGGACCACCCTTCAATTGTACATGGGAGAAATAATCACTCTTGTTTGTGAAGAAATTATGTCATCGTCATGGGCAAGCAAAAAAAAGGTATGTGTTGCCCCTCTTTTGTCTAATGTGCTTATTTGGTGATTGTGACCACTTGTAGCTGTTTTGTTTCCTTAATCTATTTATCTTTTCATGCAGTCAGCCCAGGCTATCAGTAAGCTTAGTGAAGTCTTGGGTGAATCGCTATCTTCACATTGTGATGTTCTGCTCAAAGCTCTCATGAAGGAACTCCCTGGTCGTTTATGGGAGGTAGAGCAATTCTTTTCAAGGTTTAAATAATTTGAAAAGATGATGTACTCGAGGCCTTGCCTAAAATGTCTCTAGGCAGCTCGTAACTATCTAACTTTTGCACTATGTGTCATTACCATCTTGTAAACTTTTGACCTCTAAAGCCCTAAGTTGCAAAATTATTATTTTCATTAGTGAAAAGCATTTGGAATATGCTTCCATAAGTCATGGTTCGTCAAAATCACCATATTAAAAAATTGATGTATGGATGGAAATATATTGAAACTTCATGCAAATGAGAAACCTAACCTGGGAATTCTTGTTATCTTGTAACAACTACACTAGTAGAAATAAAGCTCAGCTCAAAGAATAAGAAGTGAACGTGGAGATCAAGAATGACATATGGTTGTCGGGTTGTCTTTTCAGAAATACTTGAGTTGATACTGTGTATTGTAAAAATGCGTGTTGGGCAATTAAGACAAAAAAATTAGAAAACAAATAAAGCCAAAATACTTTTAGATGATTGAGCATGATTAATCTTCCTGTCGATCCCAATCCCCCACTAGCATCTTCGTAAGTGTAAGTAGCTATGTTCCTGTCCTCACTTTCTGTTGTTACACGGGACTTGATACATTTCTATGACATTTTCTTGGTGACAGGGAAAGGATGCTCTATTATATGCTTTGGCTGCTCTTAGCACTTCCTGCCACAAGGCTATATCAGCGAATGATCCAGACATGCCAAATGCAGTTTTAAGTATGATCGCTTCTGCTTGCACAAAGAGAGTAAAAAAATATCGTGAGGCAGCCTTTTGCTGTCTTGATCTGGTAAATATGGTTTATTGTCTTGTCTGATATACGTTTCATGTTTGATTAGCGTTAAGAAATGATCCTCCCTTTTCCAGTCTTAAATTATCTTGAAATATTTTAGGCTAATTTTATATTTACAGCACTGAAATCGCGATGCAACCCATATACGATTAAATGTCTTCAAAGAGTTTGGAGTTTAAAGGATAATTTAAATAACAATCAGGTACCAAAAAAAATATTGGATGGCGTTAACATCCTCTCTTTTTATGAATGGGACATATTCCTTGTCTTTATGTATCTATTTATGCTTGTATAGTCGCCGAGAGAACATATCTATTAACACATAGCTACAAGAATTTAGCAATGGAAAGGAATAAGACAACATCGGAAAGGAATAAGACAACATCGGAAAGGAATAAGAAGAGCTAGAAAACACTTATAAGTTGATTAGTTCAGGAATGTTTGATCCTTCCGCATTTGCCAATTGATATTTTGATTTACAATTAGTATATCATACTCTAGCATTAATTTACGTTTCTGGCATTTCCATCTTTTCAGGTTATCAAAGCATTCAGCAAACCTGACTTCCTTAACCTTGTCTCTCCACTTTTATTTGAAACCTGCAAATCAAATTCTCCTACCAGGCCTGGCCAAGTATCACAAGCAAGTGATTCTGCCAAAACAGGTATCTAGCAGTTATGCAAGACAAGATTTCTAATAAGTGTACCATCGTTAGATTAATTTCTTTTCGTAAGGTAGCAGGACCTCCCTTGTTTAGAGATTTATGAGCATGTGGATATCATGAAGGAAAAGCAAAGAAGTGAATCTGGTATTCTTCCCCAAATTTGTCAAAACAGAGAATTCATAAGAAAACAGATCGTAACATAATTTAAGTGCGAATTCATCAACTGCGAATATAATTGAACTTGGGGTGGGATTGATTTCACAATTATAGCAACAGACACTTTGGATGGATAATTATCCATTCTCCAAAATGATCTTATGGTTTTCTTCCACAACGCATATTTGGCATCAGTATATCTGATTTTGTCATTTATAATTGTAGAGCCCGTGTGATGCAATCTATTGTTATTAAAAGAGATCAATGTATGCTCTTAAACAAAACATGAACAGGTCCTCTCATCCGTCTTAGACATTCTAAGGTTTGTCATCAATTTGCAAAAGCGGCTTCAGTTTTCATATTTACAGATCCAAAATACAAAGGAAGATAGTTTCCCTTAGTCATTGTTATGCAGAAACCCTGGGGCCAGAGAATGTCTAAAGAAGTTGACAGACCTTCCTACGGGGCTTCGGAAACTGTCAACCTTGGAAATCTTAGATAAATGAAAACATCAGATACAATTATATCTTCTATCTTAGAAACACATCATGCGTCTAAATAGGCATTTCAAAAGTTCCATCTTGGAAACACATCATGCTATCTAAATAGGCATTTCAAAAGTGGGTAGCTCTCCCAGAACAATCACAAACCATGTCAAGACCCTCATCAGGAAACGTTAACATCTAGTTTTTGTTTCCAACACTAAGTCACCCTAAAACTTGATCTGTCTCCTTGCTTAGCCTAATCCACCTCTTCTATTTCTCTATTTCTTTCCCCCCATGTCAGTGTGCTAGTCATCAATACTTAATGGTCTTTCTCCCTCTCATCAATAACTTTTACTCTGCTGCCGCCAATGGCTGCCATTATCTGGAGCCCGAATCATCAAACAACCAGATATAATGCAAACCGCTATGCGTGAATGATGAGAAAAATGGGAAACGATAGAGATATCTATTTAAACGTGAAACGTGAGAAATTATTAATTTGTAAATCCATTGGCTATCACAAAGAGACTATATCATCCATGTGAAATATATTCAAAGGTGGAATCCCTAAAAAGTTGATGGGCTTATCATGTTTTATATTTCATCAGCGAAACATTAGCAGTGGATTCCCAGATCTGTAGTGCCTTGTGTATTGGGATTCTAATCGCTGGGTGGGAACACCATACCTGTCTATATCAAGGGAAAAATGGGAAATCTACTGTGTAAGACATGAGAATTTTTCTCCATTTAGAAGAACGGCTCTGATAGGATGAGCGAGCAAGTCATGCAAATAATTTCTGATGGAATCTCAGTGTAAAATTAAAGGTTCCCGTGGTCAGTTGTACAAACCATTGCCCATTTTTATCCATAATGTCTGTATATTTTACCCTTTATCAAAAATTAGTAACTTTATGCAGTCATTCAGGGATATTCGGACCTCAGTCATTTGCCATTCAACCTGGATTTCGTAGGTTCCGTATGATTACATATCCACCGTTGTTAATTTTTTGACCCTGATTATAGTAGAATTCCTTGTTCAATTTTTGTGTGAAATAGATCTTAGCAATAATTTGAAGACACTTTTCTCGGAGGATTGATGTTTTTCGTTATTTTTTTATTTTAGTTGAGTTGGCTGAATCTCTGGGAACATAAACCTTACAAGTTATTAGCATCTGAGCTTCATGGAAAGAACTCGTTTTCCTTTCAGATTGTCGCAGGTCATGCACTCTAATGTCCTTAAAGGAAGCTTGGCCATTTTAATGTTGTACCATAGGTGATAATTTATGATTAGTGATGTAGCCAGATTACCCAAGTGCGGGCATATGAAATCTTTATTGATTAATTATCAAAATGTAGGTTTTGCATAATGCGATACTTGGAAGAATATCAGTAATAATAATAATAATAATAATAATAATAATAATAATAATAATAATAATAATAATAATAATAATAATAATAATAATAATAATAATAATAATAATAATAATAATAATAATAATAATAATAATAATAATACACTTTGCCCCCCCCCCCCCAATTTTTTATGAAAGGACACTTTGCTTCCTGACAAATTAGCATTGCATCAGACCCCCCTCGTAACTGACAGACCTTAACACCTCAGATGAACTGACAATTATACCCCTAACGAGGGTGGTCTGATGCAATGCTAATTTATCATGGAGCAAAGTGTCCTTTCATCAAAAATGAGGGGACCGAAGTGTCTTTTACCCTAATAATAATAAATACAGTAAAACCTCTATACATTAATAGTGTTGGGACTATGATATTTTATTAATTTAGAGAGTTATTGTTATATTGATAAATTAATAATTTATTAATTTAAAGAAGTTTTACGTATGACCTTTAAATTTCCAAGTCCAATGTACTACTTACAATGTAATTAGTTAGAGATGAAAAATAAATTACAATAAATAAGTTCCAAGGCACATTTTATGAATGTAAATTCATAAATTAATTGAATTTTTCAAGTTCATTGTGTTTTAATAAGTAAAAAGTTAGTTCATGGTACCAAAATGTTGGTCAATGGTCGATGACAAAGTTGAGGATGATTCGATAGCTTTGGAATCTGTCACTCGGAAAGAAGCATTGCAAGCGGCAACAACTCTTCATAATATCTTGTTGCAATGCGAGAAGAAAAGTTTTTATATAGTCGTTTTTATTATTCTATTAATTTTAATTTTATCGAGGTTAATTTTATCGAGGTTATTAATTTATCGAGTATTAACTTATAGAGGCTTTACTGTATTGGCAAATATGCATCACATTCCATCAAACCTCATATTGGTGAATCATAATAAAGGTCTGAAATCTAATAGTCACTAGATAAGCAGTAGATCAAAAAGTTTTTATATAGTTTACGATGCTGCTATAAAATGGTAAAGACTATTGTTTACGTTTATATGAAATAAAGTTACCATCTTTGCTATCTGTAAGTTGAACACAGGATTTTTCATCTTGCTAGGAATAGTAGTAGTTGATTCATGCATTTCTTTGCGGCATGCAGAAACAGATGAGAAGGATGATACATCAGTTCCACATGCTAAGGTTGTTGACTGCATTACATCTTGTGTCCGGGTGGGGAACTTACACGACATTCTAGAACAACACAAGAACCTAGTCAGCGTGATCATGGTTCTGCTCTCGCCTGGTTTCCCCTGGACAGGTACTATTGTATCATTTTGTTTTTCTCCTTTTAAACTGTTTTGATGACTATCTAATCAAACACCATTACTTTTTTGAACAGTCAAAGTTTCAGTGTTTCTATTGCTTAAAGAACTTTGCTCAAGACTTCAGAACAAGGGAAACACCTCTCAGGAAGCCTCCCTAGAAACTGCTCTAACTTCCTTCAGCAGTGAGGTATTGTCGGAGTCAGTTTCTATCTGCGCGTTTGTTCCTGCCAAAAAGTTTATGTATTTGGATTCTGATTCGTGTTCTTCTCATCTCAGATGTTCCACTCGGTTTCACCGAAGGTGGTTGAGTGCATATATACCATCAAGATTGCCCAGGCATGTCGACTCTTCTCTTTTCAAATGTTATCATTCTCCAATTGTTATATTCGTTAGTTTGTAGAAAGAACCGTCACGATCGTTTATGTAGACGCTGATTTTCTAAGACGCGACTTTAACCTACATCTTGTTTTCTGCTTGTCTAACAGGTTCACATAGCTGCGTCAGAGTGTCTTCTCGAACTGTGCGAGCTCTACAAAGCCCTCCCAGCATTGCAGCCGACTGAAATAGGGTTTAAAAGCGAGTTATATCAGCAATACGAGGCCGAAAAGAATGAGCTGGCTAAATCACTTTTAAAGAAATGCATCGAGATTGTCGACAACCTCGAGAGGAAAGATGACCCTATGTCTTGAGCTTTATTTAATTGTGAAGCTCCGGCGTATTGACAGTGTGTAGTGTAGAGAAAAGAGACCACAGTGCCCTGGATTGTTTTAAACAGGACTTATTCATCTTACAAATCACTGGAAGGAAATAGTATTTACTGGGCTACTCCCCACCCTAGAACAGTTGTAACAGAGAAAAGATAGCATCAACTGTAAACAGGTGTAGTTGCAAACATGAGAAGTAGAAAATGACAAGAATATGAACTGTGTTTGCAACTGACCAAAGAAATTCCCTTCTCGTAATGTCGTTTTCTTTTCCTTGATTGTGATGTATCTTGTATGACAGTCATGATACTGGGAAAAAAAGCTTGTTGTGAGAACTCCTTCCGGGGGCATACATCACCATTGGTCTTAACTCAATATTCTTTTAAGACTGTACAGATTGGTCTAACTTGTTCATAATTTTTTTTGACGAATTGATCATATCATTGCAAACCCAAATAAGTGTACAAGAACAACTGAACAAGACAAATACCCAAACTAAAGACCTCTAAATGGCTAAATTACAAAGATGCTACATTGTGTGATTATCATCAATAACATTTTTGGCTGCACTGTGAGCTTTAGCCACTGCACTTTGCGACACCTTTGAAATCGAACAAAATCAAGTTTTTGCATGGCCTCCTTTGAGTCTCTGATAGACCGGAGCATCCTGGACTGCCGCATTACTCATCCCCTGAAACAATGATTAGACAGTCAATTTTATGATGTAAAGCAAACAAAACTCCATGCTCCACGGCAAGAAGCTCGGCTTGGAAAGCACTAGAGGCAAAGTATTTTTTTTCCGTAATCCATTCAGTGCCATCAACCCCTTGATTTGCAAATCTGTGGTCGCATCCCTTTGATTTTGATCTCCACACCGAAAGCCTTGTTATTACTAAATAAAGGAAGAGAGGTAACCTAAAACAGTAACAGTAAATGCCAGTTGCTGTTATCTTACTGTAGAAACGATAATTGGTGAGAAACCCCTGGTAGTCGATCATTTGCCAATTGCCATTAAACCTCTCTCTTTATCTCTCTCACTCAAATGTCTACAAGAACATAATGCATAGAGTAGAAAACAATTGCAAGTGTTTTAAGTAATTTGTAGACAATTGTCATAATAGTTGTTGCACATGTACACCACTGCCCCGTCATAATAGTAATTTGTAGACAACTGTCATAATAGTTGTTGCAGTTGTCTTAAAATTTATATTAAGCAATATAATAATTTACTAATTTGAGTAATCTGAGCCCCGAAGTCCCTCAGTCGAGTAACTATTGTAAGTCAGGACTTTGGAGACGGAAATGTATAAGCTACAAATGTGAGACACATTTAAATGAAAAAATTGAAAACTTAAAACTGACAACTCTCGTAAACTAGACAAAAATGTGTAAAGTGAGGCAAAACACCTTCAGCTTGGCCTTCTCGTGATTTGATACCAACGAGTTAGTGCAACAGTAGACAAATCTTCTTCAGTTAGTTGGAATCCGGTGCTCTAAACTAACTTCCGTCTAAACACCACTGTGCCTTTTCATTCTCGCCGTTATAGTTGCGTAAAATTATGATTCAGGTGGTTATCATAACATTTTTGGAAGTATGAGGGGGCGAATTATAATAAAAATTAATGTTTTCAGCTTAAAGACCTAAAACCCAAATCTCCACCACCTCCTCCGTCTTCCTCCAAACTCGCTCGATAAACACTAATCAAGCGAACCTCTGGTCTGGAATTCAGACGAGACCCCAAACGAAGGAGGGGAGAGAGAGAGAAGTAGCAGCGACGCAGAGGAAGGAGCTGGTTTTGAACTTCAGACTTTGCTGTTGTTTCATTCGGTTGAGGTATGTAATCGACTGCTTTTCTACTTCTCTTTCGTGTTGGTGATTTCCGAGAATATGAATTCTTCTGTATCTTCTGCCGTTCGATGTCTGGTTTAATTGGCATTAATTATGGTAAAAAAGGGAAACGAATGAGTGGTAAAACTATTTGAAGGTCTAATTTTAATTTCTTGTTTATTTTGATGATATATGGGTTAGCATTAGTAAAAGGAATCTATAGCTTTCTCATCAGGGTTTTAATTTGTGTAGTCTATCCCAATGCTTAGTCAAATTGCAGAAATAATGCAGGTAGGTTATGTAAGCTCCAATGTATACTACCAACCAAAGAACAAGAACAAAATATGTAAATGTTTCTCCAAGCCACTAGTTTCACCTTATTCTTTACCTCTTTTCTGATTCAAAGTTTAGTATTAGAGATTACAATGCACATCAAATGTTGAATCTGTATCTCCTGTTTGTGCATGACTTTGTTGTCTACCAGTACTACTGTATTTTTCGTGTACTTTGGTACTGGAGTCTTTATGAGTTGAGTCAAGTTCAGGTCTAGGCTTCACAGTCTACATATACTCTCGTTTTTTTGGGAAGCATTCTGCGGGCTTTGCATACAGTACTTGACATCTTTTTTGTGTTTCCCTTTTTTTGGTCTTTCCACAGCAGAATTGTACAACAAAGATGTCCAAGAGAAAGCAAGTGGATAGAGGAGGACCCTCAACAGCAGGGAGCTTTATTGATTTCAAGGACCAAAATATGGACTTTAGGTCTATTACGAAGGAAATTGACTCATTGGGTAAGTTCTTCTATGCCTATTCTTACACCTTTTACAATGACTCTGAATGCCTTTTGTTAATCAGGTGAGAGGACATGTGTATATTATGAAACATACTACTCATATCCTTGTTGGTGAATCTTTTGGCAGTAAGTACTACAATATTTGAAATAAGTAACTCAGGAAATCTCTATAGTCAAAAAGTAACTTATTCTTGCTGTTAACATTTAGCCACAAATCAATATAAACACTAGCGATTACTGATGGTAATTTTTCATTTGCGTTGCGCTTAGATAACATACTGCACACTGTTGTTGGTTGGAAATTGCAGTTACTCGTATATTTGATGTAATCTTTTACCGTAAATATTTTCGGTCTTGATAAATGTTGTCAGTTAAGGATTGATGATGTTGTCACTATTTTTAGACACTAAGAAAATCATTCAATACATACACAGATAAACGCAGCTCTACACAAAGCGAACATAGCTAATTTACCCCTCTCTGATCGTGCTTCTTCCTTGCCTCCTGGGAAATTATGGGCCACCATGACCTCCCCTGCCACCTTGATGATCTGGCAATATCTCACTTGCTTCACCATTTTATAGATCTCTTGAGCTGCTTTTCAACTTCTACTGAGCAATTTTCTCTTTGTTCAATTAAAAAAAGGCATGCACAATTAGTAAAACCTTGATCGAACCCAGGTGAACCCTGTAAGGATAGCTTCCATCTGCAGCGTCTAGATCACTAATGATTTAGCAAAGGTCAATATTTACAACTACCTGCACCTGTAAAGATACCTACACAAGGACCATGAACGCAAAGACTCTCAATTATCCAAAAACATAATTTTGGCTTTACTCGTTTTCTGATATTCTTTTCTTAATCGCCCAACACATTGTACAAAACACAATATCAACTCCAAAGTAAATTCGACGAACATTTCTGAACGACAATCTTAAATTCATATACTCCCTCCATCCAAGTTTGGTTGTCTCATTTGAATGTGCGCAAAGGTTAAAGAATTTATATTTGACCAAGATAATGTCTAAATTACCCTTTGTCTTTTTTGTTCAAAGGTTATTGGAACTTGAACCCGCATTCAAACTTTAAACTTCGATAGGGGTATTAGTGGAAAGAAGGTGGTACAAATATTGATATTTTTGGTAAAGTGGACATAATTTGGGACATCCCAAATAAGAAAGGAAGACAAACAATTTGTGACGGAGGGAGTACATTCTTGATCCATATATTCACTACTTAATCTGTAAGCCAGACCATCTTTCTTCTTAATTGCTACAAGATAACAATAATTTCCATTAGAGGTTTCTCATTTGCATGAAGTTTCAATCTATTGTTTATCCATATATCAATTTCGTAATACTGTGACCATGATGAACCATAAATAACTGAAGTATATTCCAAATGCCTTTCACTATGGAAAGGATCATTTTGCAGAGAAATGATTTATAGGTAAAATTTTACTAGATGGTAGTGATACATAGTGCAAAGGTTATTTTGTTATAACCAGCCTAGACACTTCTGACAAGGCTTCAAGAACATCGTCTTTCCAAATTAACTAAAACTTACAAAGATTTGCTCTACTTCCCATAAAGGGCCAGGAAGTTCTTTCATGAGAGATTTTATTCTAACATCACAATGTGAAGATAGCGCTTCACCAAGATTTCACTAGCCTTACTAATAGCCTGGGCTGACTGCATGAGAAGATAAACAGATAAGGTAAAACAACCAGATAGAAGTTGTCATAAGTAGCAATAAGCACATTGGACAAAAGAGGAGCAACAAGAACCTAGTTTTTTGCTTGCCCACAGTGATGACATATAGTTGTCAAAGTTTCATGCGTCTTGCATATTGATAGAAGGATTTTAGGTACCGTGTTTTGTAACGATACAGACACCCTTCTTAAAACAGCTTAAAAAACATATACTAACCATTATTGTGAAAAATTTATGGATTGTAACTAACATCTACTTTCTTATGTCTTAAATTCATATAGTCGTTGATCTGGTAGTCTAACCAGGAAGTACTAACATGTTATGGATTTTATTTTGCACTGCTCCAATTTTCGTTGATCAGGTAGTCTAACCAGGAAGCACCAACATTTTATGCATTTTATTTTACACTGCTCCAATTTTTTTTACTTAGATAATAATAGTGGGAAATTGGGAATGATAACTAATATTACTACTGTTATAATGGAATACTAAAATTAGGTATTTTTAATCAACCCCCACTCCTAACACGACAATACTCGACTCAAGTTGGGTAAATAGAACAACTCGTCTTCTATCTAGTTTCTTCTTCAGTCTTTCTCTTCTCAAGGGCAGATCAACAATCAATAATTCAAGACATTTGAGTTTTTTGACTAGCAAGGTTGAGGCAAAACCTTGAGAAGTAGGGCAGTCTAACAAAATCCCTGTATAAAGCTCTCTATCAATCTAGCAAACTCAGCCCAGTTTCAAGTCTTAAACGTATTGTGCGATACGCGGTACATATCCCCTGATACAGTTTGATACACTAACTGATACCTAATGGTGATTGCTATATCGTATCGTATCAAACAATACTGACAATAGAGGTTTCTTTCAAAAACAATGGTGGCTGTTTTTCCCATGTATTATAGAAAGGCGGTCCGTTCACTACTCATGCTTTCTTCCCACAACTCCTCAAAAAAGGTAGAAATGTCCTTGTCATCCTCAAATCTACATGACATTTAACGAGTTAATTTTCTTTAGAAACTTAACAGCTTTCAGCTTCAAAGTATAAGTAGGAAATCACATTCCACTGAGACATTGGTAAATTATATTAGGTGGGGATGGCAATCGGTTGAGTTTAGTAGGTCCCGAACCCGAACCCGGTGCATACCCGAAATTTTCAATGAAACCCAGTTACCTGAATGACCCGAAGTTTCAAGCCTTTCTTTTGATAGAACACGGAGGACAACGCCAGATCTAACGAATGAACGGCGGAATTGCACTGTTCGAGCTTCCGTGTTGATTTACTCAGAACTAGAATTCAAACTTCAAAGAGCTTTGAAATCCCAGAATGAACCCACGGCAAACGATAGATTTGTTCAACTTTTCAAGTTTTCGACATGATTTTCCAGATCCAGAGCCAATCATTCGAGGAATTTGGAATGTCAGAAAGAACCCAAAATTGGGATGAAGACAAAGAAGAAGATTCAAGGCCTACCAGTAGCAGATCTGCTACTTTCGAGGCTGTACAACAATTTATATCTTTGGGGTTACCGCGGCAACATCTTTTCATCATTTGATTTATGCTTCCCGATATGGTAGTTGTGTTCTATCAAAAACTGGACTTTAGCTTCTATTCTACTTCGTTGAGAGAAGAGAACAGACAGATCTAATTTGCTGACAGAAGAGGGCAGAGAGAGAATTCAGACTGGAGATAATGTTCCTCCGCTTGCAAAAAATGGGTATATCCTGTGTCTCACGAGAAACATGAATTTACTCGAAATTTGCTGAACTTGATCGGGTTTGGTCCTGGACATACCTAATAATTTTACCCGAATTGCCATCTTCATGTTAGGAAAATAAGTGTTTTGTTACTTCACCCAGCTTTTACATTGTTCTAGGTCAGTGTCGAACATGATGTACAATGAAAGTGTCAAATTTAGTGCCTTCAAATATTCAGGATGGTCCTTTGCTGAACTGGAAATTGACGCTGAATAAAATAGCACTGTGCTAGTCGAGGCAAATTTCAAAATTTTCTAGTTTTGGAGAACAAATGATCTTCAGCTTCGGACTAGCATTCTAGCTAGACCGCATATGGTTTTAGAGGGTGGAACGAAAAGCAAACATGGTGAAACACATGCCAAGCCTTATCAAATATGGTAAAAGGGGCATATCTTGTGTTATAATAGCAGGCATCTAATTTGGATTTTGTATTATCTGATGTGTGGCTTCATAAGCTTAATTTTAGAGTCCGTGGGTTATTAAATGTTAGAAGTGTAAGCCGGTGTAACTTAAATTTACTCTTGTAAATAATCACTGTTATGGAGGAGAACTTACAGAGGCTCATCCGACATTAGGAGTATCTTTTTTGTGTTTCTAAAACTTTTCTTAATATATCTTCATCTAACCTGTGGATGTCTAACAGCTCTGTCTCGCATGTACTTTACGAGAAATCTCTAGTAGAAATTCATGTGTAAGATGATATATACAATCTTACAAATTTTATAAAGGGACTAATTTGCTGATTAGACTCCCTATTTTAACTCGGTAGATAAGTAACAATTTAACAATCAACCTTGACAACCAACTCACAACTACTGGTTCGTGTAGGCGAAACACAGACCACCACAGACCGCAAGAACCCTTGTTACGTTACCCCATTTCCACAAACCTCTTTGGGTCACTTCCCTGACACAACACCCTTCCGGACACTGTCACAGGTCATTCATTGTAGTAGAATGAACAAAACTGTATTCCTACATTCATGATTCATCTTTCCAGTACAACTCAATTGATGAGAGTTTAATAAAGAAATTGGTTTTTATTCTTTCCACCATTAGCTACCTCTCTATTTATCTGTCTTCAGATCTAAATTTTAATGTTCTTAAGTAGAAGAGAACGTCATATATTAAGGTGGTTGTTGTTATTGTGGGTTTTGATGGAATTGGGGGGAGGCAATGGTTGTGGTTTTCTTGACCATGCTGATGGTCTTTTACTTCTACCATTGACCTCTATATTTTGCTAGTTTGTGAGATGAACCGAGATGGCTGGGGCCAGTATCATATCTGATCATGTTATTATATATCTGAGAATCTATTTGCCACTTTTCTGAGTTTGCGATGAACCGAGATGGCTGGGGCCATTATCATATCTGATCATGTTATTATATCTCTGAGAATCTATCTACCACTTTTCTGAGTTTGTTTCTGTAAGTTGTTTGTACGATGAGTTATGAACTTATGTCGTTTCATTTTAGGATCCACCCACATGACATGGAAGGAGAGGAAGGAGTGGGAGGACCAAAAGGCTCTTTCTCTTGGCGGGAAGGTAACTCCTAGTCTTTAGCTTTTTTCTCTTGTTCAAACGATATGTGAAATTGGCTTAAAATTTCTTCTTCTTTTTGCCGCGTTTAGTTTTTTGTTATGAGCCCCATTTTCTATATTTGCAGCCTCGGAAGCAGCAGAGACTACCACTCAGTGTAGCAAGGGTAGTTATGAAAAAGCAGAAAGAAAGAGAGCAGAAGATGCGTGAAGAGGTGCTATCTCTGCTGCACTCATATTTCCTTTGTTTAGCTAGACTTTGTCTTGAGCAAACCTTGAGCTGTGAAATGTTTTGTGTGTTTAGAGGATGATTCTAGGAAGATTTGGAGCCAAGTTTACTAGTAGTGGTACCAAGAAAACAACTGACAGGCGCCGGAGACCGGAGGACAAGGTGCTGAAAGCAACTGAAGGCCGCTTTAGAAATGGAGTTCTTGATGTAAAGCATATGTTGCAATCTGGTGCACGTAAAGAACCTAGAGAAAAGGCTACCCCGAGTTTTGCATTCAATGAGGAGAGGAAGAAAAAGGGTCCCAAAAAGAGTAAAGGAAAGAAGAAGGGCGGTGGTAAAAAGCGTCACTGATCTCTGGCTGTTGTCTCTCAACGACGTGCTTGCTTGGTCGAAATTCTGCGTCTTTTCAAACATTTTTCTTTGTTGGTTTGGTATTAAGGCAAGCCCGGCTTTACTGTTCTTTCTACAGAATCTTTAAAACCTAGTACTTACGATTTCGTAGCAGATAGAACTAGAGTTTTATTGCAATGCAAAGGTGGAATATGGGTTATGTATAAAATGTTCCTTGGGCAGGCTGGACATTTTGACATCCTTGGCCCAAGCCTTGAGCCCAGAGTTAGGAACATGGTCACCCCATCCAAACTCGATTCATATGACACAGTTTTTACTTTCAACTAGGTAAAAGCGTGGGGTTGTTTGGGAAAAGGGGTAGTGGTGGGGGTGGGGTTGGTTAACCCGAACGAACACCAACTCTTTTTAGCTTCCGGTGGATGGGTTTTTTGGGCGGTGACCAGCTGTAGAAGAGTTCGGCGTGGCTGGGTGGAGCTGGGGCCGGTAGATAGTTGGTGCCCAGGTGACGTGGTGACAGGCAGTGGATAGGAAGGGGGAAATAATTTTGGACTCTTTCACGAATTTTCAAATTATGTTTCAATTTTCAGTGACATGGATTTTTGGTACCTTGCATCTTTTTTCAATGCAATTCTATTCTATAAAACAACTAGAGTATTGCCCGTGCCCGAGGACACTATTCCTAACTTGGATAGTTTTTGAGTCTATAAGTGTTTTTCTTTAAATGGATTTAGACGTGTTATTCAAAAATTATATTTACAAATGTGGTGGAAATAAATTAAAAAAAAAAAACAACTTTCAAGTGTGGGATGAGCATTATTAATAGAAGTGGGAATTACTCATAATCTATCTCCTATTAGTTAGGGATGTCCAAAAAAGGTGGGTAGTTAGGAGTAATTATTGCTTGCTCCAAGAGCAAATATGACGTGGTGCTCTAATCAATACATCACAGGACACGTCAAGAACATGTAGGAATTCACTTTCTTTTGTCTACCACTCATTCTCTTTCTTCCTGACGTGTCATGTGCTGTATTGATTAGAGCACCACGTGTATTTGCTCTTAGAGCAAACAAAAATTTCTCGGTAGTTAGGGATGTCCAAGGAGAGTGTGTAGTTAAAGATGTAATAAGTAGGTGAGATCTAAGGTGGGGATGAGATTGATTTAATATAACGGTTGAAAAATCATAAGTTAGTTAAACCATGCTATTTTATAATATAGACATTGTTTAACTAACTTATGACTTTTCAGTCTTTCTAACTTATGACTTTATCATGTGGTGAAGCGAATAATCTATTTACTAATCTTTTGAAAATGATCACTTTTGTCTGTTTTCAATGTTTTTATTTTTATGCTCTTTTTCAAGAGCTTTGTTTCTCAGAGGTGGTGGGTTGTACCACTCTGGTTGTTTGTCTAGTTGGCTGTGTTAGCCTCTCTATTAATGAAAGCTATATCCGGATTAAATAAGTCAGCTCAAGTCCTTAAATCTTACCTTCCACCCACTTAACTACCCTACCACTACTTAACTACTCATTACTTGAAAATTTACCCTCTCTCTCAGATTAATTTACGTAATTATCAAAAGTGTGTAAGAACATGACTTGATGAATATCATATAAAATTACCGGAGACGCCATTTTCATCTTCTCCTCCAGCAAAATCGATTATGAAACGTGTTTTCTGGGTAGTGCCCTCGGGCACGGACAATCCCCTAATCTATACTAATATAAAAAGCCAACGCCAAATTTAGTAAAATCAAGAAGTAAAGCCCACCATATTTTAAATAAAAAGCCAACGCCGAATTTAGTGAAATCAAGAAGTGAAACCACAAATTCACAACCCTATCCCCACGTACACGTACACCCTCACAATCCAGCAGCTTTACATTTCCCAATTTACATCAAACTGCCTCCAATTTCCCTCAATCACCTCAACCTCACAAGTCCACAACTTCTGAAATCTCCAATACCTCTTAACCCTCCAATATATATCATACTATCTGACATCTCAAGCCCACAAACCTCCTAACTGAAATCAAAACTCTACTTAAATCAGATTGTTGGTAGTACATCAAACTCTCTGACGTCAATCTTTCCCTTCGATCTCTTATGTTCTTTTTAATTTTTTTCTCTTGCAAGAACTACGTAGCATTTTTTTTATGTTTTCTTTACATGTTCTATTATTTTGTTTACTACAGAACATTAAGGCCACACACATGCTAGTGAAAATGTTTGCTCTCTCCATACATATTTGAAATGCAACATCAATTGGGGTATATTTTGTCGTGCAGTTGAATAATTTTCTGCATTTATTGTTGAATTGGTAAACATTGAATTTTTTTTTACCAGTTATGGACATTTGTGCCCTTGTCTCACAATTTTTCTTTTACAGGATGTTTGTCTCGAGAGTTTTATGTGGTAAAACGAGTTTATCAATTTGAAATAGAGTTACTTGATTGTAATTCATTATGTAAAAAAACTATTTTCTTTTAAAAGAGTAAGAATAGCACATGCATCGTGTGTGCCCCAGTTGCTAGTATGAAAAGAATGAACTTACTAGAAACTACTGAAGTTGATTTATCCGTTTCGACATCTACTTTGTTACACATAATCTTGATACTTGAAGAAATTTTGGAACATAATTTAGCGGCGAATTTCGTCATGAGTAGTATAATTAAGGGCATGTTTGGTACCAGCTGAAAACTCAATAATCTGTTGAAAATAATCTGAAAAGAAAATCCAACTTAACTGATAATCACAATCTGTTTGGTTTGAAACTAAGTCACCTAGAGCGGGAGTGAAGCGGGAACGCGAACTGGAGCGGGAGTGGGAAAACGTCTAATTTCAGAAGGATTGCATTTGAGAGCGTCACGAGAGCGTCTATATAAAATATTTATTTACTATAATTTTATTAAGAAAACTAATATGTACATATGATAATGTGATTTTACACATGAGATTATTTTATTAAAGGGGTTGTCAGTATTCATTTGTCAAATAGGTTGCTTAAATAGTGAAGAATAATGTTTAAATAGTTGAATTATCAAACTGACACATGATAAGTTGAGATTAATCATCAAGTATAGTCCAAAGTAATGGTAAATTTGCTTTAAAAAGTAATTCTCCTACGAGAACGAGCGCTCTATTTTCTGGAGCGCCTTACGAGCAAGGTTTGGTCTCGAAAGCGCCAGAGCGAGGGTTGGGAGCGGGAGCGATGCCCTTCTAGAGGTTTTAGGTGACAGATCACTAACTTGATCCATTTGACAAAATTTATAGAGCTCTAAATCCAAGCAATTGACTACACATGTTTATAACTGAACTGTGATTATGCTAATGTAAAAAATATATCGAAATTATTTTTTTTAGAGATTTTAAGATGCATAATCCCCAATTTTTGAGATTCTACAATTGCACACAGATTATTTTAATCTGCAGATTATTATATTAAAATCTGCAGGCATAACAAACAAGATTGTGGAAAAGAAGCCGATTTTAATCCAAAAACTCGGCGCTACCAAACATGCACTAAGTTTCATTTGCATAAATCATTTCTTTTACTTCACACGAGTTGGTTTTAGGAACTGAAACAGTTTATGTTTGGGAGTGGACTTTGAGAGTGGAAATAGAGGCCCGTGGACGATATAAATCATTTCTATAACTCACATCAAATCGCACAGCGGATACTACTGTCACTTAGAGCCAATGAATCGGTCATGCTCCTTTAATAGAATAGATAATTAATGAGATGATAAGATTCCAACCATTTTAAGCAAGAGCTAGCGTAGAGATGCCTTGTAGATATTATCGATATAAATGTTAAGTAAACAATACTGAAGAGTGAAAAGAAATAAGACACGACACACCATATTTTTTCGCGGAGAAATCTTCACTGTGTTCTCCGCCTGAGAAGGTCAGTTGGGATGAAAATCCCACCTGCTAGCACCAACTAGTGGTAGACAATATAATACTAGAAACCGTACGATAAACTGAAAACAATGGCTATCACACATATCAGCACTTACACTATACCCTCACCGGCCTAGTTTCTGTAATATCGTTGTAGCACCCTAATGCTAGCAATCCAAGATGCATCTGAATTCACTTGGTAATAGAAAACACCTGACTCATACAGCGGTCACATTAGTATTAAAAAACTCGAACTAGAGTGGAATAAACTTCGTAGACAGCAGTTACACTAGCAGTACAGAACTCAAACTAGTATGGAGTAAACAACATGAAACTGATTAGATGAAACAAATAACTTACCAGCAGGAATATGGAAATATAGAACAACGCAAAAAGGACCCCAGACCTACATGTTCGAATATCACAACCTAAACAACACTAAGAGGTTACAAGTACAAACAAGGGAATGACCTCAATTCTAAGCAGTATGTCGCAAGTGCTCGAATGAAGTAATAAATTTCAGCCCCGAGTTGTCGAACCCATAAGGACAGATAATAGGATCATTGTTTAGATATAAATTAAGAATGAGGAACATCATTGGTTGATTGTTTCCTTAAGCAAATAACTAAAAATAAGAACTGGAAGTAAATAGTTTTAATTCAAATGAGACGAGTTCAGGTATTTAATAAGATGCCCTAGGGCATCGATATTCACCATAACTGTTGTTGGAATCACTAACTAGCTAGTTTTAATCACGTCATGCCAATTAATACACTGAACCCCCTCTCGTAGCATTCATCACTACGTAACCGGTCGATACGTGGCCGCACGGTCCTCCGTCCCTACCGACTCCGTTCTAGTCCGTTATACCATCCTACCAGTGATCGGTCCGTATCGGTCCACCGCACATGTCACGAAAACGGACATGATTTCTGGTTTTAACCGCCTACGAGATTGCTCAAACGCTCGATTGGGTAATCTTGGCTAATCCTATCAAGATGTCACTCAATTTTCCTTGAATTGAGATCACTCTTGTCTCTTATCTCGATATCGGTGTTGGTCTCTCCATCCTCACACCTAAATATAATCACAAGGACGTCTTACTACGCATAAAATAAAGCATCAAAATACAAGAGATGAAAAGAACATACTAATTAATTAAGAGCATTTCATGAATCCAACATCTAATTTCTAGAAAAAACATCTAAACGCTAGGTTCACCGAGAAATCTAGGTATGATTTTAGCTACTCATAAATTAGAAAGATCATACAAAAGTATTCATAGATTGATAGAGAGAAAGAGATAGGTGATCAAACACGTGAATCTTTGATTTATTGTTGAATCCCGAGCTTCACAATTGTTCCTTGTCGTTTCCCTCCAGCCTTGTACGTCAACCTCCTGTTTCTTAGGTCCCTCGGTCACTCTTTCAGTATTCCCAACATTTCCTAGGCTTAAGCTATCAAAATAGCAAGTTTCCCCCTTAACTCCCAGTCACAACACCAGACCTCTTCGCACGAAGACACTTACTCTCTTCTTCAAACGAACGAACAAAAGGATATTTTTGTTTGTGTGAACACCATTTTTTTAATACTCCGTATTTTTCGTAAGGCTAATTGTGTAATCTAAGCAGTGAAAATTCAGCTTAAAATTTTCGAGAAGTAATTTGAGAAATTTCATGAATTAAAAATTTATTCGTTAAGAAACTCGCGTGAAAATTTTGGGAACAAAATAATATGGAATTGCGATAACATAAAATTCGGTAAATTGTTGAGTTTTGATAATTGAGAAATTCGGGTAAGATTTTAGAAAATATTGGGTTAATATTCGAAGTAAAATTGTGTGTGTGTTTCTCTATTTTAGTCGAGATCGCGTGTGCGACCACTGCGATACATCCTAGTTGTGCCACACTGACACGTTCCAACCGTAAGTGTACGGCTGTCACGTGTAGTAATATCCGGTAATCTGGATTTTTCGAACTCAGGGACTTGTCGTGAATCAATTAGTATTCTTAACTTTATGTGGGAAAGTAGTAGAGATTGTTTGACTAATCTAAGAAAGTAAATAGCAAGCTAATTATTAAAATTGAGATTAATAAGAGGGATAAGTATCAGGATATCTTTTCAGGTTCACTAGGGATTTACACCACTTATGATTTATGTTCTAGTAACACGAATGTACTCTACTTAGCGAAACGAGCAACTCTACCTTGAAGATTCCTCAACCAAAGCCTATAGTTAAAATCTCGTACCTGATTCTTGTAGTCTACTCAAGTTTAACTACGCATTATGTTCTCTTGATCTAATCTTAGTTCTTAGCCAACAAGCAAGATTCCTCAACCCTAGATACACCTAGTGCATGATTCAAGTTCCAGCAACGAATATTGATTCCTCTAACATTCATCACCTAAATCAATCATATTGCTACGTCTAACAATATGAAAGATAGATTAAACTCATGAATCAAGCATAAATAAACAAAACACATTTAATTACGCATAGAAGCATGAAACACGATCCATAAATCACCAACACGGTGTTCAAAACCCTAGTTCCCTACGAGATATCCCGAATAGAGGGTTTAGCTACTAAAACACATGATCAAAGTACAAAGTTTCAATGATCATAAACAAAAACTAAATAGGGGAAGAAGATACAGAATCAAACGATTGTCTACAAGCTCCCAAGAATGCTCTTGATCTCCAATGGCGTCCAAAGAATGAAAGAATAATAGCCCTAGGTTGTTGTCTTCTAGTTAAAACACGTTTCTTATTTTTATTTTTCAGAAATAACACTTTTACCCCCTTCTACTCACTTCAGATCCAATAATGTGATATTGTGAACACATTTTGTTATCCTAGGATCACCTTTTGTAGTCGTAGAGTCACGTTGATCCTCTATGTGGTCTTGCACTTGATCTTGTGATCATAGGATCACCTTTTTTTTATTGTAGGATCACGTTGATCTTCCATGTTGTCTTGCACTTGATCTTGTGATCACAATTTGTGATCCTCTACTTCCAGTGTGTTGCTTCTTTTCACTCCTCTTGAAATTTTGGCTAAGTCTTTTTCTCATCTTAGCTTCTACTCTCCTTCATCCATTCTCTCATGCATTCCTTGAGTTTCTTTCTTTTCGAAGTTCGCTTCCGCTCCAAAATCCGTACTCCAAGCTTCCGGTCCCTGAAATCCACAACACGAACAAATACCGGAAGATCAAATGCGACAAATAAAGCTTAAAACATGCCGAAAACGCCCGGATTACACCATGAATCCAAATACTCATTTACGCTCAAAACATATAATAATTGATCAATTTCTCATAAAAATCTCTCTAAACACACGCAAATCGGTGGTGAATCCTATAAGAATATAACTCCTAATGTGGAGTTATCAAATACTCCCACACTTACCATTTGCACGTCCCGAGCAAAGTCTCATCTACTGCATTTACGTGTCTACTAGCCGACAAGACTCTAACGACTCCAACATGACTCACGACATAACTAATGCAGCAAGATGATGCAATTTAAATCTAGACTCGATCTTAAGCACATCAAAGCTTTTAACTTCTTTCTTTTGTGAGATCAGGCAATTTCAATAACATAGACTGATGCTCATGGACGATGAAAAATTATGCAAGAGGTGTGAATTGCAACTAAACTCGACAACAAGTAATTCTCCATAGTTAGTATAGAAAGCTTAACTTTACTATAAAGAACAACCTGCCTCGTCATGTATGCTGATAAAAATAAGAGGCTAACCAAGTCTAAGCCACGTTCATAGTCCGAACTTCTATTCCGCTAACAGTTTAGAAAGTTGAGGCTTAGGGACAAAATGATAATCATGAAGTAATAAGTCCTAAAGCGTCATATTCTCACATTAAAACCCGCATCTCACACACCCTCACCCTGATGATAGGAATCCACAACCCGAATCTCACCGACTCCGACCCTCGATTCCCTCAAACCCCGGTACAATAACGATATCCGTGGCCATCGTGGCGAAACGTGCACGACCTGTAAATCATCGTCCAACAAAATAAGAACTCCACCACTCGATTTCCAATAAGCATACTTTAATAATTTATTCCTCTCCGTTTTTCTCTCTTTTTTTTCTTTTTTATTTTTTTTCTTCTTTTTTTTTTCTCTCTCTCAACAATACAATCACAATATAATAGCAAAAATACACGATCGGTCCTCCAAGAATTAAGCAATTATAAACACGTTAGGGGGAGGAAATAAACAATCCAATGAATGAGTATCACATATAAAATTCGTCTCCCCCTAACCCAATGAAGCACGCGATGGCACCAAACAAACCGCAAACCAATCAAAACATTGTTGGAATTGTGCCCTAGAGGCAATCTATTTCTTGTGACAAATATATGGATTTACGATTCATTATGTTACCGATATGGAGATATGTTAACATGAATAAAGTCCTTCGAATATAAGTGTTATATTCTTAAATATCCCTAGTCAATTATAATGATTAATGGGACAATCATCTATAGACTAGTATGAGGTTGGATTGATAGGGAGATATCATGATCCAACACATGGGTATGCATTAGGAGTAATGGCATACTGGATTGACCCATCTCCGATAAGGCTACATACATGTTATGAAAAGTCACAAGCGCTTCTCACGGTGCAACGGTGTTGTCATCCTTAGACTTGAAGTCACTAGATTGTCTAGTTGTGGATTATTGTGATTTTGGTAGCGTCAAACGCTACACCGTAACTGGGTAGCTAAAAAGGCGTGTACTGGATACAATAAGAAGCAAGCTTAGAGATCATAGTTGACGTAGATAGAGTTTGTCCCTCCCACATAACGGGAGCAAATATCCTAGGACACTCGAGGGATAGTGCTTATAGAATGTCTGGCCAGACTCAAATAAATCAATATAGGATATTGATGTTATTTGCACGAATAAGACTATTCCCAGGATCGAGAAACTATGGATTGGATATACGAGTGTGACTTGTATGTATCGTGTCCAATCCGGCTATTGGGACAAAGGGATGAGACAATACTTGCACAAGGTTTGTCATGATGACTATTCTATCTGTTGGCTAGAATGGATGTCTTGCTATAGGCCGCTCCATATTAGTAAATAGTTACTACCAACTAAATAGAACCTATGGGGTCACACGCCATATAGGGGTGAACTAGACTTCGGAATTAATTAATTAATATGATTAATTAATTAGAAGGATCAAATCGCAACAACTTGCTAACTTAGTAGGACTAATATGCAAGTTGGACTAATTCATGTAGAGACATGATTATGATTTGACAAGTGTAGATAGTGCTTTCTGAGCTAACAGATCTTGGCCACGTGGCAACCATCCAGCACACCATATTGTGCTCCACACACACCGGATCACCAGCCGAGCTGATCCATGTGGGGGCTGCGAGACAGAGCCCTCGCATACCACTGCACGGGACTTGTAGGGACTTAGTGGTTTGGAGGCTAGAGTAAGCCCTGTCGCGTGCGAGCCAAGCCCGCGCGCGACCTTTAGTAACTGTTTTGAGAGATTTATGGCACGAGCTCCATAAACCCGGTCAATCCGGTCAAACCCGGTCAACCTCGTAACGGTTCCGGTATTCGCGCACAACGTGCTGTAACGGTCCCTATATACTCGGACGAACGTGCCGTTATGGTTAAGCTAATTAAGCCGCCATCAATGGGCGCATTAACCACACTACAACGGTCACGTTCTCTGCTATATATAGGACGTTACCCTTTCCATACAAAGGAGAACACACTGGCCATACGCGGAAGCTCTGCCAAACCTCTGTCTCTCTCTCAGACATTGCTACTGCCTTACTCTCTCCCTACACACAACCCCACTCTTCCTGTGCGATCCCTGATCCTCTACATACGGTGTACACGGAGGTCTCCCCGCCGGAATCTCTTGTGCACATTTTGGTGAAGCCGACGTGAACTTACCAACAAAAGCAACCATGTCTCAGCAGGATGATATCAGCAACAGATCGCCTTCCACCGAAACCGCCTCGGGAGAGGAGACCCGCCGTACTCCTACCACTCCCGGCGAGACACCGACTCTAGAGTCTTTGGACGCCACTGTTCAAAGTCAGGCGAAAGCTCTCAAAGCTCAGTCTGCGCAATTGGAAAGGATCTTGGCCGTTCTGGGCACTCTTGCGCCAAATCCCTCATCATCCACCGCCGTCCCTTAAGGAGGAGGAGCTCCTACTGTTCCGGGACTGGGAGTGTCAACCACGCCTCCCAACCCTAATCTGCAGACTCCACCGGCGACTACGCAGCTGCCTTCGATTCAGGGGTCAACAGCTTAGATGTTGCCTCTCGCTGCTCACACTCCTCAGCCCTCGGCTTTGGCGTCTAACCCAGCTCTGCAGTACCCTTTGCCTCCTTCAACGGCGATCTGGGGCAATGCGGGTAGTCAATACGTTCCCAATCCTTCGACGACATATGTGTCGCCTCCGCATGCGGCAACCCCTCCTTCAGCTACCGAAGGAAGCATTCCAGAGTGCATGACGTCTCTGCAGAAGCGCATGGACACTATCCTGGCTCATCAGTCATTCGCGGATACCATTATCCCGAAGTTAGACAACGATCCACCCATTCCACGAGAGATCTATCTCATGCCTAACCCGGCGGGGTACAAGGCTCCTAAATGGGATAAGTTCGAGGATGTCAACGGAAACGCTCATGAGCATGTCATGCGTTTCATTGATGTCATGGGGCCGTACGGAGCTGATACCAAACTGCTGATGCGAGAGTTCCCGAAATCTCTAGGGAACGTAGCGTACAAATGGTACCGAACGTTGGAAGCCGGATCCGTGAAGACTTGGGACGACATGGTCCAGAAGTTCTACACCAAGTTCTTCCAGATGGAAGAAAAAGGTGACGATGATCCATCTCTCGCGGATGTATCAGAAGCGCGAGGAGGACGGGATCACTTTCATCAAGAAATTCAGGGCGAAATCCTTGGAGTGCAAAGATCCAATGCTCGAAAGCCGGCTCGTAGAGATATGCCTGCAGTGTATGCGAGATGAATACAAAGGTATGCTCATCAATTTGCAAACACCTACGTTTTCAAAGCTAATCGAATGCACGAAGAACATCGAGCCTATAGTCGAGAGACAGAAGAAGAAGAACGCTCCGGAGCGATCTTCGAGCGGGGCCACCTACAAGATCGGGAGATTCAGTTACAAGAGGGGACGCGAAGCTGAGGTCAATACAGTTTCACCCCAGAAGCAAGCGAAGGTTGTGAACTTCGATGTACCACCTCATCCATGCTCAGTAGAGGAGGCAAGCGACCTCTGCAGACAGTGGCGCAAGGACGGCGTCCTGCCACCGCTCGAGAAGATACCCTCTAAGGAGATGGTGAGGGACCCTAAGTGGTGCGAGTACCACGGCAAGGTCATGCACCCCACAGCGGAATGTAAAAAGCTCAGGTTCACATTCGACCAGAAGATGAAGAACGGTGAGCTGATCGTCAGCGATCGCAGGAAGGATGTGCGCAACAATCCGCTTCCTGCCCATGCGGAGCAAGACTCAAAAGGCAAGGAGGTTGCCATGATCTCGATCGTAGACTTGGAAGAAGTCGCAGAGGATGGTCTACCCATCATCGCCGAGGTCCACAATGACGGGGACTACAACATGGACACAGAAGACGAACGTGCCGATCGGATGAAGGGGTCGCACGGCTTTAGCAGGTTTTTCGACGAGATGAACTTCTCCGAGAAGTGCCGGACAGACATGACGAAAGCAATCTTGAGGATAGCGGAGGACTACGAAGAGGATCTTGTAGTCTCCAACGGGAAAGTCATCAGGGCGTCTCGCTCTACAGAAAAGATTATGACCTTTTCTGCCAGCGACAAGAAGACAGACGCGAGCCACCAGAGGCCTCTGTACGTGACGACCATCGTCAATGGTTTCGAGTTCAAACGAGCATTCATTGATGGAGGAGCAGCGGTCAACGTCGTTTCTCTCCACACACTGAAGCTAGCAGGGATCCCCGAGCACAAGATCGTCAAGCGTCCATCTCCGCTGATGGGATTCGGAAGAGACTCTAGAATGACGATCGGATGGATTTGCCTGGGCGTTCAGATTGGCAAAATCAAGTGCTCAGCGAAGTTCTATGTCATAGACGCGAACACTACATACCACATGATTATAGGTCGAGCCTGGATTCATCGCTTCGACGCGATTCCTTCAACAGCTCACCAGGTTATGAAAGCTATCTGGAACGACAGAGTAGTCGAGATACCGGCTTCGACGAATCCATTCAACTTGGATGAAGCACATCTTAGCGAGGCGGTGTGGTTTACCGAGATGGCGGACGAGCAAACACCGGGACCATTCAACCCTACTCCTTTGCCTCTATGGGAGGACATCAAGGACCAGTCACCTGCGGGAGTAATGGTGACGAGGGAAGATGCCAAGGAAAAGCCGCCTGCACGCGAAGAGGCGCCGCGTATCGCATACCATCGAAAGAATGTGTATACCCTGAAGAGAATCGCAAAGCATGACCCTGAGGGCAAGGAGATAGAGAGCTTCTACGCCAATGGGAAGAAATGCTATCGCATATGAAGGTGCGCGGGGATGTCCTCACACGGGCATGAGGATATCCCTGGGGAAATCAATCAAATCGAACAAATTGCGCCGACGGAAAAGCCAACACAGGGCACTCCAGACGAGAAACTCAAAGAAGCGCCTGAATGCATGGAAGACAGGCCCAGACCACAAAAGCAAGAACTAAAGGAAGTGTTCCTCAGCCCGAACGAGGAAAAAAAAAGGCCAGTCTTTCTAAGTGCGGACCTCACAAGCGAAGAGGAGCAAGGATTGCTACAGCTCCTAACTGAATACAAGGATGTGTTCGCATGGGAGTATGATGAGATGCCGGGACTGGATACGAGCATCACTATGCACCGCTTAGACATCATTCCAGGGTCTAAGCCGGTAAAGCAGAGCACAAGGAGCTTCAGGCCGGAGCTTAACGTGAAAATTAAGCTGGAGATTGTCAAACTCCTGGACGCCAAATTCATAGAGCCAAATCATCATCCCACGTGGCTGGCCAACATCGTGCCAGTGGTGAAGAAGAACGGACAGCTCCGCATCTGCGTGGACTTCCGAGATCTCAATCGCTTCTGCCCCAAGGACGATTTTCCACTGCCCAACATCGATTTGCTTATCGATTCAACAGCGGGTCACCGCATGTTCAGTTACATGGATGGCTTCAGCGGGTACAACCAGATCAAGATGGATCCCGAGGACGCGCAGAAGACTGCATTCATCACTCCGGTGGGGGTGTTCAATTACACAGTGATGCCTTTAGGTCTCAAAAACGCGGGTGCAACCTATCAGCGCGCCATGATGGCTCTGTTCCACGACATGATGCATAAAGAAGTGGAATTCTATGTGGATGACCTGGTGGTTAAATCCAAGCACGAAGCAGATCACATCGCAGATCTACGAAAGGTGTTCAATAGATGTAGACGCTTTCAACTAAATATGAATCCCATGAAATGCGCATTTGGGGTGACATCAGGGAAATTCTTGGGATGCGTAGTTCATCGCCAAGGAATCGAGCCTGACCCTGCGAAAGTATCAGCCATAACCGGCATGATGCCGCCCCATAACCAGAGTGCCTTGAAGACATTTTTAGGAAAGCTATCCTATCTGCGAAGATTCATCCCAGCGATTGCCGAAATCACATGCTGTTTTAGCACTCTTCTCAAGAAGGACGCCGTGTACAACTGGGCTCCGGAGCACGAAGCTGCATTCGAAAAGCTGAAGGATTTGCTGACATCCTCAAAAATAATGATCGCACCTCAACTGGGATCACCGCTTCTGCTATATCTTACATCAACAAGGAGATCCATAGGAGCACTCTTGGCTCAGGAGTACGAAGGCCAGGAAAGGCCTATCTACTACATCTCTCGCATCGTGCAGCCTGCTGAATCGAGGTACACCGACATCGAATGTCATTGCCTTTCTTTGTTCTTCGTAATAGAGAAATTGAAACACTACTTCGCATCGCATAAAGTAGTAGTGGTCACCAAAAGCGACCCCATACGATACCTGCTAACACACACTACTCCCGGCGGGAGACTGGCGAAATGGTACATGACCATCTCTTAATATGATATCACATGCGTGAGACCGCGAGCGATCAAGTCGCGGGCGGTAGCGGATCTGTTGGCACAGTTCCCCGACAACAGTCATGAGCCCGTGATCGAAGAGGAGATCGAAGGACCTGAAATCTATGCAATAGGTGTGCCTTATTGGACGCTCCATTTCGACGGGTCGTCGACAAGAAAAGGCGGAGGCATTGGGATAGTCTTGACTAAGCCGGATGGAGAAGTCATACAGATGTCCGCAAAGCTCGATTTTGCAGTCACCAACAACGAGGCAGAATATGAAGCCCTCATAGCGGGACTGCGCGCAGCAAAAGCTTTGGAAGTAAGCAATCTGACGGTCATGGGAGACTCCAAGTTGATCGTCAAGCAAGCCTCGGGCGAATACGGTTTGAAGGAGATTAATCTTCTGTCTTACCGCACCCTAGTACAGAAGCTGGTACAGCAATTCTGCGATGTGAGGTACGAGCACAAGCCCTGAGCAGACAACAGGCATGCAGACGCTTTGGCAACCTTGGGTTCCAAGGTCAGTACAGACAAATGTCCCGCGAGGATCTCGATCGAAGTACGGACATCGTCAGCGTTGGCATAAGACGCGAGCGACGACGAACACATGGATGATTCGGACTGGAGAAAAGCAGTCTTACGAGCAATTGCAGAAGGCACAAGCAGTGAAAGCTGGGCACTCACAAAAGGGTACTGCATACATGACAACAACCTTTACTACAAGGGTCCTGGCGGAATACTCATGCGATGCGTATCCGAGCGAGAGGGACAACTGTTGCTAGAAAAGATTCACCAACATGCTTGCGGAGAAAGCGAGGTGTCAATCTATCGAAAGGCCCAGAGATACGGCATTCATTGGCCAGACATGTCAACAGCTGCGACCCTGATACAAGGGAAGTGCGAAAGTTGCGCACTAATCAAAGATTCTCTACTCATTGCCCTAACCGATGACGACACAGATTGGAGGAAGCCGCTCTTTGACTTTCTCACTCAAGGCACCGCGCCTGAATCGAGAAAAGAAGCCGAAAAATTGAAGAGGAAAGCATCTCGATATGTAGTATAGGAAAACCTGCTTTGGCGAAGAGGTCACGAGGGCAACTTGCTGCGATGTCTAGACGGCAGAGAAGCACAAGAAGTCATGGACCTTTCTCATCAGGTGGAACACCAAGGAGGTGCGCAATTATGCAGGCAGCTCCTCTCAATTGGATATTTTTGGCCCACGATGGAGGTCGATTGCCGCACCAAAGTACGACGCTGCCAGGAATGCCAATTCAAAGGAAACCTAGTGCACGCTCCCGCCGTGGATCTACATGCATTAGGGACGCCGTGGCCATTTCACACATGAGCTCTAGACTTCATCGGTCCCATCCGACCAACGTCACACGGGAATCATTTTATTCTCACTGCAACTGAGCTATTCACCAAATGGGTGGAGGCAATACCACTAAAGACGGCAAATGCGCTAGCTGTGGTTAGCTTCATTCAAGAAAACATCATATGCAGGTTCGGAATCCCAAACACCATTCTTTCAGATAACGGTACTCCCTTTGTTAATCGCCAGGTAGCTGCGAAGTTAGCGGAGTACAATATCAGGCAAATATGTTCTACTCCCTACTACCCGAAGGGGAACGGGCAAGCCGAAGCGACCAACAAAACGCTGTTGAGAATTTTGAGCAAGATGGTCGTAGATGACCACAAGAAGTGGGCCGACTCTCTAAGCATAGCTCTGTGGGCCTACCGAACTTCTCCAAGGACACCCACGGGGGCCTCGCCATTCCTACTATGTTATGGGGCCGAAGCTGTGGTACCTGCGGAGGTGAGAGTCAATTCGGCAAGGCTAGCCTTCCACGCACTCTACGAAAATCAACGCGATCATGACTTAGTCTTGCTGGAGGAAAAGCGAGAACAAGCCAAAAGAACCAACAAGCGATATCAAGAAAGGATTGCTCGCGCTTACAATAAGACGGTCCAGCGAAGAGATTTCGCAGTCGGAGATGAAATACCCCGTTTTGTGACTACGGGTATTTTGTGATATTATTACAAGTATTGGGAAGTTAAAGTAATTATAGAGAGTTAAGTATAATGCTTTGAGAGTTTGGGGGGAACTTTGTGACTTTAATCAAAGGTTTTAGTGTCTTTTACTTGAGTTGGGGGAGGTGTTTGTCTTTTGGCAAAACTAAGGGGAAATAAGTGTCTTTTGACCTAAATTTCTTCCTACAATAAAAGTTTCCTAATCCAAGAGGGTTTCCTACTTATGAGGTTAATTTTAATTCTAACTCTCATAAAAACCCTCATTCTCCTATTTTTCCTAATCTCTCTCACTCTCCCTACTCTACCCGTCCCTCTCTCACTCTCTCTCTCCCTTGTGACCGACGGCAGCCACCCCACCGCCGCCGCCGCTCTCTCTCTCTTTTCCGGCAAGGTAACTCTCTCTCTCTCTCTTTTTCTCTTTTCTTTCTTTCTTCCTTCTTTTCTCTCTTTCTTTCTCCCTATCCCCGTCCGCCTCTCTCTCCGTCCGCCTCCATGGGCGGCGGGGTGAGCGGGTTGGGTTGTTTCGTTTCTTTTTCTCTTTTCTCTTGTTGATCTCTTGATCTTGTGATCACTTGTTCATGATTCATGTATGTTGCATGCAATCTCTAAATTTCAGTTTGTTATGGTTAGGATCATTGTTCATGGATTCGTAAGATTTATTATCAAGTTTTAGGGTTTATCATGTTCTTGAGTGTTGGGAAGAAACCCTAGTTTGAAAGGGAAGTTTGATTGAATGATTTGGGAGTTTGAATGATCATATTAGGTGGATAACAATCTGATTTGAATGTGGGAATCATGTTATATTAGGTTTAGTATGATTATAGGATGAATTAGATGCTTGGGGGAAAAGTTTCATGAAGATTGACAATTCCCGTATGGATATTTTGAATGAAGTTGGAAACTTGAAACTAGTGTAACTTTTGATTCAGGAATCGAAATTAAGATCCGTTTGAGGCTAAACTTATTATTTCGAACGTTTTGAATCCAATGGAACTGTTTCTAGACCATGATCTGTTTGGGAAACTGGAGTAATAGAATTGGTGGAGTTATGATGGATTATGTATACTTTAGGATAAGGGATTTGGAAGCAAAGCTTTAAGCTTATTTTGGAGCATGAATTGAATGGGATGTTGGGGAAGTGTTAGAACCCTAAACCATGGACTATCATATGCATGTAATTAGTATAGCAAGTATATTGCTAGAATATTGGTTTGATTAGCATATTGTTATGTGTAGGTAACGAGTTCGTCGACGACGAGTACGTAGAGTACGTTGATTGATTGCTATTGTTGGAATTTGCTTTGAGGTAAGTAAATGTGCCAAGCCTAGTGTGCTTATCTCTTTCGTGTCGAAACGAATTCTTGTATTTCTTTACGTCTCAAAATGTGTTTATGTGACGTGACATGCAATATGTGATTTCTACTTGATAAATGCTTTTCTTGGAAATATCATCATGATAATGATAATGCATTAATACGTAAAGTGGAATAGTTGTGCGGGGACATTTATTATTATTGTGGTATGGTTACCATTGGCATTGGACGGTTTGATCTCGGTCTTCCGTTTCAATTTATTTTTATTTTAATCCGGTTGCAAGTCCCCGGATAGCTCCCTGTACTCACTTCTCTGGACGCTAGATTCTTTGGGGGGTGTCGACACTTAAGGTCTTGGATGCTTGCGAGATGGTTTGGTTTCCCCCGTCACAACGAATTAATAATGGATTTTTGGTTTTTGTTAACGGAACGAAGTTAACACTGGATTTGGTTTTTCCTAATAATATGGAAATTGATTTGGAAATATATTATGGAATTGGGAACTCTTATGTTTTGAAACAAGAGTCACTTTATTACCGCTGTGTTTGCGAAAAACTCTTACTTACAAATGAGTCTTGTTTTATAACTATCCATCATCGTTTTACATGTTTGGATGTTTGCTTACCAGTATTTCAATGCTGATTTTGTACTGTGGTGTTTCTTTTTCATTCCGCACCACAGGTTTAGAAGAAGGTTCTCGGGCATAGAAGGGGACGCGCACCACATGGATTGTTAATAGTAGTATTACATTTCAATTTGAACTCTTTAGTAGTTTAAACGCTTTAGTTGTTTTTGCCGGTTTGTGGCTAGGACGAAGGTTTATGATAATACATTATTTTAATTGGATTTAATTTATTATTGTGGATGTGTGTGCTTGTGAACCATGTTATAAAATCTCCTTGTATCCGGGCTCCTCTCGGGTACGGAGTGACATCCCCGGGTCTCCGGCTTGGGCCATTTGGGGGTGTTACAGGAGACTTGGTCCTGCGCGCATCTGACCACTGCATGCGAGAAGCGACTCACCCAAAGTTCGCAGCCAATTGGGAAGGACCCTTCGAAGTCACAGAAGTCTTCGACAGTGGCTACTGCATCATACGAAGGTTGCATGGCACAACCTCAACCCCGAGTTCAGTCAACATGCGCTGGATTAAGAAGTACTATCCCTGACTTCTCTCATTTCATGCGTTTTATTATAACGTCGCTTAATGTCTTATATGGCTACGATTTACACAATCTCCTCTCCCATATGAGAGGATTGTAATCTCATCTCTCCCATACGAGAGCGTTATAATAAAGAAATTCTCCCAAATGAGAAACTTCGTATTTCTAGATGTCAATTTTGAGGATGTTTTTTGTTTGTTATAACTGTTAACAACGGGTTATCCGCTACAATAGCCAATGCAAATGCGATCTTAATTGATCATCTAAGCCTATCTGTTACGATAGCAGCCTATGCAAATGCGATCTTAATTGATCATCTAAGCCTATCTGTTACGATAGCAGCCTATGCAAATGCGATCTGAACTGATCATCTAAGCCTATCTGTTACGATAGCAGCCTATGCAAATGCGATCTTAATTGATCATCTAAGCCTATCTGTTACGATAGCAGCTTATGCGAATGCGATCTTAATTGATCATCTAAGCCTATCTGTTACGATAGCAACTCATGCGAAAAACGATCTTAAATTGATCTAGTAAAGCTTATCTGCCACGATAGCAACTCGCACGAAGAACGATCTTAATTGATCTACTAAATACTATCTGCTACGATAGCAAAGGCTAATCGCACGCCCATCTGCCAAAATGGCACAACTGCGAAAATATGATCTCGAACGATCTAGTAAAACATCTGCGAATTTATATGGCAGATAGCAAACGCGAAACGTGTATATAGCAAGGCAAAATATGCCGAAACGCATGCGAAATTGTATTTTGTTGTGACAAGGCAGCAGATAATACAAAAGGCTATTTATCATTATGAGTCGAAAAGACTTACAATTTATCTGTTTAGATAGCAGCTTACAAGCAAAAAAGCTCAAATCTAACTACACAGCCAACATGGCTTACAACACATTCGAAAAGTAGCTGAAAAACCAGCAGAGACACACTACGGAAATCCTAACTGAAAGGGATGAACTCACCGGTTCTAACACCGGCTATGCAATACACAGATCTGCGGCCAAAGATCTATAGCAAAAGGGATGCTGCTGCAAAGAGATCAACTCGTCATTTGCTACGTCCCTAGCAGCAAGATCTGGGTGACGGTACGTCCAAAACCCCAAGGGGTGACAAAGGCCTCTGTCTGATCAAGATAGGCACCGGAGGAACCTCCTGTTCCGACATGTGCTGTCCTGCAAAACAGGCGAAGCAGTCATTCCTCTGGTGATGGATTCCTTGTCATGATTGACAAGCGCGTTGGCAGGCCCCCTGAGTTCAAGAACGAAGAGGCAAGAAATCCTCCTCCAGGGATGCTGGAGGAGAATTCCGCCGTTCATTACGAGACGGTAGCACGGTCACTTCGGCGCTGCACCTCAACGAGAGGCGGCCGGAAACATGACCTGCAAACATAATACACGAAGAAAATTCTTCGAACACACATGAGATATCATCTCCATCTTCTTTACGATGGTTATAATGAGCAATAAGCCTCATAAAGTGGATCTTGGAAACTATTTCTACAGCACAAAGCGCAAACTCAGGATTCACAACTTGAAGTTGCCATGAATCAACGAAAAACAAGCGTTGAAGCCAGCAGTCGTAAGGACTCACGGCAAAGCACATTTTTGGGATGAAGAACCCAAATGGCAAAGACAGGGTTTATATAGACCTTGCGGAGACTCTTCAGTTGCCAAAGATGAGTCATCAGAATTTGAAAAGAGGGTAAGGCCAATCACTTACGCCTTGAAAAGCGGTAACGATCAATTACCCTACTAAAGGCTACGACGATTCAGTTGCGTATCCTAATAAATGACGGATAGTCATGATTCGGATGGACTTCCCAACGAAAGCGTGCTTATCTGCCGAGAAATTAGCGCGAAAATCAAGCAGAGTATCAATTGCTGATGTCATAATTGGATATGCACAGAGATATCCTATCAAATCCCGAAAAGGGCAAATCGGGCAAGTTGATTCTTGTTGTTAAAAAAAAGGGGGAGAAACCCTAGTAACATTAATGTTTCAAACATTACATTAATATTTCAGCTAAATTCCTTGCTATTTTCCAAATTCAAAAAGTCAAAAGCAAATTCTTGATCAAGGAGTCATGGGGTGCGAACTGATGGCTCAGCTTCTCTACCTGCTCCACTTCTTGCTTCAATTGCTCGCACTTGGCATTCATCTCATGATAGAGCTTCGTAGCTTCTTCATCCTTTTGCTTCTGCTGCTCCACCTTCTGCTTTTCAGCTGCGAGGTTCTGGTGGCCGAGCTTCAAAGTTACGGCTGCGCGAATCAGAGTGACTCTTTTCATAAGAAATCTGAAACCCAGTCTGCCTTGAACTTTGGTAAGAAGATTTTGGCACATGCCACAAAGCAATTCGGCGCTCTGGACAGAAATGGTCTCAGGCGTGGCCGCAGACAGCTGCTCCAAAATCCAAATGGCTTCGGTGAGAAACAGCCTCCTGTCAAAGGGCCCTATCTCCAAAGATCTGGCAAACGATCGGGGGTAGGTGAGGCGCATCCGAACTAGCCAGTCCACATCAGTTTGCTTCAAACCTGAAGCAATGCCAAAGCTAAGTTATGCTATCAAACTCGCAAATGCACCATGCGAGATGTAAACAGTGAATCACTACTTACCAGTTCCTTCAAGAATCTCGCGAAGAGAAGGAATGCGCATTACTGGGGTCGTTGAAGACTGCCCTTGCTCCATAGCTCTCCTGTCAGCCGCGAGCTCTAACTCCTCATAGTTAGAAGGAAGAGTGTAGGCCGCGCCAGCTGCGACTGCATTCCCAACCTGCGAGCCCCAAAAGCTCCACAAAGGAATAGGTGCCGCCGACTCAGTCATCGCCGGAGGCGAAGTGACAGCCGAGGTTGCTTGGCGAGGGACATTCTCAGATGCGGAAGCATCGGCAGTACTTGTCCTTACTTCCTCAGCACCAGCATGTGCATCTTCATCCATTAGCGCAGCACCAGCTTCAGCATCGTCGGAAAGCTCGATGATGTCCTCGAAAGGCTCACCTGCGTGATCAGTAGCTGCGACGGGCTTCTCAGTATGGGGGCTCGGAATCGGAACATAGGACGCAGAAGGCTGACTTCTTTGCTCCGGCGCATGTTCCTCAACATTGCCTGCGATGCAAAATGCGATGGTATGAGGTAACTCGCATTGAATGATATTTTGCTATCTTTACTTAAGCTAAGAACAAGCACCTCCACGCGAAGGTGGGATTGAAGTATCTTCGTCATACACTAAGGACGTGGAACCATGCCCTATTAGTGTGTCCTCATTAAGCAGGTCCTTAAAACGAGCATGACCTGGGATGCGAATAAACCAGTCATGATTCTGTTTCAAGTTGCTAAGGCCTAGTACATGCGTATCGCTCAAATAATTACCTGAAGATTCTCCGCACTTGTCTACTAGCCAACGGCGAATGTCAGCCTTTGACACACCATGCTTTAACGCACCCACAATAACATCTCTATAAGTTACTGCGAGATTGAAGATCTCACCTTTATCGCCGCCTGCGATTTCTTCGAAGTCTGCTTGGGCTTGCTCCAAGGCTGCTGCATCCTCTTCTGGAACCTCATCTTCCTCTTCAGCAGGAGGAGTCACTACTTCGGGGAGTACATCTTCCTCGTCAACTGGACGCACTAAGTCGTCAACATGCTGCTCTTTGAGGCTCCGCTGTCTCACACGCTCGAGCTCCTCCTCTTCCCGCTGTCTTCTTCCTTCAGCAGCCTCCGTGGCTGTCTTCCTGGACTCAGCAAGAACGTCCTCGCTTATGGGATCGTCTGGAATGCCAGAATGGGTATCTCTCTTTTGTCTCTTGATCAAAAGGCCACCGATGATCTCATCATCATCATCATCTACGAAGATATGGTTGGTTTAGGAAAGAACTGCAAAAGAATTATGATAATGGGAAAGGAAATGCGACGGAGGTACCTCCTGATTCTTCCTCATGCATCACAACTGTTCTTTCTTCTTCTTCTTCTTCACTCTCTCTGGGCTCCTGCCTCTCTTCTTCTTCCTCTTGGTTGAATGGAACGAAAGTCTCAACTGCGAGCTCTTTCCGCACTTTGCTGGGCATGCGACCTTTGCCTTTGTCCTTGACAGAAAGGGACCTCGCCGGAGGAGAAGTGGGAGCACTTATGGGGGAAGAAATCGTAATTCCCTTTTGCCTGGGTCTTTTCACTCTCGGCGCCGCAGTCGCTGGAGGGGACGGATCATCTCCGGGAAGAGACGAGGTCGGAGCATTGTCTATCAGCGAGTCAGCAAAAGCATTCATGACTGCGCGAATTTTGGTTTCGACCTCAGGGTTCATCCTCCATGCTAGCCGAAACGACTGCTTTTGTCTTCTGGTGGCAACAATGGTGTCAACCAATGACTTGGAGCGATCACCAGATGCGAATCTCCGCACATGACACTACAGCAAACAGTACAGGATAAAGGCGTCAGCCTAAGGAAGTCAAGAAGCTTAACGCACGCGAAAAAAAAATTGCTTACCTCAGCAAATGCCTTGCTGTATCTGACGACATGCGTGTCGCCCTTCTTAACTGCGGCGACCTTCTCCTTCAGAATGATGTCAGGACACAAATGGTTCTCACGATCCAACAATGAGTAGCAACCATATTCAGACTCGCTCAGGCTGCAATTGGGGCGAAACGGAAAAGAATTTCTCTTGATCAAGGGAGCTCTACTTGGCTGCGCGGCCGACTGCGTCTCAATTCTCGTTTGCTGGGCAATCCAGTATGCGAGCCAGTTCTGGGAACAACCACCCTCGCGGGTCCCTGCAGGCTGCTCAAAGGGAAGATTATTCATGAATACTGTCTTGCACTCCTTTGTTAGCAAGCGCTTATAGCAACCTCTGATAATGGACTGGGGCCAGATTGATGGTGCCACTGCATCGAAGCCAAACTGGGGAGAAACTCGAGTGGGATCGACATCCACGGTAATCCTCTCGTACCTTGGCGCAAGCTCACGAATATGCTCTGCGAGGGCAGGAACGGAACCTCGCAGACACCAGCAAAAGAACTCGCGATAGCGCTCATGGAAATGCGATCCTTCTTCGAAGAGCAGCTCTTCTGAGAAGACAACACCCTTAGAGGGGTACAGCTTTGGGAACCATCGCACGTTCTCAACACGTGTGGCATAGGGCCTGGCAGTAAACTCTTTCCGTTTGTCGCATATCAAGCTCCAAACGCACTTGGTGTTGTTCGCTCCGAACCACCTCGCAGATCTGCCGCTGTTGCGCTCCTCCGTCTCGCCTGGGGGACACCACTTTTCGGGTTTAAGAGCAGTTGGGGCATAGGATGGCCACCGCTCGAAGACCCACATTGTCAAAAAAGAGATATTGACGAAGGTCAGTACATCGAGGCGGCCACGCGACTCTTTCATGGCCAAAACCAGCTGATCAAGCCTGTAATACAACGTGCCCAAGACCAAGGGTCCGAGTGCGACTCTCTGGCCAAGGGCGAGCCTCACAGCAATTGGCAAAACATGGTAAAAGACCCCATCATGCGGGTGACCGTCAATCAAGTACCTCGACAACCAAGCACAGAGGAAAGCACAGAGGGTCAAGTGATAGCCTTTACCTTCCACATAATTCTCGGCCTCTGGGTTCTCACTCAGGAGCTTCTTAGTGATGCTGCTGTTCGCATAGTCTCGAAAGAAGTACTGCAACCATTTGTTCCAGGTATTCTTCGCAGACGTATCAACTAACTGCAAGTTTGCCACCGGGTGGAGATTTTCTTTACCTCTGCCAGGCATTCCTCCATCCGCGTATACAAGGAAATCTCCGCAGCCGTCCTAAAAGGACACAAAGGGTCTACCTCACCCATGGGAGAAAGATCGTACAGCATCTGCACATCCTCGAGTGTAGGGGCAGCCTCGAACTCAGCAAAATGGAATGTGTGAGTCGCAGGCGAGTAGCGGGAAAGAAGGTCTAGAAGCATGGACTGGTCCAGCTTCACGGCAGCACCCTTCATAGCACGAACAGCGAAGTATACGCCGGCTTCATCAAGAGTCGCGGCATGATTGGTCAACACGTGGTCAATCCACTCATCCATATAGTCCAATTTCTGGACGAACGCCTGGGTAGAAATCGCAGTGTAGGGGAAGTACCCGTTCTCGATTCCCAATCGAACCACATCCTCGGAGCCGATCAACTCGAGCAAGGCTGAGTTAACCGGGCGAGTCAGTGTTAGCAATCCCTCGACCGGGACAGGAGCAGGAATCCTCTTCGCTTTGACCCTCGCATGGTAGAAATCTTTGCCACCTAGATAGGGGGCTTTTCGCCACAAGGCCTGCGGAAGGTCGGGTATCTCTTCATCTTCCTTGACGGGTTTGTTTCCTTTTGTCTTGGCCATTCCTGCGGAAGAGCAAGAAAAAGGGGGGAGAAATACCACACTTCAGTTTGAATTTCGAGATTCGAGATCTACAGAAAGAAAGATGAACAGTTTCTGGTATCAATTTCAGAAATTAGGGGGTTGCATTAGCGGTGATTTCAAGATCTCACATCCGAAGCCCTTATTATTGAAGGATTAAAGCAAAAGTGGGTTCAAAGATCAAAGCTTCTTCGCAAGTTTTAACAGATTATATGTTCTGGGGCTTACAGATTCAACGCGGTTCAAGGCAAACATTGGTATCTTAAATCAAAATTGAACAAGGCCAACCTTGTTTCCGCGAAGCCTGCTTGGATATGCACAATTGAAGAAGACGATTTGCAGTTCTGAACTGATGATTGATTATCTGAATCTGATCTCGAAGGTCTCCGGGTACCATTCACTTTAAGAGAAAGAAGTGACGCTTTGCAACAATGAAGGATACAAAGTATTTATCCAAAAACAATGAAGGGTTGCGTCCTTTCAGTAGTTGAATCGCAACCGTCACCGTCGAATCGCGCAATCACAGGACAAGCTGACGTCACGCCTAAAACCCTAAAGGCCAGACGGCACGACTCTAGGGGTTTTAGGTCATAATGGCACGCACGGGGGCTGAACTTACCCGTTTTTGAATTGGTGCGTGGCGGCAACGCGTATGTTGGTTTCCGCGCATGGAAGTCTATACAGCTATGAGTCTTCACGCGCAGAAAGGGGGCTAATGTAGATAGTGCTTTCTGAGCTGACAGATCTTGGCCACGTGGCAACCATCCAGAACACCATATTGTGCTCCACACACACCGGATCACCAGCCGAGCTGATCCATGTGGGGGCTGCGAGACAGATCCCTCGCATACCACTGCACGGGACTTGTAGGGACTTAGTGGTTTGGAGGCTAGAGTAAGCCCTGTCGCGTGCGAGCCAAGCCCGCGCGCGACCTTTAGTAACTGTTTTGAGAGATTTATGGCACGAGCTCCATAAACCCGGTCAATCCGGTCAAACCCGGTCAACCTCGTAACGGTTCCGGTATTCGCGCACAACGTGCTGTAACGGTCCCTATATACTTGGACGAACGTGCCGTTATGGTTAAGCTAATTAAGCCGCCATCAATGGGCGCATTAACCACACTACAACGGTCACGTTCTCTGCTATATATAGGACGTTACCCTTTCCATACAAAGGAGAACACACTGGCCATACGCGGAAGCTCTGCCAAACCTCTGTCTCTCTCTCAGACATTGCTACTGCCTTACTCTCTCCCTACACACAACCCCACTCTTCCTGTGCGATCCCTGATCCTCTACATACGGTGTACACGGAGGTCTCCCCGCCGGAATCTCTTGTGCACAACAAGGTAGAATAATTCATGTAGATACATGATTAGGATTAATTTTCAAAGAGAACTAATTCATGTAAGGACATGATTAGGACTAGTTTGCAAAAGGGACTAATCCTTATTTGAGTAGGATTAGGAGATGGGTTCTTTATGTAGTAGGACAAGAATTTGTTGGACTATATAAAGAACACTCCTAGATTATTTTTTTCTCTACACATCTATATGATAGAGTAGGTGAGAATAAAGCAAGAAGAGAGAGCAAGTCCCAAAGCAAGGGCCGAACACCCTTTGGGACCGCGCCCTACCCGTCGGCCTCACATGGAGGTGCCGCCCACCTTGTTGCACCATGTTGCATGATTTCTTGTTCCTCTTCCATTCTTCCTAGATAGCACAAGGAGTTGGAGGATATAGATCTCCCCTCTAGGCGTGGATCAACCGTAGAGACTTGACACAATTCACGTTACAAGTCATCACAGGAGACCCCTAAGGTGTGTAACATGATTCTTCCTTTACCATCGTTATGCTTCTCTTTCTGTGATCCTTGGAGGGTATTGAATGGATAAATTATATTTTTCCGCTGCGTATCCATGATCAAAATCCAACAGTGGTATCAGAGCCACAGGTCGTAGAGCATAAACGTTGTTTATGTGTTACGTTTTGATAGTTTTACACTTTAAATTTGTTGTTTATCGCGTAAAACAAGACAAATCAAGCATATGATGCAATTTGTCAATAATCAATCATAACAAGACTTAGTTTTTGCATTGGATGCGTGAATTAGTGAGTTTGAGAAATTTTAGGATTTTAGATTTAGGGTTTGGGAATCCTATGGTAAGAAGGAGTTCTTTTCATACAAGGAAACAACCAAACTTGGGCACCAAGCAAGGGAGTTGTTTTGGAAACAACTCCTAAAGGAGGTTCGGCCCCCTAGAGGACCGCCCCTCCTTGCTTGCCGCCCAAGTAAGGGACGGCTTAGGGGTCAGGGCAGCCCTAGCCCACGGCCTAGCCATGTGGGCTAGGGGCCGGCCGGCCCAAGGCCTTGGCGGTCCTCTTTTGGGGTTCGGGCAATTGGATTGTTGGGCCCCATGGACCGTTTTAACCCTAAAAAATTCCTAAAATCAATTAAAATTGACCAAGCGCGTTAAAATTGGATTTTAACTGTTTATGTGCAAATCGCATGGTGATTGTATATGGCCTTAGGATGTGGTTTGGTGTGATTGTTTAATTTTTGTGGTTTGGTTTACGGCGTGCGAGCTGATCAATTAATTTTAATAATTAATTAGGGTTTTATGGCCTGCGAGCCATTTTTTTTCTCAACTTGTGAGATTTATTTTATTTAGTATAGCTGTTCGCTAGTGCTAGATAGAATAGATTGTTAGACAAGATTGCAGATAAGAAGCCCAAAGCCAAATGAAGCCACAAAAGATGGAGCATGGAGAATTCCACATGACTATGAAGGATGGACCAAAAGATGAAGACGCATGGAGATGTATTTGCTTTTAGGGTTCATAGATAATTCCATTTGCTTGGAATTATTTTAGTCTAGAAAAAGACCATATCCACATCACGTTTTATTTTGTTTTGTGGTTGTTTATTTTATTGTCTTATTATTTTGTGGTTGGTGTATGGATGATGCATGCAATTAAGATAATAAGATAATTAGACAACCCGGATCTATTATTTGGAGTTGTGCTCAAACTCAAATAGATGGATCAGTTGATATGGATCAACAAAAACAATTTAAAAAAATTGAATTTGAAAAATTCCTCAAAATTCAAATATTGTGTTTTGTCTTCTCGTTATTTAAACAATCATCATCATCATGATTTCCCAAGATCGTGCGTGCCAAAGCATGGCGACTTGGTTAATAATGATGTGATGGCACACCTCGTGTGCAAATTGTTTAAGTAAGAGGTTGGACGCAACTAGGTGTTTAATAGGATTAAAACCTAGAGACAATCAATTGGGATTATCCATGCGTATGGATAAATAAGGAGTTATTTTCCTTTTGCCCAATTGAACCAAGAGTTGCATATGGGATGCAATTGGAATTGTTCCTACCTAAAGTAGTCAAATTATGGGTGACTTGTCAAAACAAGCTCATAAGTAGATGAAACATGGATCTTGGCCCATTAGAAAATATAATGATATTTTCCGCATTAATATCTTGAGGGTTATTAATCTGTAGAAAAATAGTGGGAGCTATGTTTAACAATTTAAGTCCTTTTTAAATATAGTTAAAACGTCACAAACTTTGCATAATCCTATTGTGTTGAATACCCACAGCATTAAACAAACAAAAGACGCGACTTTATTTTAGACTGGTATAAAACTGAGAATTGTTCTCAAATAAAAGAGAATTTGTTGTACTTCGTAGAACATAAAGTTCTCTTCCACAAACTACCAAAGCACTCTAAAACCTATGAAAGGAACACCAAAGAATGGTTCTTTGGTATTGACTTGCCTCATGTTAGCTGCCATGAACTCTGAGCTTTAGAAGCAAGAAGAGAAACATGGAGACGTATGATATGATCATACATTTAAAGAAGCTCGTTCAAAAGAGCGAGCTAGACATGAAAGGTTTGAAGTGTTGCTCCACTTTGAAAATAAGCTAATCCAATATGATTCAAACATTAGTGAATGGGCATTATCTATGAGATAGATAAAGAATAAACGGTTATTCACCCAAGTGGACCAAGAATTGCATTGGATGCAATTATAGTTTTGTTCAAAAGAGATTTACTCAGTATGATTGAAAATCACTAAACAAAAAACTCATAATGGGCATGGGCAAAGCTGTTAATGGTTAACGGCATGGGTAAGGGCAAATAGTTTGCGCCGACCACATGGGTATAAAGCAAGATTGTTGCTAAAACCAAGTTGCCTTGAAGTCCCATAGGTGGTGTAAAGGAAGAGAAACTACCCAAAGTACCTGAAAGTAAATAATAAAGGAATTATGAATTCCGATTTGGGTATTTTTTGTTATAGAAATCAATGTGGCTATCTCATCATCATAAGTATATGAAACTAGATGAGGATCTCACATTTTTAGAAATGTGGAGGATCACAAGAGATGAAAACAATTGGATAAGGAAGAAATAAACCTACACGTGGGGCAATGAAGTAAGGGGTTGCTAAATAAGACGTAGAGAATTATTTCCACCTTTATGAAATTATTCATGAACTAGACAAAAGTGATTATGTCCCTGCTAAGCGTAGGAACATTATCATAGTTTCTTGTTTCGACAAGAAAGCTCCTTATCATCTTAAAGGACAAATGTTGTTCCATTTATTCTGATATGCATTATTGTAATGCAATTTTTCCTAAGTGGATTGTATATCCTTGATCATGATGATTTCATCTATAACATTAATACCAAGAGATTTGCATATAATGATATGAACTTCACTTATCTCTAGCATTATTGTTTAGGCCTCATAAATAAGAGATACATATCTAGAACTCCATGAGGATGAATTTATGGATCTCATTTGATTATTGAATCATATGAGACATGTAAGACTTATTAGGCAAAGATATGATCTTTTGGGAATCATACATATTGATGTATGAAGGCCGCTAAGCACAAATGCTAAAGATGGTTTTCAGTACTTCATCATATTTACTGATGGGATCAGAGAAATATGGATTTGTGTATCTTATGAAGAAACAAATCAGAATCCCTTGAATTGTTCAAAGAATTCAGGAATGAAGTAGAGAACCAGCTTGGCAAAAGTATTAGGGCTCTACGATTAGATCATAGAGGAGAGTAATTGATCCAAGAATTTGACAAGAATCTATGGGAGTGTTGGATATGATCCAAAACTCGCTCCACCTAGCACGCCACATGGGTTTGGCGTGTCTAAAAGGAGAGTTCGAACCTTGTAAGACACGGTTCGGTCCATGATGAGTCAAACAGAACTTCCAGTTTACTTTTGGGGTTATCTTCTAATTACAACAAATTTCGCCCTTAACCTTGTTCCATCTAAATCAATTATGAAAAATACCATATGAGATATGGACTAGGAAGTGTCCTAGTAAGTCGTTCATAAAGTATTTGAGTTATGAAGTTTATGTAAAAGAGTTTACAAATAAACTTGGACCCAAGTCGGATAAATGTTTTGTGGGATATCCTGAAAGGATATTATTTCTACAACCCAATCGAGAACAAACTGTTTGTTTCTCAAACCACAGTGTTTCTAGGTAGAGATTGTCTCTAAAAGAAACAGTGGGAGAATAGTAGAACTTGAAGAAGTTCAAGAACCACAACAGAACATTGATCCTTTTGATGGAACATGAATAGGATCACAAGGTGTTGTGGAGAAACCTACTCAGATAACACAAGAACCTCATTGGTCGGGTAGGATATGTCTAGGGAGTAGAGAAATAAGTATTTCTCATAACCCGTGATATATTGTTCATCGAGATGAGCCTACAACCTATGAGATGGCCGCGTATGGACCACACTCTCAGAAATGGCTAGGAGCCATGGGATACAAAATGGAATCCATGTATACCAACAAAGTATGGACTTTGGTGGAACCACCTAAAAGGTGCAAGTGGGTTATGAGGAAACCAACATGGATGGTAATATGATTACCTTTAAGGGACAATTAGTTGGGTAAGGATTTCCTGTGAGTTCATAGTATAGACTATGACGAAATCTTTCCCAGTTGTGATGCTTACATCCATTCGCATCTTGCTTGTAGCAATCTGTCTATAGATTGATTCAAGCTTCTTGGAGTTGGATTCTTCAAATTGAAGATGCAATCAAAGGAGTTTGGTTCCATCAAAAATTGAATATGAGACTTGTGTTTACAAGAATTTTAGTGGGAGCATAATTATGTTTCTGGTCTTGTATGTGGAGACATACTAATCAGTGGAAATGATGTCCCTACTTGGCAATCTTACGTAGATTGACTAGGGAATTAATCTTCAATGATAGACTTAGGCAAAGCAACCTATAAAGATCTATAGAGATAGATCAAGATGGTTGTGCGGCTTAAGTCACAGTACATAAATTGACAAAGGTGTTGAAATGGTTCAACATGAATAGAATATGGATTCTACCTATGTCACATGGAATTGGTCTTTTGAAGACTAGTTTTCTTTCCAATTAGATTGGGAAGGGACCGTATGAATGAAATTCATGAGATACGACATGTTATGTACTAGGCCAGTTGTTTCATATGGCATGACACAAAGATACCAGTCAAATCCGGGTGAGAGTCACTGGATAATTATCAAGATTATCCTCTAGTACTTGAGAAGCACTAAGGATGAATTTTGATATATGAAGGATAGGAAGAGTTTACTGTAAGGAGTTACATTGATGCGAACTTCAAATCTGACAAAGAAGATTTCAGATTATAAGTCGAGTTTTAAGTTTTGCCCTAGTGGGAGTGACTGTGAGCTGGAAATGTTACAGGCAAGATTCAGTCACTGATTCTAACATAGAGGACTGAGTAAATTACTGCATGGGATGAACTTACTCAGAATATTCAATCTCAATCAAATCGTTGATAAAAGAGATGTGAATATTTGCAAAGTACCAGCGCATGTCTCACCAACCACGCCCCTATGCAGTGTAAGCGTGGAGGGCCGCGCTAGATCAATAGGCATATGATGCAGGAGATTGACTCTAGTGCAAGTGGGACTGTTGGAATTGTGCCCTAGAGGCAATCTATTACATGTGAAAAATATATGGATTTACGATTCATTATGTTATCGATATGGAGATATGTTAACATGAATGAATTCCTTAGAATATAAGTGTTATATTCTTAAATATCCCTAGTCAATTATAATGATTAATGGGACAATCATCTATAGACTAGTATGGGGTTGGATTGATATGGAGATATCATGATCCAACACATGGGTATGCATTAGGAGTAATGGCATACTAAATTGACCCATCTCCGAGAAGGCTACATACATGTTATGAAAATTCACAAGCGCTTCTCGCGGTGCAACGGTGTTGTCATCCTTAGACTTGAAGTCACTAGATTGTCTAGTTGTGGATTATTGTGATTTTGGTAGCGTCAAACGCTACACCGTAACTGGGTAGCTATAAAGGCGTGTACTGGATACAATAAGAAGCAAGCTTAGAGATCGTAGTAGACGTAGATAGAATTTGTCCCTCCCACATAACGGGAGCAAATATCCTAGGCCACTCGAGGGATAGTGCTTATAAAATGTCTGGCCAGACTCAAATAAATCAATATAGGATATTGATGTTATTTGCACGAATAAGACTATTCCCAGGATCGAGAAACTATGGATTGGATATACGAGTGTGACTTGTATGTCTCGTGTCCAATTCGGCTATTGGGACAAAGGGATGAGACAATACTTGCACAAGGTTTGTCATGATGACTATTCTATCTGTTGGCTAGAATGGATGTCTTGCTAGAGGCCGCTCCATATTAGTAAATAGTTACTACCAACTAAATAGAACATATGGGGTCACACGCCATATAGGGGTGAACTAGACTTGGGAATTAATTAATTAATATGATTAACTAATTAGAATGATCAAATCGCAACAACTTGCTAACTTAGTAGGACTCATATGCAAGTTGGACTAATTCATGTAGAGACATGATTATGATTTTCCAAGGTGGACTAATCCATGTAGATACATGATTAGGATTAATTTTCAAAGAGAACTAATTCATGTAGGGACATGATTAGGACTAGTTTGCAAAAGGGACTAATCCTTATTTGATTAGGATTAGGAGAGGGGTTCTTTATGTAGTAGGACAATGAGTTGTTGGACTATATAAAGAACACTCCTAGCTTATTTTTTTCTCTACACATCTATATGATAGAGTATGAGAGAATAAAGCAAGAAGAGAGAGAAAGTCCTAAAGCAAGGGCCGAACCCCCTTTGGGACCGCCCCCTACCCGTCGGCCTCACATGGAGGTGCCGCCCACCTTGTTGCACCATGTTGCATGATTTCTTCTTCCTCTTCCATTCTTCCTAGTTAGCATAAGTAGTTGGAGGATCAAGATCTCACATCTAGGCGCGGATCAACCGTAGAGACGTGACACAATTCACGTTACAAGTCATCACAGGAGACCCCTAAGGTGTGTAACATGATTCTTCATTTACCATCGTTATGCTTCTATTCCTGTGATCCTTGGAGGGTATTGAATGGATAAATAATATTTTTCTGCTGCGTATCCATGATCAAAACCCAAAAAACATATGTGTGGGGACGGTGTCGTCAAAAGCACAATCTCGATGTCCGTAGTCAAAATTCGACACCCCCACACTAAAATGTAGTCACGCCCCCTCTCAAGTAGTCAATAAGATGAATGTCTCGTGCATAATCGAACTGATCCTCCTACACTGCTATGATGAAAAGAAACGATACCTAGCAAGATCCACCAATTAATTTCAACTAACCCAATTTCGTACGGATTATATGTCACGCACTCAGGCTCTCCTCTACTATGTCCACGATGTAACGACATGGAACACCGCCGCACCGTAGTGTGCAAGCCAACTCACTCACCCTCGCATCCCCTCCAAGATATCAAATGAAGCATATGCGATATGCAGAACTCACAAAAATGTGAAATGAAGCACTCCCTCATCGAACCCCCTCAACTACAGCTCCCTCGTGACGCTCTAGAAAGGTAATTCTAAATGAAATATGATGAAGGCCAATAATCGTCTTCCTAGGTCAAAGAGGCTAACAATGAATCCAAGGATCAATTAGGGTTTACTAGTGGTCCTACAAGGTAAGATCTAAAAGCAGTGAGTGCTCTAATACTGACACGTTCCAACTGCAAGTGCACAGTTGTCGGTGCAGTAATAATCGGAAAAGTCCGGATTGTCGAACCCAAAGGACTTCGTGTAACTAACTATTAAGTTTGTTCTTTATGTGGGCAAAGCGCAGTTGTTTTGTGATTTCTAATCCTACTAAATATTAAAATAACAATTATCTCAAATAATTCAAAGAATTATTTCAAGATTAACGAGCACGGGTTGATATTGTTGTTTATCAAATGTAATTAAATTCAGGATATCTCTACGGATCACTAGGGATGTCACACTACGTTGGGTTTATGTTTTGCTAACACGATGATTTCTTTTTCTAGTTAAACGAGCAATTGTATATTGAAGATGTCTCAACCAATATCTATGCCTAAACTATCGTAACTGATTCCTCTAGCTTACTCAAGTTTAAGCACGCATTACGATACTAATTTCTACTCTTGTTCTTAGCTAACTAGCAAGATTCCTCAACCCTAGATACGGCTAGTGTGTATTTCAATTTTCCGGGCAACAAACGTAGATTCCTCTATCGTTCATAACCTAGCACAATCCTATTAATACGTCTATCAATAGAAAAGATGAATTAAAAACATGAAATACACATAACTAGATAAGAAATCATCAATAAAGCTCAAAAGCATGAGAGTAAATCCATAAACCACAAGTTGTAGTGATCAAACCCTAGTTTCCTACGAGATATCCCAAAATAAGGGTTTAGCTACTCATAATCATGTTCATAATACAAAGTTTCATGATCAAGTATCAAAATCTAGAGAAGAAAAGAAGAAGAGAAGCCAAACGGATGATCCAAGCTCTCGACCTAGCTCCCGAGCACTCCAAGCACGACTTCCAAGGTGGTTCTGATGTTGAATGTCGTTCCCCAATGTTTCCTTAGTCTTTTGTGGCTTCAAACTCCCAAAACTATGCCAAAATAGCGAAAACAGCCCAAAAATTCGATCCTGGCCGCCAGAGGTAATCGTACGATTACCTTGATGTAATCGTACGATTACTTTCCTCATAGGTAATCGTACGTTCACCTTCAAGTAATCGTACGATTACTTCTGGATGAAGGTAATCGTACGATTACCTTGAGGTAAGTGTACGATTACTTTTCATCCTCTTCCATTCAATCTTCAACTTCTTGCTTTTTTTTCCTTTCGTCTTCACTTCCCGAGCATCCCTTTGAGCCTCCAACTTTTCCGAAGTTCACTTTTGCTCCAACGCCACGTCCCGAGCTCCCGGTTCCTGAAAACCACAACACGAAAAACATACCGGAAGATCAAACGTGATAAAATATATCAAAAATCAATGCAAAAAGTGCCCGGACTCATCATTAACGTGCAAAGACTCAACATGCTCAAATTTAGCAAGAAATGATCCAAAATCTATCAAAACGCATCGGAATACACGCAAAACGGTAAGAAAACATATAAGAATATAACTCCAAATATGGAGTTATCAAATATCCCCACACTTACCCGTTGCGCGTCCCGAGCAACAATTCAAGTCTCAAACTATCTCAAATCATCCGAACCTCCCTCCTCTCATCTCACCTCTTGAGTCAACCGTTTCAACCAAGACCATTGCATACTTTTCAACTTACCAATTGCATACTAACCTCAATTAGCCGACTCAATACCCACGACGACTCAATACAAGACTCAACGATGCAACAATATGATGCAATGCAAATATATGACTCGATCCTACACAACACATATATACACAAAACGTCTTTTTAGGCGAGATCGGGCAATCTCAATTAGCTCAAATCGGTTCTCATGGAGTGATGAAGAATCTAGGAACGAGGTATGAATTGCAACTAAAATTGACAACAAGAATTTCCCTTAGTTAGTATAGAAAGCCTAGCTTTACTACGTGTAAGAATAACCTACCTCTTCGCGTGTGCCGATAAATAAGAGGCTACGCTAGGCTAAGCCACATTCAAGGTCCGAGCTCCTATTCCGCTAACGGGTTCAAATGTAGAGGCTTAGGGACAAAAGGATAATCATGTAGTAACAAGTCCTAAGCGTCACATTCTCACGTTAAAACCCACATCTCACACACCCTCACCACGATGATAGGAACCGCAACCCGAAACTCACCATCTCCGGCCCTCGATCCCCTCAAACCCCGGTACAATAACGATCTCCGTGGCCACCGTCGTGAAACATGCACAAGATGAACATCGCCGTCAAAGAAATAGTTGCTTCCACCACTCGGTCTTCATTAAGCCCAAACTTTATTCCTTTATTTCATCTCTCCTTTTTTTCTCTCTTTTTTTTTCCATTTTCATTCATTTTTTTTTTTTTTTTTTCTTCTGTTTTTTTTTTTTTTTTCTTCTGTTTTTTTTTTTTTTTTTTTTTCAAATCTCTCAGTATCCAAAACACAATGTCACAACGTATATCTCGAGTGGTCTTCCAAGTGTTAAGCCATACAAAACGTTAAGGGGAGGAAGTAAACAATCCAATGAATATGTATCACACGTAAAATCCATCTCCCCCTAACTCAATGAAATACACGGTGCCACCAAACAAAGCCGCAAACAAATCCAAGTACAAGTATGGGGATGGAGTCGTCACAAGCTCAATCTCTATGTCCGTAGTCAAAAGTCGACATCCCCACACTAGAATATATCCATGTCCCCTCTCAAGTAATCAAAGCAATATAGGTCTCGTGCTTAATCCAACCGATCCTCCTACACCAAGATGATGAAAAGAAACGATCCCTAGCACGTTCCACCAATTAAATCACCCAACCCAATTTGTGCGTATTAGATGCCACGCACTCACGGCTCTCCACAACTGTGTCCATGGTGTAATGACATGGAACACCGCCACACCGAAGTGCGCAAGCCTGCTCTCACTCACCCTCGCATTCCCCTCGATAATCAGAAATGAAGTACAAGCGATACGTAAGACTCACACAAATATATCGTGAAGCACTCCCTCATCGAACCCCCTCAACTACAAACACCCTCGTGACGCACTAAAGCGGTGATTCTAACCAATCGATGATGAAGGCCAAGAATCGTCACCCTAAGTCCAGAGGTTATCAAAGAATCCAAGGTTCGAAACAGGGTTCACTAGTGGTCCTACAAGGTAAGTTCTATAAGCAGTGAGTGCTCTAATACACACCTCGCACAGCTGTTTCGTGTGCCACTACGAGGCGGGTTGGCGACTACCTAAGACGTACACATGAATGTTCGGCTTGTTTAGCTCACACCTAGCTCAACTCTTGTACGAAAACAAGGCACACACTTTAGATTTTGAAAATCATTTAAGTGTCGTAAAATAGGTAGGTACTCCCGTAAAGGGAGTCTCTCTATACATACTAAGGGGAACTCAAATTGTCATTCTCGGTCACACGTCATACCCTATGCCTAAAGTTCTCACACTCCTCGATTTTCCAAATTCAAGCTTCTTTTGATTGCCCTTTCTCAATTTTCAATTTGTTTTCAATTTTTTTTTTTTTAGATTTTTTTTTTGTTTTTTTTTTTTTTATAATATTCCCTACTCTATATGCATGGGCCGACTCGAAAGAAGACTCGAAACTGACTCGATTTGGGTAGGTGGACTCAATTAAATAAAACGTGCACTAAACATACACTCCTCACAATACGACACAAACGACACGGACACAATATATATAAACACGACACGGACTACAAAACTGACACAAACAACCTAAACAACCTATATGTAACTGGTGAATGCAGACAGACACGGACTTGGCTAATGAAAGGCTGAGAAACCCCCCCACACTTGAACGCGTCGTTGTCCTCAACGAATGCATAGGCAAGCGAAAAGACTCAGCATTCAAATGCAGGGAGTGGTAAGTCTACTCGGACGAATCCTCGTCGTCCTGGTCCTGGTCTCCGGAGTAAGCATCCGAATGGTACTCGTAGGCACCAGGGTAGGACTCTTGCCCACTAGGCCACTGATCTCTCGGTAATCCCACATGAGTGGACAACGCCTCTAACCACTGGTCCTGACGGTGCTGATGCAAACTCACCTGACGTAGGCCCTGACCGAGGTTACGCAAGCTACTGCGATGATGCTCAAACTGCCGAGCACTCATGTCAGCCACATAATCACGGGACCGACCATTTGAGTTAAGGGTCATGGTCCTAGTCAGTCTCAACTCGGACATCAAGTCCGCTAAGGTCACGCTCGGCTGGCCAGGGTCAACGACAGGGGGTGGTACAGGCGGAGGTGGAACGGGAGTAGGAGCTGGAGGAATAGGAGCTGGAGGAGTAGGAGCTGGGGGAGTAGGAGCCGCTCGCGAGGAAGAGGCTCTTTTCTTAGCCTTTCCTGTAGGAGGTCTAGAACTAGCTCCTGCCTCCATCACCACTACATCCTTGAACGGGTCAGGGATTTTGTCAAACATTCTCGGAGCCTTGGGTGTGATGTCTAGCTCTCCATCAGGTACGACAGCCCCGCACTTCTTAGCTAAGTGCAAAAGTAAGAAACTATGGCCCACAGATTTCCTATTTTTCTCTTCAAATCTCTCATGCAAATACAGGAAAATCCGCCTAGGGATGTCTATCCGATGCCCCCTCGATAGACACAGAGCCATGACACACACCTCAAAATCAACGTAATTGGGAGCCGAAACTCCCAACACCCATGACGCCAACAGCTCAATAAGCCACCGTGGCTTAGGTAGCAAGTATCCGACTGGGAGCTTCCAATGCCTGATATTGGTTTTAGACCTGTCCCAGTCGGCCCCTGGCACCCCCGCAAAACAAAATGCTGACACCTCATTAATGAGAGTCTGCTGGTCTTTCTGCAGGTAAACCCTAAACTGACAGGGTGCCGTCAACGGGGGCCACTTAAGCGCGGCGGCGATGTTCTCAGAGGACAAAACAAGCCAGTTCCGACGACAATAAATGACACGAGGGTCATTGAGCCTAGCCGTCTCACCCTCATCAGTGTATCTCGCATTTGCATAAATTTCACGAGTCAACACAGAACTGGCTTTCTCTTTCACTAATTCCATCCACCCCGCAAAATTTTCAGCCTCCGCGACCTTTTGTAGGTCTTTGGGCAACCCCTCTAGTGGAAACAGTTTCTCAACCTGAACCCCTCTATTAATCCTAGGGTTTGACGTGTAATACCCTTGGGCACTTGCCGAAATAAACCTAAAGTCGCAATAAACCCCGCCCCTATCAATTGCCAACTTGTTGTCGTCCGGCGCATGACCACGACCCTTTCGAATTGGGGGCAAGGAGGATGGTACGGGTGTGGTAAACACCCTAAGCTCAGGGGATAACGGGATGACCAATTGGGCACCCGAGTTACCCCCCTTTTGAACAGTCTCCGAGTCAGAATCGTTCCCCCCACTTCCCCCAGGTAATGTGTAGTCTGGGTCGTTGTCACGACTCGTTCTCGCACGTTTACTCATTTTAATCAAGTAGAACAAGATAACACAAGTAATGTAACAAAAACAAGAACGTGCACAGTGACAAGTTGTGTACAGTTATATGGCAATTAAACACGTAGCACACAATCCTAGGACTTTAATCAATCGCCCCCAAATACGCTTCTAAGCGCAACAAAAAATAAATCGGGCTTTTACTCAATTGTGCCTAGACTCGAATATGGAAATTGGGCGAGAGATTAGGACGTACCTACGTGCCCGGAGCAAGTCTTACGGGCACGAATTTGCAGAATTTCGACCACCCGGGCTGATTTAGGGTCGCCAAAATTTTTGTTCCGAATTGTTCAATTGACTTGTGCCGTTTGCTCCTGGCGGTGTCCCCGTCGAAACCCTCGAATATCTTCTGCAAATTCGACCTCAATCCCCTCCAATTGCAGATTAAGTCTCAAAAACCCTAGCTTTGCCCCTTTCTTCAATTCACCACCAATTGGGGTTGTGGTAGTGGTGGTGATGTCTCTGTGATGTTGATGGTGGTGGTTGGAGATGGCGGTGGTGGTGGTGGAGAGAGAGAGTGTAGGCGGCGGCGATGGTGAGGGGGAGAGAGGACTGTCGGGTTGGAGAGAGAGTGAGAAGGCTGGTGGGTTTGGTGAGAGAGAGAGGTAGCAGCAGCGGCGTAGTGACGGCGGTGGTGGCGGTGGTGAAGTGGGTGAAGGTGGTGGTTGCTTGTTGCTGTGCGGCGATGATGATTGCAGAGGAGAGGGGACGGGTCGATGGGAAGAAGATGGAGAGAATAGTAGAAGAAATTTTGTTTTAACCCCTTGACTGCCCGTAAGAAAGTAATCGTACGATTACTTTCAGGTAATCGTACGATTACTTGAAAGTAATCGTGCGATTACTTGTGCTACGAGTGGGCAGTGGGTGGTCATGATAGTTCACCTCAAAATTTTTTCTAAGTGAGAAGTAATCGTACGATTACTTCTTAGTGATCGTACGATTACTTTTAAAGTAACCGTACGATTACTTTTAAGTAATCGTGCGATTACTTTCTAGTAACCGTACGACTACTTTAAGGTAATCGTACGATTACTTTAAAGTAATCGTGCGATTACTCTTGGTACGAATGGGCAGTGAGTTTTCTCCAAACTTCCACCCAAAATTTTTTTCTAAGGCAAAAGTAAACGTACGATTACCCTAAGGTAATCGTACGATTACTTTTGTGCAGGAGAAAATTTTTAATAGCCAAAATATAACCTTTACCTCGTATTTTGATCCCGAACTCCGATGAATGTGATTTTTGCACCTTTGGATCCCTTTTCCGACGTATGTCTTGCTCATAAAAATAACGTCCCGTTTCCGGATCGTTTTCCCGTCTTTTCTCAATTATCGCTTAATTACGCGAAAAATATCCAAATTGTGCCTAATTTGCCGCTTTCTTCAAAATTTTGCCATCACCTTCATCAAGACGGGGAGTGCGGGATCTCTTCTCATGTAGAAAAATTCCCAAAGTCCGGGGAATCTTTCATTCTTCGATTTCGCGCTTCCAAAGGCTCGTTTTGCATTTCCGGATGCTTTTGGACGCCGTTTAGCATCCTTTTTCGTCGTTTTTGCTCGTTTCTTTGGTTTGTCATGGATCTCCTCGACCTCGAGACTCCATTTATGGTATAAAAGATTCCCAAAGTCCGGGGAACCTTTCATTCTTCAATTTGCTCATTCCAAAGACTCGTTTGGCAATTCCGGATGCTTTTTGGCTCCCTTTTCCTCTTCGCAACATCCTTTTTGGCATAACTTCTTCGTCCGGACTCCGATATACGCGATCCACCTATCCACAGAAAGCTCTCGAACACCCCCACACTATGGCACTGTTCAAATCAGCTCACAATCCTGTCTTCAAAAATTTACCTCGTAATCCGTGCCATTGTGACAGCTTTCTCATTCTCTTTACGTCTTCTTCGCGTATATCAAGAAGGGGAGTCCGGAAACTTGATCTTCCCCAGGTGCGTGTGTTGAGTACGTGTAGGAATGGCGTCAATCATCCATTTCTTCATTCCGGGTCCCGATACGCGTTTTGGCTTGCTTCTTCTCGTTTTTCGTGCAATTCTTCCCTCGCGTATCAAGAAGGGGGATCCGGAATAGGCCTTCCACCTAGAATTCCTGCACATACTCATTGAAAATATTAAATCCACTCTCTCGCACCTCTCAAATAGTTAGAACAAAATCAAATAACAAAACAGTATTGAAATCTACACTATGCAGTAAATAGGTTGGGTTGCCTCCCAACAAGCGCTTTGTAATTTAAGGTCGACGGCCCGACCAAGTTACCTCAAATGAGCTCAGATATCGGGAATTGGTTTGAGGCTCTCGATAACCCCAATGAAATTCCCGTCCACGTACGGTTTTGCTCGCTGTCCATTTACCTTGAACCTGTTCCCATTCTCAGCTTCTACCTCGAGCGATCCCCATGGGTAAACCTCTGTAATTGTAAATGGACCACTCCACCTTGATTTCAGCTTGCCCGGAAACAGTTTCAGTCGGGCGTTGAATATCAGTACCTTCTGGCCTACTCTGAAATCTCGCGGAATGATATGCTTGTCATGCCATTGCTTGGTCCTCTCTTTGTATATCTTGGCACTCTGATATGCCATCAACCTGTGTTCTTCTAACTCAAGCAACGCCTGCTTTCTTTGCTCACCAGAGAGCTTAGCATCCAGGTTCAGTTTCTTGAGCGCCCAAAACGCTTTGTGCTCAAGTTCTACCGGCAAATGACATGATTTCCCGAAAACTAGTTGGTAGGGAGACATGCCAAGGGGAGTCTTGTATGCAGTCCGATATGCCCATAAACTATCGTCCAAGTGTAGAGCCCAGTCTTTGCGCCCTGGATTGACAGTTTTCTCCAGAATCCCCTTTATCTCACGGTTAGACACTTCAGCTTGTCCATTGGATTGCGGATGGTAGGCCAATGAGATCTTGTGTGTCTTTACCCCGTACTTGCTCAAGGTATTGGCAAAAACCTTGTTCACAAAGTGTGATCCCTCATCGCTAATAATGGCTCTAGGCGTTCCAAACCTTGTGAATATATTCTTGCGTAAGAATCTCTCGACTGTAGCACTATCATTCTTTGGACAAGCCAGAGCCTCCACCCATTTGGTGACATAATCAACCGCCAACAGAATATACAGATTACCAAGCGACGATGGGAATGGCCCCATAAAATCAATCCCCCACACATCGAATGGTTCTACTTCTAACACGAAATTTTGAGGCATTTCATTTCGGTTAGAGATATTACCTGTTCTTTGGCATCGGTCACACTGCTGCACAAATAGATGGGCGTCTTTATGCAAGGTTGGCCAATAGAAACCACTCTGAAGTACCTTCGCAACTGTGCGTGATTTGCCGAAATGTCCCCCACAGTTCAACTCGTGGCAGTGTCTAAGGATCTCCAACGTGTCCGGTTCCGCAACACATCTCCGCAATACATTGTCCGCCCCCAACTTGAACAGATAAGGATCATCCCAGAAATACTGTCGCGCGTCTGCAAAGAACTTCTTCCTCTGGTGATAATTCAGGTCCTTGGGCACAATGTTGAGTGCCTTGAAATTTGCCAAGTCAGCAAACCAAGGCACAGCTGCAACCACAACCATGAGCTGCTCATCTGGAAAATCCTCTCGAATCGGCAAATCTTCCTGCTTATCGTTCTCCAGTCTTGACAAATGGTCTGCAACCACATTCTCTACCCCTTTTTTATCTTTGATTACCACATCGAACTCTTGCATCAATAACACCCACCGGATCAATCTTGGCTTGGCGTCCTTCTTGGTGAGAAGGTACTTGAGGGCTGAATGGTCCGTGAAGATCGTCACCTGAGAACCCACAAGATATGGACGAAACTTGTCCAACGCAAATATGATTGCCAACATCTCTTTCTCCGTGGTAGCATAATTAACCTGTGCATCATTAAGAGTACGACTGGCATAATAAATGACGTGAGCTACCTTATCTTTCCGCTGGCCTAGAACTGCTCCCACCGCATAGTCGCTAGCATCACACATGAGCTCAAATGGTAGGGACCAGTCTGGTGTGGTGATGATAGGCGCGCTAATCAGCTTTTCCTTGAGCAAATCAAAAGCCGACTTGCACTCCGCATTAAAATCAAAAACCGCGTCCTTCTCAAGCAATCCACACAAAGGTTTTGTGATCTTCGAGAAATCTTTAATGAAGCGCCGATAGAACCCTGCATGTCCCAAGAAACTCCTTACCCCTTTAACAGAGGTAGGGTAAGGAAGCTTCTCAATAACCTCAATCTTGGCTCTATCCACCTCTAATCCTTTGCTGGAGATCTTGTGGCCCAAAACAATACCCTCGGTAACCATGAAGTGACACTTCTCCCAGTTGAGCACTAGGTTGGTGTCAATGCATCTATCAAGAACCCGGGCCAACTGCTGCAGGCAGTCTTCGAATCCATCACCATAGAGCGAGAAGTCGTCCATGAACACTTCAAAATTCTGCTCCATCATATCAGAGAAGATCGACATCATACACCTCTGAAACGTAGCAGGTGCGTTGCATAACCCGAAAGGCATGCGTCTAAAAGCGAAAGTCCCATAAGGACAAGTGAATGTCGTCTTCTCCTGGTCAGCTGGCTCAATTGCTATCTGGTTGTACCCGGAGTACCCATCCAAAAAGCAATAATGAGAGTGATGTGCCAGCCTATCAAGCATCTGATCAACGAATGGAAGGGGAAAATGATCCTTCAAAGTGGCATCATTGAGCTTGCGGTAATCCATGCAAACTCTCCACCCAGTAACAGTACGCGTAGCGATTTGATCACCTTTTTCCCCTTCCACCACAGTTATACCCCCCTTCTTAGGAACACATTGTACCGGGCTAGTCCATGTGCTGTCGGAAATCGGATAGATGATGCCCGCCTCCAACCATTTAAGCACCTCTTTCTTCACCACCTCCTGCATGTGAGGATTGAGGCGGCGCTGAAACTGAACTACCGGCTTCTTGTCTTCCATGAGCCGAATCTTGTGCTGGCAAACTGTGGGGCTGATCCCCTTGATATCTGCTATGGTCCATCCCATAGCTGCCTTTCTCTCCTGTAGCACCTTGAGAAGCTGCTCCTCCTGTTCCCTGTCCAAACATGCAGACACAATCACAGGTAAAGACTCATTAGATCCCAAGTATAGATATTTCAAATGTACAGGTAAAGGCTTTAATTCTAAAACAGGAGCAGTAATAAGAGAAGGAGTAAGAATCTTCCTGCTTCCCTCATTAAAGAGGGGTAGGGGCTGACGCCAATGAACATCAAATGCTTGCTCTTTCTCGCTGGAATCAAGTAGAACAAGCTCCTCATATAGCTGCTCCAATAAAATATCATTTTCTTCGTCTGGCGTGTAGGCCTCCACCCCGAAGCACTGCTCACTTACCGCATATGCGGGAAACTTCATAGCCTCAAATACATTGAAGGCCACCTTCTCATCGTTGATCTGCATAGTCAGCTCACCATTGGCCACATCAATGATAGTCCTCCCAGTAGCTAGGAATGGGCGACCCAAAATAAGAGGAACATCATCGTCAGCCTCCATGTCTAAGATCACAAAATCCGCTGGGAAGATGAGTCCTTCAACTCTCACTAATACGTCCTCCAAAACACCCCTGGGGCGTTTTATAGTGCGATCAGCCATCTGCAAACACATCCTGGTAGGCTTAGGATCTCCCACACCAAGTTGCTCAAAAACCGATGTGGGCATCAGATTAATACTTGCACCCAGATCACATAATGCCCTCCCATGAAATGCATCACCCAATGTAACAGGAATGATGAAACCGCCCGGATCTTTCATCTTCTTTGGTAGCGCCTTTTGCACAACTGCGCTACACTCCTCATTCAGGGTTACGGTTTCAAAGTCATCCATGCGCCTCCTATTAGAAAGGAGGTCCTTGAGAAACTTGGCATATTTCGGCATTTGTGAAATGGCCTCCGCAAAAGGTATATTAATGTGCAGTTTCTTGAAGATATCCACAAACTTCTTGAAATGCTTGGCATCTTCTTGACTCTTCAATCTCTGCGGGTATGGCACTCGCACACTGTATTCCTCCCTTGGTTTCTGCTTCTCATCCGACTTCCTCACCGTGTCCTTTGATTGGGGAATCACGGTAGGCACGGGAATCTCTTCATCTAAGGCTTTTTCAGTGGACTTGGTCGCCTCAGCTCGCGCATGGGTAGGATATGGGGGATCCTGGGTAGTGGTCCCACTGCGAGTAGTAATAGCCTTCAATTGCTCAGTTGGAGTAATAGTGTTAGACGGGAGTATACCTGGCGGAAGTCGAGGATTCTGATTAGCTATTTGGCCAATTTGTGTCTCATGATTCTTTAAAGAGGCTTCCATTGCAACAATTTTGCTCTCAATCTTATCGTTGCTAGCTAACAGTTTCCTCAACATAGCATTTGTATCCTGTTCTTCTGAGAGTGGGGCTGGGGCCTGTTGTTGTGGAGCCTGTCTCTGAGCTTGGTATGGAACATTTGGCCTATGACCTGGCGCATATAACCCACTATTCGGATTGGCATAGCTGAAGTTGGGGTGATTGCGATTGTTGGGGTGATATGTGTTTGGCCATTGCTGCTGTCTTTGTTGACCCATGTAGTTCACGTCTTCAATGCCATCCCCATATCCCTGATTTGCATCTGCTACCATCTCTCCCACTGACTTCACCTGTGCCGATGGATTCAAATGACTGAAAGCCGATGTCATAACTGCCATCTGATGTTCAAATTTCTGTTCCACCATAGACTCTATCTTACTAACCAATGCCCCATCTGATTTCGTGTTTCTACGAGTCTCAGACCTCGTGGATTCACGTTTTGCTACATTATCAAGCAGATCACGACATCTCTGTAGTCCCATTCCCATAAAATTTCCTTGAGCCATCATGTCTAGCTCACTAGCAGTTTCTCTGTCCAAGGCATTATAAAAGTAATGGAGAAGTTTATACCATGGCTCCCCATGAGTAGGGCATCTGCGAAGGAGTTGGTTGAACTTTCTCCACGTGTCACCAAGAGAATCATCTTCCTGCTGTTTAAATGTAGTTATGTCTGCCATCCGTTGAGCAACCTTGGATGGTGGAAGATACTTCCTGAGAAACTCTCTGCTACAATCTGCCCATGTAACTATGCTGCCTGCTGGGAGTTCCATAAGCCATGTCTTTGCCTTTCCCGATAAAGAGAAGGGGAAAAGCATGAGCTTTATAGTCTCGATTGGCACTCTCTGGTCATACATGGTAGAAGTAATCTGCTCGAAGTTGAGCAAGTGCTGATGTGGATCATCACTCGGGGCTCCCGTGAATAGGCACTCATCCCTAACCATATTGATCAACGGTTGGCGAATCTCGAAATGCGCGGCATTAATCTGCGGCCTGACAATGGTAGGCTGATATCCATCCGGTGTAGTTCTGAAGTAGTCCACCAAAGGACGGTCATCCTCCTCAGCATTGTTGACTTGCTCTACTACGTTCCGGCCGTTATTGTTCCGATTATTACCCCCATTGTTCCCATTGCCTCCGTTGTTTCCACCATTAACTCCTCCATTGTTCCCATTAACTATTTCTGCACCAGGGAGTTGTTGTGGATTCTGGGGATTCATGCGATCAATCATGGCTTGCATTGCAGCCATTTGAGCCCTAAGCTCCTCAGTTTCCCTTGCTCGATTTGCTGCATCCTCCACAGCTGCAGCTCTAGCTGCTTCCGCATCTTCGAGGCCCTTGCGGAACCTCTCAAACTCAGCTCTAGTTTGCTCGTCCATTTGAACTGAATTTGCTTTCCTCTTGTCTCTATTCTGTGCTCGCAATAAGGATTCCGGGTCTTCAAGTGTTGGATGCAAAGGCTCGTCTCTAGAACGTGACATGCACCAAATGAATCAGACCTGAAACGCGAATCACACACACAAAACAGGTGAGTAACAAATATAAACTGAAAAGTAAATCCCTAAAGAGGAAACTAATAGCTAAATTAACCGAAGTCCCCGGCAACGGCGCCAAAAACTTGACACGTTCCAACTGCAAGTGCACAGTTGTCGGTGCAGTAATAATCGGAAAAGTCCGGATTGTCGAACCCAAAGGACTTCGTGTAACTAACTATTAAGTTTGTTCTTTATGTGGGCAAAGCGCAGTTGTTTTGTGATTTCTAATCCTACTAAATATTAAAATAACAATTATCTCAAATAATTCAAAGAATTATTTCAAGATTAACGAGCACGGGTTGATATTGTTGTTTATCAAATGTAATTAAATTCAGGATATCTCTACGGATCACTAGGGATGTCACACTACGTTGGGTTTATGTTTTGCTAACACGATGATTTCTTTTTCTAGTTAAACGAGCAATTGTATATTGAAGATGTCTCAACCAATATCTATGCCTAAACTATCGTAACTGATTCCTCTAGCTTACTCAAGTTTAAGCACGCATTACGATACTAATTTCTACTCTTGTTCTTAGCTAACTAGCAAGATTCCTCAACCCTAGATACGGCTAGTGTGTATTTCAATTTTCCGGGCAACAAACGTAGATTCCTCTATCGTTCATAACCTAGCACAATCCTATTAATACGTCTATCAATAGAAAAGATGAATTAAAAACATGAAATACACATAACTAGATAAGAAATCATCAATAAAGCTCAAAAGCATGAGAGTAAATCCATAAACCACAAGTTGTAGTGATCAAACCCTAGTTTCCTACGAGATATCCCAAAATAAGGGTTTAGCTACTCATAATCATGTTCATAATACAAAGTTTCATGATCAAGTATCAAAATCTAGAGAAGAAAAGAAGAAGAGAAGCCAAACGGATGATCCAAGCTCTCGACCTAGCTCCCGAGCACTCCAAGCACGACTTCCAAGGTGGTTCTGATGTTGAATGTCGTTCCCCAATGTTTCCTTAGTCTTTTGTGGCTTCAAACTCCCAAAACTATGCCAAAATAGCGAAAACAGCCCAAAAATTCGATCCTGGCCGCCAGAGGTAATCGTACGATTACCTTGATGTAATCGTACGATTACTTTCCTCATAGGTAATCGTACGTTCACCTTCAAGTAATCGTACGATTACTTCTGGATGAAGGTAATCGTACGATTACCTTGAGGTAAGTGTACGATTACTTTTCATCCTCTTCCATTCAATCTTCAACTTCTTGCTTTTTTTTCCTTTCGTCTTCACTTCCCGAGCATCCCTTTGAGCCTCCAACTTTTCCGAAGTTCACTTTTGCTCCAACGCCACGTCCCGAGCTCCCGGTTCCTGAAAACCACAACACGAAAAACATACCGGAAGATCAAACGTGATAAAATATATCAAAAATCAATGCAAAAAGTGCCCGGACTCATCATTAACGTGCAAAGACTCAACATGCTCAAATTTAGCAAGAAATGATCCAAAATCTATCAAAACGCATCGGAATACACGCAAAACGGTAAGAAAACATATAAGAATATAACTCCAAATATGGAGTTATCAAATACACATCCTCGCACAACTGTTTTGTGTGCCACTATGAGGCGGGCTGGCGACTACCTAAGACGGACAACATGAACGTTCTGCTTGTTTAGCAAACACCAAGCTCAACTCTTTTAAGAAAAAATAGCACACACTTTAGCTTTTAAAATTCAATTTTAGTTAAAAAAAAGATAGGCATTCCCGTAATGAGATTCTCTATATACTTACTAGGGGGGGCTAAAATGTCACTCTCGGTCAAAATTCACACCCTATGCCTAAAGTTTTCACATCTTACTAAATCAACAAATTCTAAGCTTCTCTCAATTGCCTTTTCTCAAAATTTTCAGTTTTTTTTTTTTATTTTTTAAGATTTTCATAATATCCTAATTGTATATGCAAGGCTTTGACTCGAAAAAATATTGACTCTACACAATTTACTTTGTTGATGGGTATACTCAATTATGTAAAATTGCAATCAAATGTAAATCTATCCTACACAATACGACAATATAATTAAAAACTAAACATAAACCACAAAACTAACTCACAATACAATATAAACACATCCTACTTGTAACTCGCTATGCAAGACAAATCAGCTAGTAAACAGTTAAACCACCCCCACACTGAATGCTTCGTTGTCCTCAACGAATTTAGAGAGTATGCAAGAAGACTCAGCAATCAATGTGTAGGCCAATATATGAGATGGAGCATGAGATACTTATATAAATGAGACACAAAATTTAGCAAGAGAAAAAATACTCACAACCACCTCAAGGGTGGGGAAGAAATCACGCCAAGCAGTGCCCAAGCACAGTAGTGGTGCCACCATGCTCCTATACAGTCAATGTCTCACACATCGAGGTCGACTGCCCTCCTCTACTAAAATCCATGTATGAAGAATCCCCAACTCGTATGCACGAGTCCCTGTGAAGGTCATGTGTGCCATGGCACACCGGGGTAGATTCTACCATAACCTGCTCAAGTATGTCACTAGGAAAACATCATTAGTCCCCCTCTCTCTCATCTCTCCATATAAATAACTAAAAACACACACAACTGTATTAAAAACTCACTCCCTAAATTAAGCAAAAAATACGTTGGGTTGCCTGCCAACAAGCGTCGTGTAATTTAAGGTCGACGACCCGACCCAGTTACCTCAAAAGATGTTAAGGAGGTTTTTCTCTCCACTTTTTCTTCTTCCACCATCGCTTCTCTCTGTGTATCTTCTCAAGTGAGCATGCATGAGATGCATAAGGCGCAAAGAAATTGTAGAAGACGGCCTTGAAAATTTTCTTCTTTCTATGCTTCCACTCCTTGATCACCAGTCTTCTCGAGAATTCATTCACCACATCATGACCCCTTGTACCTTTCCTCTTCTTCTTCTTCTTCTTCTTCTTCTTCTTCTTCTTCTTCTTCTTCTTCTTCTTCTTCTTCTTCTTCTTCTTCTTCTTCTAATTCTTCAAATTCAATATCATCAAGGACCGATCATGTGGAAATAGAATCCCAAGTGGCACAGTAATGGCAAGGAGTGTCGTCTTGACTGCTCCCTTCCCTAGTGTTTGTCTTGGAATCACATGTGGCAATTCATGTATTGCATAAAATTGGGGTCTTTGGTATTTCTCATGCGATTCACCCAATTTTATGATCTCCAAGAGATATGGATTATACTCAGGCATTTCTTGATATATGTCCATGTGAACATCTCCATGCAATAATTTCTTAGCTTCATGGCTTTCTTCCTCACAGCAAATATCTTTAGTGGGCCGTAAGCTCGCGATGTCCACACCCTATCATTCATTCCATGGCTCCAGAATTATGCGAGGCACAAGTTGTATAGGCTTCCCAATATCATCCCAATCTAAGTCCGAATATGAGTCTGAATCTGAGTCTGAATCTGAGTCTGAAGCAGCCCGAGGATCTATTACTTCCTGATGAACATTATTATAGACATAGACCTCTGGGGGTTCATCGTCTCCCTCTTCGCACTCCTCAAATAAGTCAGGTATGATGTTGCTTGGCCCATCGTCATTATTAGCATATGCCAATTCACTCGAAAGTCCTGCCAATTGTTGTCCATGAAGCTGGAGTGATTCCCTAATTTTATTGACCCTTTCCCCATTTTGTTTAATTTAGTTAACATGAGCTCCAGTACTTCCTTAATTTGCTCATCTTCTTGATTACAAGGAGGATGGGTGTACATATCTCTATAGGAGTAGTACGGCTGGTAGAATGGAGATTGCCCATAGTAATTCTGCCCCCACATGATTACCCAGTTGTCTGTAAAATTATTCACTAGGAAGCAGGTGAGATCAAAAAATAAATAAACAAAATAAAAAATTTAATTCCATAAAGTTAATAATTCTAACTAATTCAACCAAAGTCCCCGGCAACGGCGCCAAAAACTTGACACGTTCCAACCGCAAGTGTACGGCTGTCGCGTGTAGTAATATTCGGTAATCCGGATTTGTCGAACCCAAGAGACTTGTCGTGAATCAATTAGTATTCTTAACTTTATGTGGGAAAGTAGTAGAGATTGTTTGACGAATCTAAGAAAGTAAATAGCAAGCTAATTATTAAAATTGAGATTAATAAGAGGGAGAAGTATAATGATATCTTTTCGGGTTCACTAGGGATTTACACCACTTATGATTTATGTTCTAGTAACACGAATGTACTCTACTTAGCCAAACGAGCACCTCTACCTTGAAGATTCCTCAACCAAAGCCTATAGTTAAACTCTCGTACCTGATTCTAGGACTGCAACTCGGACGGGCTGGGCGGGTTGACACCCTTGTCCAAGCCCGAGCCCGATTTCTGTCGGGGTTGCCCAAGCCCAGCCCAGCCCGGGTTAGGAGCATCGCCAACCCGTCCAAGCCCAAATTCGAACAACCAATTCGGGTTCGGGTTGAATTCGGGCTAGCCCATTAAACTAAATAAATTAACATAATTATCACATTCAACTTAATTAAACTCGTCCCCTTAAAGTAAGTTAATTAACTTACATGTAAAAATAGATATCGAACGTAGACACTTCAATTTTTTAATTTGTATAAGGCTAAAAAATAACTTTTATATATTGTTAAAGTGAATTAAAAAACTATCCATTTATACAAGAATATACAACATGTTTTGTGGAAAAAATATATAGTTACGAACATAAACATAATTGAAAATACTACTAATAATTAATAAAAAGATAATAGATTCTTGATCAATATGTGTTATATAATACTCTCCAAATATAACATTTATAGGTAATGAGTATACAAATCGGGCAAATCGGGCTAGCCCGTTGTTTAATATTCGTACCCAAGCCCGACCCTAATTACAATTCGGGTTGGTCATTTTTGCCCGAGCCCGTCCAAATTATTTAAAACATGTGCCCAAGCCCGAATTTAGTCCGGGCTGGGATCGGGTTGGTCGGGCTGTGCCCGTCCAAGTTGCACCCCTACCTGATTCCTGTAGCCTACTCAAGTTTAACTACGCATTATGTTCTCTTGATCTACTCTTAGTTCTTAGCCAACAAGAAAGATTCATCAACCCTAGATACAGCTAGTGCATGATTCAAGTTCCAGCAACGAATATTGATTCCTCTAACATTCATCACCTAGATCAATCCTATTGCTACATCTAACAATATGATAGATAGATTAAACTCATGAATCAAGCATAACTAAACAAAACACATTTAATTAAGCATAGAAGCATGAAACACGATCCATAAATCACCAACACGGTGTTCAAAACCCTAGTTCCCTACGAGATATCCCGAATAGAGTGTTTAGCTACTAAAAAACAGATCAAAGTACAAAGTTTCAATGATCATAAACAAAAACTAAAGAGGGGAAGAAGATAGAGAATCAAACGATGGTCTCCGAGCTCCCAAGAATGCTCCTGCTCTCCAATGGCGTCCAAAGAATGAATGAATAATAGCCCTAGGTCGTTGTCTTCTAGTTAAAACACGTTCCTTCCTTTTAGTTTTCAGAAATAACACTTTTACCCCCCTTCTACTCATGTCAGATCCAATAATGTGATCTTGTGATCACATTTTGTGATCCTAGGATAACTTTTTTGTAGTTTTAGAGTCATGTTGATCCTCTATGTGGTCTTGCACTTGATCTTGTGATCATAGGATCACCTTTTTTTATTGTAGGATCACGTTGATCTTCCATGTGGTCTTGCACATGATCTTGTGATCACAATTTGTGATCCTCTACTTCCAGTGTGTTGCTTCTTTTCACTCCTCTTGAAATTTTGGCTAAGTCTTTTTCTCCTCTTAGCTTCTACTCTCCTTCATCCATTCTCTCATGCATTCCTTGAGTTTCTTTCTTTCCGAAGTTCGCTTCCGCTCCAGAATCCGCACTCCAAGCTTCCGGTCCCTGAAATCCACAACACGAACAAATATCGGAATCAAATGCGACAAATAAAGCTTAAAACATGCCAAAAACGCCCGGATTACACCATGAAGTCCAAATACTCAAGTATGCTCAAAACATATAATAACTGGGCAATTTCTCATACAAATCTCTCTAAAAACACGCAAATCGGTGGTGAATCCTATAAGAATATAACTCCTAATGTGGAGTTATCACACACCCAATCACCCAACATGTTCCACACCATAAAACTTCCTCAATCATCTTCTCCATTTTGAATTGTTTCTTCGGGAGATTTTCTCAACCTCCACCGCCATCGTTTCCATCACTTTCACCGCCAACTTTTCCACCTCCTTTGCTTCTCTATTTAATCAGAGTTATCTATCATTTTCACATCATGATCATCATATTTCTCTTCTCCACCCGCCACCAACACCACCATAACCACCTACCACCTTCAACCTTCGGCAACACCACCTCCACCTTCATATATCTTCTCTTTCCCCACCTCTCTTCTCTCCCTCTGTCTCTCTCTCTCTAACTCTCTCTCTGCTTCTGAACAGAGACAACAGCAGCAACAAGCCGCGACAACAAACCCAGCCACCCGCCAGTGCCGCCGTCGGGAAGGAAACCCAATAGATCTCCACCATCCCATCTTCTTCTATACCTCTCTATCCTTCTCCCTCCCGGACTTTTCCTCTCTGTTTCAACCTCGAAAGCGAAGAAACAGAACCAGAACAATAGTCGGAGAAGAACCCGCCGGGCCTCCATACTTTCCAAACATCTTTTGGCCCAGCAAAACAGTCGCGGACCACCTATTTAAGACGGTGTGGATCGAACCTAGGAAGTCCGATTGAGCTTCAGGAGGCTTCAACCGAAGCCAAGAATCACCAGAGAACTCGGGGTCGAGCTCCACCTCCGGCGCCGTTCTCGACAACTCAACCCGCTCCGTTTCTCGGCTGTTTCTCGCGTTTCTTGGAGAGGGTAAGCCCTAAATCATCTCCTGAGTTGTTTTATGTAATCGAAATCATGCTTTTGTAGCTCGAGTTCATGTTTCGATTGGTAAAGTTTGAGTATTCATCGTTAGTTTATGGTTGGGGTCTTAGTAGAAGTTTTCAGAAACTTAAGGGGAGTCAATGATCTTTTATCAGAACTATTAGTAGGGGGCTGATTGTGTTTCAAGGAATCTTTGAGGTAACATGTTGTATTTATATAATCTGATTTAATTAACATAGATAATTTCAACAAACTTGTGTATACAATTATTAAAACTCTACTATTTGTATAGTAAAATTATTGGATAATCATAAAATCAATTTGTAATGCGGTATTTCTATAGCAAGCTATGATTATAACATTAATAAAGTTATTTTCTTGAAAATAAGATATTATAGATATTTCTAAATGCTTAGAAAAAGTATTATATCTATTGATAAATATCGCCTTTGTTTTATAAATAGTGACTTCAGATATTTATTACTCTTTCATCAACAAGTATATTTTCTCAAATTAAATGTTTGTTTCTAGATAAAGTAACTCTATGAATATAACAAATGCTATTTTTTTAATATTGCCAGTAGATGTAATATAACATGCTCACTTTCATAAATAAATGACGAGTATTTCAAAAATACTTATTTATATATAAGGATATGACGTAAAGACGAATTGGGGATCGTGAGAGATGTAATTAGTATTCGACCTAGCCAAAAATTTGTATAGGGCTGATGCATTTGCTTATTCAGAAATAACACTGTTGTGACTAGATAATTTTAAATTATAGGCGACGAATTTGTGGACATAGGCTTCGTCGACAATTCTTTGTAATAACTACTGAATCGACTTCAGGTGTGTTACATGCCTAGCCTAGCTAGCCTAGTTTCATTCGTGACAAAGAATGACCTTATATACTATCTCAAAATATACATGTGAGTATACATGCCTAGCCTTGCGCGCCTGTCCTATTTCGTGTCAAAATATGATTTCATAACTTGTCTCAAAATGTGTTTTGTCATTCACACTGTTGTGAACTCTGATAAATGTTCTACACGTATTCTGGTACTATTTTACTTAACTCGTGAATCAACAACTATCTCATCTTTCTTGTTTTACACGCTAAGGTGTATCTCACTCAGCATTTCTTGCTGAATTTCAAACTGCGATTCTTGTTTTCCTTCCCACCGCAAGTCTAGGAGCTTGGACTGTAAAATTGAAGGGGCGCGAGAGTCATCTAGACTATGGACGTCACCAGTAGTTTATCTAATAATGTTAGATAAGTATTGTGTAATAGTAATCAACGTATGTAAGATACTATATGAATTTTTTTAATAATTTAAGTATGAGTTTTGGATTGTATTGTTTTGATCTCCGTCGCTTCAGCATCACCCTCCCAGTCTTGTCCCGAGCCTGATAAGGGGGTTGTTGCAGGTGGTATTAGAGCAGTTCTTTCCAATAAGGAAACCTAAACCTGTAGGGTAACCTAAAATTAACTTAGGGAAAGATAAAATACAGAAAAGCAGGGTTTTTGGGGAGTTATTGTTTACTTCCTCTCACTTGACAAGTTGCTACGTTTTATCTGACATTATCTTGTTTCTGTTGGGGCCCTGATTTAGACCTATGCTTGTCTTTCTATTTGTGGAATTCTCTTTGTATCTCGACGAGATATGTTAAGTGATTTGTTACCTGTCCCAGTGTTCATGCTAACTTGAAATGAAGTCGGACTGAGGTAATGATCCTATGTGACGTACTAGTAGACCTCATAGCGTGTCCTTATATTTCTTTTGCATTGATAGCCTGCTAGGCCTTATGGCATTAGCAGTGACTCAAATACCTGAAACTCTAGTTCTGACTCGAGCTTCGAGGACGAAGTTCATTATAAGGGGGGGGGGGGGAGAATGTAATACTATTTATTTTTCATAAGGGTAATTCTGTAATCTAAACCATGAAAATTCAGCTTAAAATTTTCGAGCAGTGATTTGAGAAATTTCCTGAACTAAAAATTTATTCGTTAAGAAATTCGCGTGAGAATTTTGGGAGCTAAATAATATTGAATTGCGATAAGATAAAATTCGGTAAATTGTCGAGTTTTTATAATTGAGAAATTCGGGTAAGATTTTAGAAAATGTTGGGTTAATATTCGTAGTAAAATTGTGTGTGTGTTTCTCTATTTTAGTCATGATCGCGTGTGTGACCACCGCGATACATCTTAGTTGTGCCACAACCAATCACCCAACCAGACAATAAAACTTCCTCAATCATCTTCTTCATTTTGAATTGCTTCTTCAGGAGATTTTCTCAACCGCCACCGCCACCGCCACCGTTAACATCACTTTCACCGCCAACTTTTCCACCTCCTTTGCTTTTATATTTAATCTGAGTTCTCCATCATCTTCACATAATCATCATCATCTTTCTCTTCTCCGCCCGCCGCCAACACCACCAAAACCACCTACCACCTTCAACCTTCGGCAACAACATCTCCACATTCTTATCTCTTCTCTTCTCTTCCCCCACCTCTCTTCTCTCCCTTTGTTTCTCTCTCTATCTCTCTCTGCCCATTAAAGATACAATAGCAGCAGCAAGTAGCGGCAACAAACCCAGCCACCCGCCGTTGCCGCGTCGGGAAGGAAGCCCGAGAGACCTCCACCATCCCATCTTATTCTCTCCCTCTCTGTCATTCTCCCTCCCGGCCTTTTCCTCTCTGTTCCGACCTCAGAAGTGAAGAAACAAAACCAGAACAGTTGCCGGAGAAGAACAAGCCAGAACTCCATACTTTTCGGACATCTTTTGGCCTAGCAAAACTGTCGCAAACCACCTCTTTAAACAGGTGTGGATCGACATTAGGAGGTCGGATTGAGCTTCAGGAGACTTCAAACAAAGAGAAGAATCACCGGAGAAGCTCCGTTCGATCTCCACCTCCGGCACCGTTCTCGACGACTCGACCCGCTCTGTTTCTTGGCTGTTTCGCATTTCTTGGAGTGGGTAAGCCCTTAATCATCTCCGTAGTTGTTTTATGTAGTCAAAATCTTTTTTTGTAGCTCGAGTTCGTGCTTCGATCGGTAAAGTTAGAGTATTCATCGTTAGTTTATGGTTGGGGTCTTACTAGAAGTTTTTGGAAACTTTAGGGGAGTCAATGAGTCAATGATCGTTTATTTGAACTATTAGTGGGGGCTGATTGTGTTTCAAGGAATCTTTGAGGTAACCTGATGTATTTTATATAATTTGATTTAATTATCATAGATAATTTCAACAAACTTGTGTATACAATTATTAAAACTCTACTATTTGTATAGTAAAATTATTGGATAATCATAAAATCAATTTGTAATGCGGTTTTCTATAGCAAGCAATGATTATAACATTTATAAAGTTCTTTTCTTGAAAATAAGATAGTATAAATATTTCTAAATGCTTAGAAAAAGTATTATTTCTATTGATAAATATCGCTTTTGTTTTATAAATAGTGACATCAGATATTTGGTACTTAGTCATCAACAAGTATATTTTCTCAAATTAAATGTTTGTTTCCAGGTAAATTAACTCTATGAATATAACAAATTATATTTTCTTAATATTGTCAGTAGATGTAATATAACATGCTCAGTTCAATAAATAAATGACGAGTATTTCAAAAATACTTCTTTATATATAAGGATATGACGTAAAGACGAATTGGAGATCGTGAGAGATGTAACTAGTATTCGACCTAGCCGAAAAGTTGTATAGGGCTAATGCATTCGTTTATTCAGAAATAACACCGTTGTGACTAGATATTTGTAAATTATAGGCGACGGATTTGTGGACATAGGCTCCGTCGACCATCCGTTGTACTAACTACTGAATCGACTTCAGGTGAGTTATATGCCTAGCCAAGCTAGCCTAGTTTCATTCGTGACAAAGAATGACCTTATATACTGTCTCAAAATACACATGTGAGTATACATGCCTAGCCTTGCGCGCCTGTCCTCGTTCGTGTCGATATGTGATTTCATAACTTGTCTCAAAATGCGTTTGTTCATTCACATGCTTTACTTGAGTTTGGATACGTTTTGAAATGATTATCGTAAAACTGTCACGCTAAATAATAAAACGTTATTAAGGTAAAGAGGAATATCACTTGTACCGTATCAGGTGGACTATTATTATGATCGGCTCCGGTCGGAAACACCTATACCGGGGAGTTTCCCTATACTGATTGGGTCTTCGATCTTTTTCGGCTCCGGCCGGGAACACAGATTGTGGAGTTTCCCTTTACTACTTGTTTTGGTCCTGTACTAAGTTGGCTCCTGCCGGAAACACAGACTCTGGAGTTTCCCCTGACTTCTTGTTGAAGTCTTTGACTTACTCGCTCCGACTGGAAACACCGATTCGAGAGTTTCCATTCTACGCCCTGTTGGCTAGAAATGATATTATTTGGAAAGCCCTCCATTGGCATTGCTAAATCCAATTACTGTGCATAGAAAAATGATCCTTGAATTTCATATTCGGTCAATTCTTATCTGACACTGTTGTTCACACTGTTTCAAACTCTGATAAATGTTCTACTCGTATTCTGTTACTATTTTACTTTACTCTTGAATCAACAACTATCTCATATTTCTTGTTTTACACGCTAAGGTGTATCTTACTCAGCATTTCTTGCTAACTTTCAAAAACTGCGGTTCTTCACCGCAGGTCTAGGAGATGGGACTGTAAAATAGAAGGGGCGCGAGACTCATCTAGACTTTGGACGTCACCAGTAGTTTATCTAATAATGTTAGATAAGTATTGCGTAACAGTAATCAGCGTATGTAAGATACTGTATGAAGTTTTTTAATAATATAAGTATGATTTTTGGATTGTATTGCTTTTGAACTCCGCCGCTTCGATTTAAGCATCGCTCTCCTGGTTTTGTCCCGAGCCGGATAAGGGGGTTGTTGAAATTTTACCCCAATTTTCTTTGGGAAAACTTCTTCATCCCCGGTTCATTTTGGCTATTCAATCTACTGTTCGAAAACTCTTTGAATCTACTTTTAGTTTCCACCAATATCACTCCAAAGTTCTGAGAATGGTCAAAAGAGGGAAGACTAGTCATTCTAGCTTCTTTAACTTTTCTCCTCTTGCTTCCTCTTGAGTTTTCGTTGTTTCCAAAGTTCGTTTCATGCTGCCTTGCAACCGCGTAGTATAATTCCTGCCTAGAAAACATGAAAAACCATACCAAGCGATTATATTTGACAAACAACATAAAAAATGCATAAAAATGACCAGATTAGTAATAAAGCGCATAAAACCCATTCTAATCATTTCAAGTGCATTAGTGCCCGGATTGACCTCTAATTCACTCAAATATCAAGAAAAAGGTAGATAAATGATCAATAATACAACTCTTAAGAAAGATTTGTTGACACGTTCCAACAGCAAGTCTACGGTTGTCAGTGTAGTAATAGTAAAAAAATAGGGTTGTCGAATACCAAGAGACTTCGTAAAATTAATTAGGGTAAAAGAAAATTTCTACCCCTCGGGTATGGGTTAAATTCGAATACCCCTATTGTTTGTATAAATACGAATACCCCATGTCAGAGTAAGTTGCTAACGACCCCTAACGAAAATTTCAGAAAGACGTATTTGCCCTCACTTCATATGTTAAGACTATATATTATAAGTATATGTATGTAGGTTAGATGACTAAACTACCCTTCTCATCTTCTTCTCGCCCCCCCCCCCCCAATTTCTTTGTAGTTTCAGAGACATGGAAAGAAAAAGTTGCATAGAGCGTCTTCTAGGGTTTCCCCAAGATGGCGAGAGAAGTAGGAGAGACATACTCGTCGGAGAAAATGTCTGGTATCTTTCCGGAAAGAGTTATGGTCGACATCCTCAAGCGGGTCTCCGCCAAAGACATCGTCCAATTCACTAGCTTCGCCAAACCATGTTACGCTCTTTGTTATACCCCGTTTTTATACTAGGGGTAAATTAGTAATTTGGCACATGAGGTCGGTTATGGATTTCTAATTGTGAGATATTGTTTGGGTTATTTTTAGATTCACGATTGAATGGGAAGACTAAGTATATGATTGGAAATTGTTATTATTATTATTATTATTATTATTATTATTATTATTATTATTATTATTATTATTATTATTATTATTATTATTATTATTATTATTATTATTATTATTAATTTACCTAAAAATATATTGGTTATATTATAAGTTAATTTACTTAGTATTATTAATTCACCTAAAATAGCTTAAGTGATACACCTAAATAATATATTACAACACCACTTTTGGTACTACCCAACTACCTTACAATTTCCACACACATATAGTACTATCAAAGTACCTAATAATTTCCATCCACCTAACGGTGCACCCAAAGCACCATATAATTTTTATTCAACCTCACCTATTGGCCAATTGACTAGACCAAAGACGACACTGAGCCTAATTGGACCTAGACTATGATGTCTCACCAGCATTTAATCCCCTCTCCCTCTTCTCTTCCAATGTATTGAACACAACCCAATTGCCATCACCACCAGCGACCACCACCACCTTCGTCTCTCTCTGTCTCTCTCTCTCTAACCCTCTTTAATATCTCTCTCTATCTCACTTCCTCTCTTCGCTGTTCTGTCTGGCAAAAAACAGAGGCAGCAACAGTGGTGGTCGAAGGCCACCACCACCGTTGCGACCGGAATCCGACAGAAAAATCCCCCACAACCACCAGCTTCCCTCTTCTCTCTCTATCTATCTCTCTTTTTCCCTCTCTGTTCTCGGAACCAGAAACAGAAGGAGAAGAAGAAACAGCGGCGGCCAAAGCCACCGCTGAAGCCGACTCGAGGGCCAGACCGGACGGGACCAAGGCCATCGTGCCTCCTCCCCGTTCCTCCTCTATCTCTAGCATATCCCCTGCCCTCCTTGAGGTTCGAATGAACCCAGAGACGACCCACAGCAGCTCCAAGCACCGGAAAACACCATCTTTACTGGGGCGTTCTTGGATGAAACTTCGGCGGTCGATTGAATCTCATTCGGTAACCGTTTTGATTGATTTTTTATGTAAATTTGCATTTTCGGACTTGAATTTGAGTTTCATACATCAAAATTGTGTGGGTATCAAAGATTAACATGATTCATGATTTGGATTTATGAAGGTTCGAGGAAAATGATGAAGTAGGGGTAGGTTTGAGGAAGATGATGAAGTAGGAGTAATTTTGTGATAAATAGAAAGTTGGGAGTTGTTTGGTATTAAACATAAAATTTGGAGTTTCTTGTTGTATTTACACAATTTGAATATTTGAATAAACCTAACAATTGTTTAAATCAATTAGAAATAGTATTTATAAACTCTTATATAACCTATATGAATAAATAGTCTTGGGAAATAATTTGAGAATAAAATATCTATGAAAAAAGAATTTGGTTTTATTATTATTATATAAGTATAACATTTCATTTACAAGTTTATGAACTAAAATGTGTATAAATACATTATGATTGAGATTTTATATACTACAAAATGAAATGTTTGGTTTAAATAAATATATTTATAATTACTCTGGCAATACAAGTTAACATACAACATTTTTTATAACATGAAAGTTGGCCATAATTAAATGGCTAGAAATTTTTTGGTGGGAAATTTTATGAGTAAATTTCAGTATAAGAAGAAAATGTCGCTTAAAAGTTCTATAAGTGTTGTATTAATTCAAACTAGGGTATTGCCCGTGCCCGAGGGCACTATCCCTAAATTATATAGTGTTTGAATGTGCTAGATTATATGCAACTACTACATATAATTTAGAACTTTTGACAGAAAACCCCCTGCAGTATCGTCTCGCTGACACTTAGCTACAAGCAGTATTGATTTTGACAGAAAACCTCCATGCAGTTTCACTTTCACCGACATCGCACACAATTTTACTAAAACTGTTGGTAGCTAAGTATCGGTCAAAGTGAAACTGCAGGGGGGTTTCTGTTAGTAAAATGGTGTGCGATGTCGGTAAAAGTGAAACTGCAGGGGGGTTTTCTGACAAAATCAATACTGCTGGTAGCTAAGTGTCAGGGAGACGATACTACAGGGAGGTTTTCTGTCAAATGTTCTATAATTTAATTATATGCTCAAGAGCACAATATAAAATTAAAATTTTAATAAAAATGCCATAGTCAACTATTTGAAAGTGCACTTAATTTAAAAACATAATCCCATTACAAGCATCAGATGAAACAAAACACAAAAGAAGAACATATGATGTTTTGGAGGGCAGTCACCCTGTATCACAGGTTTAACTCATTCTGTTTATCCATCCTACAACAGGCAGAAATCACATTAGAGATTCAAACATTGAAAGACAAATATATAAAAAAAGAAAAACAAAAAAAACACAAATTTAGAGTGATTTCATAGTGCCCTCCTCCTGCATCTTCATGTTTTATCCCATGGCATACTTCTGAGTATAGCTTCTGGCAGTCGACTCATACTAGCTCCTGTCTGTCTAATACATGTGCGCAATCTCCGGCACCAAAGGGTCGTATGGGTTTGGGTTCGTAAGCAGAGAGAAAATGGACAGCAACACCGTGGAAATGGTAGAGGAAGTACTCCATTGTTCCTTGAGAATGTCAAGACAAATACTACCGTTGTTGTTGATGTTTGGGTGAATAACCCTGGTCCTGAATGCAACCTTTGGTGGCTTGACATGACATATATCATGCCAATATAAAATTAAAAATTCGCCATGAATCAGCCCAATTTAGAGCATTCAAGTACTTGTAATGACTTGCTTAACATAATACCCTAGTGTTATACGCATCTATCTATAACCATCTAATTCACCAATAGTAAAAGTTTCACATAAACATATTAAATCGCTCATAGTCTAAGAAATAGCTTGGTACAAAAAGGCATACAATTTACCATCCTTAGAAACAAAATAACGAATATTGTTTTTATGCAAACAAAGTCGGTAGTCCAAATAATCAAAACAATAGTTAGATACAAAATGATAGACTATGCCACACAAAATAGTCAACTGCTGAAAGAAAAAACGTGCAGCCTACAACGCAGCTAATGTTAAGTTGTAAAATCATAAGAAACTTTTATTATATTTCTCAAGGAATTAAGGAATTAATAAATCTATCTATTCTATAAAACAGCATGGTTGACTTATTTTCAGCCTCTGGATTAAATCAACCCCAACCCTAGATCTCACTTACTTAAATAAATGAATTTAAAAAAACAATTTACACATGATCGAATTAAACACACGACCGAACTCTCCACCTTCTTCCCTCTCTCTCAATTCGCCTCTCTCCCTTCCCACGACCGGCCATTCAGTTTCGCCCTTGCTCATTGCTTTGATTGCTTTTCACTTTCGAAGCTTCGAATTTCACTTCTTCTTCTTCTTCTTCACAGATACAAAGGAAGAAAGAAGCTTCTTCGACTTACGACTTCACCATTTCCAGGTTTATCGATTCCCCAGTCCGTGAGGAGCATCTCCAGCGAGTCGAAGCAAAAATAGAAGGAATCTGTCGTCTCCGAGAAAGGTATGTAATTTTATATAGAAGGAATCTGCCTGTTGTAGGATGGATAAACAGAATGAGTTAAACCTGTGATACAGGGTGACTGCCCTCCAAAACATCATATGTTCTTCTTTTGTGTTTTGTTTCATCTGATGCTTGTAATGGGATTATGTTTTTAAATTAAGTGCACTTTCAAATAGTTGACTATGGCATTTTTATTAAAATTTTAATTTTATATTGTGCTCTTGAGCATATAATTAATTTTATATTGTGCTCTATATAAAATTACATACCTTTCTCGGAGACGACAGATTCCTTCTATTTTTGCTTCGACTCGCTGGAGATGCTCCTCACGGACTGGGGAATCGATAAACCTGGAAATGGTGAAGTCGTAAGTCGAAGAAGCTTCTTTCTTCCTTTGTATCTGTGAAGAAGAAGAAGAAGAAGTGAAATTCGAAGCTTCGAAAGTGAAAAGCAATCAAAGCAATGAGCAAGGGCGAAACTGAATGGCCGGTCGTGGGAAGGGAGAGAGGCGAATTGAGAGAGAGGGAAGAAGGTGGAGAGTTCGGTCGTGTGTTTAATTCGATCATGTGTAAATTGTTTTTTTAAATTCATTTATTTAAGTAGGTGAGATCTAGGGTTGGGGTTGATTTAATCCAGAGGCTGAAAATAAGTCAACCATGCTGTTTTATAGAATAGATGTAAGACAATTATGTAGTTTGTAATATACAACTATGGGATGTTTTTGTTCTCGATTTCCGCTGTTACATTTTAAGTAGCAGCCTCATGGGCTTTCCGGTACAGAACCAAACGCTCGAAATTAAGGGGCGTTACACTCTTATAAGTATCAAATACTTCATCTCTCTTCATACCCAGCATAAAATCGCAAGCAACAATGATCTTCTACTATTTAGAACTTACCACAAAACCCAGGAGGAAAATTACTCAATTTATGTCGATAGAAATGAATTTGGGGAAGTTAAACTGTTTGATTTTCCTTTTAAGAGAAAAAATCCTACTTCTCGAAAGTGATTGGTTGTGTTAATGGAGTGGGGTGTTTGTCGATGACTTGATAGATTTGGGGCGTTTGACACACACGGGTCAGATTGCTTCTGGGCCAATCATAATCTTGTGGAATCCATCAATTATGAAGTCTGACTTTCCCAAGCCCTAATTTGTTGGAGACAGACAATGTTAATGTTGGGTTTGGGTTCAATTCGGTAAAAAATGACTCTAAGGTTGTCCGTGTTTGTCCTCCTGGATATGAATATGATGAAGAGGCTGTTGAGGTTTATGAACTTAGTACTAGGTCATGTATAATTCCCAAGTGCGATGTATTTGATGATTATGTTGATGGAAATGGTCGGCCGGTGTACCTCGATGGGGTTGTTCACTGGATGGGAAAGTCTTACCAAATGATTATGCCATTTGACATGACTAGTGAGGTTTGTGGTAGCATTGAGGTTTTTCATAGTCTTGTTGGCGAGCTTTCTAATTTCAACTCTGCATCTCAGTACTCCGAGAAAGACTTTCTTTAGTTCATATGTCATTCAAGGATGGGAAATAACCTGTGTGGGTGTTGGAGCAGTATGGGGTGCCGAAATTTTGGACCCAATGGTTCGATTTTGTCTGTCCACAACGCTTAGGAGGTGCATTTAGTTTCATCAAGAGTGTTGATATCATGTTAGCTGAAACCACGGGTTCAGAATATGCACCGTTTATAGACACGAAACTCTGCATATTCATACCTTGAGAGAAATCATGTGAAGGATCTAGGGGTGCTTGGAAGTGGAGAAATATACTTTTGGATGATTTTTGTAGACTATAGAGTTACTCAGAAACAAAGGAAAGCCAGCAAATCATGCCAGACATGCAGTTATCTCTTTTCATAGATATTTAATATGTGCTTTATATATATGTGCTAATAGAACACTTAGAATATAAGAGTGGTGTGTAGGAAGAGAAATTATATTATTATTCAAGAGAGTACATGAGAGAGCTTGGGAGATTGGTTTGCTCCAAGTGAGCTCCTATATATTTATACAAGTCATCGAAGGATCTAGATACTCTAACTAATGGTAGTTTTAGAACCTTCCTCCTTTATTTCGTAGTTCCACACTCTTCCTATCTAGAAAATTCATGGACCTTCCTCATAGTTATAGATCATTCAAGAACCATATACCTGCTTCTAGAACATTTGAGAACACTCTAGAGTAACCGGAACCTTCTTCAACATTCTAAACTCTTATAGAATTTTTCACCAAGTTCTAGATTGTTCCACCGTGTTTTAGAATATTCTACCACATTCTAGATTATTCCACAGACTTCTATAAATCTTCAAATAAACCTTCGAGCTATGAAATATGTGGGGTAATCAAGAATTATACAAATCATGGTCATGTGATGACATTGGGTTTGAACGCCAAGTGCTAGCCAAGATGTCAGCCTGTGACACTTAGTAAAGATTTTTTTCTTCTTCTTATTGTAATTCGAATATTGGTTAATATTGAGGCTTAATCTAGTTCCAAAGAAACTGTAAGTTCAGCTAGTTTCAAAGGCTTGAAACAGCTTGTCTTTTTGAAGGCCTTGAAACTAATTTCAAAGCTTTGAAACATACTAAGCAGTATACAGCATGAACTTATGGGGAGCTTATCTATTTGATCTGATTCCCACTTCTTTATGATTGATTATATGCACCTTGATGATGAAAGAAAAATCTTTTTGTTGCTCTAAACTATTATTAATCCATATGTTTGAACAAGTTTCTAAAGGGAAAATCAATTGCCTATTTTGCAGGGTCACTTGCCTAAACTATGTTCTTGCAGAAAAGGAAACTGGATTGTTTGATTGCTTTTGTGCTTATGAAAATATGTCTTGACCTTCCTAACATATTCAGCTACAACATCAAGTCAATATCCTTGAATGTATTGAGCAACTAGCCGTTGGGAAGAACTGTTGGACAAGTCAAAGATTTACAGCTACTTTTTAGGAAAGTTTTTTATGAGAAGATCTTGAAGATCTGCTATTCAAATAGACTGCATAAGAGGGAATGACTGAAGATTTCCAACAAGAGAGACGAACACTGGAACTCAGAACATTCTCAGGATTGACAAGCAACACTGAAGGAGATTCATTTCACTCAATCCATTCCACAAGAAGATCACTGCACATTCAATTGCTGCACCATTTCTCACTGCTCTTCTTTCTGATCAATATTTGTATATAATTCAGATAATACTTGTTACATTTTTTCTCGTGAATTTTTCAAGTTAGTAATAGAGAATTCTTGTTGAAACTGTTAGCTATAGCAGGTACTAGATGGGTTAGTGAGAACCACAAGCTGTAACAGAATAAGGGAACTCTCTGTGCTTGAGATCTAGGGCTTAGCTTCTGAATAATAAGAATTGAGTTGAAAATACTACAGGTATCAAATCCATGAGGTAGAGACGTAGGTCCAAGTGGACGGAACTCTATAAATCAATAAGTATTTTGAGTTCTTGAAATACTTATAACTTTGCACAAATTTCTTTGAAACTACTCTTTTAGCATAAATTGCAAAAAGTTGCCATACTCTATTAAATTCCCCCTTATAGAGTATTGATCATGTTTTACCACCTACATTAGTGTCTTTCAGAAACGACCAAGTCCGGATCAGGGCATCAAGCTGATGAATGAGGGAAATCGGGAAAACAAGCGAAGTAAGGAACTACAGTTTGTTGTACCTCTTAGCATGACTATTCCTGTAGCTACATCTTGAGTTTATCTTTGTATCAGAATTGCAACAAATACGTTGAATCTTTTTCAGTATATTTATGGGTAGCTATATCATCTTATCATTTGGGCGGCACAGTTGTGATTCCTGTAGATACTTCGTTTGACACCCTTTATGATGTGTTTGCTTTTTCTAAGACTCAAAGCATGTTTGGTATCATCTGAAAGTCTTAAAGTTGGCTAAAGAAAATCTAAGTAAAAAACTTCAAATAATTTAATCGAATATAAAACTACAATGCCAAACATCCATTAAGAATATGTTAAAATGTTGAGGCTGTGGGCACTAGGACTCTATCCCAATAAATTTTTGTGTAAACTTTTTAACGCTATTTTGGCACGCTACATGCCTCTCGTCATAATGCTATTTTGAAATAATGGGACACTCATATGTTAGATAGGTGAGGAAAGGACCATGGGCTAGTACATAGTGCACTGGAGGATTTAGCTTGTGCCTTGAGTCACTTGTGCCCAGGCATCTCGGGAACTGGTCGAAGCCTAAATAGTAATTTTAAACGTTTTTTTAGCTCAATTGAGTTTGATTCCTTTAGACACCATAGTCTTCTTATATATTCAAATATTCAGTTGTCCTAGTTGTAAAACTGGTAGTCTTGGGAGTGTCTTTATATCATAGTTGCCTTGATATAGAAGATTTTAGCATCTTGGTTATTCATGGAATGTAATATAGTATTCCGTTCTTCCATTAAATCCAGTTGTTAGAGTAGTTAGCGTTGTTAATTTTGGTAGTCTTGAATAATTTTTTCTGAGCAAAGGAATCATTCTTTTTGCTTGTTGAAATTTGGTAAGGATTGAAGAGGCTAAACCTGGTTCCAAAAAAGGAATGTGGTTGAATCAGAGGGTCAAGTTGATGAAGGAAAATCTACACGTATTTTGAAGAACACGTATCTTATAATTATTTTGAAGCACAAGTAGTTGGTTACTATTTTCCTCCACACTTGTATGTGAAGTGTTGGATGGTTTTTGTAAAGCTAAATTAGGTGTCCTCCATACTTGTAAGTGAGGTTTTGGATGCTTTTTGTAAAGCTAAGCCAGGCGTCCTCAACACTTGCAAGTGTTGGGAGGTTTCTGCATATGAAACCTAGGTTTTCTCCAACTTCTTATTGCTGGAAGGTATTTCCTAAAGCTGATTATATCTAACTACAATTTTGGTGGCAATTTCAAGTATACTATCTTGTCAGTCAATTGCTTGTTTATTATTTAACTGTGTAATACTTTGAGTTGCTTAACAATTACTATTTGGAGATTAACTCAATTTTATAAGTTATTGGAGGGAAAATCTTGGAGGGGAATGTCAGTGGAGACAAAATTTCAATAGGTAACCCTACATCTGTATATTTTTTAACGCTGAGGGGTGGAAATTTTCTTTTAGGATGAGGGGTGGAAACTGTCCAACCCAAATTTTGCATTTTCACAAAGTTTAACCAGAGGGTGAAACTGTCTTCATGAACACTGTCAGGGGTATAATGATCATTTAACTGTTATGGAAAAACGAAATATGCAGAAAGAAAGAATCAAAACACACAGATTTACGTGGTTCGGCAAAACAGCCTACTCCACGGAGTTGCAGAGATTTCACTAAAACAGACGAATCGTTTCAGAGAGAATTACAAGCGAAATCAGAACGCTCAACATAACATGCTACGAACCCTAAGCACTTTATAAATAGACGACTGATAACGCCCAAATAGGGGTTATCTTTTAGCCTGATTTGACGTGTCTTTGTGTCGGAAAGCCGCGTTTTAGCCAGAATTCACCCTCGGAAAGCCTCGGTTTTAGGAACGAGACGTTTATTTGCTCTTCGTGAATTTCTGCATGTTTTGTACTTTTATTGGATATGATCGCGGGTTTTTTCATGTCTTTACCAGGAACAGGTTCAGAAAGCGCATTGGGATGTGTGCCGAGACAGAACCGGGATCGCCTTGGGAAACGTGCAGAAAATGTTCGGAGCAGGATTTGACCGAGACTGGTAAAAAGGGAGAGCGGAATGGAAAACGGAAAGACTGGAGGAAAAACGAGCAGTGAAAACCGACCGAGGAAGCTGAAAACGCCAAAACCGAGAATCACCGGCATACGCTCGGTTGACAATATCTTGAGCTTGACTTGGAATTTTGAAGTCAAACCAGGGGCGAAAGAACGGAGATGTCAAGGGCTTTCTGGAAACAGGTTATAATGCTGAAACGGAGTCCGGCCGAAAAACCGACTCCCGTCACGTGTGGGTCCCAGCCAGGCCACGCCCGAGTAAGGAGTCTCGGTTCCCGGTGTCCAGAGTGAGGAGCACCTATTTCCGGGACAGTTTTGGCCTAGGGGTATTTTGGTCATTTTGGCACCGGGCCCGGGTTTCCGGAGTCAAGTTCAGATTTTGTCTCCCAAATTCAGTCAGCAGTTTTCCTATGTCCAGAGTCAGAATTGGGAAGAATTTGGAGCGGTTTTGACCCAGGGGTATTTTGGTAATTTTGACAAGTTTCGGGTCAAAACGCAAGACGGGAACACGGGAAAGCAGGGAGACACCGAGGAAGGAAAACCGGAGATTTCAGACAGAAGTGTGGGACCCAGAAGACCCAACCGGGCCCACCAGAGGACCAAGCCGGGCCAGGAAACAGCCTTGCCTGCGTATATACGCAGGGCTGCGTATATACGCAGGCAGGGGGAAGGGGATGCTGAGTTGTGGGCCCCTGGTTGCGTATATACGCAACCCTGCGTATATACGCAGCCAGTTTGACTTTTTTCCCGAGTCGGTGGACCGATGGCAGTTTTCGTAAATTCTGGCGCAAGCGTTTCGGGAAAAAACTGCACTATTTAAAGACTCGTCCAGACTCGTTTTGAGGAGATCAAGATCAACACAAGACAGCACAACCGAAGGAGAAGTCGGAGCATCCCCGGAGAGCACGGAAACGTGAATCCAGATTCAAGACACCCGTTTGCTTTTCTTCTCTATCATTCAAAAATTGTGTTATTTCCGTTATGAATTTAATTAGCTAAACTTTTACCTAGGTTCTCGGTGAACCTAGGGTTTCGTTTCAGAGATTAGTTCTACGTTTTGACTATGAATTCATGATCGTACTATCTTAATATCAGCAGCTTTATTCGTTATTCTGTCTTTGAATTTTACTGTTTATGCATGATCGGAGTCGCGAACCAGAATTGCTACAGACCCGAGCCGGTAGGTGAAAACGTCCGGTTAGGGTTAGGAAGAGAAGACAGAATTTAGCACCTTACCCCGATGGGCCGACTAGCGAAGGGGAGTTAGGACTAGCCTGAAATCGTTGAGACCAACTGTTAGAGAATCTGACCCGGGCCATCAGGACAGGTTAGAAACCCTAGCAGCCTTAGAACGAGACTGCAGATTTAGGCAGCTTAACAGGAATCCGACAGTCTGCAGGATTGTGATAACGTGCTGGAAAAGAAAAGATACTGCACAATTGGTACGTGGCACGGATAACGAGACTGATGTGTGTTTTCATGTCAAACAAAGAACGAAAATCTGAAGAACCCTAGGGGATCCCGGGACCTAGTATCTCAAACCCTAGTTTTACAACCTTAAGATTATTCAGAAAATTCTCGCAAAAAGATTTACGTTTCAATTATTTAATTTCAGTACTTAGTTAGCAAGCAACTCCCAAAATATTCCTCCTTTTTACACTCTGTGCGTTAAAACTGATTACTAGAAAAACCTGCAAAGTCCCTGTGGGATCGATAAACCGAGTCTAAAATACTCGCTATATTACTTGATTCGTATACTTGCGAATAGTACGCTAAATTGCGCATCAAGTTTTTGGCGCCGTTGCCGGGGACTTTTTAGGGTTTATTTAGTAATCCGAATTAATTTTCAGAGTTTTTATTTTTATATTTTATTTTTATTTTTATTTTTCAGTTATCTCACTGCTCTTGAGATCTCTATTTTTTCAGGATGGGCGACAATACCGAGAGAACGCCAGAACTGCCCGAGACACGTACTCCAGCCGAGATGGCTCGGTACATCGAGGATCTGATCGCAGCAGGATTCGCTGCCCGAAGCAACCATAGGACATACAACAGATCTGGAAAGGCATTGGTCAAAAATTTTGAGGTCCCGACGGGAGGACATGAACGAGCTATTGTGGTGCCCGAGATCACCGCAGAACACTTTGACATAAAACCCTCCACCATCCAGACTGTGCAGACCCTCTGCCCGTTCCATGGCAAAGCTGACGAAGACCCGAACGACTTTATCGGGAAGTTCGAGGATTACTACAACAAGGTCCGGTATAAGGGAGTTGACGCAGAGGAACTTATGCTAATTATTTTCCCATACTGCCTATACGGAGTGGCCAACGACTGGCTCGAATCCCGACCACCCAGGTCCATCACAACATGGGAGGGGTGTGTCACGGATTTTCTGGCCAAATTTTACCCCGCCTCCCGGGTCATCCAGTTACAAAGCGAGATTCTGTCATTCAAGCAGAAGACAGGGGAGACGGTGGTAGACGCATGGGACAGATTGGTGAGATTGGTGAAAAAGTGCCCAAACCACGGTTTTGGAGACCCGAAGATCCTGCAGGTATTCTACCATGCCCTAGACAGGGAGAATGCTGACAGGATTGACAGAGAAGCCGGAGGAAACTTCCTGTACCATGTGGACAAAGACGGTGCCTATGAGTTGATGAAGCAGTTAGCCAAACAGGACACTCGCCTGTTTGATGATCGCAGGATCACCGCCCGAGCTAAGCCCGTAGAAGACGACCGGATAGACAATCTGGCCAAGATCGTTCAAGATTTGGTCAAGAAGGTTTACTCAGAAAAGAAGACTGTTGCGGCAGTAGACAGACCAAATTTGGACACAGCCATTGAGGGGCTCGGAAACGAAGATTCCAATTACGTACAGCAGCAGTGGGACCCGAGCCGGTACAGACCGGGCACGAGAGATCATCCCGGGTTCCGGTACGAAAACCCGAATTCTGCAATTTATGTACCGGGGTTCCAGCACAGGCCACCAGCTCAGCAGGCTGCACCGGCCCAGCAGGTTCAGTCAGGCCCATCTGCACAACAATACGACACTCAGATGAAGGAGATCAAGTCCATGTTCCAGACCATGGAGTCCCGATTCAAGTACATGGACGCCCTGACGGCAGACATGCAGACAACCAAAACGTCACTGCGCGCTTTGGAAGTACAAGTGGGACAGTTAGCACAGAAACTAACAGAGAGACAGCCAGGAAACCTACCCTCGAATACAGTAAATAATCCACGGGCTCAGATCAATGCTATCTCCACTCGGAGTGGATTGGCACTGCAGGATCCACCGTATCCCAGCCACGCACGTGCAGAAAAGTCGAAGGAAATCGAGCGCGAAGTATTTGGCCAGGATAACAGCTCAGCCGACCGCCCCCAGCCGAAGGGCTCGGTTGAGAAGGATGCAATGCAAAACGAGAAGGAAGCAGAAACGGTACCTGTCTCCAAGGAGGTGCCGTATCCTTTGAAGACACGAAAGAGGGATGATAGCAAGGACTACGCTAGATTTCTCGAGATTTTCAAACAGCTAAAGATCAACATACCCTTTGCGGAGGCGTTGGCAAAGATGCCCACTTATGCCAAGTTCCTCAAAGATATTTTGTATGGACAGAAACGTATGAGCGATTTCGAGACAATAAATCTGACGGCAGAAGTGAGCAACTGTGTGAAGAATGGGCTACCGAGGAAGAGGAAGGACCCTGGCAGTTTTGTCATCCCGGTGACCCTAGGTAATGCTTACACAGGAAAGGCTCTGTGTGACCTAGGGGCCAGTATCAATCTGATGCCTTTGTCGATTTTCAAAACTTTGAAAATCGGTGAACTCAAGCCCATCAGAATCAAGCTGCAGATGGCGGACAGATCCGTGAAGCAGGCTTACGGAGTTATTGAAGATATTCTGGTGAAAGTCGGAGAATTAATTTTTCCGGCAGATTTTGTGATTTCGGACATGGAGGCAGGCGACGTACCACTCATTCTGGGCAGACCGTTTTTGGCTACCGGACAAGCCATGATAAACTGCAAGAGCGGAGAACTGACCATGCAGATTAATGAAGACAAGGTGAAGTTCCACGTTTTCAAAAATCTGCAACTACCGAATTATTACGAGCATGAAGACATCTTTGCAGTAGAGGTAGTCGAAGAAAGCTGGGAAAACGAGGAGATGGACGAGCTATGGGCTGAGATGGACAGAGAGAACGAGGAGAGATTCCAGGAGGAGCAGGCCATGCAAGCTGAAAACCGGACCAGTTTACAGCTGGACGGAAAAACTGGGCGGAAATTGGTCCTAGTCCCGTCACTCAAAGAACCACCAACCCTAGAACTGAAACCGCTCCCGAGCCATCATACTTCGGCACAACCAAAGCAGTTTCAAGAAGGGCAGAAAGCACTTCTCGGCGAGTCTCGGATGCAGCTTGTCCCGGGAAAATTGAGATCTCGGTGGTCAGAACCGTTTATCATCAAAGAGGTACTTTCATGGGATGCGGTTGAATTGGAGAATTCACATGACAGTACAACTTGCAGGGTGAGCGGAAACCGGGTCAAGCCGTATTTGGGCCCGAAAGCAGACGTCAAGGTAGACCCTGGCGGTTTTGACGTCCCTTGAGAAAACATGAGGTAACTGGGTCGGGCCGTCGACCGTAAATTACAAGCGCTGGTTGGGAGGCAACCCAATGTAGTAAGTTAGATTAAATTATTTCAGGTTTATTTTCAGTTTTGAATTTTGAGAGAGGTAAGATGAGTGGGTATTGACTTTGAATTGAGCGTGCGCAGATACAGCAAAACAGAGAACAGGCAGAGAAAGGGAAAGAGGAAGAAAGAGAAAATAAAATAAAAAAAATACTCTGCTGGTTGCGTATATACGCAGCCCTACGTATATACGCAACCAGGGGAGAAGTTTTTTTCAAAAAAAAAATAATAATAATTTTTTTTACCTGCTGTTTGCGTATATACGCAACCCTGCGTATATACGCAGTCAGCAGCGGAAATTTCGGAATTTTGAAAAAAAAATGAAAAATTATTTTTGTTGCTGACTGCGTATATATGCAGGGTTGCGTATATACGCAGCCAGCAGTGAAAATACGGAATTTTTTTTAAAAAAAAAAAGAAAATCTTTTTCAAAATGCTCTCTGTTTGCGTATATACGCAGAAAAAATAAATAAATTTTTTTTTCGCAGACAGTAGCACGTTTTTGCCCCATTTTTCTCTCTCTTCCTCCATATACAGATCCGTGGAGTTTGAAGCGAATTCAGAAAATTTCGTAGAAGGAAAGGCAGATTTTCAAAATCTTGAAGAATCGACCCCGGTGTGTTCTGGCACACTCGACCGCCACAGGGACTCGTACGAGTTGGGGATTTTTCAGGAACAGTTTTTCTGCAGAACCGAGAAATCGACCCCGGTGTACGGAAGTATATTCGACCATATGGGAGCACATTGTCAAACACAATGGTGCTCGGGGATTGCACGTTTGAAGAGCGCACATAGAGCCCGGAAGGTTGACAACTTCCGGCGAGAAATTTTCTAGCGACCGGTCAACGGTCCTGCTCCACCGGAATCTGCAAAAAATTCCGCACCTGTAAGAACTGACTCCGGGTGCACAGGTTCAATTTTGTCTCTCGCTTTATTTTTCTGCATATGCTACCATATGCTGCCAGTTCCCATTCGATGACGCAAGCCAGCTCATCCAATCGAGATTATATGCCTGATGATTAGTACCATGAGGGCAAGGCACCATCCAGTGTGGGGGTGGTGGCGTTGTAACTGCATTACTTAAAAAAAAAAAAAAAAAAAAAAAAAAAAAAAAAAAAAAAAATTGAAAATTTTGAGACTGGGCGAAGGATTTAGCTTAAAACTGGAGAGAGCTTAATGATAGAAAATTTCCCGAAGTGGACGAACTTAGGTGAGGAAGAGCTGCGAGAATCTGTCTAGGG